>VDFB02075321.1:103122741-103774513 GCA_007258455.2 Sequoia sempervirens | reverse complement strand
CTATTCATATTTTGAGCTTTTCTAAACTATACAACACGACATCCAACAAATAAATTTGTTATGCATTTTTTCCAAGCACAAATCCTTGGAATTCTTAATGTGTTACTTAGGTTAATTCTTTATTGCATTAAATAAATACAAACTAATATATATTATGGATTTGAGGGAAAATATTGAAATATTTATATATATAGAAAAATTTAAATGCAAGGGATTCAAGTACATACCTTTTCTTTTGTTAATGTTGATGAAGATACAAATCTTGATGAAGTGCCAAATTTGATGACATGATATAAAAAAATGGAATATCTTTGCTCTATGTGGCACTTGAAATTTTGTACAAAACTATAACTAACTCTACGTCAAATTTGTGACATTGGACCTATTTTGCATCAATAAATATGAGCTTTGACACATTCCTCCTAATCTAGCATACAATATGTACTTAAATGCTCAAAATAGTTGGGAGTAGTGTTGAGAATGGTGGATCTTTGGGAAGGTCCAATGCTTCACCTTTGTATCTCTCCCTATAGATAGAGGTAGAGATGAATATAGAATGAGAGAGGAAATGGGATAAAAATAGATAGAGATATAGAGAGAGATAGAGGGATATTAAATAAATATATAGAGAGATAGGGAGAGATATATATATATATAGAGAGAGAGAGATATGGCAAGATAAGAGATATATAAGGAGATATAGATAGAGATAAGTATAGAAAGACAAATAGAGATGGAGAGATAGAAATAGGGAGATAGAGAGAGAGGAGAGATAGATAAATGGGAAGAGAGACATAGATATAGAGATATATGGGAAGATAAAGGGACAAATAGGTTGAGATATGAAGATAGATAGGGGTATAGGGAGGGAGCAAGAGATCAGGGAGAGATGGGGAGAGATATAGAGAGGGAGGGAGAAAGGAAGAGAGATATGCATGAGGAGGAGATAGAAGATGGGGAAAGAGAGGAGATATATGTAGAGAGGCTGTATTTTTGGTTTAAATTCTATAAAATATTCAATAAATAATAATATAAATATTATAAGAATCATATAATTTGTATTTTAAATTACACACTATATTTTATTTTTTGAAAAATATGTAATTTTTTAACCATTTTCCTATATATTTAGTATTAAGATTTTTACATCTTTTAACAATTCAATATATAATACAAATCAAATATAGTTAATACTTTAATTAACTAGCATACCTATATTAATTAATAATATATGTAAAACACGCCGAAAGTTATCTTTATCAAGATGCGTATTGACTTGAAAAATGCTTACATTTTCATGAACATGAATTTGGAAAGCAATCAATTTGATTTCATTCTTGTTTGTGTCATTGCTTATCTAAATTTCCATATATAAGGGTACACATTGAAATTTGAAATCATACCAACTTGTCTATAACAACAATCAACCAAGAACAATAAATTTAAAAGCAGAAATGTTCATCAATCATTAGATTTAGTATTGACAGCATCAAAGAAGTATATCATGACAAAATGGCATTAACTAACTTAGATATATCCACTATTTTTTTTTCAAATGTTTAAATACATTGTTAACATTATATACACTCAAGCATTTGAATGTTATGAAACCTATAGCTTTGTAATTGATTCTAATAAAGATTTTCTCTCAGATGAATAATCAAACTTTGTTGTTTTTATGACTGTGCATTTAATCCTTTGTTCAAGTATATAAGTCTCTTTTTTCACTTGAAGTTTAAATATGTATCTGTTCAAAAGGACCTTTGAGATAATGTGTGAAAACTTAACATCATCTTTTTTTTCATGCTTCAAAATGTTCAATTCTTTTGTTGTTACACCCATAATTTCTTTTGCCACTTCTTCAAAAGTTGTAATCCAAGTGAATGAAGTATGGTCTTGCACTTTGCATTGAAGTATATATTTATAATCACATTCAGGGAAAGTTTTATCACATCTTCCACAATACCACTGACCGTTTTCACTAGTGTTTCAAGAGGGTGGGAGAGAGGGTGGGAGAGTGTGGGAGAAGGTGGGAGAGAGACGTGGGAGAGAGAGGGAGGGAGGGAGGAAGAAAGTGGGAGAGAATGGGAGAGAGTGGGAGCGAGGTAGGAAGAAGGTGGGATAGAGTGGGAGAGTGGGAGATAGGGAGGGAGAGTAGGAGAGAGTGGGAGGGTGTGTGGGAGAGAGTGCCCAAGAGGTGAAAGTGTTGCTCACGATAGGGTTTCCACATACGCATAGTATTTGTAGGAGAATGGTATCTCTATTTTGAATTATTCTAAACCTTGTTTCTATGTAGTAGTTTTTAAATTTATTTTGTTGTTATACTCTATAATTAATAGTTTATATATTGTACTCTCTAAACATGATTTTTAACAAGATTGGGGACACTAATAGAACCTTCATTTTTTTTTTTAAAGACTAAGAAATGTATGAAAATTTGACAACATGAAAACAATGAAAATAAAAGTGAATAGAAATTTAATATAATAAAATGGCCAATCATGTGCCAAAAATGAAAAGAACCATTTGTTGTTACTCTAATATTTCAACCACATACTACATTACCAAGTGCATTTTATAAATGTATCATGCAAGGAGCACAATATTGGGAGCCACTATTAGGAACAATAAGAAAATAGATAAATGTGAAAATAAATCCTAATCTCTAAGAGTGTTGTGCTAAGAATTGCATACACATCTCATAAATTTCAATGCAGACATGAGACACATTTATAGAAATAAAAGTAAGAAATAGCTATTTAGATAGTTATTAATCTACAAAAGATTAGGACCTACGTACTTCAAGAGATTAATAAAAATAAGTTTTTATTTATAATTTTGAAATTATCATAGATGTAAAGTAAAGATAAAATATTTTTCAACAAAACAAATAAAAATGACAAACAAATAATGTGATTAATCAATAATAACATGATATTGCAAAAAATATAATAAATAAAAGAATATGCATAATTGTACATAAGCCATCAAAAGTCTAAATATGCCTATCTTTAGAAAAAAATAAAAATCTTTAAAATGACTAAAATTATTAAAAACTTATTAAGCCCATGAAAAAAAACATCTAATATATAAAGTATATATACAATATAATTATAGAAAAACAAATTATGTAGGATACCAAAAAAATGTTAAAAAGATAAGATAAGATAAAATTATATATGAAATTAATCATATTAATTTCATAGTTAAAAAGATAATTCTATGGATCTTTAAATATACATATATAATAATCTTTAAATCTTTATTTAAAAAATATATATATTATATTTTATAAACTTATATATTAATTTTTTTAATATTTAAGTTATACTAAAATCTAAGATGTTCAATATTCATTATATTATTTTTTAAATTGTAATATTGATTAAAGATATATAATTATATTTATAAGATTTAAATTCAATAATGAACTTAGAAAAATATTAAACGTATCCCAAAAATTACATCCAAAAATATTGGTAAGTAAATTATAGACTATAATATACATTAAATTTTCTATTTCAAATGTTAAATAATTCTAATGTTAAATTTTATAATTATAACCTTACCTTTTAATGATGTTAGTAAGTTTTTAATTAAAATTAGTTTTTCAAGCATATATTAACATACCTAGATATATTCACCAAAATCTATTATCTATTATTGATTATGTAATTTTGTATGTATAATATATTTTTAAAAAAACAAAAATATATTTTTGAAAAAAAAATATATATTTAAAAAGCTAAACAATATATTTTTTAAATTAGAAATATATTAAAAATATTTTGAATGTATTCAACTATGAAAATATGATTTTTTTTTTTATATACCATTAAAATCACTAGTTGCCCTAATTTCTCTGCTTTTGCTCATTTTTAATGAATTTCCCCCCGGCCTTGTCAAATATTTCATTTTAAATGTTTTTCTTTGGAAGCAATGAAACATTTAAAATATATCGCACAAAAATTTCCTTGGGCCCCACCTTGTATAGTCCACATGGCTGCTGCCTGTGATTTCACAATCAACCAAAGCACCGTCGCAAGATGGCGGGGACCGGCTCAGATCAAAGGACAGTTGATGAACAATCATGCAAATTTGATCCACATATGGGACACGTGTCACCCACCCATGATATCGCCATCCTATAATTCTCGATCACAGGATGGTGGGAAACCGCTGATCTTGAAGGAATTTTGATCGACGACAATGCGAATTTCATCCTTCTGAAAAATAAAACATTCATTAAAGGGCAAGGGGACATTACTAGGTGAATGGAAAATAATGACATAAGTTTTTTATAACTATCTTCAAATATTGCATAATCTCAGAAAATAAAACCCACGAGAAATAAAATATTAAGAACAAAGGGACCAGGCCTAGATGGAACGATGGGGCATAAGATGTTTTTAAAACCTTCAAAAAAGGTAATGGCGAAATAGATCCCGACCAAGGCATTAGGTAAACACAAGGGTTTAAGATGAAGACAAAGCTAAAACCCCAGCCCTAAGAAATTTTCCAACACCATGAAAGACCAGTGACATAAGGCAGGGCATGAGTGAAACATTAGGAACAAAATTTGAAGTTCCATCAGTACAAGCATTGGATAATTTTATATTAGTAGTTTGTCCTATCACAAATATAAAAGGTGAGCACAATAAATAACATGTATTTTCCCATTAAATGTGAAGTATTTTCAAAAATTTATAGTGTTCAACTATTGGTCCTTTTTAATTCAATATAAGTTGTATTTTAAATCATTATTTGTTGTTTTTATAAAAAATAGATTTTTTGTGTTCAACTATTAGTCCATATGTGTTGTTTTTATAAAATAGAACACATAGAACAAAACTTTGAAGTTCCATCACTACCCATAACCCTAAACCCTAAACCATTAACCCTTAACTAGGGAGTTCTTTGGAGTCATTGATCATTGGAAGACAAATTGTCCCCTAGGAATCATGCTTTGCATGATCATACACCTTAATAGTGATGACTTGATTAATTTAGTTAGCGTGGGTATAGCCTACCTACTTTATGAACTTTAATGTACATAGATTCAAGGCAGAGCCATTATCTACCAAGACCCCTTTCACCTTATGTCAGGCTATGAGGACCACAAGATGGAGGGAGCAGTTATGGTTGGAATCAATGCAAGTCATTTCATTCTAACTAATGCCTGGATAATAAGTGGTTGAGAGATGTCCTACCAATGCTTGGAATTGTGTAGGATCTATGTCATTGGGGACGTGAGTATCCTATCGTGCAAGTGTAGCTCCTGGAGGTGGCAGTAATGTGAGAAGAGGATTTCCCCTAGTCTTGAGGGGCGGTTGACCTAGCTAACTGGGTGGAAGAGGTGGTGCAGATGATACAGGGGTCAGACCTTGCTGGGATGACATGGCAAGTGGGGGAGGTAGAATATTTTGTGGCATACCATAAGCAAGGGGGCCGTTTGGATCAATTTGTGCTCCTGAGATTGAAAACATAGGAGTGTTTCCAAATTGATAAAGTACAACATTCCCAAACCCAAGTTGATACCAATTGTCTATGGGTGGAACCTTGGGGATATATGAATTTTCCATAATGTTCTATGAATTATGGGGATCTAGAGGTGCTAGAAGAGATTAGGTGTTGGCATATTGTGAGATGTCAAGGTTAGGTTGCAGTTTGATTCCTTTTAAGAGTAAGGCAACAAGGATTTTTTCCCCACACTCATTGAGGAGGCGATCCTTCATCTGAACATTAGTGAGATTTCCAAGGTACTTTTCAACTGTGACTTTGGGTTGATTAACCATGTTCTCATCTATAGGCGGTGAAGTGTTCTGGACATCGATATTGGATTGTGATGAGGCATCATTATTGGGATCCTAAGGGATGTTAGGCTTGGAACCTTGACCTTGTTGTTTAGCCATTATTTTCTTTGCTTGCAATCAGGTTTGAATGGGCATGAAAGTGCAAAACTACCAAATGAGTTAGGGTGAAGCTACACTCTAGGATGCAATGCAAGGATGGCCTAAATGATGATTAGAGGATTGATTAGACTGGATGAAGGATCAATTGATTAGATGATTGGATGAGGGATATGATTGGATTGGATTGGATCGATTGATGATATAAAATGATTGTTCAGATTAGGGGATTCATCAGATAGGATGATGAAATGGATTCTAAACCAAGTTCAAAAATCACTCCAGGTGACTTAAAGTGTTGATTGATCGGGTTGAAGGATATATGGATGATTATGACACTGAATCCACCTCAATATGGAATAATTCAGAGATTGAATAATAGAATAATTCTTAGTGGATTTTTTTTCGAAAGGGTTTCTCCATGGTACATCTTGTGTGATCTTTCTAATATCCTGTCTAGTTCTTCTATCAACTTCTCTCTTCATTCTACAACAGTAAAATAAATTAATCAAGATAATCACCCACAAAGAATATATGTAACAAAGAAAAGACTTACTTAGATGATCAATATTAAAGTTTTATAGAGTATTAAGTGAAGAAAACACCTCATTTTTCAACATTTGGTAGCAGAGCTGAGGTTCGCCGGTAGAGTATTGGGATGCCTTTCTCTTAAAATATTGGAGGTTTTTTGGCTTAGTGGGAGCTTTTATTATTTTTGCTATTGCTGATTTTGAAAAAAATAAGTTTGTTACAGAGGTCATTAAGAGCTTCGATTCACAGGTTTAGTGTGAGCATATGACAAAAATGGGGTTTTGATTATGTGCATCATGATGCCATGGGATTGCTTAGTATCACGGTTCAGTGGGAGCATTTGGAAATGAAGTGGATTCTTAGTTGTAAGATGGTTTTTTTATTATGTCATGGTACACTCTTGATTAGCGGTTTAAAGTTGTGGCATAATACATGTTATGATAATTATGATCATGAGGAAATATTTGAAATTCCATATGATTTTGACAATGATGGTTTGATATTTATCTTGTTTCCATGTATAACTTGGTATCACGGTTCAGTGGGAGCTTTGGTAATTAAGGTATAGTGATCTTCATGAAGAGGATGGTAGTCATGATGCCATGAGTAACTTGGTACCACGGTTCAGTCATGGGAGTGGTTGGTAGTGACTTGGATGCATCATTGGTAAGGTTATCTCCATGTGATTAGAGATATGGTTTCTTAGTTTAGAGTATATTTGTTATGGATGTCATGGTTTACTCCCTCTATCTCTCTCCCCTCCATACCCTTAAACTCTAAACCCTTAAACCCTCTACCCTCTACGTTTAACCCTCTACCCCATAACTCTCTCCCACTCCCTCCCTCTTTCCCTCTTTCCATCTTCAATCTTCATATTATGTTTCTTTGCCTTCTAATTTTGCATTTTAAATAAAAAAACTTGGTTTTACACCTTATTTAATTCATCTAATCCTTGATTTTTATCTCCAATAGATTTATTTAAAACTATAGACACCATCCAATTGAATTATGAGATTCCTCTCTTCTTCTATTAGGATGTAAGAAAGATCATTTGAGAGGTCTTTTTGGATCTTAGCCATTCTACTTTCAAGGAGATCCTTTATTTGAAAAGGTTTCTAAAGACTTAGATATTCCACTCTTTTAGTCTGAGTTTTATGAATTTTACTTTCGATTGAATATGCACATCTTAGTGCAATGATCAACTGTTTGGGTGAGCCAAGAGTCAGTGACAACCATTCCTCTCTCTCTCCCCTTCCCCTCTCATAACTCATAAAGAAGTGAGAGATTTCATGAAGAAGTGAAATAAGTATTTTTTTTGTTTCAAATAAAATATCACAACTCTCCACTATAAGTATATCATTTAAAAAATAAAATGGTCATTTAATAAAATAAGACACTCATTGAAACAAGTGTTGTTATCATAGTGAAAAAATATTGTTCTTATATGTACAAAAATTGGGGTAGCAATGTATAAACCCTTAAACCATCTACCTGCCCTTAACCCTCCCTCCTTCTATCCTGCCTCCCACTCCTCTCTCTCTCAAGTATCTTCAATATCCTACCCCTCTCCCTCCCTTAGGTCTCTCTCTCACTCACTCACTCCCTCTATCTCTCTCCCCTTAACCCTAAACCCTAAACCCTTAACCCTTAATAGACCCTCTACCCTCTACCCTTAACCCTCCCTTCCTATATCTCTCTCCCACTCCCTCTTCCCAAGTCTCCCCTTCTGAGAGAGAGAGAGAGAGAGAATTAGGAGGTGTGGGCTGTGGAGGGGAAGAGGTTGATGGTAGAGGATAGAAGGTTTAAGGCTTATGGCTGAGGAGGCAGGAGCTAGGAGAGAAAAGACCTAGGAGAGTATGGAGGGCCCAGCGAGAGAAAGAGCCAGAGAGGGAGAAGGGCAGGAGGGAGAGACCTGGAGAGAGAGACCGAGAGGAGAGGGGGCAGGAGGAAAGACCTTGAGAGAGAGAGAGGGTAGAGGGTTTGGCGGCTTAGGGTCATGGGTTGGAGGCTGCAATAGTTTATGCTATGTGGGTAGTGATGGAACTGTGTTTTGTTCTATGTGTTCTATTTTATAAAACAAATACATATGGACTAATAGTTGGAACAATAAAAAATCTTTGTTGTTATAAAAATAACACATAAATAGATTTAAAATACATATTATATTGAACAAAATGGACCAATAGTTGAATCTTATTTTCCCTCTATCTCTATTTTCTTATTGTTCCTATTAGTGGCTAATTAAATCTTCATTGAAAACCTACAAAGAGCTTGGGTCCTTCAATCTCAAAGCTTGTCTAATTTCTTCATGAGAATCATTCACATTGATTCCCAATATTGTGCTCCTTTCATGATAAATTTATAAAATGCACTTGGTAATTTAGTATGTGGTTGAAATATTACAGTAACAACAAATGGTTCTTTTCATTTTTGGCACATGATTGGCCATTTTTACTATGTTCAATTTTTATTTTCACTTTTATTTTCATGGTTTTCATGTTGTCAAATTTCCATACATTTCTTAGTCTTTTTAAAAAAATAAATGAAGGTTCTATTAGTGTCCCCAATCTTGCTAAAAATCATGTATAGAGAGAGTACAATATATAAACTATTAATTATAGAGTATAACAACAAAATGAATTTAAAAACTACTACATAGAAACAAGGTTTAGAATAATTCAAAATAGATACCATTCTCCTACAAATACTATGTAGTATAGAAACCCTGTAGCCACACTTTCACTCTCCCACTCTCCCCCACACTCTCCCACTCTCCCGCTTCTCAGCATCTATCTCCCACTCTCTCCTACTCTCCTCCCTATCTCCCACTCTCCCACTCTCCCATTCTCTTAATTCCCACTTTCTCCCACCTTCCTTCTTTCCTACTCCTCCCCCTCCCACTCTCCCACTCTTCCTCCTGCCTCTCCCCTCTCTCCCACTCTTTGCCACCTCTCTTCTCTCCCACACCCTCTCCCACTCTTTTTCCACTCCTCTTCCCACTCTCTCCTCTCTTTTTCCCCCCTCAGCCCTCCCTCCCCTTTTAAGCCCACCACCCCTCCACCTCCCACTACTCCTCAGGTATAGAGAGAGGAGTGAGAGGGAGATAAAAAGAGAAACAGAGATAGAGATATAGAGTAGGAGAGATGGAGGGAGAGATGGAGTGAATGAGAGAGAAAGGGGGGAGAGGGAGAGATCGCTCAATAGATAGAGGGGGGAAGAGGCGGGAGTGACATAGATAGTGGGAGATATAGAGAGTGACATGGAGAGATATATCAATCACCTCCCTATATCTCTATTTATTCATCCTTATCTCTTTATCTCTCTACCCCTCTCTATCTCTTTGTCTCCCTTTCTATTTGTATGTTTGTCATTATCTTCCTCTCTCTCTATATTTTCTTCCCTATATTTATCTTTGTCTCCTTAAGTGTGCAATGGGTGCATTGAAGAGGTCTTAAAGGAGAACTATCATATATTTAATCAAATGGCATGCTACCTTGAGCATAACTCCCCAAGGACACATGCCATCCTTTGATTGTTGACATGAAACAACCAATCAAAATTTAGTTTCTCTCTCTCATATTAATATATATTACTATTATATTAAATATATATTATATTAATTATATTTTGTATTATATAAAAATATACTTATTATTTTCAATCATTAATGAAAATAATTGGATATCGATTTTAACAATTTTGTTAAAGAATATAATATCTAATTATAATAAGTTGAATAATTATATATTTATTATGTAAAATATAGCTAATATATACTTAACTATATTGTAGAATATTAAAACCTAGCTAAATGGCGCCAAAATTTTGAACTTAATTAATATACTGTAAAAGCTAACGAAACTAGGTTGTAGCTCATCAAATTGGAGAAGTGAAAGGTCAATGCCAGCGTAGAGGAAGAGTTTGGAGTACTAAAAACAAGGTCAATTCCAGCACCGAGGAAGAGTTTGAAGGAGTGAAAACAAGGTCAATACCAGCACCGAGGAAGATTTTGGAGTTAAAAACAAGGTCAATACCAGCGCTAACGAAGAGTTTGGAGGAGTGAAAACAAGGTCAATATCAGTGCCGAGGAAGAGTTTGGAGGAGTGAAAACAAGGTCAATACCAGCGCCGAGGATGAGGTTGAGGGCACTCATAGAAAATTGACGACCAAGGGGCAATGAGTACTGTAAGTTTGGCACCCCCATTCTCTTTAACCTTCAATTTGCATGCCTAGTTTCTAAAGATCTTCTCATACATTGGTACCCCCATTCTCGTAAAATGGTATAAAATAAGACAGAAAAAATAAAATAGCTTATACAGAACATATCCACCTACAATCCCATTCAAGCATTTTAATTAATTCCTTGAATTAAACCTAAAACAAGAATCATACACACCACAACAGTGAGATGAACGAAACAAACCTTGATCATTTTATTTAAAATTCAGATATGCTTGTACAATGGAGATACATGAGTTTGAATTAATCATATCAATTCAAATGCATTATCATAAAACATCAAACTCTTACGAATTCAAAACCTACTACAAAATAACTCAAAACCTAAATTCAGATTTTCCCTAAAACCATCGAGACTTTACAATTTGCTCTCAGAACTTTACATCTAGATTCTGACTAAAATATCTTAACTTACTAACCCATACTTCCGCCTCAGAATCCTTCTAAAGAAAAAAGGAGGAGTAAATAAGCATCGGGTCAGTTACACGCGGTCACCAGCCAATTGGACCACCTTGTAATTTCACCACCACAATCAAAATTGATCACCTCATTCACCTTGGACACTATAAGGTTTGTACTTAACTCCAATTCATTCTTCAAAAGACTTCTGTTCGAGCTTCTGTAAGGCATTCTGTCCATACAATTTCTACCAATAAATCATAATTTGAGTTACCCTATTTTTGTGGTTTTGTAGTCCAAACATGACATAAAGTGGCTCTTACACTTTTTGTGATTAATTGTGAGTTCTCTGTGTAAGAGGCTTCAAGTGGGATAGGATGCATGAATAGGGCGTAGGTTTCAACAAACATGTATGGGGAGATCTGATTTTAATTTTCATCCATGTGCGACCTAATGGGTTGTTTCCTAACACCTAATATAAATGATACACACACACACACACACACACACACATATATATATATGTATGTATATGTATTTTAAATGTAAATGTAAATGCAATTACTAGATGCTCTCCTAGAACAATAAATGCAACATATCATTAAAAGAAATCTATATCTATGTATATAAATGTGTATTTCTAAATGCAAGTGTAAATGCAAAGAGCATATGGTTTTGTAGTGTTATAGATACAACATATCCATAAATACTTAGCACGCATGATCCCTGGAAATATTGCATTACAATAGTGTCAATTCTTGTCCCATCCCAATACTTCTTACTACATCCCTCTACAAACATACCCATCCATGATTCCATCCAAGCACTTTAATTAATTCTTTGAATTAAATCCAAAACAAAAAACACACACATCAGAGCAATGAGATGAACGTCATAATCCTTGATTATTCTATTCAAAATTATGATATGTTTGTACATAGGAGAGACATGAGCTCGAGATATAACATCATAGCTCAAATTCTAGTGTTGCTTATGAAACATCAAATCTCCATAACTTTAAAACCCATTACAGGATAACCCCAAACCTAAATTGCCTTAACATTCAAAAAGGTTCTTACAATCTACTCTGCAACTATACCTAGACTCAACCTTCAAAATATCTGACTTGCCAACCCTTATTTTCGGCCTTGAAATCCTTCTTATAGAAAATGAAGGAGTAACAAGCATCGGGCCAGAAATTGCACATGTCACCAGTCAATTGGACTGCTATGTGCCAATTCAAAACTATGATCAAAACAACCAAGTCCCGGAGCATCTTTTCATTGATTTCTACTCATTACACAATAGCTGCAGCATTTGTTACACCTCAGAACCTGTGCCCAAAGCCACCATGGAAACAAAACCATAATCAGTTATAATATAACTGATGAGCTGTCAGTTGCCAGTAATAGACACCGTTTCACTCCTCTTTGATTAAGTACTTGTCCACCCAATTCTGATATTCCTCATCTATTGGCCAATTAAAATTCACCACCTCCCTCACCTTGGTATTGTAAGGTGTGAATTTCACCACAACCTGGTTGGCCTCCCTCTCAAATGACTCTAAGACCATGCTAGTATTAATTATTTTATCCATGTTGCATACCAACAATTCATGGTCTGAGTCATCACAAATCAATTTAATTTGTGCATTAATAACCTCTTCTGCCCTATCTTGTCACTACTGTAGTGTCTTAATATTTTCTTGTGCATCTATTACATCTGGCATAAAAGTTTCATTCCAATCATCAAAACTCTTTACTAGTTCTCTAATTTTCCTACTCAAATCATCAGGAAGGGCCTGGAATCCCTTCAATGATTTCACAAAGATTTGAGTAGGCTTTAATGACTAGGGCCTGTTATTTACATCAAATCTGGAAGCCTTAAACATAACATCTAAATTAGTAGCCTGAGGTATCCACTTCTCAACCAGAGGTAGAACCACTTCCCGATCTCTCTTAATGTTTTGTATTCCACCCAAGAATAAAGAATATAAATAATGTACAGCTGGCAATCTAGAATCAACCTTCTCATTTAAATGCCTCAAAATGGTGTCAACCACCTCATTGTGTTTAGCCATAGCACCATCCTCACTCACCCTTAGGGCAGCCTGTAATTCTGTGATTTTATTCATCATCTACTTTTTGGTAGGATCTGCAGAATACTCATCTTCCTCTTCGACTGGCCCTGGTGCATGGCTATTACTAAGTGTCTAAATTGGGGATCCAGGAGTAGAAATGATTGGGATAATAGCGGACAATGACCCTGAAGTAGTAGGTAATGCTCTGATAGCAGAGGCACTGGAGGATTCTCCCACCTGCCCGTATCTCAATCTATCTACTTCAGGCTGCAGCTCAACATTTTTCTACTGCATTCTACTATACTCCCCAATTATTGCATTGTACTTTTCCATCAGGCTTTTCTTTTCAGCTTCATCTCTTTCAAATATCTTCTGGGCCAATTTGGCCACATTCAATGTCAGGCTTGTGGCTTCTATTTTTGAGGTTTCAAAAGCTCTCTTGATAATGAGCCTGCCCCTTAGACATGGGCTAATATCATCCACATTTGGTTTTCTACTTTGAGGTGCCAATGCCCATATGGCTAAAGTTTCATATTCCTCACTAAAAGCAGAGTCTTGTAGAGTTGCCTTGACTTCTTCTTCACTATTTTGCATAGGATGCTTAGACTACATAATAGCATTGAATGATACAGCATCAGCTATGTCCCATTCAGGGAGGAGTAAGACACCAGCATGAGATACAAATTTCCTTTCTTCATCAGGAGTGATGCTTTTGAATTGCTCCATTAATTCAGCTTTGACTTCATCATCATTCTCCTAGTAAGACCTATCAGGTCTTGATTCCCTCCTAGTCTTGCATTTATCTTGATATTCTTCAAGTTTCATCCTCCATATCAACTACAAGAACACATGAGTTTTCACGAAGGCATTATCATCCAACAACACCTTGCAAGCCACAATCCTGGCGTCATGTACACACTACCCCTTTATATCTATATTAGTTAGCACCAATTGTGCTGATCTAGGAGGGGAGGAGATACCAACCTGCATGTCCTGGTCAGTTACAATTATTTCATCCACCAGAGCCTCTTGTGACTCCTCAACTCTTCGCCTCTTAAGGCTTGGCTCTAATGGCAACTCTACAGGGTCATTTCTAGGTGGTGAATCTAGATCCACAATCTTTATCCCCCCAGGTTTCCTAATCCCATGACCTGGTTGTGATGATGTTTTCATTATTTTTTTCCCTTTTTTATCTCCTCCTTCTTCATCACTGCTATCATCTCTCTTCCTCCTGTATAGAGGCCTATCCACTGGTGGCTCATAGGTCAGCCTTGTTTCTTCAGGCCTCACCTCTAATCCTTGAATTCCCCAATCCAGTTCCAAGTTTATTTTCTTGGTTCTCAGGGTGCTCATGATTTCTTTGAAATTATTCATCAAGAAATCAATTATTTTATGAAATGGAGTGAACTCCATTAGTGGATCATATTTTGGATCCAGTTTATGCACCATGGTCAGATTTCTCATAAGCAATCCACTTCTCTTTATTTAATTCATGTTGGCTCAAATCGAACTCATTTCTAATCAAATCCTCAGGAAAATTGAAAACATGAGCAAACTTGCCACCCTTAATTCTTTGTCTAAATAGGGCAAAGAATCCCTCAGAGTCATGTTGCCTCCTAGATCCACTCTTCAAATGGTAGTCATCAAAATATCTGTCAAAGTGAACCCATCCTCCCTTGGAAAAAACAAAGTCTGAAACAACAGTATAATCAAAGAACAAAGTCTTTTTTCCTTTTCCTGTCAAATTATCTTCATGAATGCAACCTAGTTGCCACATGACCTCTGCAAATCCCATTCTTGATGGTACATTATATGGGAGAATATGAGGAGCTCCCTGAAAACCATAAACCCTTAGGACAGTGCTTACAGGGTATAGAATGATGTCACCCCAATTATGACACACCTTCAAATCAGGCTTCCTCACTTTGGGTCAGAGGAAGTCATCCAAATCCTCAGGAATCCTTGGCACATTCACCATCAGTCTAGCTCTGAGCCTGGAAGCAAAGCAGTTATCAAACTGCACAAAATTGGCATCTCCCTTGTTGTAAGACAAGTCTACACTCCAAGCCTGCACATTGGTAATTTTTCTCCATTCATCTCCTGCCTCAACTCCATTTTCTCTAAGAAGAAATTGACATTCTTGTACAAGAACATATGCATTAATAAGGAGTACCAAAAGAAAGGAGTACCAGTGTCCCCCACATAAAAGTTCAGCAAACCCTCATGTATCCTTTCAACAAGGAAAAAAGCATAGTCGTACACTACAGAAAAGTTAGGATGTTGAATTTGAGCCCCCATAAACATATAAGCAATGGGCATCACAGTATTAGGGCTGAAACCTAAAATTTGGCAAAGTGAATAAAAAGTCACCAAGAAATGATCAGCAAAACAACTCAACCTGAAAGGTTCCTGGTCAGTTGGGCTGATGTGAATCGTTGAACTGCCCGCCTTGGCTAGATGAGGAGGAAGCAACTTTAATCTAAAAAGAGATTGTACCCTGGCATATTCCTACATCATTTCATCAAGGTCTATCGAGACCAAGAATGAGCTGTATTCACTTAAATCAAAAACCTGCCGAATCTCATCTACATTTATATTCAGTAAAACCCCACCATCATTATCACTGATAATCCTTGTGATGGGATCATATCGTGAAGCCACTGCCCTGAGTAGGTCAACATCAAGAAATAAATTCGGCACCACAAGTTTTCCCATATCATATCTCCAACCATTTAAAAAATGATGAGACATATTTCGCTGCCCATACCATCTCCTAAACATTTGCAAGCCCATCATTTGTACCCTAGCATCCGCAACATTATAGGTTTTATATCTTAATCCCTCACCTAAGGATGTCCCATTTAATAAGATCAAACCCCTCTTCTTGTCATTTGTTGACAAAGGGAATTGGTCAAGGAAATTGTCGTATAGATTCCTTTGCAAATAATCAATAAGGCCAGAATGTTGCTTTAGTGGCGTCATTTCAAACAACCAAGGCTTCTCCTAAGATCAAATTTGTGAACAAACTAGGGCTACCCAAAACAAAATTACAGTAGAATTTTGCAATTTCCCACAATTCAAAAGAACCAGTAACCTTAGAACCTTAATCCAGAAAACATCTGACCAACACAAAACAACCCTCCACAAGAATCACATTCAAACAGAAACAGTGATAAAGAAAGTAACTCATGAGATTTTGCACCCTACAGAAAATAAAACCCTACTGTAATTGCTTTGAAAAAACTCTATCTTTGGCTCTGGACCGTTTCGAAAACACTTGAATGCCCTTGTGGTGAAGATAGCCTAAAATTAAATACTTAGAATTTATGAGAAATGGCTAGAAGATGTCTCGTCTGCCATTAAAACTTACTTGCACGCCGCACCAATGGCTTCAATTGTATTTGATGCAAATTTAAATATTCGTTGTCAATCTCTTATTTTTGTCAGATTATCGAACAATCACCTTCAAAGAAGATGACAACATCTTCATGTCATTATCAAGGACCCACCATAATACGCAGCACCAAAAGAATACACGTGGCGCCCGCCCACAATATCACAATCATTAAACTCCCTTCAGTTTAGGATCACATGATAGCAGGCAACCGTTGATTCCCTTCATTGGTGATCACGATCATACATAACAGGGAGTAGCATCAATACCTATCCATCGAGCAGCTTTTTTCACCAATGTTAAAACATCGCCATTGATCATGAGCATGTCCATCTCACATGGGGTTTAGTAACCCGCTCCATAACACACTAAAGTCTGATACACGTATTAAACACTTCTTTTTTTACTCTTTTCAACATTGGCAAACTGGGACACGTGGCGCCCGCCCGCAATATCGCGATCACCAAATAGCCGGTGGTGGTGTCATCGCGAGATCACGGGGAACAGTAAAAATCAATCATAGGGAAATCGATGGTCATCAAAATAACCCCTGCAAAACATTAAAAATACTTAGAAGAAAATAAGGGGAAAGGGACACCACCTAGGGCAACGAGAGTCGATGACTTAATGTTGTTTTAAAAGTGTGAGGCACGGACCGACCCAGACTTTAATAAATAAAAGGGGCAGGCGAAATATTTAGCATTTTTATTAAAAAGGGGCCTGGCCTAGACAATTCAATGGGACATTAGTTGTTTATAGAACCCCTCCTCTAAAGGTAACGACAGAAAAGACCCAACCCAAAGATAGAACACCAAGGTTTCATGGAAGCAAAGCAAAATTTCAGCCCTAGGTACCTTCCGAATAATCAAGACAAACTAGTAAAAAAGGAAACCAAGGACTTAAATTTGAGGCTCCATCAGATCAAACTATTAAACTACATGAGAAAGAAATGAAAAGAGTAAATGCATATGTATGTGTATTTGTAAATGTAGGTGTAAAATAAATAAGAATAATGAAAATTATAAACCAATACAAGGAAAGGTCTCCTCCCTTCTTGGTAGTGATAACCTCCTCCACACACAACCCTTAAAAATTATGAATAGAGGAATATAATCTTTGAAGAACTCAAAGTTGATTCTCTCCTAGTTGATGCAATTAGTCATTTTATCCTTACAAACATTTATAGTGATTACTAGAGGCACATAGACCAATTCTTCATAATAGAAGAATTTGATCATACTTTTCCAATGATGGCATTATGAGAAAACCTTAGGTTAAATGAATAATTACTAGCTAAGTTCTTTAAATCATGTCCAACCGTATAAGAGAAGACCACTGCTATGTGTAGCAGGATACAATGGAGAAAGGCTAGTCTTTGGGCTCTTTCATCAATCATCCTACCTTAAAACATACCAAAAATCTCCTAGCAATTAGACGTAGGAAGATTTAATATGACTTAAAAAAAAATTATTGCCAAAGCATAAACTTATTATGACTTAACCAGGCCTAGTACACACTCCCTCCCCGTTAACCACTTAGACATATGGAAATTAAATGTTAATTTGCTTCTATTTTTAGTCATGTAGGTGTCCAATAAACCACCTGGTGGTGTTTCCCTTCAAGTTTATTTACTTGAATGAAGAGAAAAAGTCCTTTGATTACAATTAGACAATACATTTGAGGCCTTGGTTGTGTAACCGGTGGACCATAGTCACATTTAACACTTGTTACAAAGTTTGGGAGTTAAAACATTAAGTAGATTTGATTTGTGATGGACACATTTAGACGGTAGTAACAATAGCTTGCAATCTACCAAGACTTGATTACCTTATAACCTGTGAAATTCTACCAATGAAATGATAGATTAATCATAATGTCAGCTTGGGATCACATCACCATGAAATAACTTCATTCAACATCCTTACGAGTGCAGGTACCACCAAATAGGTATTTGTTAGATCTGTCTTCCTCGAGTGAGGGAAATTCAGGAAGAGAAGAGGAAAGCGAGACATGTAGTATGTCTAAAAGAGGGAGATCAACTAGAGGTCAAAAGCTTAGAAGAAAATTTCGTAAACGTATGGAATTTTTTCTTACTGAAGGGGGGTCATGTTCTTATAATGATGAGAGCATAGGCGACGTCGAGGTGCCCTTGAGGTACAAACATCTACGGAAACAATGGGTACCCAAGGAACTTCCTCCAATAAACACCGATTTTTGTCTCAACGAGAGGATATATCACATAGCACCATCGTCATTACATGGTTTGGGCCTATTTTGCATGGACAGCATAAAGGTTTGTTACGACAAAGTTACTGAATTGATGAAGTATGTTGGACCCTGTTACAGTTACAAACATTGGATGCAAATGGTTCAATATACATGAAGTATGTGTAGGTATGCACTGTCAGCAAATTATATACAACTAAAAGATAAGAATCAAGATAAAGGAGTGGCTATGTACATTGATGGAAGGCCAAAAGCATCAAGGAATATTGCAGGGTTTATAAATAGTACATGACTTGGGTCAACAAATAAGCAACCCAATTGCATATTCGAGGCACGCGAGGGAAACCGTGTATTCGTATGTGCGATAAAATAAATAACTGCAGGGGAAGAGTTGCTAATCGATTACAATTTGAATCGCTTAGTTACAAACACAGTTACTATGGGGGTGGTACATACTATGTACCATTTTAGCCAACCTCCAATTAATGACTCCAATATACCATTTTATTCTTATGTTTTTTTTCATAAGTTTATTGGTTTCATTTTGGTAATGTTTTTTTATATTTAATTTTTGTCACAGGGGGACATTGATCCTAAGGAGAAGGCTCTGGCCCAGAGCATAGATCGCAATGTATCTTCAGGTGCTTCTACCCGACAGGTTTACCTCATTGTAATTCTACAAATTAGATACAAGCAAAATGTTTTATTATTATGTTTTTTTCATAAGTTTTTTAGATTAATTTCGATAATGTTTTTAATATTCTTGTTGCAATCGACTGGTCAGGGAAAGGCACCAGCAATAGAGGAGAGCATCCATAGTGAGGTGTAGTCAATATTTTTTGATGATGACATGGCTTATTCAGCAAACCCTTTCGATACGATAAAGAAGCTCATGAAAAAATGCAATGAAGAAATGACTCATTTGATGTTCAAAATGCCTCAATCAGATGAGATAAGAGAGAGGGTTAAAGTATTGAGAGAGAGATTACAAAACTTGCAAGTAAGTTGTCATGAGGTCTTTAATTATAACATAAGTTCATTCATGGTTTTATATTTTGTACTCTTTTATGTCATGAACTGAAATATGTGTTGTTTTTATAGGGTTATTTGCCTCCTCATGATGCTCCTGGCCATGATTAGGGTACTGCAAGTGCTTCCCGAGATGTAGGGGTTGGTACAAGTGTCCATCCTGATCTTCCTACGCATACATCACATTATCTGGCCCCATCATCCGTGCCTATGTTGTCGTTTGAAATGTTGGCAACACATACCATGCAAGCATCTGTTAACGCACCCTCTGGCAGTGAACACATACCACAACATGCGTCAGGACATGTACCTAGGGATGCAGAGGCCACTAGTACTGGTGATCTTTTAGCAGCATTTCCTGGATCTTCTCGTATTACTAGTATGGGAACATTACCTATCACACTTGTGGTGACCGAGGATTTCGTTCCCATAAAAATAGAGAAGGTCCTAGGTACTTTAAAATGTTTTAATTATTATTCTATATAATCCAATTGAAATTTACTTATTGATTGCTCTTTTTAGACTACTGATCCCATGATCATTTTGTAGGAAACGATGTTTTTTATAAACATCTAAGTGATATTACATTTGAGCTCTTCAGGCCCACCATATGTACATGGTGCAATGCCCAAAATGAAGATTTAAAAGATGAGATCATTAACCATTTAGTTGTGCTATTCGGTGATAAAACATTCAACCAAACCAAGGTCCTTAAGAAAGCTGGTACCTATCTAAAGTATGTGAGGGACCAATATAGGTCAAACATTTAGAGAAGAACAAAAAGTACGAGCATCCCCCCATTATTCCGGAGAGGGATTGGAAGGACTTAGTGTCCGATGGAAAGGAGAAGGCTGAAAAGAAAAAAGGAAAGATACCACCAGGCCAAGGAAGGTATGTGATATAGAAGCATAAATTTGCAAAAAATCCTGATTAATCTCAATTTTTTAAAAAAACTGCAAGCTGGATGATTTTTTCCCCGATTTTTGGAAAAAATCATTGACTTTTTGGGCAATTATTTTTTTTCCGTTTCAAACTTCAAAATTGCCAAAAAAACATGTTTAAAATCTGCAAAAAAATGTGAATAAAATTGAGCTGATTTTCGACAAAAAAGACCATGAGACCATGGCTTGTTGCTTACTATTATGCTTTGATAGATTTTTTCCAAGCATCCATAGCTTGTTTGAAAGCACCTATTTTAGGATTTTAGCCATAGCAGCAAGGCAATGAACTGTTTGATAAAATGCTTTGGTAGACATGTATGAAAAATGCAGAGCATAGACAAGGCAGTGAACTGCTTGAAAAATGTCTCAAAGAAATCTAGTCTCATGGTGATGGAATGCCATGATGAATGCCATGACAAGCAAATTGCTATGGATTGTCATGGCATTCCATCACCGTGAGACTGCATTTCTTTTAGGCATTTTTTCAAACAATTCACTACCTTGTCTATGTTATTGCTTACTATTATGCTTTGGTAGATTTTTTCCAAGCATCCATAGCTTGTTCAGCACTGTTTGAGGTTTTTAATTTTTAGCCATAGCATGAAGGCGTTGAACTATTTGATAAAATGCTTTGGTAGACATGTATGAAAAAATGCGTAGCATAGAAAAGGTAGTGAACTTTTGAAAAAATGCTTCAAACAAATGTGGTCTCATGGTGATGGAATGCCATAAACGAATGCCATGACAAGAAAAATTGCTATGGATTGTCATGGCATTCCATCACCATGAGACCACATTCTTTGAGGCATTTTTTGAAACAGTTCACTGCCTTGTCTATGTTATTGCTTACTATTATGCTTTGATAAATTTTTCCAAGCATCCATAGCTTGTTTGAAAAGCACCTATTTTAGGCTTTTAGCCATAGCAGCAAGGCAGTGAACTGTTTGATAAAATGCTTTGGTAGACATGTATGAAAAATGTGGTAGCATAGACAACTGTCACCATCTGATATTTATGCAGTTGTAGTATGTTTTGTGCAATGTAATCAGCGATATGAATATAACCAACAAAAATCTATTTTCTATAATTCATGGATTGAACTCTATATTTTATATGCTATGGAAATGCCATTAATTTTTTTAAAAAAAGTAGTATGCTATGTGTGATACTATCAACAATGTAATTATATACTGATTTCTCTTTCTTTTTACATAATCTAACATATTTCAAACTTTTCATAGGCTGGCCAACACATCAAAGGCAACAAATGCAAGACTAGAAAAGCACGAGAAACACAAACTTGGCTCTGGTGGTTATATGAAATTAGCCGCATGAATTGTAAGTATCAATAAATGAAATATTGCATCCAAATTATAATAAATTGAAAACAATTTTGGTTTTATTACACCATAGAAGCAAAATTCATGATCTTTTTCAAAAATGTAGGGCTCTGAATTCAACAGAGTTCCCACAGAATAGGACCTGAAGATTACCTTCCAGCAAAGCTATGGAGCCGTGGCTGAATGCCTAAGAGTCTTGATGGGAAAACATAATCTTCCATTGCATCTGACATGCAGGTAAATAAACTCAATAAAGTTTATTTAAAATTGAATACTAATTGTGCAATCTATTCAATATTAATTTCCACCATAAAGTAATTACATGCCTATTTGTTTTAAACATTCAAGCAATTATAATACTGCACATGACATTGGAATGTAGTTTGGTTAGGGTGGAGCAAAACGTGCAGATGAAGGTCATGGTGTGCATCCTGGTACTTTAGAGCGTGTAGAGCGTGACCAACATGTTGAGCATGATCAGGCTAGAGAAGATCAGGAATATGATGTGGCCCCATTAGGTAAAGAGGACTTCTCTAAAGTTCCTTTAAACATATTTAATTGCAATTGGTGTATTAATTAATGTAACCTTTCGTGTTTCAACTTTAGAGCATGTAGAGCGTGATCAACGTGTTGAGCATGATCAGGCTAGAGAAGATCAGGAACATGATGTGGCCCCATCGGGTAAAGAGGACCACCCTCATGTTCTCTTAAACATTTAATTTCAATTAGTGTATTAATTAATGTAACCTTTCGTGTTTCAACTGCAGATCAGGATTTAGAGGGTGTTCAACATGTTGAGCATGAGTCTATAACAAAAGTTCAGGAACATGATGTGGACCCATCAGGTAAAGAGAACCACTCTAATGTTCTTTTAATTAATGAAATACTTGTAACAATAATAATAAAACATATTATTTTAACATTTCTTTCTTATTGCAGCAGATCCCCCCTTGAAGCGGCATCCATGTCATGAACAGACGACTACGTGTACATTAAGATCACAAGCAAAGGGTAGAACAACTAAAGGGGGGACATATATTGATTTAGAAAATGATACTCGACTTCAACTTTATGTAGCTTTCAAAAAGAAACAAAAAAAAAGTGATTGTAATTATATCATGACAACCATATTTTTGATAATATGTAAAAACTGAAAGAATGAATATTATATGTTAATGAATGAATGTTATATGTTATTAATGGATGAATGAATGTTATATGTTATTAATGGATGAATGAATGAATGTTATATGTTATTAATGGATGAATCAATGATTAATGTTATATGATTGGGTTTGGGGAATTGAGAGTGATGTGAGGGGGGCAGGGGCCAAATGAGCTTCCACTGTCACATGGTTGACCTTGTTAAGTATAGAATATTAAATTATTCTCGAAACAAAGAGAAGCTCAATAAGGTAATGCACTTTTCAATATAATAAATGCATCATTTCAAGCATCAAACCAATATGCAGTCTATATGTATGACCAGTCGTCAGTCTCCGCAATGGTACATTTCCACGAATAATTTTTTTAAAAAAAATTGATGCTTCATTGCAATTTCGATGACAACCACCGACGAATCAACAGAAAGGCTTGATGAAGTTGCTATAGCTATGACGGAGATTTCGTCCTAACTCCTTGTACATTTCGTCACAATTGCGATGACCTTTCGACATTCCTACCATGCTACTCCTTGCCCATTTCATCGCACTTTCGACAAAAATTTTGGTGTTCTTCCGATGCTACTCCTTGCTAATTTCATCTCAAAGTCGACGAACTCTTGGTGTTGTTTCAACGCTACTACTTGCCTATTTCGTCACACATTCGATGAACTTTTGGTGTTGTTTCGATGCTACTCCTTGCCCATTTCGTCGCAATGGCAATGAACGTCTACTTTTCTTTCGACGCTACTACTTGCCCATTTTTTTGAACTGGCGACGAACTTCTGGTGTAATTCGTCGATGGATACACAAAGTTTTCGTCGATATTCTGAAAAAATTTTGGAACATTTTACGATGTCGTTGACCAACGATTCTTCACCATTATTTTGATGTTTAATTCGTTGTCGGACTTTCGATGAAAAAATAGCGACAGAAAGATTTTCGCCATTGCGTTGCTCTTCCAACAAATATTTGTCGAACTATCGACGAACGACCGTCAGAAAATGGTGTCAAATTCAGTAGTGTATTCGAACCAAAAATAGAATTGCTAATAGCGATTACCAAGCTATTCCAACTTTCTGACAAAAAACACATAATCAAAAGAGCCCTAACTTCTTCATCAAAGTTTATATTTACAGAAGTTAATTGACTGGCAACTATATTAAACTCATTTAAATGATCAGCAACTGACCCACCTTCTACCATTTTCATATTAAATAAACATTTCACAAGAAATTCCTTATTCGAAGTAGAAGGATTTTAATATAAGTTCATCAGGGTTTCCATCAACTCTTGAGTTGTATTTGTTGTTGTAATATTGAATGCCATTGATTGTGCCAAGCATAAACGAATGGCTCCCAGTGCCTTTATGTCCAGAAGATTCCAATCCTCATCAGTCATTGTTGCCAGTTTCTTGGCTATTCCTTCCAGTGGCTACCATAAATCTTTCTGATAGAGGTAGTCCTCCATCTACATCTTCCATAACTAATAGTT
Source organism: Sequoia sempervirens (assembly GCA_007258455.2). Taxonomy (NCBI): domain Eukaryota; kingdom Viridiplantae; phylum Streptophyta; class Pinopsida; order Cupressales; family Cupressaceae; genus Sequoia; species Sequoia sempervirens. The sequence continues at coordinate 103,749,771 of VDFB02075321.1, read as the reverse complement.
CTGCCCATTGAAATTCTCAACCTTCAACTTACCCTCATCTGCCATTTCTCCCACTCAACCATGAGGCTTTCCTACAGAGGATAGTTGAAAAAAACTCGCTCTGATACCACTTGTTAGGGTTAGAAGGAAGATATCTAACAACTAAATGCATATTTGATCAATAAACAGAGAATTTAAACACATAGAAAAAATTATAACATAGAGAATTTAACATGGTTCACCCAATCTAAGGTGATCCCACAAACAAATTTACAATTTCTATGAGATTTTAGTTTTTGTTGAAATGACATATTTCTAGAAAATATAATTATTTAATCCTTAAAAATTCTATTTAAACCATTCTAATTGAAGAGGGTTTGATCAAACTACCTTAGATCAAAACCCCTTGGATAAAACCCCGCTAGTTTTAAACCATACCTATAACAGAGTATCATTTACACCTATCAAAATATTGATAAAAACCCACTTTTGATTTACCTTTTGGGGGATCAAATGAATTCGTTTAAAATTTATTTTTTGTAAGTATGTAGTCCTTATTATAAGCTTCACAAAAATTATAATTTTAGATAAATTTAATTAAATTATTATATTTATTTTTTATTTCTTGTGAATGTAGGTTTTTCACTGAAAATCAAGCTCTTTGTTCTGCACATGTGGAAGAATAGAAGATTATCAAAAAATAATTTTGAAAAATATGAGTGCACCAGATATTGAAGTCCTTGATCCAAAAAAAAAAATTTGAATTTTGATACATTCATAAAATTTTGTGTTATACAGTCTGCCTATGTCTGAATTGTAATTGGTTTGAATTCGAAACTTGATTAAGGAAAAAATATTCAATAAAACACTATGAAACCAATTGGAAGCACTAGATATTGTAGTTACAAATCTAAATTCAAAAAAAATAGAATTTTATCCTTTATGGAAAAAAAATTGTGTTATACGGTGAGCGTCACTCCTTAAAAATGGTGTTTACTAAAAAAAACTAGTTTTTGAAGGAGATAGAGAAAGAAGTACGATATGATTCCAAAAATTTTGAAAAAAATATATTTAGAATCTACAAACAAAAATTTCACAAATCACTAGTTTGCATCATCTTCAAATTCCTCACGGTTTACCCGCTATAGGTGCCTGAAAGTGAAGATTTAGTTAGAAAAAATCAGTTCAGTGTCTAATTTGGCCAAAAATTGTAAACCAATATTATGGGATCACCCTCCGGGCTACATGCACAAAACTGCATCCATCCAATGACTATATTATCCAATCCAAAACTTATTACAATATTGTGAATAATTTCCTTTTTTTTTCATACTATAACTCTCATCCCAACCCCTTATAACAAGCTTAGAAGCTTCTAGATTAGATTTTTACAAAGTTAGTTTTTTTTTCTTTTTTTGGTGATTTTTCCTTTTTCGGTGATGACGCAAAAAATTAGGGAAAAAAAATTCTATGGGGTTCCTGCCCCCGAACCCCCGCCCGGGGCCCAACCTGGCCCGACCGCGGCAAGGATACATGAAGAGTGTACAGTATAGCATTATTAGTCGCCACATACCAACAACTCATGCCCAAACAATATTAAGCTCAAGATACAACATAGTATAAATAACTATGGTATCCTTTGAGAAATATGCCATGCGAACTAAATCAAGAAATTTGTGCTTTGTTTTGATTTTTTAATTTTATTGATTTTTTTTAGCTTTTATAGTAAATAGAAAGAAAGATAAATACGTGTAGAAAAAAGTAAGAAAACATACATAAAAATGTATCAAAAAATAATAATAAAAAAAAAGAAGATAAAATATGAGACACGTAAGAATTTTCTCATGATCAAGTTGAAACATAAAAATTGGTTTATGTGATGGTGATGATAACATTTTTGATGTGAGAATGATATACCTTAAGAACAACGTGAGGAATATGAATGACATATCCTTGTGATTATGATTGGTTGTTTTATCAAGGTGTAGATTTTAGCAAGACCAAGGATGAAGCTTATGGATGCTTTTTGGATGTTCACTTGGCTACATGGCTACATTTAGCAAGATTTTTTCTATGATGTTTCTTATGTGGTGTCTAGATAAGTAGGACCTTTGGCTTGATGGATTAGATGTATGAATGAGATCTAGAGGAAAATGGCAATATAGATTTGATACTAGTAATGGGATTGTAATTTTTAAGGTTTTATTTGGAAGGTAGGATTATGAATCTTGTGTCTTGCTCAAATTTATTATAAGGTATACTTATGATTGGCTGAATTCAAATCACTAAGGAGAAAACTAATTCTAGCACTATTTTAGTTTCATGCCTACTTTTACCTCTCATTTAAAATTGATTTGAGATATCCTAAATGGGTCCTATAATAATCCATTAATGTAGAAAATATATGAATGGGATTTTCCAAACATTTTCCTTAACATTTTATTCCTTTTTAGAGTTTCATGGTTGTTCATACCTTCATGCCTTCCTTGCTAATCCTAATTTCCCATTTTAAGATAATATTGATTTTTTTGACCTTCTATACAATTTATGTTTCACATATATTCATACCTTATTTACCATCCCTAATCCCTAAATCTTGAAGACCATAAAAATTCCAAGTGTTAATGTTAGTCATAATTTTAACTATTCCCTATTCAAATACCTCATTCCATCCATTCCTTAAGTGCTAACACCCTATTGTATTCTTTGTCAAAAGAATTTCCCAATTGTTGGCCTTTCAAATTTTTTTATCCTTCCATCCTTGTTGAACTTGTCACTTTGGTCATCCATTCCCTAAAATTTTGACACCTCGACATTCCCTTAAATACTTTTCAAAATTCCTCTAGGTCTTGCATATCTTTGGATTTCCCTATTCCTCAATACCTCTTTTAGATTTTTGGGGTTCCTCATTTTTTTATACCTTCATCTAATGTGTTTGATCTAGATGATGTCATGCTAAAATAATGTTGATGATATTATTATTGAAGTGATGAAATCATGCTAATTTCATTAGCCTATGGTTCAACCCGCAATAATGGGTCCCAAACTTGTGACATCTTGATTTTTGCCTAAAATCACATTTTTTTAAAATAAATTAATGATTTAAGCCTTGAGGGGTTCCATCTAAAGGGTTTTAATTGAATATGGCTAGATAAGAGCCCTTATATCAAACCCTCTTGAATAGAACCCCTCTAGTCTTAAATCATACCCACAATGGTGCCTCCTTCTCACTTGAAAAAAAAACCTTTTTCTTTACCTTTTTAGGGATCAAATAAAACCATTTAGAAATTATGTTTTGTATGTATGTATCCCTTATTATAAGCTTTCCAAAAAGTAAAATTTTGAATATTTTTATTTTGATTATTACATTTATATTTTATTTCCTATGAATGTAGGTTTTCCAGCAAACATCATGGCATTTATTTCACACACACAGATAAATAGAAAAAAATATTTAAAATATGTGTGCACTAAGTATTGATGTCCTTGTTTTAGCCAAAATAAATAAATAAATAAATACAAAAACAAGTCATATGTTACAACATACACTTCAAATTATAATTACTCTAACTTTGAAAATCAATTAAAAAAGTATGCAAAAAAAAAAAATGAAAAAAAATCCATGCAATATATATTAATGTTATAAATCTATATTTTAAAAATTATAATTTTATCCTTTCAATAAAAATTATGCATTACAACATAAATATCACTTTTTTTTAAAAATGTTGTTTACTATAAAAAAAAGGTTATTAAAAAAGTTTCATAAAATAATTCACAAATAATATCATTATATATATATATATATAGAATCTACACAAAAATCTTGACAAATCACTAGTTTACATCATCTCCAAATTATTAATGGTTTAGTTGCTATAGGTTTATTAAAATGAAAATTTGGTGAAAAAGTTGATTTCAATATGCTACTTTGACCAAAAAGTGGGACATAGTATTATGTTGATGTTACTAGTCTTGATGTGATGAAATCATGCTAATGGACCATTAGACTATCAAAATTTTGAAGTTCCTCATCCATCTTATCTTTCAAATTCATTCCTCTTCATCTTTGATTCCTTGATTCTCTAAAACCCCTCTAAGTCTTCTAGTCCAAAATTTTTAAATATTTTATAGTCATAATTTCAAGCATCCCCTATCTAAGTGCCTCTTTTTCTCTAACCCCAAAATCATGAATCTCCATTGATTAATTATCTTATAAAATCTTTGAAAGTTAAACTTTTGGCACCATGTTAAGTCCTGCCCAAAACTTCAACCTCAACAATCTAATGCCTTTCCTTTTTGAGAATATGAGAATGTTTTTTGTGAATGAAACCTTTTTTTAGTTTATCTAATAAGAAAATATTGTATAAACTCTTTTGTAAATATCATGCTAAAATAATTTAATTTAATTTTTATTTTAAATAGAGAAACATATAACATGTCATCATAGGTTGTGTGATGAGGGGAAATTAGCACATCAATTCATCTAAAGAGTGAACATATTTAATATTTCTGAAGTCATGACTAAAGATTCGCTATATTTCATTACATTACCAAAACTATCAAGAAACCTTTGGCGTATTTGGTTCTTTAACCATGAAGAAAAAATCTTTTTTCAATATTTATTTCAAAAAGTATTAGACTAAGGAGGTGAAGATGGATACAAATAACCCTGATATGATTTATGATATTGTGGGAATATAAGGATTAGCTCAATTATAAATCAATACAAACAACTATTAGCATGAATATTACATTGTTAGATAGTAGTTATGTAGAGGTGTTATGTAGTTACAAAGTTTCAATTATTATCAATTGTTAACTACACATTGTCTCCTTTTATTAATGTATCTACAAACCATCAACTCATTCTTGAATCAACTATTCACCTTCATATGGTATCAAAGCCACTAAAATTTGTACTTATAACCTATTGTGAAGTTGTTCGTAAGGGAATATAAGATGTGATCTTGTGCTTGTAGTAGTGGCAGTTTTACTCCTATTGTGTAGTACAAAGTATCCCTTTTTCACATTTAATTTAGGAATAATTAATAATAAAATAAGAATAATGATGCCTTAATTTAGTGTTGTAATATTTTTTTCATATTCACATTAAGTTTAGGGACCTTTTAAATTAAATGGACTTAATTGTGCCTTTATTTTTGTTGTAAGGTGTATCTTTACACTTTAACACTAATCTAGTGTTGTATTAATTAATTGAGGTTAATTTACCTTAATTCACCCATTTAATTCAATTCTAAGCCTAATTAAATGCAAATTTTGAGGGATAAAACCTGACATTCAGAAATGCCATTACACAACACTTAACTTTGGAAGATGTGTGTCCTAGGTAAGTTACCTAGGACCCATTTTCCATAGGGTGAATGGGTCCTCACTTAGATCTAGGACCCTATTTTTACATAATAAATAACATTGCCCGATGTGTGTCCTAGGTAAGTGGCCTAGGACCCATTCACACTATGGCGAATGGGTCCTCACTTAGACCTATGACCCCTCTTTGAAATATGTTTTTGGAAGTATTTTAATGATTTCAAATCTATATTTCAATGTTGGCTTGTGATATTTGAATTTCAAGAATTAATGTTAAGATACATATAAATACAAGGTTATTTCACTATGTTCCATCCTAAGACTTCCTTGAATTTCAAGCTAAGATCCTAGAATTTCATAAGCAATCAAGAGTAATTTCAAGGCATTCAAGGGTAGATTTATAGAATATTATTTTAGCAATCAAGATTCCATTGTCATGTCAAAGATTTCTTGCCTCATGCATGTTTTTTGAGCTAATATGGTGATGTAGTGTTTGAGATCAATTCAAGCATATCAAAGGCATTGTTTCACATCAAGTTTCATGATCAAGATCTACATTCATTGAGGCCACTTCATGTTAGTTTGCATATTTTTTATCCAAACGTTCAAATAAGGTTTGGTGAGTTGTTACATAGTGTTTTTCATTCATCATTCCTTCTTTCATGTTTCATTTCATTTCAAGGTTTAATTACCAAAATGGGGTTTGACCAAGGTAAACCCCCATTCACCTAACAAACAACATTTTTCTCTCTTTGGTGTGTGATTGCATACTTTAGGTTAAAGATAATTTGAAGAGCGAAATTGAAGAAAGTTGCAAAGTTGTCAAAGTTGCAAGAAAATTTGTTAAATCATGGAAATTTTTCTACAAAATTTATTTTTGGTTGTCTGATAGTGAACACCTAGAATTTGGAGGTGCAAACTAAGCAAAAGAGCACCTAGAAAGCATTTTCTAGGATCCCTAACCAGGACCCATGTTCCATAGGGAAAATGAGTCCTCAGAGAGGTCTGAAAAAGCATCTTTGATGAAAGGTACACATCATTCTCACCTTTCCAAATCTGCATTTTGATAGTTAGTTTTTTTCATTTTCAGATCTATCCTCTATAGCTTGCATTTCAAATGAAACTAGTGAGAAATAGGTCCATGGTTCATCACTCCATTATGGTGAACCCAATCTTCTATGTTTCATTTTAGTGAATTGTATTTTTTTATTTTGGAGCCTCTCTAATTCTAGATTTAGATCTTGCAATAATTTGCATCTCTTTGTATTGAATTAGGTCTCATTTAGGGTGTCTTGGCTTTGCATTTCATTTAAGGGTTTTAGGACTGCATACTTTGCATTCTTTAAGTCTAAAAAATACCAAAAATATTAGTCATATTGCATATGGGCAGGTGTATGAAGTTGGGTACCAATTTTGTGGCCATTTTTGAAAAAAGATTTAGAAAATGCACTCGCGTTATAACGTGATAGCGTTATAATGCACTCACGTTATTTCACATTAAAAAAAAAGAAAAATTTGAAATTATTTTCCTTGGGATACCAACCCAAAGGCTTGGAGGGCACTCCCAATAAGGCTAGAGACGTGTTTTTGCAAATTCTACAATTTTTCACATAATCGAGTCCGTGCTTAGCATCAAGATTGCATCTACTTCAATATCGATAAAATCGAACACATGGGTAATGTTAGGTTCTCTCCTAGGTATCCAACGATGTAATTTTTTTCTTTTTTTGACAATGTTAAGCCTTTCATCCATAATTTATTTTGTTTGTATGTCTATTTTTTGCTAAAAAGCAGTGTTTGGTGTTTTTTTTGTTATAAATTAACCATTCATCAAAATTTCAAATAAATTACATTTTTAGAAACTAGACTCCATTCTACAAATTTAAAAAAAAAAGAAAAAAAAATCAATTGTTTTCAAAAATTTGTAGGGGGAGCATGGCCAAAATTATGCTTTTTAGGAAGTTCCCACTTAGAAAATTAGTAAAAAATCAAATATTCATTAAAAAATTATCAGAAAAATTGTGCATCAACTAGATGATGTTAGCTAACTTCTGATTGTAGCGATTTTAAAAATACTAAAAAAAAGTTCACCGTGATCATGTCATACAAGAGTTGCTATGTTATGTTTTTCTGACAAAAACAGTACCAATTTGTGTACATCCCTCTTTTCAACCCCTTAATGTCAACCATTTTCAAAATAAATTAGTAGTTTAGAAAGTAGACTTGGAGCACTTCGATGCTTTTTTTGGTTCCATCTCAAAATTTTGAGTGTAACTATCCTCAATTTCACGTCCAATGTCAACATTTCCTGATTTCAAAAAAAAAGTTGCCACTTAAGCCCCCTTTTGGGAACCATCTTAGTGCACTTACCCATATCATTTACATAGAATTACATCATATTCATTTGCATTTGAAAATTGAAAATCAAACTAGGTATTCTAGGTTGTCATTTTGTCACATTTTACATTTCCATTTTGTAAAACCCCGTCCCACAACCTAGAGGACAAATTAATACTGCTAAACACATACATCCTATAGGCTACACAACACATCTACATGTGAACACCATTACTTATAAAATTTAACCAGCCATAGCATATGAATATTAAACTCAACATACAACTTACAACAAGGCATTACACCATTTCAAGATAAATCTAACACATAGAAATGTATTAAACATATTTCCACAGATACAACACTATTAAATCCAATAAAGAATAGATCATATTATTTTTACAATTACATCACAAAGGTTCACCTCAATACAAATTAGGTATTACATCGATACAAATGAGGTATTACAATTATACATTTAGATCCATAGTTATAATGAAGAAGGAGAAGAACAACTCCAGAGAACCACACGAGCTCCTCGAACAAGAAGATCTCGCCATCACGAACCGAAGAGAAATTCAACAGTGTAAGATGCATGCCACCCAACCATCTAGTACCCGTAGGCCCAGCCCCCGTGCTAGGAGATAGTAACAGGTAACCAAGACAAACCTATTACCTCTAGACATAAGTAATATACAAGACCACACTGTACCAGTAAATACAAAATAACACTGTACCAGGAAACACAAAACATAAGGTTACATTGCATCCAGAACCACTAAATCAAATACATCCACTATATAATACAAATCGACTATTGTCATAGGAAGAGTGTCATCACAAATGTTGCATTGGTTATCCAAAGGAGATCTTCCTAGGTCCTGGCCCCCCTCTAGGGTTATCCTGGTAACCTCTCACGATTCCAGCCCCACATGCACACCAATGCAGAATCGGTTATCTTTCAAGAAGATGAGATAATGATCTAGCCATTCCAGGCCTTCCTGACTCATCTCAAGTCTCATACAAGCCCTTGAGCCAATTAGCGAGGCTAAATATCTTGTTATATGTGTTAAGCTAATAGATTATTTAATTCTCACTTGATTATAATGACTCCCACATGAGTTGTCTTGGGACCACTTTGTGTCTCGACCCTCGCTGAAAGCCACTCCCCTATCGACAACACATAACTCAAACTACATGCCAAGGGTAGACAGTGCACTAAGAACTGATAACAATAACCAATACACCTCAAAAGGTAACACATCTCGACAGATGTCCAATACAGAAACCCAATATGTGCACTACCTAAGAAACTCAAAGGCTAAACTAAAGTTACCACAACCCTTTCACAATTACAATTCTGGAAGACTTAGATTCACAAAATGACAAAACTTCCCCCAGTACACAATTACAAAAACACATATTTTTCAAATACAAGTCAAGAAAATAACAAATACTATCCTTTGGATTTCCTAAATCCATTACAATCAATTCTTGCATATTAAAATATATCATCCAAAACACTATTTCAATTTAATAAACTAACAATGAAACAATTTAAATATTTCACTTCCAAAACTCAACTGCTCTTAATACTTAACTCAATTTCCTTAATTAAATATTCAATCTTTCTAATAAAATCAATTTATTATAAAACACCTACTTGTGCATTGCATGCATTAATTAACAATATAATATTCATTTAAATAAATATATATATATAAATATATATTTTTTCTAATTACATAATCTAATTATTATTTTCCAATGTTCATTTAAAAATATCTAATTGTGCATGTGTATGCACCTATTTAAAAATAAATTTATATTTAAATAATCTAAAATTATATGCAATGTTTGTAATATATATATTTTTAAACAAATAAATAAATATATAAATATAAATTTTCAATTTTCAAACAATCATAATCATAAACCAGTATGTTGCGACTTTAATAACTTTTGTTTTCGGATTTTGGCTTCTCATAAATTTTTAGTGAAGGTGTGCAATCAAGTTGTCTAGAACATATAAAAAATCCAACTCTACCCAGTTCGTAAATCTCGAGTTATGATTAATTTAGTGATGCACTCTCTTTGTTGTTTTTTATTTTCAAATTACCAGAGGTTTTCAATTATTTCAGTTTTCTTAGAAGATTTCATTTTCAATCCTACAGAGGTTTTCTAATTCCTTAAATACTTTCTTTTAAATTTTCTATTGTGTTAAAAATCATTCCTACAAGGATTTAAAATCTTCAATGGTAATTTACCATTTTCTTCAGAAGAATAAATTATGTTTTCACAGGAAGAGGTTTCTAAGTTTTGATTTAAATTCAATAGAGGTTTAATAATTCTACTATAATATCCTTTTGTAAAAATCTATTTCGAATAAACAAATTACACATAGGATTTTTAATTGTTTTCTATAGAGGTTTCATTTTCACGACAATCTTTTAAAAAAAAAACAAAAACTTCTACAGTAATGAAAAAAAATTTCCTAAACATTTCCAATTTGCATTACAATAATAAAATAACTTTTTAATACAAAATTCACAAAAATAGTAAAGAACCTATTACAGGATGTTGCCTCAAGAAAAAGTTGTCGAGCTTCTCTGTAATTTCAATTTTCAATGTAGCCAAAGCTTTCTTCAATGTAATTGTCTCCTTCCAGAAGACAACCAAAAAACACACCTAAGAATTCTATAGCAAAATAATTCTAAAACAATTTCCTCAGAGAGATCCACAATTTCCTCACTAATTTTCTACAACCCACACCAAAAACTCCCGTGCAACAACTTTCTTTTCTTTTCCCAAAATATTTCTCCCAAGAATGAATTTTCAACAGATAGATAACAAATTCCTAACTCAGAGTTATCCCAACAAAATATCTTTTCCTTGAACCAAAGATATTTTCCAACCACATTCATTTAAATAAAATAAAACAATTTACTAATTGCAACCAATTTAAATACTCTTATTTATTTAATTCACATTAATTAAATAATTAAAATTACTTAATAACAAAGCTAAATTAAATTTATTTATTTATTTATTCTAAAGTTTTCACATTAGTAATACCATAAATTAAATACTTAATCAAACACACGTTTTAATCTACAAAATTAAACTTCCACAATAATAAAATACCCAGAACAACAATGATAATGCTAAGACCAAAACTCAAACTGACGACACACTGTACTAGGGTAAAGGTATGACTAGGCAACCCGTTACTATCTCCCAATATTACTGTTGAGTAATGGACATGCTTAGACGTATGAAACTAGGTGAAGCTAATGTCCTATACCTGCAATCCTGCAAACAAGCAAATGTCGCACATGTATACATATAATAATTCATACACACCGTGAAGAGAGAATCGCGGAAATCACAGGGCACTCGCGAGCGAGTGATGCAATACCGTTCTCTTCGCCAATACAGTCACATCAAGACTGGCAAAATTAAAACATCAATAATCAATAAATGAGCATACATCAATATTAATTAAAATAACAACTATGATAATGTGAAAGCATGTTATAAACAAATAATCAGTCAGAACATAACAAAGAAAGCACTTTCGATCAAAAGATCCAAAATGGAGGGGTGTTACACATTTCATCCTCATTTAATAGAAAATTAAAATTGAAACTTGTTGTAACAAACCCAAATCTAGAAACTACTAAAAAATCACTCAAAAATATATAAAAACTTGTTTCAAAACCTTAACCTAGGACCTATTTTCCCTAGGGAAAATGATTCCCTGATCAAGGTCACATTTTGATTTTTTGGGCATTAAAATATTCATTTATGCATTTCTATTTGTTGCTTTTAGATTTATGTTACTGTCTGTAGAATTTTTGTTTCATCAATTTCATCATATCTAGCTTATTTTGGTAAATTTAGTGCATTATGTGATTTCACAATTGCATTTACAAGACTTCAGTTTTAGCTTTTTGCATAGTGTAATCAGAAAATTACCTTGTTTATAATATGAAAATTGAATTTACACATTGCATTCTAGGTCATTACACTGCACTTTACCCTCTTTCCATTTTGGGTGTGTACACTAAGTTTGTAAAATCTTTTATGAGCTTTACCACTTGGTGTCCTATTAGAAAAACTATTGTGAGACATAGTTTGAGACTCATGTAATCCTGCGATACACCATTCATTGTGGATCTTGGGTTTTCCAACTTTCTTTCTAATAGTGTTGATAATTAACCCCATATAGATCATAACATGCATACCACATTTCCAATGACTTCTTTTCCCACAACCAATATGCATGATGTCATTCATGTCCCACAAGAAAGCATAAGAAGAATAGATGAAGGCCTAGAAAAATTACAAGACCTCATGCTTACTGAAAGCATGGACATTAGTATCATTCCTACTTTACAAAATCTAAGGAAAATGCTTAAAACTAAATGCAGAATACAAATTTTCAGTAATCTCGATTGCTTCCATCATGAGAACTTAAACAATCAAGAGAATGATAACATACATGCCTCGATCAACTTTATTGAAGCTAAACTTCATACAAGAAAAACCAAAATGCCCCTTGATATTGTTTTCACACAAAATGACATAATCAAACATGCACCCGATGGTCCTCTAAACCTATAGAATTATATTTCGATTAGAACCATGTTGAATTTAGGAATTCTAGTAGACTTTTATATTGCGTTGATGCTATTGAAGTTTGGACTCAATTGTTATATTACTAATATAAGTAATTTTTTATCTATACTTAGATAGATCTATTATGTTTAAAGGAAAGGTAGAATAAATATGATTTATGAATAAATATTTCTCATGAAATAACTATGTATAATTAAAGAGGTAAATTTCTATGTACTGGAATAGTAATTACTGATGTTGTCCTAGAATCTAGTTTATTCTAAAATAGAAGATAGTATTGTGTAATCTATTTTTCTCCTTTTAATGAAATCTTGAGTGATTCTATGTGAATGCTATGTGATATTTTAATTCCATCTTTATATTGGTAAGGTAATAAAACCTTTTTGTAAATTGATCCACATAGTATTTGAACATTTTTGGCATACTATGTTTTATGATTGTGATGCTATCATACTTTATGGATAAGCATCTATAGTATATTGTTCGATGAATTTTTTTTACTTTGGAAATATATATTACTAAACTATTATAGAGGACCATGTGATTCCAATTAGGAACTATGTATATTACAAATTGATCTATCTTTTATAAAATGTCAAGATATTTGTATGTGATGATTAGAAAATTATTTCTTACATCAATATACATTGCACAATAATTTTAGAGAGATGTATTACTATGACTTTAAAGATAAGATGTGAATATTGACCCTTTAAGAGTAATGGACTATAGGATTAAATACATGGCAATGTGTATTATAAGTTACATTACTAGAAAAATTAAACTCTATCTTTCTAAATCGAATTTAATTGTTCTTTTTAAAAAAAAAAAATAGTATTTCTTTTATACTAAGCTAGATATATCAGCAAATAGATGAGTATTTAGCATCACTTGAATATGGAGTGTGCCATAAAATGATAAATTTAATAGGGTATTTTGTAATAATTATTTTAAGATAGATTAAATACTTATTGGAAATAACATATTACACCTATGAATTCTTGTACATCACTTTCAATAGATGATAATCTTGTATAGTGTTGCTTTACACATATTGAATTTTAATTGAATAGCTATGGTTATGAATGATTTTTTAGTGTACATGGATGTGTATCTAACATGATTAGTTGGTCTAGCTTATCATGATAGTTAGTTATGATAAGAATTAGATTAATTGAGTTAAAGTAAACTATTGGATTAATTAATTTTAATATGTATTTATAATTTCTTAGGTGTGAGGTAATATTCACGAAAAACAAAAAACCAAAACACTTTCTAAATAAGGAAAAATATAACGTAATAGTTACAATGAACAAGAAATATTTCTCATAACAAACTTATAGTTTAGATAAACATGAAAATATTCATAGTCCAAATTTAATCTCAAATACATCCTTAGAGTGCATTTTCAAAGTAGTTTGTTTTCTTTATAGAATCTTGTTTCTATGCCACTTGAGTGGGTGGAAGTTGATGATATTATTTTTTTTTGAAAAAAAATGGACCTTAGAAAGGGTTGCAATATGACTTATATAGTTGCATAAATAATAGAATAAAAAAAACTACATATTTATTTATATTTGGTTCTCTTATATCCTAGTCACATAAATATATAATATGTAGGCAATGACGTGAATGAAGGATGTTCTTAGTACATGGAGCACTGTGAGGCCTTGTGACTCTACTCTTAAAATATAAATAAATTAATATAAAAATATATTTATCAATATATAAAAGTTCATAAACATAATATTTTAATTTGATATTAATAAATTGTTTGGAAAATAGATTGTAAAATAATATATACATATATTATATTACATTTATAAAAGTAAATATATCTATATAAAAATAATATTACTTAAATAAGTTATATAAGTAATATATAAATAGTTGTGTTTATGGAACAATTGTTTTGTTAATTACTTAAGAAAAATATTTGTATATTATATAGTAAGATTAGTTTTATTAATATATACATTATATAATAGTATTATCATTTATATATGAATGTATTTTTATATTAAAATTATTTTATTTAAAATATAGATTCATAAACTGAAATATTTAATTAAGAATTATTTTATTTTCTTTATATTATCTATCATAACGTTATCTCAAGAATTTTTTTTTAACATAGAAAATATAATTAAAGTCTTATAATTTTAATTTTTAAAATACATATTTATTGTGTTTTAGTTTTTAATATACATGTTGATATTATTAAAAATTGAAACAGTAAATAAAACACTTGCTGCTCATTATTCATGAATAGAGCTTACAGATTTATAGATTTAACTAATTTCAACTTCTTCCTATAATCATGATAACTAATTTGACAACAAACTAATACTATTGACATGTAACTAGACTGTTGACAGCTAACTGGACATCTAGTGATAGCAAACTAAAGAAGACTAAACACATCTGATGTTCTCTATTGACATGCTGATGACACATATATTACTATGTTTTAAATCTACTTTTCAACATCCAGATGACATCTATGGAGGCAGAGTATGGTTCTATTTGATAACAAAACATACCAGCAGTTGCTGCAAATGTGAATATATCCATCAACATTTCATTTCATGAACTACTTTTGGTTTTTTGTGACCACTAGTGACGACAGTCAATATATCATTAAAAACACATGATCTCACATTAAGGAATCCTTGCAAAGCTATATAACATCGAATATGGAACGACTCCAGCAGACACCAGGAAACTGGGGTCACAGTGGCGCCCATAATCCAAATGGGTCCTCATTGTCTTGCAAAACTATTAGGTCATCCATATATGGATCACTTTGATACACTACATCCAATGTAGTTCCTGTTTCACTGGCATTACAAGATCTGGCGAGGAGAGACGTAAGATTAGCTTGTGTGTTGAGGAGCTCTGCTTGAGTACTTGCCAGTTGTGACTGGAGGTGTAATAATTGCTTCTGCAGCCGACAGATAGCGCCAGCGCAGCCATAGACTGGATCATTCACTCTCATACTTGCTTCGTATACAAGGCTTGTTACAGCATCTGCTCGCTTCTCAGCCGGAATATCCTGCAATACAAGAACGACATGAGTAAATACATATATTTTTGTTAAATCCTTGAAAAGGAATAAATGTTTTTGGAAAAATCTTTAAAATATTTGATCCATACCTGAAGGATTTTGGCAATGTTGCTTGTTCCAAATAATTTGTGTACTACTAAGAACTTGTGAGGATCGTTTGGTGGAAAATAAGGAGCAAGCACACACATATCTCCACATTTTCTTCGTTGAATCTTGCAAGCAGCACACGGATAAACAATACGAGACATCTCTTTTCAGGCAACAGGAACAAAGATAGCAGATCAAAGTATTATTCAAAGAAGCAGCTAATACTTAAACCTAAGCTAAAGAGATGAGATCGAGTTCAGGAATAGGTAAATTGAATATATAGCTAATGGTTTTCAACATTCCGGATCCAGCACATTACAGGGGTAATATGAACATTTTTTTCAAGGCAACATGTGACTCGGACAGATGACGTATAGTATGATTTATTTGATGATATACTAAACGTGATGTGGCATCCGACATAATCGGGTCTCACGACAATGGGGAAGGTGAATGAATGTAGAATGACTGTATTCATTGTACCTCGTTTGAAAATAAAGTAGGGAAAGGTTCGAGTTGCCCCCTAGCTATCAATTTTTGTTCACCAAACCTCAATAATGATTAATAGTTCATTAAAATATTTTACATTAATATTTAAATATTTAATTGGAAGAGTTGTGCAACTTTATTGGTAATCATAATGCACGGTTGATCGGCATTTATGCATAAGTATTGGTCAAAACAGTTGTTGGAGGAATATGTATTGGATCAGTTGTACAATTTCTTTTGGTGGTTGTAGCATACGATTATTGGGATGTCTATGAATAGGTATTGGATGTCACTTCTTAATGACCACATTTTGACCTTTGTGCACATAATGAATCCTCTACATTCGCCATAACTACCAAAAAGTTGAAACAATAGCTTTAAGCTCTTAAGTCACATAAGAAAAAACCCAAAAATATTGTTGAAATCTGATGTACTATTTAGGAGCTTAGGGTGTGTGAAGTTAGGGTGGGGAATTGCTAGGTCCTTTCCTCTAAAGCTTGGTATTTTCATTGAAATTGAGTCCAACATATTTGGCATTTAAGTTTAACATTTTTTTAATTTCTTATAGGTCGAATTTAACAAATTGGGTTTCGATAAATATAGAGTTAGTATGTAATTGTAATATTGGAAATTGCACTCCACTATTATTTTTATATTATATTTTGGGTCCATTTCAGTGTCTGTAATCTTGAGTATGTTTTTAGGTGCATTTGGCCTATGTCATAGTCATTTTTTCCCTCAATGTCAAATTATATTTATGTTTTTGTGTTTCCTCAATTGTTTTGTGTAAATTAATGTCTATTCTAAACTTACTGCATGTTTATCTAGCATTTTAAGCTTTTGGAAACCTATTGTGTTTGGATGTCAATATGACCCAGAAATTTTCACACAACATATTATCATCCTCTGATATTTTATTGTAGAATAATCATTTATGTGCATTTTTTCCATCTTTTCTTGCACAACCAACATTTGTAACTAACCCAGCTCAAATTTAAATTACTAGTTTGGGTTCCTAACCTCATTACCTTCCCTCAAATATCTTTTTTTCAATCTATCTCTTGGAATCTTGTGCAACCTCTTAATCAATCTTTCAATCTAGCAATCTTTGAAGCTCTTTCTTACAACTTTGTTTTTAAATCTTTTATTTGATCTACCAACAATATTATCAATATACTAAAGGCTTTCTTAAACATTGTACTAACTAGCTTGAATCTTCATTTTTATTCTTGCATCCTTGAAGACATCTTCCTTGTAGATTTTTATAAATTTTCATCTCTCTTCTTGGTGTGAGGTGATTGTGTTCAACCTTCTTTATTTCCATTTTCTTTTTTATTTATGATTTTTGTGTGTTTAGTACTTATTCGGTTTTCATTTCCACTTCACATAATATACACACTAATATTTTTCTCCTTGTAGACCTAAAAGGAGTATTTATAGAAATTTCATTTATTTATTTTTAATTCTACATACACGGAGGTTAAAATAACACACATTTCTATAGCCTCTTTATTGGCTATGTATGGAGGTCAAAAAATACTAAAATAGGGGCATAACCATTCATGAAAACATTCAAAGTAGCCCCAAACCTTCCTTTTTCTCTTACTTCTAGTTTATCTTATCTATCATTTTATTTTCCTATTCATTTCATATCATATCTACATTGTTATAAACTTTTATATATTTTGGAGTACTGTTTTACTAGTGTTTCATAGACTATGTGTAGAAATTTAAATTTATGTACTTGAATTTATATTTATAATAGTTTTAGATGAGAACAAATGAAGAGGAGTATAGTGCATCGTGACCATATCCCAAGTAGTGAGCTCCATCTTTTGGTGCTAGGTTCATTTATCCCTTTCATTTTTATTTTTGGATATTTTTTATTTTTTATTAAAATGTAGGGTAAGGGCCCTAATCCCAAACAAAATAGCGATAGAAAAATAAGCCACCCGGGCACTAGTTCAAACCAAAACAAGGCCAACAAGCCAACAAGAGAACAACACCAAGCTAAAAGAAAACAGTCATAGCCTATACACTAAATGGCATGTAGATCTCCAAAAGACAGGCATGCAGGCCCCAAAACCAAAAAGAAATAGAAAAAAACCAAACTAATGTACTCCGTTTATTTTATAATTAGTGTTTTATAACCTAGTTTTCTTCCTTTTTCACCTAATTTAAATAGAAAAATTATTTATATAGATAACTATTTAATTTAATTTTCAACTATTATAGCACTAAATAAAACTTATTAAATTAAAAAAACAAAGATATTATCTCTTTCAAATCTTGTCGAGATAGTGTAGAGTGAGATTAGTTGTAAACCTTAAATGTATTTAGGAAAATAAAATATATTTTTTGAATTGAATTTCTTTTAAACTAACTTTAATCACTATAATCATTTTTACCATGTTCTACTATGTTGTGACACTCATTTCTATGAAATTTGCAACCTAGTCTTACTTTTCTAATCATTTTGTTCATAAAAGTGTTTGAAATTTAAATATATTTTATTTTATACTAATTACTATTCCTATTCAAATGAATTAATTTAATTAAATTATCATATGACTCAATGATTAAATACCTTCCTCAATTAAACACTTCACATACAACCACATATAATGAAATTAACATAGGCTTTGACCATGAAGCTACCCTTCACATTACTGTTAGGATTTTCATTCAAGATCATAACAACGAAAATCCCGTGCTTCCAAAAAAACACTTGTGATATATTTTATTAATTTTGTACTCTATTTTTTATAATTATTGCTTTATAACCCAAATTTCTTCCTTTTTCACCTAGTTTAAATAAAAATTTGTATATATAGATACTATTTTATTTTATTTTCAACTATCATAGCACTAAATAAAATTTGTTAAATTAAAAATACAAAAATATTGTCTTTTTCAAATCTGGTTTAGATAGTATAGAGTGAGATTTTTTGTAAACCTTAAATGTATTTAGGCAAATAAAATAAGATTTTTTGAATTTTTTTTTTTAAACTAACTTTATTCACTATAATCCTTTTCACCATTTTCTATTGTGTTATGACACTAATTTCTATGAACTTCACAACCTAGTCTCACTTTTCTAACCATTTTGTTCATAAAAGTGTTTGAAATTTAAATATATTTTATTCTATACTACTTACTACTCCTTTTCAAAAGACTCTTAATTTAGTTAACTTTTGATATGACTCAATGGTTAAAGATCTTCCTCAATTAAACACTTCTCCTATAACCACATGCAATAAATTTAATGTAGGATTTGATCATGAAGCTACCCTTCATGTACTATTGTTAGGATTTTCATCCAAGATTGTAATATCAAAAACCTTGTTCTTCCACAAAAACAGTTGCACACAATGAGCCCAATCCACATTATCAGGGAGATTGATAAAAGAGTTGATTAAAATGTATAATATGACCTTGCATATATATAGGAAAGGAAGGGGCAATCCATCTATCATGTGGATTGACAAGTGCCCCATGATGTGGCACACATAAGTAGACAAGTGTTAGATATAGGTGTCAACCTTTGGATCACTTAGAATGTGCCCAACATCCTATTTGACCAAATCATTAACCTTGGTGACAAGTGTTGAATGACTAAAATAGTGACCTTTGAGGTGAGATGGAAAGTCTTCCAACCTCAGAAGCTATGCACATGAGGTTTACCAAACAACTAGGTAACCTCTAGAGGCCTAAAAGGTTGAACATTCAGTTAAAGACAAGATGTTGTTTAACCTCATCAACATAAGTGTACACTTAAGCTATAGTGAATAGATAAATTATCTATTCTAACAACTACCATACATATCAAGACACATAAACTGATAAATGTCTCATATATTTCTAATTATATATTAATGATAATGAAATTTTTCATGATACCACTGACTATATTCTAGTTTCCATGAAATTCATGTTAATTCATCATTGAAGGGGCCTTAGTTTCTTACATATAGCCTAGTCTTGATTGTTAATATTGATGTTTACACATCAATGGCTACTATTGAGTAGCCTTAGGACTCTCACATTACTCATATCCAACTATCCGTGTCAATGCCTACTCTAAGCATCCACAAGACTATTCTTACACATGTAGTTACTTCATTAATTAAAATTGATAACATAAATGCCAGTCCTTATATGATTTAGTGTAACACAATCTATTCATATGGATTTGCTCCTATATTTTATCCTTTTCCATTTAGTCTTTCATGTTGGCATATGGCTTGCATGATAGCATGTGGCTTCTAGTGTTTTCATTGATGGCAACTGAAGTCATTATCTTGGTACGTAGATCAGGATCTACTTATACCAGTAGGAAATGTAGAAGGTAGTGTGTTACCGACATAAAGTATGAAGAATAGGGTACCAGTCAATTAGTCGATCTGTACGCCTCACCGGATCATCATTTTGAGTTGTGGATCTTTGAGAGAGCTTTTTATGTATCTACACTATCTTGTTGTTAAGTTCTTTGATGTTGTATTGAACAGTGTACGAGTTAGGAGATCTAGTTGAATGATTTGGTAGGATGATTTTATGTTTATTTGCTCATTATGGCTGACCTATTGAATGTCGCATGTCATGGATGTATAAGGAGTATTTAATTAATTCTTTCTTGTGTTGATTATTTTATTTTGGGTCCTAGCTATGTCATACCCGACCTTTGTGGGTGTGCATTAAAAATAACTGATGATTTAAGCTGATTGTTGGAGAATATCTCATGTTTTATTAAAGCTGACTTAAAGCGATGAAATATTTGTTAGTGGATATATATATATGAGATCGGTAATTCATTTTTAAGTAAGAATGAAGTGGTGAAAAGGTGTGTGTGCATGAAAAAGAGCAGAGCAACTATATGAGCTTACATCAGAAGATTAGTTGAGTGAATTTTGCTTGTGCAGAAGAAGATTGTTGTGAATTAAGGCAGAGCAGAGTACAAAAAATTGCAAAAATAGTCAGAAGGTTCAAAATCAGATTCATGTCCTTCATTGGAACTAAATCCAGGAATTTATAGATGCTATCTTCTCAATTCAATTTTTATTGTAATCACAAACACTTTGTAAGGTAGCGATCCTTCCTTAATTTGAGCAGTGAGCTCTAGGCAGTGTGCCTGAATGCAAGTGCATTCCCTTTTATTCATACTTTTAACAAAGTATAAATTGTGGACTAATCTCCACTATGGTTTTTCCCCTAACAAGGTTTCCATGTAAAAATATTGGTGTTATGGTGATTTGATTACCTTGTTCATGTGCTTGCATCTTTATTTTTGTTTATGTGGTGTGAATAGTTTAAGATCTGGATTTAAAGTTTAAATTTGTTGAACAATGATTCACCCCCCTCTCAGTGTTCCTAGAGTCCAAAAATTGGTAACAAGGCATAGTTCCCATGCAGAAAGTTTAATAGCTTGAGGTGGATCTTGAATTGCAATGGACTCTAGTGGTCTTCAACAACAACTTATGGTGGCACTTGATGATATTGATCAGTCTAAAGTAGAAGTAATGGAACTAAAATCAAATCTTGTGGATGCTAAAAAAATTATTCAATCATTAAAGGATAAAATCAATGAGTCAAGAGAAAAGAGGAAGGAAGTTTGTGATCAGTTGAAGCATAAAGAAAATAAAAACTTGGAAGATGTTCACCTGAATCATACCCTAAAAGAGATAACTAGAGAATGTGGAAATCTTGCTAGAAATAATGATACTCTGAATCTTGAGATGAAAACTATGGCAATGAAGCTAACTAAGGAGATTGAAGAAAAGAAGAAGACTGAGGAGAATCTGGCTCAGTCCTTAAAAGAAAAATCTAAAGAATGCAGTAGAGTAAACAATGGATTCATTCAGTTGGAGATTCAACTGCAACAATCGAGAAATAATGAACAAGAACTTGAAAGATAGATAGTTATTCTCATAGATGAACTCACTACTACAAATGAGTACAAGGAGAAGTTTAGCATTAGTTCTGTTAAGCTTGATGAGCTGACTAAAGGAAAAAAGGATACAAATGATTAGCGAGGTCTTGGATATGAGAAGGAAGAAAGCTCCAGATATGAACATAAGGATTCTAGACAAAGAAATCAGATGAACAAAGGTAGAAGGTATCCAATAAGACAACCCAATGCTTAGAAGATTAATCATTACTACTTTTCTTCTAATAAATTTGGTCATATGGCTTCTGCATGTAGAAATAAAATAAATTCAAGTAGTCCATTTTTTTATCAGTGTTTTAGTTGTAATAAGTTTTATCACAAGTCAATTGAGTGTAGAAGTATGTCTGTCAGTATAAGGAATGTAAAATGCTATACTTGTGGAAGATTTGGGCATGTTGCTAATCAATGCATATTAGGAGGAAATTAGTGGAATGAGTGGTCTAGACAAAGAAAACTTGTGTGTTATAGTTGCAATAGATTTGGTCACATTGAAAGATTCTGTAGAAACATAAACATGGATAGAAGAGGTCTGGTATACAGAGGAAGAATTTCGCAAGAAGATGACAAAGGAAAAGGAAGAGTGAATGTGGAAGAGATAAGAGATCAGATGAAGAAAACGTGGGTAACTTAGAAGAGTAGATCTGATGAAGGAAATAAGCCCATATCGGAAGCAGCCTCCAGTAATCCCTCTGAAAATTGATCTTAGGCCTTTGGCCTAAGGGGAGTTTTTATAAGGAAATATTTTGATCCCCTATCTGTAGTTGGCATCGAAATGTAGGAATTTTTTAGTAGTTGTGCTATCAATATATCAGTGATCATTTGGGCAGAAACTCAAGATCTAGAAGATCTATAGATGAATTCTTCTCTTGCTATCTGAGAAAACAGAGTCACTAGAACTCCTAGGCAAAAGTATTTAATGTAGCTAAAAGGTTAGGTGAAAAAAGCTATAAAAGGGGTGTTTGGAACCCTCATTTGTCACCTTGCATTGAAGAAGAATAGTAGGAGAGCCTCTGCAGTGAAATTTCAAAGGAGTAAAGAAAATTTAGTGGTGAATTCTTCAGGTATTTCAGCTACTTGAAGAATTTTGAATTTTGTGCTTGATAGAAAAACCTTGTTTGGTATGAAAAGTAAAGTGGAGAAAATCAAAGGAATAGGGACTTTGGATGAATATAGTAGTAGGAAGATCAAGGATCTAATAAATTTGTTGTCAGCCAGTAAATTGAAGTGGCTTGAAGGTATGAAACACAAGAGTTTGGATAGTTGGAATGAGTTTCCTTATTTCATCAATGCGGAAGTGGTCCAATTTATCCTGAACATATTGGATGATGATATCCTTGCTCTGGATAAACCCTATCAAATTTCAAAAGAAGTGATCATAAATCTAATTGGATTATGCAATATTGGGGATGTTTCAAAAAAGAAGTCAATTTGGAATCAATTGGTCGAAACCCTAACCAGAGTAAAAGGAGATCAAAGGACTCTAGTAATTTCAACGATCAAAGATCCACTAACGAGGTACATTACACATGGAGTTTCATATAAAAAGTTCTTCAAAAATAGGGAAGGATCAACCTTGGCAAGCACAGTATATAACGCTCACAAAATGGTAATGGAAGATGAAGACTTTGATCTATGTGGATTGTTGAAGGATCAGTTTGTGGAAAATGTTGAATTGATGAAAGATGGAGACTATCCCTTTAGGTTTGGTACCCTAGTTATATGCATTATGATGTATTTTTTGAATTGCTTGCCTCATAATGATAATATCGTATGGAAGGAAAATGAACCTATTTGTAAGCAAATTTTTGAACATTTCAATACTCCAGAAAATTGTGAGAAAATTTATGAAAATTTCTTTAGAGAATTGTTTGGAAAGTTTAGAATAGTTGGCATCTCCCTTTTGGTAAGAGCAGTTGAAATTGGGTCCTCTTCTAGTAAGGTGGAGAAGAAGCAGAAAAGGGCTTTAAAGTTTGTAAATGACATTTTCGAGGCACACAAATCTCCAAAATCTGAAGAAAAAGGAAAAGAGCACATAAGTGTGGATATACCAAATGAAGATTCTGATGATTACACTCCTAGAGATGAACCAGAATCAGTGAAACCGGTTGTCATCATAGCAAAAGAAAGCGATGAAGAAGGTGCTTTATTCAAAACAAAGATACTGCAGATTATTCGGGAGGAAGATGGAATGCAAAAGATGGCTAACATATGGCTAAATGGACCATCATATGAACAAGAGTTCATTGAGGATAATCTTAGTAGATACTTTGTGCACAACAACATTGAATTGGAAAGTTTGCAGAATGTACTCCTAGAAGAATTGATTGAATGTATCAGGGAGGCTATGAACTTTATGCCTTAAGACATAAAAGGGAAGAAGTAATTTTACATTTGAAGGAGCAATTTAGGATGTCCCTTACCAAACTAAAAAAGAAAATGAATGTGTTAAGGTAATTCATTGACTCAGCAAATAAGGTCTACAATTATTGTCTTCGGTGGCCTCATATGGTTGGTAAATACAAGGACAAGCTGGAGCATATTGAGAATGAGTTGAACAAAATTGGTCAGTTTTACAATATGTTTCAGGACCAGGATGGAGCAATCAAGAGACAAATTCATGAGTTGCAGGTTGAGCATGCAAATGTTCACTTTTCTAGAAACACTCTTACGGACACTTTCTAGAAAGTGAAGGATCTAACAAAATGCAGATTGGAGCAGCAAATTGAGCTTCTAAAGAAAGGAGAGAAGTTGGAAGAAGTGATTACAATTCTAGAATCCCTTATCCAGATCATCAACCAAACATCAGAAAAAAAAAAGTTTGATAATAATTATTAGGACTTCAGTAGATGCTTGGAAGAAATTTCTTTTGGAGATAAAGGATAAGTACAAAATCATTTTCTAATTTGTGTAGTAATTTTTGAAATTTTGATCAATTTTTACATCAATAAAAGGGTGAGAGAGTGCAGAAAAATGAGAGTAAGTAGTAAAGCTTTGTCATTGATGTAAAAGGGGGAGGAGAGCAGTGAAAAATTCCTTGACATTCTAAGGGGGAGTAGTGTTTTTTTGTGTTTTGAAATTTTGAGTTTTGGTTCCAACACTTAGTCATTTTTCACTAAGTGTTGCCATCAATGCTAAAGGGGGAGATTGTTGGAATATGGCTTGTTTGATAGCATGTGGCTTCTAGTGTTGTCATTGATGGCAACTGAAGTCATTATCTCGATCTGTAGATTAGGATCTACTTATACTGGAAGGAAATGTAGAAGATAGTGTGTTACCAGCAGAAAGTATGAAGAACAAGGTATCTGGTCAGTTAGTCGATATGTACACCTCACCAGATCATCATTGAGTTGTGGATCTCTGACAGAGTTCTTTAAGTATCTACACTATCTATTTGTTAAGTTTTGTGATGTTGCATTGATCGGTGTACGAGTTAGGAGATTCGGTTGAATGCTTTGGAAGGATGATTTTATGTTTATTTGCTCATTGTGGCCAACCTAGTGAATGTCATGTGTCATGGATGTATAAGGAGTAATTAATTAATTGTTTCTTGTATTGGTTTTTTTTTTTTTGGGTCCTAGCTATGTCATAGCCAACCTTTGTGGGTGCACATAAAAAATAACTTGTGATTTGAGCCGATTGAACCATTGGAGAATATCTCATGTTTTGTCAAAGTCAACTTGAAGAGATGAAATATTTGTTAGTGGATATATATATGAGATCGGTAATTCATTTTGAAGTAAGAATGAAGTGTTGAAAAGGTGTGTGTGTGTGCAAAAAAGAGTAGAGCAGCTGTATCAACATACATCAAAAGATAAGTGAATTTTGCTTGAGAAAAATAAGATTGTTGTGAATTAAGGTAGAGAAGAGCAAAGAAAATTGTAGAAACAGTCAGAAGATTCAAAATAAGATTCATGTGCTTCATTGGAACTAAATCCTGGCATTTGTAGATGCTATCTTCTCAGTTCAATTATTGTTGTAATCACAAACACTTTGTAAGGTATGAGCTTTCCTTAATTTGAGCATTGAGCTCTAGGCAATGTGCCTGAATGCAAGTGCATTCCCTTTTATTCATACTTTTAATAGAGTATAAATTATGGATTAATCTCCATTGTGGTTTTTCCCCTCATAGGGTTTCCACATAAAAATACTGGTGTTATGGTTGTTTGATTATCTTGTTCATGTGCTTGCATCTTTATTTCTATTTATGTGGTGTGAATGGTTTAAGATCTAGAGTTAAAGTTTAAATTTGTTGAAGAATGATTTTCCCCCCTCTCAGTGCTCCCAAAGTCCAACAATTGGCATTAGAGCATAGTTTCTCTATAGAAATTTTAACAACTTGAGGTGGATCTTGAATTTTAATGGACTATGGTGGTCTTCAATAGCAGCTTATGGTGGCACTTGATGATCTTGATCAATCTAAAGAAAAAGTCATGGAACTAAAAGAAAATCTTGTGGATGCTAAAAAAATTATTCAATCATTGAAGGATAAAATCAAAGAGTCAAGAGAAAAGAGGAAGGAACTTTGTGATCAGCTGAAGCAGAAAAAAATAAAAAACTTAGAAGATGTTAGCCTGAATTAGACCCTAAAAGAGATAACTAAAGAATGTGAAAAGCTTGCTAGAAATAATGCTACTCTGAAGCTTGAGATGGAATCTGTGGCCATGAAGCTAACTAAGGAGATTGAAGAAAAAAAGAAGAATGAGCAGAATCTAGCCCAGTTCTTAAAAGAAAAATCTAAAGAATGCAATAGAGTAAACAATAGATTCATTCAGCTAGAGATTGAACTACAAAAATCTAGAAATAATGAACAAGAACTTGAAAGATAGATAGTTATTCTCAGGGATGAACTCACTGTTGAAAATGAGTACAAGGAGAAGTTTAGGATCAATTCTTCTAAGCTTGATGAGCTAACTAAAAGATAAAAAGATACAAATGATAAATGAGGTCTTGGATATGAGAAGGAAGAAAGCTCTGGATCTGAGCATAAGGATTCTAGACAAAGAAATCAGATGAACAAAGGTAGAAGGTATCCAATAAGACAACCCAATGCACATAATTTTAATGATTATTTCTTTTCTTGTAATAAATTTGGTCATATGGCTTCTCAGTGTAGAAATAAAATAAATTCAAGTAGTCCATCATTTTTCGATCAATGTTTTAGTTGTAATAAGTTTGGTCACAAGTCAATTGAGTAGAAGTATGTATGTCAATATAAGGAATGTAAAATGCTATACTTGTGGAAGATTTGGGCATTTCGCTAATCAATGCAAATCAGGAGGAAATCAATGGAATGAGTGGTCTAGACAAATAAATCTTGTGTGTTATAGTTGCAAAAGATTGTCACAATGCAAGATTCTACAAGAAAATAAACATGGATAGAAGAGGTTCGGTATACAGAGGAAGAATTTCACAAAAAGATGACAAAGGAAAAGGAAGAGTGACTGTGGAAGAGATAAGAGATCAGATGAAGAAAACATGGGTAAAGAAGAGTGGATCTGATGAAGGAAATAAGCCCGTACCGGAAGCAGCCTCTGGTAGTCCCTCCAAAAATTGATCCTAGGCCTTTGACCTAGGGGGAATTTTTTAAAGAAAATATTTTGATCCCCTATCTGTAGTTGGCATCGGAATGCACGAAATTTTTAGTTGTGCTATCAATATGTTAGTGATCACTTGGGCATAAACTTGAGATCTAGAAGATCCACAAATGAATTCTTCTCTTGCTATCTTAGAAAATAGAGTTATTGAAACTCCTACGCCAAAGTATTTAATGCAGCTAAAAGGTTAGGTGAAAAAAGATATAAAAGGGGTGTTTGGAACCCTCATTTGTCACCTTGCATTGAAGAAGAATAGTAGGAGAGCCTTTGCAGTGAAATTTTAAAGGAGTAAAGAAAATTCGGTGCTGAATTCTTCAAGTATTTTAGCTACTTCTAGAATTTTGAATTTTGTGCTCAATAGATAAACCTTGTTTGGTATGGGAAGTAAAGTGAAGAAAATCAAAGGAATAGGGACTTTGGATGAATATAGTAGTAGGAAGATCATGGATCTAATAAATTTGTTGCCAGCCAGTAAATTGAAGCAGCTTGAAGGTATGAAACGCAAGACTTTGGACATTTGGAATGAGTTTCCTTATTTCATCAATGCGGAAGTGGTCCAGTTTATCTTGAATAGATTGGATGATGATATCCTTGCTTTGGATAAACCCTATCAAATTTGAAAAGAAGTGATCATAAATCTAACTAGATTATGCAATATTGGGGATGTTTCAAAAATGAAGTCAATTTGGAATCAATTGGTCGAAACCCTAACTAGAGTAAAAGGAGATCAAAGGACTCTAGTAATTTCAACGATCAAAGATCCAATAACGAGGTACATTACACATGGAGTTTCATATAAAAAATTCTTCAAAAATAGGGAAGGATCAACCTCGGCAAGCGCAGTATATATCGCTCACAAAATGGTAATGGAAGATGAAGACTTTGATCTATGTAGATTGTTGAAGGATTAGTTGATGGAAAATGTGTAATTGATGAAAGATGCAGACTATCCCTTTAGGCTTGGTACCCTAGTTATCTGCATTATGATGTATTTTCTGAATTGCTTTCCTTAGAATGATAATATGGTATAGAAGGAAAATGAACTTGTTTGTAAGCAAATTTTTGAACATTTCAATACTCTAGAAAATTGTGAGCAAGTTTATGAAAATTTCTTTAGAGAATTGTTTGGAAAGTTTGGAATAGTTTTCATCTCCCTTCTGGTAAGAGCAGTTGAAGTTGGGTCCTCTTCTAGTAAGGTGGAGAAGAAGCAGAAATGGGCTTTAGAGTTTAAAGAATGACATTTCCCTAGCACACAAATTTCCAAAATCTAAAGAAAAAGGAAAAGAGCGGATAATTGTGGATATACCAAATGAAGATTCTGATGATTACACTCCTAGAGATGAACCGGAATCAGTGAAACTGGTTGTGATGATAGCAGAAGAAAGCAATGAAGAAGGTGCTTTATTCAAAACAAAGATACTATAGATTGTTTAGGATTAAGATGGAAGGAAAAAGATTTCTAAGATGTGGTTAAATGGACCATCATATGAACATGAATTCATTAAGGATACTCGAAGAATATACTTTGTGCACAACAAAATTGAATTGGAAAAGTTTGTAGAATGCACTTCCAGAAGAATTGATTGAATGTATTAGGGAGGCTATGACCTCTGTGCCTTAGGACATAAAAGAGGAAAAAGTAATGTTACATTTGAAGGAGCAGCTTAGGATGTCCTTTACCAAACTGAAAAATAAAATGAATATGATAAGGTAATGCATTGACTTAGCAAATAAGAACTACAATTATTGTCTTTGGTGGCCTCATGTGGTTGGTAAATACAAGGACAAGCTGGAGCAGATTAAGAGTGAGTTGAACAAAATTGGTCAAGATTACAATATGTTTCAAGACCAGGATGGAGCAGTCAAGAAAAAGATTCATGAGTTGCAGGATGAGCATGCAAAGGTTCACTTTTCCATAAACACTCTTATGGACACTTTATGGAAAGTGAAGGATCTAACTAAATGCAGATTGGAGCAGAAAATTGAGATTCTAAAGAAAGGAGAGAAATTGGAAGAAGTAATTACAATTCCAAAATCCTTTATCCAGATCATCAACCGAACATCATAAAACAATAGTTTGATAATAATTACTGGGATTGTAGTAGATGCTCAGAAGAAATTTCTTCCAGAGATAAAGGATAAGTATAAAATCATTTTCTGATTTGTGCAACAGTTGTAATTTCTCAAATTTTGATCAATTTTTGCATCAACAAAAGGGTGAGAGAGTGCAACAAAAGGAGACTAAGCAGTAAAGATTTTTCATTGATGTAAAAGGGGGAGGAGAGTAGTGAAAAATTCCTTGACATTCTAAGGGGGAGTAGTGTTTTGTTGTGTTTTGAAATTTTGAGTTTTGGTTCCAACACTTAGTCATTTTTCACTAAGTGTTGCCATCAATGCCAAAGGGGGAGATTGTTGGCATATGGATTTTTTGATAGCATGTTGCTTCTAGTGTTTTAATTGATGGCAACTGAAGTCATTATCTCAGTCTATAGATCAGGATCTACTTATATCAGTAGGAAATGTAGAAGACAATGTGTTACCGACAGAAAGTATGAAGAACGGGGTATCTAGTCAGTTAGTCGATATCTACGCCTCACCAGATCATCATTGAGTTGTGGATCTCTGAGAGAGTTTGTTAAGTATCTACACTATCTATTTGTTAATTTTTGTGATGTTGCATTGATCGGTGTATGAGTTAGGAGATCCGATTGAATGCTTTGGCAGGATGATTTTCTTTTTATTTGCTCATTGTGGTTGACCTAGTGAATGTCATGTGTCGCAGATGTATAAGGAGTACTTAATTAATTGTTTCTTGTGTTGGTTAATTTTTTTCATTCCTAGCTATGTCTTAGCTGACCTTTGTGGGTGCACATTAAAAATAACTTGTGATTTGAGCTGACTGTTGGAGAATATCTCATGTTTTGTTAAAGTCAACTTGAACCGATGAAATCTTTGTTAGTGGATATATATGAGATCGGTAATTCATTTTGAAGTAAGAATGAAGTGTAGAAAAGGTGTGTATGTGTATTAAAAAGAGCAGAGAAACTGTATGAGCGTACATCAAAAGATCAATTGAGTGAATTTTGCTTGAGCAGAAGAAGATTGTTGTAAATTAAGGTAGAGCAAAGTAGAGCGAATTGCAGAAACAGTCAGAAGGTTAAAAATTAGATTCATGTGCTTCATTGGAACTGAATCTAGGCATTTGTAGATGTTATCTTCTCAGTTTAATGTTTCATGTAATCACAAACACTTTGTAAGGCAGTGAGCCTTCCTTAATTTGAGCAATGAGCTCTAGGTAGTGTGCCTGAATGCAAGTGCATTCCCTTTTATTCATACTTTTAACAGAGTATAAATTATGGATTAATCTCCACAGTGGTTTTTCCCCTAATAGGGTTTCCACGTAAAAATATTGGTGTTATGGTGCTTTGATTATTTTGTTCATGTGCTTGCATCTTTATTTTTGTTTATGTGGTGTGAATGATTTAAGATCTAGATTTAAATATTAAATTTTTTGAACATTGATTCACCCCCCTCTCAGTGTTCCCAGAGTCCAACATTTTATGTATCCTACTTAGTACTTCATAGCCTTTTCTTTAACAATATTTTCTTTTATAACACTTTTAAAGCATTACTACCACTATTACATCTACTATACCATTGCACACTATAGATCTCTAAGTAATTAATCCACTAATAGAGAATATAGGTAACTTGTAATAGTATCTTTCTTCCTTATCTTGCACCTAACATCATACCACACCCTATTAACACTATAGTCTATTATCACTTGACATCCTAGGAACATCTCTTCCCAGTGAATTTGAGGCACGATTCTTTAAAAATTATAATGGAAAAGGAGGTCTAAAATTTCATATATCTACATTTACTACATTGTTTAGTGATTTCATTTTTCAGACAGGTTGATAGAAAAGTTATTTTTATAATTATTGAAGGATGCCACATTCAACTAGTTTTTCACTCTAGCTTACCATTCTATTTTTTCCTTTGACCAACTTGTAATAAATTTCTTAGAAATTTCCAAGTGATCATTGGCCCCAAAGTTTTATTTACTTAGTGTACTACAAACAAGGTTCCAATGAAAAGGTAATGGTAAAATTTTAGAATTGTGTTGCACTTTATGCTAACCAAATAGTGTCAAGAAAAATAGTTTTTACCTAAAATACTTGGAACCTACATGGAACACAATGTCTTAGCAAAAACATATTTTCCTAGAACTATTTAAGTAATATAATGTAATATTAACTTCCAAGCTAGCTTCTACTTACATGGAAAGGATTTTTGGTTGAAAATATTTTTCCCAAAATTGTCTATGTGGTAGCACATGTGAGAGACTAACCCCTCTTTTGAGATAAATTCAATAAAAATTTAACTTTAACTTCATATTTCTCAAACAAAGGGTATTTTCATGAAAATTTAAAAATATCCTCTTGTAGAGCTAAGTGTCTTATTTTTTTAATATTTATATTATTTTTAATAATTTTTTTAATTTACTGTAAGTAGGTTATTATAATCAAATATGAGTTTGGTTAGAAAAAATTAAAAATTGTCAAATATATTTTATTATTATTATTTTTTAAATAAAGTGCACTAGAGGAAAAAACTCTCTAAGAGGGTTATATATTTTTAATTATAAAAATGTAGACAAAACTAGACATCCCATTAATACTATCATATTTTGAGTAAATATGAATTTAGAAAATAAATGTTCATAAAAAAAAAAAAAATTCTTCCCCTCATGCACTAGATTTCTAAGTTATCTGATTGAGGAAAAAAATTAAAGAATAAATTAAATTACTATACTTTTTTGTGACATCCCATTAACCTATTTTAAAAAAATAATAAAAATTGAAAATACACTCTTAAATTTACAAAAAGCTATATCTAGCTAATTTTTACAAAAGATTTAAAAAATTATAAACATAAATTATATTAAGAGTTTCATATTTTTTAATTTAAATATCATATTCAATTTTAAAACATACAAATCACATTTAGACAATTGAAGTTGAGAAACTATATCCATATTGACCATTTCTTTTATAAAAGTGTAATATAGTTTTGAACATTCACCCATAATATATTTTTTTTTATACCAATCAGTATTCTCACAAATTCTATATGTACTCCCCAATTCATAAATATAGAGGGTTTTAATAGGAAACCTTGAACCTATAATTTGAGATAAAGGTTTGCTAGTAAAATATTCACCATTTCCTCATCTATGTAAAACCCCATGTGATTACCAACAGATCATTAGATCGTTTCAAGGACTTGCTTCCTTGGTGGATATTATTTATTCATTAGGTCCTTCTCCATAATTAACCAATAAAACACTCTTCCTTGGTGGTGGATTTACTTGTCTAATCACAATATCACAACAATTTTACATAAATTTCTAATTGTTTAAACTCCATACATTAACATTTTCTTTCTATCAATTAGGTTCAAGTAATCGATGTACACCTCTTAGACATGAAAAATTATCTTCCTAAGAATTATAACTCAAAAGAATTCTTCCAATTCCATCATGTACTTAGACATGTTACAAAAAAAAGTAGGGGAGAGGGGCCTATAATGGAGCAAGGTCCAATATTGGGGATAGAAGTAGTCCTCAATGGGTCTTATAGTGGAGCACCTTAATAGCCAATTGAAAAATACATTTTATCCATTAAGTACACAAACTGGCAAATCATGTGATGCCACATCAGGACACCAATAAAACATGACTTAGTGCACCACTATCGGTCTCACTTTTTTTTGGGCCTTTTTGGATACCTCAACAAAAAGCATGCTAATGTGGCATCATATTTGATGATATGGCCCTAAAGCAAAATATAGCATGTAAGTTTCCAAATAAACTGTTGTACAAAATTGGGAGTGATTTTGAAATTTCCACATAAGATTTTGAGAAACGCGAAGTTAGGGTGCTCCACTATGGGCCCCTCTCCCCTATGCATTTAAAGAATTCAATTAAAGATTTAGTCAT
The DNA here is from genome assembly GCA_007258455.2 of Sequoia sempervirens. NCBI lineage: Eukaryota > Viridiplantae > Streptophyta > Pinopsida > Cupressales > Cupressaceae > Sequoia > Sequoia sempervirens. The sequence goes on along the minus strand of VDFB02075321.1, from coordinate 103,716,295 downwards.
GTCTAACACTATCTAGGTAGTGGGCATGAATGATAAAGGTAATAAGTCCATAGCCCATCCAAATAAAAATATCTAAATTTAAACCAATTAATCCATGCAACATAGTTCTACCAATTTCATTGATTTTATTCCAAATAATCATCAAGACCTCCTTTCCATTTCCACCCCTTGAGTTGGATATTGAATATCTTCCTTCTCTCCACCATATTATTTTATGGTGGGTATGATACATTTAATCTATATTCCCTCAATTCCAATTATTGTTGACCTTATCATCTCCTTCTCTATTATTAATATTCTATACATTCATGCTTAGGTAAACAAAGAAATTTATTTGTAGTACCTCGGTTAACCAAGTAAGAATGGTGAATATAGTCATTGGGTGAGTGTAGGATCATGGGGGTCCAAAAAGTGGTGATATGACAAAAAAATGGCTGATGACTTTTTCTTTATCCAAATTTGATGAAATTAAAAGGGCTTATTGAGAAAATTGTCAACTTTCCAGCAATATTAGATATGTCTTATTTTGAATTTAATAGATAATTATTATTAATTTTCTACATGTATTATGACTAAAGTTCTGATTGATAGGCTAATTGAAAATATCTATAATTCTCAATTGATTTCATATTTTTTGAATCCAAAAGATGTGGCACATTCTATGCTTCCCATACTATAGGATAAAAAAAAATTAATTTCATAAAATTTTGACCAAGTTATGGTGGTTAGACAAACAATTTTTAATATTTTAAAAAAATTCTAATAAAAAAATCATAACTAATTATTTACTTGCAAAAAAAAAAGTGGCACATCCAATCATGTGTCATCTACTTATATTGAAAGTTTCAAAAATAAATATTATTGTTTTTCATGCACTTAGGTTGGTCATACATACAATTGCTTTTCATTTTTTTCCTAAAAATTTAGTACTACTGCATTGAAATTTCAAAATTTCACTAAATAGATCTAACTTTTTCCAAAAAAGGACCAGTACCTTAGAAAATATATTCAATTTGCTACAAATTTTATTCTTACATATTTTTCAAATTATGCTAGTAACCTATTCAAATTTTTATGTCAAGTTTCCTAACTCTATTTTTTTTGAACTTTCATTGCTACTTTAAGGGCCTAGTTTGGACCCCCATGATCTTGCACTGACCCCATTGAGGAGTTTCTATACATTCACCAACTACATGGAGATGTATATACTCCCTCTAAAATATTTGTGTGCATTTATGGTGACCTTTTCATTCTAACCATGGGTTCCATCATCATTTCTATCTAGGTGAAGCTAAAAAACATAAACATCCCTTTCAATGCCATCTTACTTTAGATTACTTTGTGTTTTACTGTCATTCTTAGCTCATTATAATGTGGTTCATTTCCTCCTCTTTTCACAAATTTCTAACATTTCACTAAAATGGTGTGGTACACTTTATTTCTCATAGTGATTTTTAGCCACTATCCATTCATAACAACTTCTCACTATTTGTGTAGGCTTTTCATTTTCCTTATGTTAGGGATATTTATTTTTTCCTATACATATTAGTAATATTTTTTAGGCTATTTAGACTTGGTTATTGTGAGGACACATGACATAATACATCAATTACATGTGTCACTCTATCCCACACATGGGTACATGAGTCTTGCATACTATTTTGGATTTATATGCCACCTCTCATAACCCTCAATTTGTCTTCATTTGAGTAGGTGCAACCATGTGATTTGGAATTTACCAAGTAAAAACCTCGCCTATTTTGGGAAATTGGAGTTATTATACCTCTTGGATGTATACACCCATATATGATATATATTTTGTAAACACTAAAATTATTCCATCTGACCCTAATCATCATCATATCATTTCCTAATAATTCATTATATCAATTTTCAATAGTATTATTTAATTATCACATTCTTTCCAAGCAAGGAAAAATCAACATTAAATTTTGAGGTTTGCAATGGGAAATTATTAAAGTAGGATTTGATTTCATTTGATTTTTATGTCATTGAGTCTTATGTATTTCTTATTTTCCATTTTTATTGCTTAGACTTTGGTGAACTTGACATGAACACTAACCTTTTTTTTTAGTGTTTATCTTGTAGGTCATAGAGCTTTTTCAAAGTTTAAAAATCAATATTTTTTATTTTATTTTGCATGTTAATTTATTTTCATTGTATATATATATATATATATATATATATTTATTTATTTTGTAATAGTACATGAATATCATCTTTTGGACATTTTTTTCTATGCGCAGGGGAGTGAGCACACATGCATAGCCTAGCATGGCTATGGGCTACTTCCTTGGCTTTTTTAGGAGTGGAGTGGGTCTACGGAAGCTCTTTTCCTTGTGTTGGCTGCCCTTCTTTGGGGTTTTTTCTTCCTTTTTTCTCCTTCGTGTTATGTTTTTTCTACATTTTTTGTGTGCCTTTTATGGAGTCTTGAGTGTGAAGGATGCATGGCCTAAGAAAGGGGTCTAGGGGACCCCCATTTGTTATCTCTTAAATAAGCTATTATCAGTGGGGACTCTTCATCATCTAACCATTGGAATGCTATAAATTTCCTCTTTCATGTAGTAGAGGAGTCAAAGAATAATCAATTTTGATTACAACCAAAACCTGATGGGTGTTTGGAAAGAAGTAAAGATCACCTAGTGGTGGTGATCAAACTAGATGTTGTGGCTTAAGACATGTTTTATTTATCTGAGAATGTGCTAATCTACAAATTTATCTGGGTTTTCATTTCTGTGCCTTTTTTGGAGAATTAGGTCCGCATCAACTGGAATCTTGAAGGAGACTTGGAAATCATTATGGCTGCTAATGGTTTTTTCTTTGTGATCTTCTCTCAAATTATAGATCTTAATATGGTTTTCAAAGGGGGCTCATATTTTCACAATTAGGAAGGACTTTTCAACAAGCCATGGCATATGGGTTTTGATCCGACGAAAGAGATTTCATCAAGGATCCCTATTTAGATTCGACTACCTCAACTTCTAATAGAGTTTTGGTGCAAGGACATCTTAAATGCTATAGTAGTTGTACTAGGGAAGCCCTTGGGCCCCTCCTATTAGAAACTTGATCAAAGGGTAACCTATTTTACTCATTTATGTGTGGAAATTAATTTAAATAGCTCTCTATCAAAGTCTCTTGAAATTAGGTTAGGAAGCATGTGTTGGGTTCAACATGTGGATTATTAAGACCTTCCTTTCTTGATGTAGGAGCATCTAGGCGTATGATAAATATTGCATCAATTCATGTTTTTTATTTCAATAAGGGCTAATCAGCTTAAGTTTGACAGTCAAGCATTGAGTTACAACCTTAAGGTTTACACCTTGACTTTATCTAGTGTTTTATGTTTAATAAACTACCTTATCAGTGTGACATAAGGATCTTGAAGAGACCTTACTTCATGTCTCTTTGACATAATGATGGTGAAGGTAGTAGTAGTAAATGGTCAGTAAGAAGTCTCATCAAAGGGAGGTTCACATATCATCGAGATGACATTCAAAGTCCCTTCAACATGGTGATAGAAATAGATGGCATGACAGTAATGCGAGTCAACATTGGTCAAATGTTCTTCATCAGGCTAAAATATCATTTTTTGGTGGAACATCAAAGGGAGTCTCTTCAACATCCCAATAAGCATTTCATCAAGGTGAAACTAGAATCTCGGTGAGATAATTTCAAGAGTCTCTTTGACCTAACAAAGTGATGATAAAGGTGAACAATGGTGTCATAAATGATAGGTGGTGATGCCTGGCAACCTACTATGATTTTTTGGGTCTATATCCTTTACCAGTGATATAGCGGGGAATGGTGTGGATTCAAAAGCAAAGATCTAATAGCTTAAGGGGTGATACATAGGCAATGGGACCACCTAAACAAGGCTACCAAGCATATCAGTGTAACATTCTTGTTTTGAGGGGAGAACATGAGGAGTCTGCTCAAGATTTTGATAAAGCTTCATTGGTGGAACCTTACCATATTGGAGTGAAAGGATTTGAAGTCCCCTTGACATTTTGATGGCAAGAAGATGGACAAAAATAAGAGTAGATCAATGGCGATAGGTGGATGAGTAAAGTGGCAACACGTGGAAAGATGTTATCCATTGAATTCACATCTCTATTGTGAATCAATGTGATTTCAGTCAATGATCGGCGTCAACCTAATGATGAAACATATATTTGAAGATGATTACCTAGCGTGAATGAATAAAAAAAGTGATTGATAACAAGGTAACTTCCTGGGAGATCTCAGTGTTCATTACATGATGAGGCTGTACTAAGACAACAGAAGTGAAGCTGACCTAAGTGAGGAGTATCGATATAAAGAGATAGCCAAAGATAGAGAGGAGATAGGGAGAGGGAAGGTGGTGGAATAGGGTCTAAGATATGAGATCACAAAGCTGGGTTTGAAGGTCGATCTACATATTTGATCGATTGTATTTGATTTTTTTGTAATCAGAAATCCCATGTAATTTTGTAATTTGTTTTTCCATTTTAGTATTAATTAAACATATTCATTCTTCCTAAAATTTTGTTGTGCAAACCTATGTTGTGGTGAGTTTTTTTTTTTAAGGAGAGGACGCTTTGTCAAGTGGTATCAAAGTAGGTTTTCTTGAGTCTATAAACAGATCATCAACTATGAGGCAGTTTGTGGCAAGACCTATGAGTGTGGGTTGAGATGAAAATGTCTCATAGAATTGTCCAGTGTGGCAGAGGTAAAGGTAGAGGTGGTGGAGGAAGAGATCCTCCTAGAGATGAAATTAGAGCCATTAGAAGGTAGTTGGATACCTTGTAGGAAGAGGTTCGTAGGAGAAAAGTGTGTTGAGAAAGAGATGACAATGAAGATTAAACTTGTTAATGGATGAATTGGCTCATGTTAAATGTGCTTGAAATAAATGACTCTCAACCCTATTTAGCACTAGTATCAATCCGCTAATTGCTTTGGAAAGACCACAATTGCATTCGTGGCTTTCCTCTTAATTTTGGAGGTACAACTCCCTCATGTGATATGCAATGAATTTAAATAAACTAATATGTGTATGCTTTTAACAAGAAAGCAGGAAAGGAAAAACCCAATATCAAGAAAAATCCTAATATTAGATTTGAAGTATAGATAATAAAATACCGACACAAAGACCAGCTTAACTTGAAAGCCATTTAGAATTAAAATGATACACTCACTATTATCTAAAAATGAAATCTATCATGAAGAAAATTTCATATCTCATACAAAGGTAAAGCGTAGCATTAAGATACTCCTAAACACACAGATTTAAGAACATCAAATTATCTTCACAATCTACATGCACAAAGAAAAATAGTGATTTCATTCACAGGAAATAGCAACATAGTCTAATATAATATTTAGCTTTCAAAAAAGCATTTCTCCTCCTCCCAATACTAAGAAAAGATATAGTATATATAGTCTTTATCCTCCACAAGACTTTTCAGTTTTGTAAATGCTTTTCTTTAAAGAATCAGTTAAAATATGACCTTTCACATTCTTGTAACTGCCTCTTTAAAAAAATCTGAAAAAAAAAAGCTTCAAACATTGTTGGCAGGATTTTGTGTACTTCTGCTAACTTTCCACCTAACGATATTTTGAGTGGTTTGACGAACCTTGGAAAACACCACCAAAGTGCAATGATGTGAAATTTTAAACCTCTTTGAGATTCGAGATGAAAAATTCCATATCTCTCAACTAAAAACCCTATTTTTCATGAAATTTGAATAGCAAGAAGTATGAACACTATTCAGTAAAACCTAGAAACCTTTTTTACTCTAGATGCACAAAAATTTAGAATTTACATCATTTGTGAAATGCCAGCTATAAATTTAGAATTTCAAAATATCTCAAACAGTAAGGAGTCTAGGCATGAAAATTGGTCAAATTAGACAAAATGAGGTTAGGATCATGTTTACAAAAGGATTTTGCACAAGCTATCATAGATTTTTAAAGTTCATTTTTTTTTTGTGATTTGGCAATTTAAAGTGCATTAAAATTTTAAAATGGGAGGGGGGGAATTTGGTAACAAATGGCCCTATCTGGTGACTATATTTTGTATGAGAATGCAGAGAACTCTAGCATCTCTTGGGTAGACTAGTGCCTAAATTCCATTGGGCCATAGAGTTAAATAACAAAGAGGAAAAGGAGCGAGAACAAACCAAAAATGGAACAAAGTAGGAAAGGAAACTAAGTTACCAAAAAAAAAAGTCTCCTACTATGTACATGATAGGGAGATGCTACCTCAAAAGGCCCCAAGATAATCATACGAAACCATTAACATGTTGGAAGAATGAATAAGAACATCTTATTATACAGTTTTTTATTGTCATTGATGTCACCATATTATAAGACTTGCAACTACAAGTTTAAGTTCAAGTTTGATTCGGTATTCTAAACTAGTATGCAATTATTACCTCTGGTATTTTGGTCTGCAATCCTCTGCTGATGAGTTTTGTTGCTTGCGGTTTTGGAAAATTGTTTTTGGATATTAGAAGCTTATATTTTCAAAATCTCACTTGTATAGGTGCTCGTATGGCGAGTTGGCATTATTTTGTTGTTGCATTTTTCTATTAGGTCTATCTCTAGCTGACCTAATATATTGATGTTGTAATGAATTGATTTTGTGGTACGAATGTATGTGTGACTGTATCGTAGAAAAAATGCAACTTGCTTGATTTAGGATTAATTGATGAAAAATTGGACTTATTGAAGCCTTGATTTGGTGTTGTGGGGTGTTTTTCACATCCACACTAGGTCTTGGACCCTTGTAAACTGAGTAAAATGCATTTATTGATGTCTTGTAGAGGTGTAGTAAAGTGTTGTAAAAGACTTTCACACCTCTCTAGACTTAATGGACCCATTTTCCTTTAATTCAACAATGTAAAATGTATTCAATTGCATTTTCACATCAATCTAGAAGGCTTGTAAAATAAACTTAATGTTAATCTAGTGTTGTCATGTGTCTTACACATTCACATTGGATGTTGTCTCTTCCTAGGCTATGTGGACCACATTTTAATGTTGTAAAGTGTATTTAATCACACTTTCACATTGAATTTTGTGTCCCAGGCCCTAATTGACCTTTACAACATCATTAATAGGCCCCTATTACCCCATATTGTGCATCCCAAGGAATAATTTGATCAAATAACTGACAAAGTCACCATATAAACCTAATTTCCTCATTCCCCAACATTCCAATTGACAAAAGGGCCCCTCTAGGACTATTTCACCCATCTGGATGAATGAGTCCTTATTAGGTGGGACTAATTCACCCAAGGTGGAAAATCAGTCCCATTTGGGTCATTTTTGAGTTTTGAGTGGGAAATTTTGGAATTTAAGTTTATTTTTCTTTCATGTCGGCCTTGGGGATCAAGATAGCTTTCAAGGACTTTCGAGGGAAGATTCTTCATGTTTTTCTATAGAAAATCAAGATCAATCATCATGGAAAGGTATTAACTCCATTGTTTCATGCTTCATTACTTTAGTTCTCCATTTTTGTTTAATTACCTAAAAAGGGGTTTAACCAAGGAAAACTCCTATGCCCTAGCATTCACCATTTCTTTGTCTCTTTGTGTGTTTGCAGATTTAGGAACTTTGAGGGTTGGAAAATTATTGAAGATTAGGTTGAAGACTTGTTCAATACCTCTCCTTGCTTGCAAATCCAAAATATCCACAAAATGTCTATTACAGTGCCGAAAATCAGAGTTTTAGAAGTAGACTACTGTCAGGAATCGAAGTACAGATCAAGGGCTCCTATTTCCTCTTTTGGATTTTTCAGAAATTCAAAAGTGGTCTCATTCACCATTAGTTGCGAATGAGTCCCATTTCCTAGCCTAAAAAGTGTTTTTTGCAGTTTTGGATACCCATTTGTCTAAAATGAGTTTTGGGACAGTTTCTTAGAACTAGGACTAATTCACCCAGAATGGTGAATGAGTCCTTGTAGGCCAAAATTCTAGCATCAACAAAATTTCAAAAGTCATTTCCAATCTCTAGCAAGTTCTCAGGTTCTCACATTTAGTTTATTTCATTTCTGTTACAATTTGCTTTCATTTCTAGGCCATTTAGTACATGTTTGTGTATCACAATGTGTTTTCCAAAAAAAATACATTTCTTAGGTTTTGCATTTATAATCAATAGTAATTATTAGTTATTTTCATTTAGATCATCTCATCTATGCACATTTAATTCATATTTTCATTGTACTTGCATTAGTTTGAGAGAACCACCTAGGTTTTTGGCCTATCTCTCTCCTTTTAAGTGAAAACCCCTAAGAGTGTAAGAGAGCCATAGCACCCAAAAATCCTTGGTTCATTTTGGTGAACCTAACATGAACACATTAAAAAATATATGGTTCATTTTGGTGAACCTTCTTTTCTGATTTAGAGTCCTTCATTTCCTATATTTTCTTGTATTAGCTTTGCATTGCATGTTGCATTGGATAATTAGCATTCTAGGGTTTCAAATTTTTGCATTAATAAAAGTGCATATAGTTTGCATTTTTATCTTTCAAATCATTGAAAAAAACCTAAACACTACATTTACATTTAGTCTTCAAACCATCCAACACAGAAATTAATCTTTACTGGGACTCATTTGCCATTTTGGGAGAATTAGTCCTTGTCCAAGTTTTTCATAGTCTGTTACAGCATCAAAAACCTCATTTATGTGCCTCCTCAGCCTCCTATTACCATATACTATAAGTCTAGAAAGTTTTTGGAACATTTGTTTTATGCATTTAGGCCAAAAACATCACTTTAGACTACTCATTCTTCAAATCACTTCAATTACAAACATCCTTACATATGAAAATGTTCACATTTCTGAAGTTTTGCATAACATGGATAAAAGCACTTTTCACTTTTGCATTCACAATGTTTCTATTCATAAAAATTTGCATGCGTTTGCTAAAATTTCTTTTCATTCTTGCATATACATTGTTTACATTCTTAAAGTTTTACATATAATGGATAAAAATTTTGCATCTTTGGATATATTTTGTTTACATTGCTAAAATAATACATGAAATGGTTACATGTCCTTTTCATTTTTGTTCAAATAGTGTTAGTGTCTTACATATCTAGACATGTTAAGAAATATTTCCTATCCCCTCCCTATCAGAGTGTTTATCCCCTCCCTATCAGAGTGTTTTAGTGATAGATAATACAACCTTGGACATTCCTAATGATCATATTTGTTCTTCTAATATCTCTCCTATTGGAAAAGAAGATATTTTGGTAGAAGAACCAATTCATGAGAGTTTTGAGAATCCTAGTTGTTTCTCTCCTCTTACCTCTCTTAGTGAACAAAACATTTATAACCACCATAACATTAATACCATAGGTAATCATGACAATCACATTTTTTCTTCTCCTAGTATCTCTCCTAGTTGTGAAGAAGATACTTTGATGTTAGAAAACACAATCGATGAAGGTCATGAATATCTTAGTTTTCCCCCTTCACCTAGCAAAACCCTTTTTGAGAAAGAAAATTCAACCATTGATCATTCCCCTACTTGCGATGAAGTCATTTTAGAAGAACAAAACCATGAATGTCAAAAAAAATTAGCTTGTTGTTCTAAAAACTTTCGTCCTAGGGATAATATCATGGCGCAAGAAAATGAAAACACTAGTAATGTGTCTTCCTTCGATAAAACGCTGACTCTAGATTACCCTTCATTAGAGATACATCGAACCAAGACCATTAAGGTTATTAATGCAGAATTGTCTATTGGATCCCCCTCGATCAATGGACCTCATACATACCTTGTGGGACATCCTAAGAACCCTCTAATTCTCTAACCACCTTCACACAAACAACAAACTCAACACAAACCCAAATTTCGCCTCTACCCGCCTCAGAATAATGTGTCACAAAAGTCGAGTCCTCACACCGTTGCTCATACATACAACACAAGAAACAATCCATAACCACAACAACCAACCCTGACTTCCCTACCTTTTCCTAATTCTATATTGCCTCCTGCTCCTCGATTAAGGGAGTATGATCTCATTGAACAACTTAAGAGCACTCCCGCAAAGATATCCCTATGGGATTTACTGCAAAATTCACCCACCTATCACACTATGCTCCTAACAACCATACAACAAGTTCCTATCCCTTCTAATGTGTAACCAAATGACATAGAAGCCATAATTCAAGGATTGAACGCTAACATTGTTTTCCACCAAAGCAAACTCCCCCTATGGACGTGCAAAAAAAAATGAAGCTTTCATGATCATTGCTCAATACAATATGACAAGGATAAAGTGAACCCTTGTTAACAATGGCTCCACTCTTAATGTGTGTAGTGTAAACCTCTTGGATAGGTTTCATGTGGATAGATCAAAAAATTCAACTTGATTCTTTATCTATTAAAGGATTTGACAATGTAGCAAAACAACCGCTTGGTGTAATTACTTTTCCTATTATAGTTGGAGTGGCCACATTGGATATGTAAATTCATGTTATGCCTTATGAACTTTCATATAATCTCCTTCTAGGCAGACCATGGATTCATGAAATGAATGCAATGCCTTCCACTCTTCATCATAAAATGAAATATATTCACAAAAACAAAGTATTCATCCTTTAAACTGACCCCCATCCAAATAATTGTTTGCACATTGATAAAAACAAAGCACATCATCTAAACACATTGACATCAACCATACAAGTGGAACTTGTGCAAAAGAAAGATAAACAACAACATACTGAACAAGTAACGAAGCTATTAGATGATGATTGGGTTTCCTTAGACTTCACACCAACATGGATGGGAGAATACAAGATCATACACAAAGATTCAAATAGGGGGAATGAAAAATAGATGACCTTGTGAAAGCATCCACCTCAACCACTTTATACCAAAACATAACAAACTATAAAACAACCTTTGACAAACACAACAATGAACAACTACCCAATTCAAAAGCAATGAAAAAGCTTTATGGAAAAGGTTATGAACTTATGAAACAACTTGGCTATAGTGGAAAATGATGTGATGCTCACAAACAAGGTATCCACAACCCTATATATCCTATCACACAACAAAAAACTCATAGTCTTGGTTATTGTCCTTTGGTAGAAATAATCAAGCCTTCCCTCAACATCAACACCATCACAAAACACCCATCTAAACCAACTTTAATAGTAGTGCATCCTAAACTGATTGAAACTAGTAGTCTTGATCACTCTCCTTTGCAAGCAATCAAACAAACAAATACACCTTTGCTTAATGTCAATGTCATCTGAAAATACTAATGAATTGAAATCATTAGATTTTACACCCTCCTATAAAGGAAAGCCAAAAATCTCACAATCTATAGAGTCTTGTGTAGATATGACATCTTGTACATCTAAGCAAGAGATATATTTGCAGCATAATACAAGAACATCTACCATTGATCAAGAGGGTATTTTGTTGAGACTCCTCCAAGATGACTTGATATCCCTTCCTCCACGAACTCAAGAAAAATTCTTTTACAAGACCTCATTTTTTGCCTATCATAGAGTTCACAGTAATTCTACTAATGAATGTAAGGCTTTTAGTAGAATATCAAATACTTTAAGGAGTTTGGTGTTCTTACTTATTTGGGGGCACCTAATTCCTCTAATTGATATCGATTTTCACACTAGCATGCATTTCATTAAACATTCTGGCTCACCCTTGTCTTGGACTCAGTGGGGTAAAGGGTTCTGCAGCCTTGTCTTTGTATGTCACTTGTTGTTGCTTTTTTTTTTACTAGTCATTAACCTTTCATGAACATATAAGAGCAAGCTTGGGATATGGATGACATGCCTTAAGTTGGATCGCATGTGGAATACTACCTTTTCATGATGTAGCTTCTTGGAAACATATGACTTGGCATAGTGCTTTTCGAATAACCTCTCATGTCTTCTTCTTCTACTTTAAAACAATTGCTCACAGTATTGGTGTTCACAATTGCTGTAAAGTGGGGACATACACTAACACTCACATCTCATTGTGTAATTTCTTTCTTCTTGTGATGCGTCATCTTCTTGGTGGTGTCATTGGGCTTGATTCCCTCCAAGAGTGTCATACTTCTTTGACACATCCTCTCTTGGAGACATTAAGCACGATGTTTCCTAAAATAAGACCTTGCACGAACTAAGCAAAATCCCTTTGAACATTCCCAACACTATCTTGCATTGACAATGTCTATGAGTTTCAAGCATATGAAGTTTTTCTTACCTCATAGAGCTCAAAAATCATTGTGGCACCTTATTAAAGTTATCAAGAGTTATAACTTTGGTATGGTTTGAACGGGAAGCCCATTCTGAGGCATTATTTTCCCCATAGCCACCTATGTGTGTGTGAGCACATATCGGTTGTCTATGTCTCACCTTTTAGGGATTTCTCACCCCGTGGACAACTTGAAGTTCCATGGCCCCAGAGTGAGTATGTTGTGGATTTCTCACCTGACGAACATCCAAGAGTTCTATCACCTTAGAGTGAGTATACATTTTCTTTTTCTGAACAAACAAGCCTAGATCTAATCCAAAACGTGTTGGAAAAATGGTCAAAGCTTGATCCACCTTTTTTACTTCTATTCTTTTCCATAGTATGATCATGCATCTTGTCTTGCTACAAATCATGCACCTTGCATGTGTCCTTTCATGCTTATGTTGGCATGACTTAAGATCTTGGATCTTGGGGGCTTGTGCAACCTCCTTTGATCATTTTCATCTTTTTCCATCCACATTGGTATGATTGGACCCTTCTTAAATGTCTACTTTAGTGTAAGTTTGAAGCGAGTTCATCCTCTCACTAAAGTGGGGGCTAAATGTACCATAGAAAAAATGAAACTTTCTTGATTTGGGATTAATTGATGACAAATTGATATTAACAAGGCCTTGATTTGGTATTGTGAGGTGTTTTTCACATCCACACTAGGTCTTGGACCCTTGTAAACTGAATAAAATGCATTTATTGATGTCTTGTAGAGGCCTTGTAAAGTTTTGTAAAAGACTTTCACACCTCTCTAGACTTAATGAACCCATTTTCCCTTAATTCAAAAATGTAAAATGTGTTCAATTGCATTTTCACATTAATCTAGAAGGCTTGTAAAATAAACTTAATGTTAATCTAGTGTCGTAATGTGTCTTACACATTCACATTGAATGTTGTGTCTTCCTAGGCTATGTGGACCTTATTTTAATGTTGTAAAGTGTATTTAATCACACTTTCACATTGAATTTTGTGTCCCAAGCCCTAATTGACCTTTACATCATCATTAATATGCCCCTATTAGCCCATATTGTGCATCCCAAGGCGTAATTTGATCAAATAACTGACAAAGCCACCATATAAACCTAATTTCCTCATTCCCCAACATTCCAACTATAAAAAGGGCCCCTCTAGGACTAATTGGCCTATCTGGGTGAATGAGTCCCTGCCAGGTGGGACTAATTCACCCAAGGTGATGAATTAGTCCCATTTAGGTCATTTTTGAGTTTTGAGCAAGAAATTTTGGGATTTAAGTTCATTTTTCTTTCATGTCAGCCTTGGGGATCCAATTAATGGGAAAATAAGGTGAATTCCCTATAAATACAAGTCTCTAAACCATAATTGGAATTTCTCTTAATTGATTTCATACATCTTTCATCTTTCATTCATCATTTATCTTCTCTCTCAAGTCAAGCAAGCTAGGGTTTTATTATTCTAAGTCATCAAGATAGCTTTCAAGGACATTCAAGGGTGGATTCTTCATGTTTTTCTATAGAAAATCAAGATCAATCATCATGGAAAGTTATTAACTTTGTTGCTTCATTCTTCATTGCTTTACTTCTCCATTTTGGTTTAATTACCTAAAAAGGGGTTTGACCAAGGCAAACTCCCATGCCCTAACATTCACATTTATTTCTCTCTTTGTGTGTTTGTAGATTTAGGCACTTTGAGGGCTAGAAATTTATTGAATATTAGGTTGAAGATTGTTTAAAGACCTCTTCTTGCTTGCAAAGCAAAAATATCCACAAAAAGTCTATTATAGTGCCAAAAATTAGAGTTTCAAAAGCGGGCAACTATCAGGAACCGAAGTACAGATCGAAGGCTCATGTTTCCTATTTTGGATTTTTAGAAATTAAAAAGTAGAATCATTAGCCATTAGTGGTGAATGAGTCCCATTTCTCTACCTAAAAAGTGTTCTTTGCAATTTTGGATACCCATTTGTTTGAAATGAGTTCTAGGATAGTTTCTCAAAACTAGGACTAATTCATCCAAAATGGTGAATGAGTCCCTATAGGCCAAATTTCTAGCATTAGCAACATTTCAAAAGTGATTTCCAGTCTCCAAAAAGTTTTCAAGTTCTCACATTCAATTTCTTTTATTTATGTTACAATTTGCTTTCATTTCTAGGCCATTTAGTACATGTTTGTATATCACCATGTGTTTTCCAAAAAAATGCATTTTTTAGGATTTTCATTTATAATCAATAGTATTTATCAGTTCTTTAAATTTATATCATCTCATCTAGGAACATTTCATTCATATTTTCATTGTACTTGCATTAGTTTGAGAGAAGCACTTAGGTTTTTGGCCTATCTCTCTCCTTTTAGATGAAAAACCCTAAGAGTGTAAGAGAGCCATAGCACCCAAAAATCCTTGGTTTAGTGACCTATCTTTGGTCCATGCCAACATGTTGTAGCATTCTACGCTCTTGATTTTTTTTTGGAAATATTTTCTACATGCTTGAAGCCGACAGTTATCTTTTTGAATAAGGGTTGCATCTAATTAGGCCGACCTAATTGATGCTTGCGGATGAATCAGATATATATATTGGATAGTTTTGAGATTGTTGGTGAGTGGTGATGTAGTGAAGAGTGAAAAGAATAAAAGTATATGAAAATGATGAAATGTGCAAAGTCAATTTATTGAGCATCAAAGGAACTAAATCAACACTTGTTAGGTGTAACTTTATTAGTCCATTTTTTTGTTGTAAGCCAATTTGTTATTATATCTTCTATAGGTAGTGAGCCTCCCATTTTGGACAGTGATTCCTAGTAGTGAGCCACCCTTTGTAATATCTTATAACCAGTTATACTATATTGTGATCTAATACTCATCGTGGTTTTTCCCATTTTGGGTCTTTCACATAAAAATCATGGTGTTCATGTGTTGTGTGCTTTTATGTTTTTTAATGCTCTTGCTCATTTTTACTATTATATGCATTGGATTAATTGGATGGTGTTTTTTCAATAAGTTTAAGAAGATATTGATTCACCCCCCTCTTAGTATCTTGGGTATTCAACAATTGGTATCATAGCTTGGTTCCTTCGAAGAATCCTAACAGCTTGAGGAAGATCTTGAAGATTGAAAAAATGGATGACAAAGAACTCCAGGCTGCTCTTGAAGATCCTGACAATGATGAAAGTGAAAATAGAGATTTGAAAGAAAATCTTGATGAGGCAAATGAATGCATCCAAAAATTGAAAGTGCAATTGAATAAATTCAAAGAAAGGCATAGAGAAGTGAGTGAGCAATTAAAACACACAAATGAAGAGATCATCAGATTGAAGGTGCAAGTGGGGAAAAAGAAGAGAATTAAAGATTGTCTGAATATAGTGGTACAAAGAAAGATTGATGAATGCACAAGGATTGAAGAAGAAGTGGTAAACTTGAAAGAAGATTTGGAAAAAGAAAAAATCTATGAAGTTGAGTTCAAGACAAGCTCCACCAAGCTTGATGAGTTGATTACAGGGAAAAAACCTATTGGAAACACAAGGGAAGACAACTAAGAGGGGGGGTGAATCAATTGTCACCAAATCTCAAACTTATTAAACTTATAAATCCTTATTCTTAGATCTGATCAATATCAATGAAAGCATGAAACAACAACACATTAGAAACACACATAACACCAAGATTTTTATGTGGAAACCCTGTTAGGGGAAAAACCATGGTGGAGGTCAGTCCAAAAGATTATATATACCCTATTAAAAGTATAAGAAGAATAAATCAGGAATTTAAATGAATTCAGGCACACTACCTAGAGCTCACTACTCAATTACAAAGGAAGAAAAATTGTCTTACAAAAAGATTTAAATTACAACCATCTAGATTTTGAACTAAGAAAATAGCATCTGCTAATGCCTGATTACAATTTTGGTTAAGAACATGAACATTTCTTCACTCTTCTTCACTCTTCTTCACACTCTACTCTGCCTTCAAATGATCTAAACATTATTCACACAGAGGACTCACAAACTTCGCATAATCATCATTCAATTTGAATAAACAATCCCTCTCATATATCCGCAACAAGAAATTATATCACTACAAGTCTGCCACAAAGAAATAATAAAATGAATGCAAGCAATCGACCCAAATCAATAAAGAATTTTCAATGTGAATCAACCAAGGTTAGCCACAACTTAGTGAGGACCTAAATTAACATCTCCAACATGAAAAAACTTCAATTAATTTCTCCTCAAAGATCCACAACATGCTACAAACACCATGTTGGCAAAGAACAAGAAAAAAATGAACATGCAAGAGAAAATATTGGATCACGAGCACAATGATCAAAACAAACATGCAAAAAGGATAGAGCATGATCTAGAAACATCCAAAAACATTATGAATCACCAGAGACACATCCGTAACAACTGAACTAACTGAAATAGCATGATCTTCAATCAAGAATACCAACTGAAGCAACAAAAAAACTGTCAGAATAAAAAATTTCATAACTCGATCAAATCTTCACGCAGATCTCTAAAACTCAACATGGATAAACTATATATACTCAATAAGAAAACATTTAGTCCACAACCTCTTATCATCAACATATAGAACTCATCGAGAGATAGAACTTCACTTCACCACTAACAACTTGCAACTCATTCTATTACAATTTTATCAATATCCTCGACATATACAACTTCAAATGCACTAATGATAATAGTGTTGACATAAATGACAACCAAATATAAAAAAAAAGACCACAACATCCAACAATCTCCCCCTTTGGCATTGATGGCAACACATGATGTGAAAAACACCATCAATGCAACTAACTTTAACACTCTCCCCCTTAGGTTCTGACTCTTCTATTGACTTATTCTCCCCATAAAGTTTTTCACATTAATATTCTCCCACTTTGACATCAATGTCAAAGATCTCTTTTCTCCACACAAACTCTAAACCACATACTTGAACTTTTGAACATCTGACTACTCCCCCTGGGTAGTAGCCACCACAACATCAATTTGGATGAAGATATGACTATGAAAATCATGGACTGATGCAAGTCATAGCATCTTAATCTGATTAGGAGGGGTAGTCACCCCTAACTTCCCTTTGAGATACTCAAAATTATTCTTAGGCAATGGCTTTGTAATGATATCTACAATCTACTTCTTAGTAGGCACATACTCCAATTTGACGTCCTATTGACTCACCTTCTCTCTCAAGAAGTGAAACTTGATAGATAAATGCTTGGTATTTGAATGCAGCACCAGATTTTTAGAAATGTTAATAGCACATGAATTGTCACAGAATATAGAAATAGGCTCATCATACATGGCTTTGATATCCTTCAACATTTGCTTCATCCATAATACTTGAGTACAATTTCTAGAAGCAACAATGTATTATGCCTCTACAGTAGATAAAGAAATTGCATTTTTCTTTTTACTCAACCATGAAATTTTCTTCTTTCCCAAGAAAAATGCTCCACCACTAGTACTTTTCCTATCATCCACATCTCCTGCCCAATCAACATCAATAAAGGCACTCAAAGTAAGATCATCATCTTTAGCATACCATAGACCAAAATCAACAATTCCCTTCAAGTATTTAAAAATTCTCTTCACAAAAGTCACATGAGATTCCTTAGGATTGTCTTGAAATATAGCCACAATGCATACAACATTCATGATATCAGGCCTAGTTTGAGTTAAATATATCAATCTACCAATCATTGATCTATATCTAGTCTAATTTTCCTTCGGATAATCATCATTTTGTGTCAACTTGCATCCGGTCACCATAGGTGTACCAACTGGCTTTGAATCTTCCATACCAAATTTCTTCAATAGTTCTTTCACATACTTGGACTAAGATATAAATATTCCTTTGTCTAACTAAGTAATTTACAATCCCAAAAATAATTTCATCTCTCCAATCATTGATAGTGTGTAGGAACTTTCCCATCTGCATATTGAAATTCTTTAGGTTTTTCATCTTCTTTTTTTTTTTCTAGGAAAATAACTTGAATCAAGATAGTGTGTAGGAAATTTCCCATATATTCAGAATGATTACTTTATCACCATGTTCCCACACTTTGTTCTACCTCATGCTTTATACTCTCAGGAATGGGCTTTCCTGAAGGTTGGTATTTTTCTCCACCGCATGTGTAAAACTAGGATCTCCAGCATTTCAGTGGATTCAAAGCCCTCTGCATTATAGCATCCCATAATATGCAGCCTGACTTGGATATAATTCTATCCATGATTCAAATTTTCCTGGCCATCCATACCCAAACTCTACATCATAATCTATTTCTCCTGCAATCACAAATTCCACTCATTAAATCCCTTTTAAAAAAAATATTTTATATAAATCTCATTTAAATAAAACCATTATCAAATTGTTATCATATAAATCCATCATAAATAATATGCTTTCTAAAAAAATCACAAATTCTCATGTAGTTATCTTTTATACACCAAGTTACCAAAATATCAAACTTCTTGGATAACCTTAAAATTTTAAAACTTTGCTTAGCATCATTACCCGATACCCAGAACCTGGTATTTAGCTTTACCCATGATATCCCCAGACTTCAGTTTCACCAAAACTTCCATCTTGACCAAAATTTGACTATCAAACTAGAACACTTTTCTCAACATGTATATTACCCTTTTCCTTTCTAACATTTGCGCTTCCTAGTATCTAGTACCCAAAACACCTTACTTTACGAAGTAATCTTTTATTTGAAGATTTCTCTTTTTTCCCTTCACTTCTGATGATCTTTCCAACTGGCCAACACCTCCCATAAGTGTTAGTTTTCACTTGGGATCCCCAAGTCTTATAGTCTTGGGGCATGTTGTGAGACCATAGAATAACTTGCAACCATTAAAACCAAATTTAAACCAAAACTTGAAATTAAATCAGCAGTTGTAAATTATAATTTATAAATATTTTAAATTAATAACTCTTTACCTTTACCTAGATTCTAACATAAAAATAGTAAAATTCCTCTAGAAATATCCATGTGCTTTGAATAATTCCAATTTTTGGAACTTAGTGAAAAAAATTAGTTCATTGACATTGAACTACATAATATGGTAATCCTCTAAAGCCAACCAAGGATAGAGCCTTGCTGGCAGTCAAGTGTCCATAGCCCCGATAAGGTTATCTCCATAATTCCCCCCAAACATATCTCTACTACTAGCTAGGCATCCATAGCCCCGCTAGAGATATTTGGATAGCGTAAAGAGTTGATATTTTATTGATAGCTCATTTCAACTTGCAAGCAATGAAGCCCGCTATTAGGTTAGAAATTATAGTGGTAGCGAAGGTTACTATTTTATTTTTCATTCAATGCAAATGCCTTCATTGTTTCAGTACTTCCTAAAAATAATTTAATAATTTCCTATTGGTGTGTATTTCTGGCTAACTTTACCACTTTTATGCCAAATCCTAGCTAACTGCAACTCGTTATATGTTAGAAGATATGCATAAATTAAAATCTAGCAGCAAAAAATTTAATCACCAAATTTAAATCTAAATTTAGAACAATTAGTTACCACCCTTTTTCCGATCAAATTTTATAGCAACTACTAAATACTTGGCTAGCACTTCTAATTTTACAACACTACACCATATTAATGGATCAAGAATTTAATGATTAAAATTAAACACAATCACATTATTCTGCATTAAATTTGCATGCCTCAACACGCACATATCGTTTCTTTCAAATTTCCAAGGTGATGACGTGTGCTGCTTCACTAGCTTAATTTTCTTTTCTGCTTTGCACACCTGGGCACCTTCATGATTAATATGACTTAATAAAAACACAATGAAATGACTAGCAGTAATGTCAAAATCTTTAACTTGCTTGATTCGCAATCTTCGTATTGGGTGAATTTGAAGAAAATTGTCACCAATTGTGTGTAAAATTAATTTTATTTAACATTTTGCTCTGGAGAAACTCATCTGGTTTCCACCTTACTTACGATTTCCAAGACTTTGATCTAGGAAACTATGTATCATAACTTCTTCACAGTTTTCTATAAATTTCACACTTCTCTCAAATTTCACACTCTTTTCTCTGCCTTCCCTTTTTTTTACATTTTTTGTTGTTTTCTAGTTCTTGCTTGCTTCTAGGTCATGGATACTCTAGTTTTCCTAACCTACTCTCACCACCGAAATGTTTTCTTGGGTTGTATCATGAATCAAAGGCTTGAAAAGGTTTTCTTCATTCAAACTACTAGTTTTATTGTGCCAAACTTGTGCTTAGTCCTTGGGGAAAAATATGTGGAATCAAGTCGCTACTATCGATTCTATTCCAACTTGGCTTCTCATTTTGTAGCATCACTTCTGGATATTGGGCTTTCTATTGAAGATGTTCACTCGGTTGTGAATTTGATAGTGCAGGCTGAATATTTGGAGATTCTAGATATTATTCTTTCTGTTGCACATCTGACCATTGGGTTTCCTTCCATGGATGATATTCCTTGGCTCCTGGAACATGGGGAAGTGGTTCCACTCCATCCTTTCCTTTCTAACCTCTATCTTAATGACTTTGAAGCTCATCAATAAATTGCCTACATAGGGTATTTAGTCTTGATGGATGAGGCATCCCACATCTACTAAATGGATACTCCTATCTACAACTCAACTACCTCTTTTTTTCTTTTTTGATCTTTTGAAGCAATAATTTTGATACTTCCATGTATATACGTGATACACACACACACACACACACATATATATAAAGCTTCATCATATATTTTAAACCATGTATTTATTCTATATGGTTTTATCATTTTACATTTCACATAATAATGTTACAAATGTTTGAATTAACTCTCATGTATAGATAAGTTAAGCAAAATTTTCTAATGCAAAGGGCCAAACAAAAAAAAGAAAGAAAGAAAGAAGAAAAACAATTTAACCAAAGGAAACAAAAATAAAACAAAACAAACCCTACAAAAATAAAACTAACCCTAACTAACCAAAACTCTAATCTAACAAATGACTAACCCTAACAAAACAATTTATTTTAATTTTTATGACTATTTCCATTATTGTTTTAGTACGAATTACAACAAGTTTATTTTTGAACTCATTCAAATAAATTTCAAATGTCCTACTATAGCAATGAATTATTTTAAATTTTTTACATTTAACAAACATAAATTCAAAGGTGTACTTACCAATAACTTGGCTCATATGTATAAAAATGACCTCATTAAAGGTCGATCACATACACTTCTTCTGATTGAGCAATACTCTACCTTCATTCAGCCATGGTTCATTATTTTCCTCTTTACTCTGATCAATTTCATGAACGGCTATGTCCATTTCTTGATTTTCTTCTCCTCTAAAATTTTATGTGTCTTCGGTTCTATCTTCACTTTGAACTTTATTAGACCAAGCAATATCACAATTTATATTGTTATCAGAGAAAGAAAAAGTAAAAATTTGATACTCTGTATCTTGTATAAAATCAAGAAAATTTCCTTTTTTAGCTTGTAAAATTTCAATTTGGGGCAAAAAACACGCATCTCCCACTTGATTTTCCCACTCCTTATCTTCACTTACATTTTCCACGTATAAAGGGAATGATGAATCATTGATGTCATTTCCTCATTTTTGATGTGTTGTTTTTGAATCTCAACATTCTCGCCTATCTTCCTACAAAACATTAGGATTTTATTCATAACAAATGTAGTTATCAAACTATTTTGATGTATCAGTTAAATTTTTAACATTTTCAATTCCACTAGGGTTTTACTCTTTTCTTGTTAACAGTCTCTTTCTCCTAGCAATTAAAACTTCTTTTGTTAATGGAATCACCTTACACAGCCAAACTTACCCTAGTTAAAAAAAAATCACAATCAATTTCACCCTGATCAGTTGTATCATGAATTCTATGCTCGGTGACTCTACCAAAAGTGAATAAACTCAAAGGATGTAATTTTTAGTTAAGAATTTTCTGGAGTTTTTCAACTTCAATTTTGAAATATTGGCTTGCACTAGACTTTCTCCTTACAATATATTTCTAAAATTTGGAACCAATATAAATTTCATGCACCCTCCTTCTAGCACCAGTTCCTATTGAAGATGATGTCACTCACACCAACAGTGCAGATAAAATCCTCATAGGAAAACTATGAAAGGACCTATCTTTTCTTGAAAGACTTAACCAGAGGCAACCTCGGGGTGTTTGTATCATAGGAAAAGGTTGACTCGGCTCAATCCCAAGTCTCTGGTAGTCAAGTCTTGACCATACTAGGTTCACTTCAGGGTATGATGTGATATTGTTGTTAATCTTGGGGGGTCTATGGTAATTGAAATTATAAAATTTCACAACCAAATTTTTAATGCGATCAAAAAATAATATCATGAAATCAAAAGATTTGAAATAATATTTCATGAACATCAACAAATTTACTATCACTTTAGTAGATTTAGCTTTAAGTATTCAAAAATTTCATAGGAAATGAAATATTTTCAATAAATTTCCATCCATTCATCTATTTTTTGAAACATTTTCAAGAATTTAAACATCTATAATCTAAAATAAAGCATAAAAAATATTAAAAATTAAAATTTCTCCTAGTTATTCTCCACACATGCCCCAAGAGTTAATCAAATCAAAGAAAACTGCTTTATACTTCACCAGAGTGCTTCACAACTACATATAAAATGGTGCGAGCTTTTAAAGAAGGGGTTTTAGTTTGGACACTGAGTAGGTTCTACATGCACCCTTAAATGACGTAGCATGAAGTCTTGCTCGGCTGAACTAACAAAACTAGCTACTAAAATACTGAGATAGGTAGCTATCAAATTGGCTTCAATATTGATTAAATTCTATGTGCATACAAGTTTTTAGATCAAAATGATTTATAAAATAGGAAAAAAGAACAAAACTTAAAGAATTTTTGGCTCTTCTGACATCTACAAATTTTGAACTTAAACTTAAAAAAAGATATCCCCTGGCCTTTTATAGAAGTAATATGTAGGTAGGATAAGAAAAATACATGAGAGGAAATACAAGGGATGAATAACATCAAGGCACATGGAATGTGGTGATTGGTAAGAGAATTGCAAATGAATTCAATGAAGGTCAACCTCCATCTGCATGTTGAATTTCTTTAGGTTTCTCATCTTCTTTTTAGTTTTCTAGGAAAATAACTTGAATCGGGATAGTGTGTAGGAACTTTCCCATATATTCAAAATGATTACTTTATCACCTTGTTCCTACACTTTGTTCTACCTCAGGCTTTATACTCTCAGGAATGGGCTTCCTCGAAGGTTGGCATTTGTCTCCACTACATGTGTAATACTGGGATCTCTAGCATTCTAGTGGATTCAAAGCCCTTTGCATTATAGCATCCCATAATATGCAACCCAACTTGGATATAATTCCATCTGTGATTCAAATTTTCCTGGCCATCCATACCTAAACTCTGCATCACAATCTGTTTCTCCTACAATCACAAATTTCACTCATTAAATCCATTTTAAAACAAAAATTTATATAAATATCATGTAAATAAAACCATTATAAAATTGTTATCATATAAATCCATCATAAATAACATGCTTACCAAAAAAATCACAAATTATCACACAATTATCTTTTATACACTAGGTTACTAGAATATTGGACTTCTTGGATAACCTTAAATTTTTTTAAAAAAATCTTAGCATCGTTACCTGGTAGCCAAAACCCGGTATTCAACTTTACCCATGATATCCTCAAACTTCGGTTTCATTGGAACTTCCATCTTGACTGGACCTCGACTATCAGATCCGAACAATTTGCTCTACATGTATATTAACATTTTCCTTTCTAACATTCCCGGTTCCCAGTATCTGGTACCCAAAACACTTTACTTTATGAAGTAATCTCTTATTTAAATATTTCTCATTTTTCCCTTCACTTTTAGTGATCTTTCCAACTAGCCATCACCTACCATAAGCGTTAATTTTCACTTGGGGTCCCCAAGTCTTACAGTCTTTGGGTGTGTTGTGAGACCACACAATAGATCCATACTAGCATTTCCTTTGATATGATCACCAAAATATTCTTGTACAATATCATACTTCACTTGATTCTTTGAGCAAGAAGAAATTAACCCTTGAATTGGATATTCCCACATATAAATTATGAGATAAAGAAATTTCTTGATCACTACATGTGGAAGTAATTGCATTATTTAAAAATTTTGGACCCCAATTTGTAGCACATACTTCAAAACAATTGTCACATTCAGACCTCAATTCAATTACTCTAGCTTCTTTTCCATTTTTATCTATCACATACATTGATTCAAAAAATTGACTAGAACAACTTGAATCCTTTACAATATCTTCTTCAAAATGAAAAGACTCAAGCATGGGATAATTTATTACCTATTCATCTACTAACTTATCCTCATGAACCTCATCAATAAACTAAAATGTTTCATATTCAGGTTGCATGTGAGAAGAAAGAATGTTTGATGATTCACTTACTTCTTAAAGATAATTTTTAATTCCACCTATAGTTGCACAATGTATATTAACATATTTAAAAGTGAATGCCTCTATTTCTAATAACTTGTTGGTATCTTCTTTTTTTAAAAATTGATCTTCCATATTCATGTTGACCAAACCATCCACTAAATTTATACCAATATTTTCAAATCTTAAAAATTTCAGTTTCTGGAGTATAAAGAGGCATCAACAATTGTTCATTTTTATTTAATTCTAGACTATTTATACCATCAAATGAATCTATTGTATTTGTTGCAGTTGAAGTAGTAGATGTCATACATATCGATTGTTTATGAGGCTCGAGTAATTTTCCTTATCACACTATAAGAATCAAAACCATCTTCATCTATCTCATAGTTGAGATTATATATTTCAACATTAAAAGATTTAATCCCCACATCACTTACTTTATTTTTCTGAAAAATGATTCTAATAAAAAACTGTGAGATTTAAATATTTAGGTGATGGGAATGAGAGATTTGATGAATGTATATTTTGAAACTTTGGGGTTTTATGCTTTTGAATCACACAATTTTGTGCACACTTTTCAACATTATTATTCTTCCATACCATAGATAAAACAAAATCATCTTCAATATTAACAACTTCTTGTTTTGCAATCTTGAGATCACATACCTTACTCTACTTCAAAAGAAAATGAACATTAGGATGTAATGCTCCAGCAAAATTGATTAGTTGTATCTCTTTACTTCATTGAGTATTGTGAGGAATCTCATTTAGAAATCTATTGAACTATTCCGCAAACTCTCTTATTGATTCATCTTCTTTATTTTTAATGCTAAAGAACTGAGATAGGAGTGCACAAACATCAACTTGTGGTTTAAATCTTCCAAGAAACTTATTGTTCATGTTGTCCCACTTAGTAATGCATCCATCTTCTAAAGATTCAAACCAAATTGCAGCAACCCCAACAAGTGATTCAACAAATAATCGAACAAACACATTTTCTTCTTTTAGCCCCAAAACTCATCAAGATATGGTAAAGGCTAGAATATGATCATCTGTAACCTATGATTTTTCTCCAATAAATTTTAGAAAATGCTTTCTTGAATATGCAAGCAAGTCTAAATATTTTGGCAATGCTTAAGGGCCAAATTAAGAACACCATGGTTGGGTTGAAACCAACACCATAATGCAGATTTATAAAAAGAATGACTAGAACTTCTACCAAAGAAAATTTGTGAGCACATTCCAAATGACAGTCACCAATCTCCTTTTTTAAGGAGGTATTTTCAAATTTATGAGAAAAGAAAAACACTCAAAAACATGGGTACCTCAATTCTTTCCCCAAAAATATGTTAGCAAATGAATTGGCTCATGATAAATGTGCTTGAAATAAATGAATCTCAACCCTGTTTAGCACTAATATCAATCCGCTAATAGCTCTGGAAAGACCACAATTGCATTTTTGGATTTTCTCTTAATTTTGGAGGTACAACTCCCTCGTATGATATACAATGAATTTAACTAAACTAACTAAACACATGTATGCTTTTAACAAGAAAGAAAGAAAGGTAAAACCCAATATCAGGAAAAATCCTAATATTAGATGTGAAATACAGAAAATAAAATACTGGCACAAAGACCAGCTTAACTTGAAATTCATTTAGAATTAAAATGATACACTCAATATTATCTGAAAATGAAATCTATCATGAAGAAAAATGCATATCTCACACAAAGCTAAAGTTTAGCATTAAGATACTCCTAAACACATGGATTTAAGAACATCAAATTATCTTCACAATCTACATGCACAAAGACAAATAGTGATTTCATTCATAGGAATTAGCAGCAAAGTCTAATATAATATTGAGCTTTCAAAATAGTGTTTCTCCTCCTCCTAATACTAAGAAAAGATACAATATATATAGTCTTTATCCTCCCCAAGAATTTTCAGTTTTGTAACTATTTTTCTTTAAAGAATCATTTAAAATATGACCTTTCACATTGTTGTAACTACCTCTTTAAAAAAAATCTGAAAAAAAAGCTTCAGATGTTGCTTGCGATATTTTGTGTACTTCTACTAATTTTCTACCTAGCGGGATGTTAAGTGGTTTGACAAACCTTGGAAAACTCCACCAAAGTGCAACTATGTGAAATTTTAAACCTCTTTGAGCTTGCAAACGAAAAATTCCATATCTCTCAATTGTAAACCCCATTTTTCATGAAATTTGAATAGTAAGAAGTATGAACACTGTGAGTAAAACCCAGAAACTGTTTTTGCTCTAGACGTAAAAAAATCCTGAATTTACACAATTTGTGAAATGCCAAAATTTAAAAGTTTCTCAAACGGTAAGGAGTCTAGGCATGAAAATTGCTCAAATTCAACAAAATGATGTTAGGATCATGTTTACAAAAGGATTTTGCACCAGCTATCACATATTTTTAAAATTAATTGTTTTTGTGTGATATGGTAGTTTAAAGTGCATTAAAAGTTTAAAATGGGGAGGGCAAAAATTAAGTAACAAAACTGAAGAGGAAATTGAAGAGGAAGAGCATGATCAAATAGATCTTGGACAAATGAGATTATTGAGAGCAATCTCCAGCCTTAGAAAGAAACCTAAAATGGAGGTTTCAACTTTCAATGGAAGTCTAAATCTTAAAGAATTGATCGATTGGATCAATGACATGGAGGAATTTTTTGAATTCAAGGAGATTAAAGACCCTCATTGAGTGAGGTTTGTAAAGACAAAGCTAAAAGGTCATGCAAGTATATGGTGGAAAGAGATCCAGCTTGAAAGAGGAAGACAAGGGAAAGAGAGAATTTCCAAATGGAATAGAATGGTGGCCAAGATGAAAAGGAAATTTATTCATGTAGATTATGAGTTGGAGCTGCTCAAGAAGATGTAGAATTTGAGACAAGGAATGAGGACGGTGAAGGAATTTAAAGAGGAATTTCACAAGATCCTTATTAGAATAGGGAATTCTGAAGCAAATAGGGAGAAAGTTTCTCATTATCTTAATGAGCTGAAACCTAGCATATGAGAAGAGTTGGCCTTAATGAGAATATACATCATTGAGGATGCATATCAGTTTGTATTGAAGGTAGAAGAAATATTGAATAGAAAATTTGAGAATAAGAAAAAAGGGAAGGGTAGAGATTATGTGCAGAAAAAGGAGGATGAGCAACAAATTAGAGACACTAAGGACCGCAATGATGAAAGGGGTGAAAGTTCAAACAACTCCCATGAGAAAAATTATAGAGGTAGAGGAAGATTTGGATGAGGACCAGGAAGAGAAGGCTTCCAAGGAACATGTTTTCAATGTGGAGAAGAAGGACATAGAGCCTTTGAGTGTCCTCAACATTAAGGAAGGACAAACAGAAGACCAAAAGGTAATGCTTGAGTTTCCCATGTAGTTGAGGATGCTTAGTTGTCACATTCTAAAGATGTTGAAAGGGGTGAGTCCCTTGTTGTTAGAAGAGCCTTGTTGAATGAGGAGAAGGAACCAAACCAAAGAAAGATTCTATTTCACACTTGATGTAAGTGTGAAGGTAAATTTTGTAATGTGATTATTGATGGTGGTAGTACTAAAAATCTTGTTTCTAAAGAAATGGTGAACAAGTTGTAGCTACAATGGAGAAGGCACTTGCATCCATACAAAATTGCTTAGTTGTAGGATGACTATAACGTTTTGGTAAATGAACAATGCTTGGTAAGGTTTAAGATTGGTGATTATCATGATGAATTTTTATGTGATCTTATGTCTATGGATGTTTATCACTTGTTATTGAGAAGATCTTGGCAGTTTGATAGGAAAGTAGTGCATGATGGGTATGCTCATACCTACTCCTTGATAAAGGATGGAGTCAAGCACAAATTGAAACCTTTGAATAAATAAGAAGGAAATGTATGTAATAACACTGAAAAATGCCTAGTTAATAGAGTTAGACAATTAGTTAAAGAGAATGGGGATGCAGATCAGGCTCTTTGCTAATGCAATTTGCAGATGTATTGATTGCATTCAAAAAGAGTAGAATGAAAGTTTTGGTGGAGAAAGAAGAGGTAAAATCTATTTTTTGTGAAATTTTTTTCAATGATTTGGGTATGTGTAGGATCATCAAGGAACAAACAGGCCCTTAAGTGGTGAAAAATTCAGAAAAATCAGAGTTAGGCAACTTGAGATAAAACTTTGAATAAGTTATCTATATTATTTCAAAAATATACATAAGAATAGAATCTATAGCAAATTGAGTGTAGTTTCTAAACTACTAGGTTTATTTTAAAAAGGTCTATTTGGTGAAAAATCAAAATTTCAATGCAGTAGTATTTAAATTTCAGGGAAAAAATAAGTAGGTGCCTATCTGACCACCCTAACCACAATAAAATGATAATATTTTTTTATAAGATTCTAGATATAAGTAGAGGACTCATGTCCCGATGTGATGCATATTTTTTTGTAATTTTTTCCAAGTAAATAATTAATTATGAATTTTTTATTACAACTTTTAAAAATATAAAAACTCATATGTTTGACCATCTTATCTTAGTCAAAACTTCATGAAATTCATTTTTTTTAATCCTATAGTATGCGAAGCATAGAATGTGACCCATGTTTCAGATTCAAAAAATGTGATACCATTTGAAAGCTATATTTTTTTTTCACTCAGCCTATCAATCAGGACATTAGTCATAATTCAAATATAAAATGAATAAGAATTATTTATTAAATTCAAACTAAAGCATAATTTATATTGGTGGAAAGTTGAGAATCTCCTTTAAAAGCTCTTTTCGTTTCATTAATTTTGGGTAAGAAAAAGTTGCCAACCACATACCCTACACATACCCATCATATCGCCACTTTTTGGCCCATCATAATCCTACACATACCCATTTATGTGAGCATTATGAGATTAGTGTAGACGAAGGTATTGCAACAGAAAGTACATTGATGAATGAAGGTACTATAGTTGTAAGTAAGGAAGAAGGTGATAAAGTGCATGTTGGTTTGTTTGGTGAGCTTCCATTTACATTAGTGGATGATAGTTTATTGCAAGATGACAAGGAAGAATATTTTAATTGTATTATTGTCATTGATAAGGATACATAGGAGAGAGATGGAAAGTATGAGTATTTTGATTGTGATATTGACATTGAATTTGCAATTGACAATGACTTTTCAGGAGAAATAGGAAAGGAGGAACACATGTAACAAATAGAGATTGAAAATGAAACAATTGTTGTAGAAATAACAAGAGAAGAGGTAACACATGAGTCTCCTTATTTTACTGAAGCAGATAAAATTGATGATTATGATTTTCCAACATTTCATAGTGTAGATTGGTGGCAATTGGAATTCGCGAAAAGAGGAAGGAAGAGGGGAAGAATGAAGGATAGAAGGAAAATTAAATTGTCGAGGAAGGTTTAGAAAGATGTTTCAAAAGATAAGGTAAACAAATTGTAATAAAAAACCCCACTCTTTTTTATTTTTTATTGATTCTTTCCAACTACTATAAGTAGTTTTTTGAGTTTGTTTCAAGTTTTTTTAGTTTTTTTTCTCACATTCCCTACATTATAAATTAATACCAAATGATATATATAACAAAGCAAATGAAACATACAAATACTTGTTGGAAATAACTTTCAATCACTACAAAAATCAGATTTTAATTAAGCATTTAAAGAGCATATTTACAATGTCTTTATGAGCAAATAAGTGAGCCCTCAGACCTAGTAAGAAGCATAATGGTGCAAGAGCACCTAAGGAACAACAGACAGTTTCATTAGGTAAATAAGAAACCTAGAGGAATAATTTTGTTTTGTTTTCATAAGGTCATGTAGACCATTTTGTGGAGAGATTTGAGGTGTTTTTGATCTTTGGAAAAGAGGTTGTCAAAAATTCAATAAGTTTAGAAGCTCATCTTGCTGAGTTGACAAAAGTTGCCAAAGGTTGAAAAACATAGTGGATTTTATAAGTTTCATCTTTAGGTCTTCTATAGGTTCAAAAAAATGAGCTTAACTATTTTAGAAGCCTATTTAAGAGATGCTTTGACCATGGATTAGGGTTAGGGGCACTCATATTGTAGTGACATTTTGTGACATTGAAAAAAATAGTGTTTTGTGAGACATTTTCTGGTTTTTGCAACTAAATAGTGCTTTAATGGATTAAACCTATTATTGTTTTGGTTTTGGAATGTATTTTTGGTAGTTTACAAGCAGTGTATAACATTAAATAGCTTCTTTGTTCAATTTGTAAGCACTTTTTGTAAATAGTTTCATTGCTGGTTTGAACCAGACAGGTTTTAGGAAATGGGGTGCTAGAGAACTTTCCCACCATACGAACTATACGGCCCTTTGGGAATAGTAACTAGACACCATTCTTGTACATATGGTAGATTCTAGGGCTTGTGTGTGTGCAGGAGCAGCTAGCAATGTCTTGCCCTAGGCGAACTAGGCAGAGTCTAGCTAGGGAAGACAAGGAGTGAAAGACTCATATTTTGCAGGGGTGTTAAGATTTTGAAGAAATTATTTTTGGTGAATTTAGCTGATGGTCTTGGAAATGTTTGATGGTTAGGAAGAGGCTTCATTAGCCCATTTGGCATGTGAAAACTTTGATAGTTTGAAACAGCTTGGGAAAGGCTAGTAAACCCTAGGTTTTGGCCATTTTTGTGTATGGGAAGTGTACGAGTAGTGCTGGTTCAAAACCATGAAAATATTCAAGGTGTGGACATGGGAAACACTAATCACAAGCAAAGAAACTAGGTATTTTGGTGGGTTTATGAGTAACTTCCATTTTTCTCAGGTTAGGAGGCCTAATTGGGGCTCTAGGCTTGTAGCCTTTTATAACCCTAGGAAAGGTATTGGTGGAAGTGTTGGGGAATTGGAGTCTTGTGATTGTATAAGAACCCTAAATAGATCACTTTAAAGCTTTTACAATTTTTTCACACCCCTACAAGTACCTAATTGAGTGTTGAGGGTAATTGGTCTTTAGGGAAGAATAAGGGTCAAAGGTGAGGTAGTGGCAAAGCACCAAGATTGGCTTAGTAGTATGAAAGATTATTGATAGTGGGGTTGGCCAGAAGGACCAGGGATTTCTATATCTGAAATATGACCTAAGGGTTAAGGTGGGAGAGTCATCTAGGAGTTCTTGAGAATAAGGACCCAGGGCATGGGACAGTGAGTGTCTCATCTAACCCTGTCCTATCACATAACAACAACATGAGAGACTCCCTTCAAAGGCCATCGACCATCAACATAAATGGACCTTTCTTCTCCTTGATATTCATGTCCCCAAACCTTGTTTTTAAGTCTCTAATCATAAATTGAAATTTATTTACCAGCCACAAAAAAATATGTTCTTCACTCCCATAAAGCCGACCCTCCTGGAGAAACTTGACCTGCTCAAAGAAATTGAAAACTTCACCAAAAAAAATGAACCAATACTTGATAGAATCACCCTTGAGTGAGTCTTCTAAATATTAAGTACTCATTTTGATATCCATCACCATTTTTTAATTATGAAAAAATATATGGGTTTCAAGTACAAAAGCAAAGTTCCCAAAAACTGAAAATAAACACACCCAAAATTGAAGAAAATCACACCACACCTAAAACTAGCAATCTCACACCAAATACTAAATTTAAATCCACTCAAAAGTATTGATAAATCTTCATCCTTTAAGACCAATTTTAATCCCTTTATGTAATCACCAAACACCAAGTTGAGCAGGTCTCTCACTATCAAAACTAGTCTTAGAATCTGAGGGTTTCGGTCCTCAATCTCATTCTTCAATCCTCTAGTATCAAACTAGCATCATATCCTTGTGTCGTCAAACTTAAGCATGAAGAATAAACTTGAAAAATGAACTCTTAAAAAGTATCCAATTAGGGTGAATATCTTAACCCTAAAAACCAACACCATTTCTCTTAACTTTTTGATTTTATTTTAATTTTAATATTCACCTCCCTTAGCTTGGATGCCCAAGATATTTAAGCATTATAAAATTATATAAATTTTAAAAACAACTTAAGTTATGTCACTAGGCATCCAAGGTCACTTTTTTATGTCCCCCTTATGACCCCTTAATTAAAAAATATAAAGTTACTTTAATAAATCTCACATTTTGAAGCTTTAATTGAATATTTAAATAATTTCACAAAAGAAACTTTACCAACTAAATATGTTGTTGTGACAAGCCTAACCTAGTCTAGTATTCCCAAAATAGACTTACTATTTTTAGTAAGTACTAAAAATAGCATATTACATTCCAAAGGCTCAAACTAGAGAGAAATTGATATCACACCAAGACTCACTGTAGACAGTGAGCACCAAACTAGCCCTACTAAAAATAGAAAGTCTCTCGACAAACTACAAACCCAACACCCAAGCTAGAACTGAGTCTCCTTACCTAAGCCACTTAGCCAACAGGGACTTTGAAATTGGATAAAGGTGATATCCACTGCATAGTTGCTAGGAGGGGACCTTACAGTCCACCCTCCCCAAAGATTACTTTCCCTCAAGCAATTGTAACACTGGATGTTGTAGTATCTGCTCACTCTCCCATGTAGCATCCTCAACTGGAAAGTCTTTCCACTTCACCAAGTACGTGGTAATCATTCTCATGTTGACGATCCTGTCTCTAAAGTCAATAACTACCTCTGGTATAAGCTCCAATCTACCCTCCTCATCCAATGGGGGTAATATTGCTGAAGGTACCACATTATGTCCAAGTGCCTTCTTAAGGCGTGATTCATGAAAAACATTGTGCACTCTACTATCCTCAGGTAACTCCATCTCATAAGTAACCTCAACAACCCTCTTAGTGACTTTGAATGGGCCATAAAACTGAGGTTTCAACTTCTCTTCTCTATTTTTTAGAGTGGACTACCCATATGGTTGTAGTCTGGCATAAACCATATCACCCACCTCAAATTCCCTCTCTATCCAATGTTGGTCAATGTACATCTTTTGTTGATTAGGCATGTACTGAATGTTCTCTATCAATTATCGCATGATGTCCTAACCCTCTTACGATAAATACTTAGCACTGGGCACTCTACAATCACCAAATAATAAATCAATGAAGCTAGGATCCTCATAACCATACAACGCCATGAAGGGTGACATTTTAATGGACATATGGTAAGTAGAGTTGTAGAAAAAATACCCTAAAT
This sequence comes from Sequoia sempervirens, assembly GCA_007258455.2. Lineage (NCBI taxonomy): Eukaryota > Viridiplantae > Streptophyta > Pinopsida > Cupressales > Cupressaceae > Sequoia > Sequoia sempervirens. The sequence continues at coordinate 103,682,398 of VDFB02075321.1, read as the reverse complement.
GAAGCCATCTAACCCAATCCTTCTACTGCCCTGAAACATAATTCCTTAAGTAACCTTCCACCCACTTGTTAACAATTTTATTTTTCCCATTTTTGGGGGGGTGGTAGCTCGTTTTGGGAGTCAACTTGTACCACAAATTTTCAACAATTCCTACCAAAACAAACTCATGAACTTGTTGTCCCTATCACTTATGACATTTCTAGGTGCCCCATGAAGCCTAAACACCTCCTTGAAAAATAAATATGCCACCTATAATGCTGAAAAATAGGTTGATATGGCAAAGAAATTGGAAATTTTAGTCAACTTGTCAACTACCACATAAATTCAATCCTTCCCTTGCACCTTGGGAAGTCCTATGATGAAATCCATAGATATATACTTTCCCACTTTTGAATAGGAATGGGCAATGGTTACAGCAGACCAACAGGGTATGTGTGCTCATTTTTATTCTGTTGGCACACCTAAAACTCACAAATGTACTTAGTTATATCATCTTCCATTCCCTTCCATGAGAATCTCTCACAGATCTGCATGTATGCCTTGTAAAATCTCGAATGACCAGCCATAGGAGTGTCATGAAATTTTTTTAAAATATACTCCTTTAACTTAGTTTCAGGCACTAGAAGTATTCTTTCTTTGTAGAAAATCAACCCATCCTTAACACTATACTTTTCAGCATTCCAAGCACCATCTAGTATGTTGTTTGTGAATGTTTTTTTAGCATAATTTTCTTGTATTTTCTCTTTCCAATCTGCTGCAATCTCAGCAAAAATGCACAAGTGTGGCCTCCTAGAGAGAGCATTAGCAATGACATTGTGTTTCCCTTTAACATACTCAATATCAAAGTCAAAGGCTTGAAGTTTGCTTACCCATTTTTTATGCATTTCACTTAAATCCTTCTGATTCAAAAATTATTTGAGGCTGTTATGATTAGTCTTCACTACAAATCTGCCCCCAATAATATATTGCTTATACTTATCCAAGGCATGCATGATGGCTAACATTTCTTTATCATATATAGAATAATTTCTTTTAGCCCCCCTTAATTTTCTTCTCTCAAATGCTATGGGATGCATTTTTTGCATTAGGATAGCCCCTATACCTTCTCCTAAAGCATCACACTCAAGCTCAAATGGTTTAGTAAAATCCAGAATAGCTAAGACAGAGCATGAGCTCATCAAAACCTTGAACTGATCAAAGGCTTGTTGTGTTGATTCGGACCAAGAGAATGCCTCTTTCTTGGTCAAATCTGTAAGTGGGGCAACAACCTATGAGAACCCCTTCACAAACCTCCTGTATAAACTACATAACACAAAGAACCCCTTAAGTTGTGATAAATTTGTAGATGTTGGCTAGTATTGTATTTCCTTAATCTTTTCAAGGTCTACACGCACACCATTGGCACTAATGATATGCCCCAAATAAAGTAATTCAATCATTCCAAATTCACACTTAGATTCTTTTACAAATAATGATTCCCTCTCAAGAATTCCAAGAACCTCATATAAGTGTTTCAAATGCTCCTCCCGTGATTTACTAAAGATAATAATGTCATCAAAGAATATAAGGACATACTTATGGAGCTACTTTCTAAAAACTCTATTCATGCATGACTAAAAAGTGGCTAGTGTGTTTTTCAAGCCAAAATGCATGACTAGAAACTCAAAGTTCCCAAAGTGGCACCTGAAATTTGTCTTCTCTACATCCTCTTCCCTCACTCTAATCTAGTGATAACCTAATCTCAAGTCAATTTTGGAGAAGTAAACCACCCCATGAAGCTCATCAATCAACTTATCAATATGTGGAATGGGATACTTGTTATTTATAGTCTTTTTGTTTAATGCCATGTAGTCCACACACATGCACATAGTCCCATCCTTCTTCTTCACCAATGCAACTAAAGAAGAAAATGGGATCTTACTTGGTCTTATGTGCCCCATCTCTATAAGCTCTTGAATGGACTTCTCTATCTCATCCTTGTGCCTCTTAGGATGATGATAGGGTGTGGTAATAACTGGTTTCACTCCCTCCTCCAACTCAATCACATGCTCAATACCTCTATAAAGTGGCCTCCCTAGAGGCATACTACCAAACACCTTTCTCCTCTTGGTAAGGAGCTCTTGTATATCTGGTGGATAGGTCATGTTGACCTCTTCAGTGATCGTAGGAATCACTATGCACTCTGCTACCCACTCAACCTAATCATGTCTAAAAAAATGTCTATACATTTGAAGGACACAACACATGGTCCTCCATTGGACAAGCCTCTCAAAATAACATTCTTACCCTCTAATTTAAACTTTAACTCCATGGTTTGAAAGTTGAGAGTAATATCTCCTAATGAACAAAGCCATTGAATGCCCAACACTACATCTATATCACCTATGCCCACCACATAAAAATATTCCTTAATCTCCTAGTTTCCCAACTGAACACTCAACTAAGGAACCATCCTAGTGCACTGAATAGTGAATCCATCATCCATCATAACTCTAAAACCACCAACCTCCTGTGTTTGAATCACTCTTTGTGCTACTAGGCCTTCATTGATGAAGTTATGGGTAGCTCCTGTGTCAATTAATGCTACCATATGTTGCCCCTGAATCACACCTCTAATTGACATAGACTCATTCTTTTGGAAACTATGGAGCTACAACCCATTGCTGTCCTCCACCTTTTCACCTTCTTTTGGATCCTTTTCCTCTTCACTTTCATCAGTACTAGCTTGTTGTTTTGAATTTTTTACAACTTTATCATCATCTGATTGGTATTCTATTAGTAATTCTTTAGCCTTGGAAGCACATTTATGGCCTTGTGTGTATGGATCCTTGCATTTAAATCATAAACCCTTCCTTCTCAACTAATTAAGGGTCTCACTATCAATCTTAGTGTATTGTTTTGTGGGCTGCTCATGTTCTTTTGTAATGATTTTCTTGGTGTTGTCCTTTTTTTGTAGCAAACTCTTTGACTCAAATCTACTCTTGAAAGATGGTGTCTCCATATCTCTAGCCTTCTTGATGGCTTATTGAAGGCTAGGAGGATTGAAAGCTTTGATCCGAGTATGTGCAGGATCATGATGGGCCAAAAAGTGGCAATATGATGGGTATGTGGCTGACGGCCTTTTTTTAACCCAAAATTGATGAAATGAAAAGGGTTTTTAAAAGAGATTCTCAGCTTTCCACCAATATAAATTATGCTTTACATTGAATTTAATAAGTAATTATTATTCATTTTCTATTCAAATTATGACTAAAGTCCTATTGATAGACTGATTGAAAACATCTATAACTTTCAAACAGATCACATTTTTGAATCCAAAATATGCATCACATTCTATGCTTCATATTATAGGATTAAAAAAGAAAAATTTAATTTCATGAAGTTTTGACCAAGTTAATCAGACATATGAGTTTTTATATTTTTTAAAATTTGTAATAAAAAATTCATAATTAATTATTTACTTGGAAAAAATTACAAAAAATATGCATCACATCAGTACATGAGTCCTCTACTTATATCTAAAATATTATAAAAAAATATTATCATTTTATTGTGGTTAGGGTGGTCAGATAGACACCTACTTCCTATTTTTTCCCTAAAATTTAAGTACTACTGCATTGAAATTTCAAATTTTCACCAAATAGATTTATTTTTTTAAACAAACCTAGTAGTTTAGAAACTACATTCAATTTTCTATAGATTCTATTTTTACATATTTTTAAAATAATATAGATAACTTATTCAAATTTTTACATCAAGTTGCCTAACTCTGATTTTTCTAATTTTTTTACCACTTAATAGCCTATTTTTTCCATGATGATCCTACACATACCCATCCAACCCCTTAATGGATCGAAAAGTACATCAATGAAGAAAACTATAAGCCTTCTCTCAGAAATATCAGTCACTAGCACATAAAGCTTTTGGAAATCTGCAATGTATGAATCCATAAAACCCCATTACTTAATTTGGGATAACTCCTTAAAGTGTAGCTCAAGATCTTTTTTATAAAATATTTCAATTAATCTTTCAGTGAACACCTTGTATGAAGTGATTTGTACATGCCCCAAGGTTAACATTCCATTATAGCACCACTCATGAGCAATGTCTTCTAGGTGTATTGATGCATACTGAATGGACTCTAACTTCGACATGGGGTTTAAAGTGAACTAGGTATCAAGTTTTTGAACCCACACTCTTGTTACCATCTTCCCAAACCCATCAAAATAAGGAAGTGTAAGCTTCCCAACTTTCATTCATAGCTCATTTTCTTGGTCCCTATTCCCCCTATTGTTAGAGTGTCTCATCCTCAATTCAATGTATTCTCTAAGAGATATGTCCATCTGAAATCAAGTCCCTGCATCGAGCCAATCTTTCCTAAACTGATCTTGATACATTCCAACATAGTGAGATCAGGATTCACAAGTACTTCTATTCTCGGTGGAAATTTTGGCATAAAAGGCCTTGCTAAAGCTCCTTGGTTATCAACTCCTTGTTGTCCTACCTTGTTTCCTTGACGCATTTGATCCATTCTCTGTATTAAAATCTGCTAACCTATCATTAGTCTCATGTGCCTATTGTGCAGGCCTACCTTGACCCCTAACCAAAGCATCAAGAAGTAGCATTAATCTATCTAGAGGTGCATCATTCTTGTCATTCCTGTCATTTCTTTCATTCATATCATTCCTATCACCTTCACCACCTCTATCTCCCATGTTTCTAGTGTTTGAAGACCCACAAGGTGATGATTATGTTTGCTTCCCTTCTTCTGAGGATGACCAATGCTACCAAAACCCCTCTTCTTTTCTCCTACTTATTTCTAAATTCCTTCTTTCCCTATCACTCTGGCTCATATATTTTAATCACCCACTGGTTGGTAGGATGGTTAGAGCTTTGATACCACTGTAATAAACAACCCCCAATTTTTTGTGTTTTTTCCTGATTCTGTCCAACTACTGTAAGTAGTTTTCTAAGATTTTTTCAAGTTTGTTTGGTTTTTTTCCTCACATTCCATACATTATAAATTGATACCAAATGAGATATATAACAAATAAAATGAAACATACAAGTACTTATTGGAAATAACTTTCAATCACTACAATAATCAGATTTTAATTAAGCATTTAAAGAGCAGATTTACAACATCTATATGAGAAAATAAATGAGCCATTAGACCTAGTAAGAAGCATAACAGTGGCATCATAGACTCCCTTCAAATGCCATCTAATAGAAAAATAAAATTGACCTTTCTTCTCCTTGATATTCATGTCCCCAAACCCTATTTTTAAGTCTCCAATGAAAAACTGAAAGGTATTTACCAGCCACAAGAAAATTTGTTCTTCACTCCAACAAAGTTGTCCCTCTTGGAGAAACTCGGCTTGCTCTAAGAAATTGAAAACTTTACCAAAAAATATGAACCAATACTTGATAGAATCACCCTTGAGTGATTCTTCTAAACATTAAGTACCCATTTTGATATCCATCACCATTTTTGAATTATGAGAAAATATATGGGTTTCAGGTACATAAGCAAAGTGCCTAGAAAATGAAAATAAACACACCCAAAACTGAAGAAAATTGCACCACACTAAAAAAAAAACTCACACCAAAAACTAAGTTGAATTCCACTCAAAAGTACTAATAAATCTTCATCCTTTAAGCCTAGTTTTGATCCCTGTATGAAATCACCAAACACCAGCTTGAGCAGGTTTGTCACTACCGAAACTAGTCTTAAAATCTGAGTGTTTCCATCCTCAATCCTATTATTCAATCCCCTAGTATCAAACCAGTAGCATATACCTATGTTGTCAAACTCAAGCATGAAGAATAAACATTTAAAAGATATCCAATTAGGGAAAATATATCAACCCTAAAAACCAACACCATTTCTCATAACTTTTTTATTTTCTTTTAATTTTAATATTCACCTCGCTTAGCTTGGGCGCCCAAGATATTTAAGCATTATAAAATGATATAACTTTTAAAAACAACTTAAGTTGTGTCACTAGGCATCCAAGGTCACTTTTTTATGTTCCCCTTATGACCCCTTAATTAAAAAATATAAAGTTACATTAATAAAACTCACATTTTGAAGCTTTAATTAAATATTTAAATAATTTCACCAAAGTAACTTTACCAACTGAATATGTTGTTGTGACAAGCCTGACCTAGTCTAGTATTCCCAAAATAGACTTACTATTTTTAGTAAGTCCTAAAAATAGTAAGTTCCATTCCAAAGACTTAAACTGGAGAGAAACTGATATCACACCAAGACTCACTGTAGACAGTGAGCACCAAACTAGCCCTGCTAAAAATAGAAAGTATCCCGACAAACTACAAACCCAACACCCAATCTAGAACTGAGTCCCCTTATCTGAACCACTTAGCCAACAGGGACTTCAAAATTGGCTAAAGGTGATGTCCACTACATAGAGGCTAGGAGGGGACATTACATACATGGATCCAAGACAAGCAAAGGATCTACAAATATTTATTAGTCCAACTCATGAAACATTTTCAAATTACCCCAACTATCTATTGCAGGAGCTTCTAGGGAATATGAGAAATATTGCATCAATTCATGTTTTTTTCTTGCAATAAGGGCTAATTAGCTTAAGTTCACCAAGTCTGATAGTCAAGCATTGAGTTACAATGTTAAGGTTTACACCTTGACTTCATCCTGCATTCTATGTTCAGTAAACTGGCTTATTGGTGTGACATAAGTATCTCAAAGAGACCTTACTTCATATCTCTTTGACATAATGATGGCGAAAGTGGCAGCAGTAAAAGGTCATGGAGAAGTCTCATTGGAGGGAGGTTCACATATCATCAGGATGACATTTGAAGTCCCTTCAACATGGTGATAGCAATAGATGACATGGAGGTATTGTGAGTCAGCATTGGTCAAAGGTTCTTCATCAAGTTGACATATCATTCTCGATGGAACATCAAAGGGAGTCTCTTCGACATCCCAATAAGTATTTCATTGGGGAGAAAGTGGAAACTTGGTGAGACAATTTCAAGAGTCTCTTCGAGCCAACAGAGTGATGATAAAGGTGAAAAATGACATTAGAAATGATAGATGGTGATAGTTTGATAGTCCGCTAGGATTTTGTGGGTCCATATCTTTTGTCAGAGATATAGCAGGGAACAGTGTGGATTCGAAAGAAAATATCTAATGCCTTAAGGGGTGACATGTAAGCAGTGAGACCACCTAAACAAGGCTGAAAAGCATATCGGTGTGACATTCTTGTTTTGGTGGGAGGACATGAGGATTCCACTTGACATTTCGATAAAGCTTCATCGGTGGAACCTTGCCATATTGGAGTGAAAGGATTTGAAGTTCCCTTGACATTACGATGGTGGGAAGATGGATGAAAATTGGAGTAAATAGATGGTGATTGGAAGATGAGTAAAGTGGCAACACATGGCACAATGTTATTTGTTGATTTCACATCTCCATTGTGAATCAATACAATTTTGGTCAGCGATTGGCATCGACCTAATGATGAAACATAGATTTGAAGATGATTACCTAGAACAAACAAATAGAAACAAAGTCACTAATAATGAGGTAACTTCCTAGGAGATCTTGGTGTTCATTGCATGAAGAGTTAGTACTAAGACAATAGAAGTGAGGCCGACCTGAATGAGGAGTATCGATATAAAGAGATAGGGAGAGGGAAGGTGGTAGAATAGGGTCTAATATATGAGATCGTGGAGCTAGGTTTGAAATTCAATCTGCATATTTGATTGATTAGATCTGATGTTTTCTTAATAAAAATTGCATGTAATTCTGTAATTTATTTTTCCATTTTAGTATTAATAAAACATCTTTGTTCTTCCTACATTTTTGCTATAAAAACCTATGTTGTGGTGAGGTTTTTTTTATAAGGGGAGTACCCTTCATCATTTTTGTTGTCATACATATCATGGATATGGGCATTTGTACAAGAATTTACCCAAGTTGAGAGCTAAAACCCAATAGCCTCCTTCTATTGTGCATGCAAATAATTCCAAAGTAAAAGGTAAATATTTGATTCAAAATCAGGAGCTTGACTCAAATGGGTTTGAACCTATGAAATCCTAGTCAAAATAAAAGGTGGAAAACTACCAAAACAAAGCCATGCTTAGAGATATTCTTAGTAACAGATTTGATGTTCTTGAAAATTTTGAAGAGTTGGATTCAATGGAATATGATCATAGCTTTAGGACTCTAGTTTTTCAAGGATTGGTCCTATTGGTCAATATCCTCAAAGCACTATTCCAAAAGCTAACCTACATTAAGCCTCAATGGAACGAGTTGTTCCTTCTTTTCCTCTTATTGAGTTGGGGGCTATTGGGTAGGAGAATGTGTAGACTCCATTGGATGATTTGGTTCCTAACCCCTTGGAGGAGATTTCTCATGAGAACACAAGTACTGATGGGATAAATGAGTTCAAGAATGATTTTAGGCTCAAGGATGATGGTAAGAAGAAGAATGGACCACTCTTTGGGATCAACTAGAAGAACTTAAAGAAAGTTACTAGTGACAAGATGGCTAAATTAGGAAGGAAAAAGGAATTGAAGAAGATGAATATTATAGGAGAGTCTTTTGTGGAATCTGGTGTTGTTAAGAAAATGGACTCCCACTTTTCTTCCTCTCATAAATGATTGTGATATCGTAAAATTCTAGGGGTTTGAGTAGCATCCTTGGACAAAAGGCTACTCGTTATTTAGTTCCTGATCACAAACTAAATATTCTATTCATTCAGGAGACCAAGATTCTTGTTAAAGATATGATGAAGACTACATCCAAAATTTGGAGGAGAGGTTATTGCCAATGTTTTGGCTCTCAAGGTTTTTTTGGATGTGTTATGTGTATATGGGACCCCTGTAGGATCTCATCTATTTGGTGGATGGCTGGTAGGAACTCTCTTTATCTATCATCATCTTGTTTTGATTTGAGTGTGGTGATTCTTGTAGTAACGAAAAAAGTATCCTTTTTCTTGCTTGATCTGATAATTAACATTGAAACTAGACTAATGGTGTCTTGGAGTGGTGTTTTAATGTCTTGTACACATTCACATCATTTTAAGACATTTATTTGACTAAAACATGCTTTCATTTGTCTTTTGCAAAGGTGTTGTCAAGTGTTGTAATACGCTCACACTTTTCTAGGACTTATTTGCTTAATTAAGCTTTATGGGGCCCTTCCTAAATAAAATATGTATAATGTATACCTTGTTTAAGTGTTGTAAAGTGTTTTAAAGCACTTTCACATTTATCTAGGTGGTCCTAATTCATTGTGGTTAAGTGGAGTTATTAACCCCCCTTTTAGGCCTTAATTTCGACACCTCCCGAAGATCTCTCTAAACAATTGCAAATTAAATATCAAATTATTTCATTGGGAAAAATTTGGTCCTAGTAAATTGAGCTAGGACCCATTCACCCTGAATGGTGAATGGGTCCTCCCTTAACAGGACCCCCTTTTTCTTAGTTGTTCTGGAATGGATTTTTGGCCTTCTTTCAACTCCTCGAAGCTTGGTCCTAGAAACTTATCCAGGACCCATTTTCCTTTGGTGGTGAATGGGTCCTCCATTAATGAGACCCTAATTTTTGAATTTCATTCTAGTGGGAATTTAATTATCTTTCTTTCCAGATTTAGTGTTGGCCTTAGTTCTTTGAATTTCAGGGTTAATCTCCTAATTTAGTATAAATAAGGGGTTAATTCACATAGTTTCACCTAAAATTTTCAAGAGAGAATCCTAATACTTTACAAGAGCATTATAGAGCACTTCAAGAGAGTTTTCAAGACATTTCAAGGTAGAAGTCAAGAGTTTTATTGCAGCAATTCAAAGATCATATCATCATGGCAAGGTTCTAATTACATCATTTCATGTTCATGCTTCATTATCTTATTTCATAATTTGGTTTAATTACCTACAAGGGGTTTGTCTGAGGAAAACCCCCATTCACTAAAAAATAACATGTTTTTTTGTCTTTGAGTGTGTGATTGCAAATTTACAAGTTCAAGAACAAGATTATCAAAGTTGTCAAAATTTCCAAAGTTGCAAAGTTGTCATCCAAGGTGCAAGATCATGGAAACATCTCTACAAAACTACATATTGCCTTCTAGAACTTGACAACAAGGATTTGAAGAGTGCAGACATCAAAGTAAAGGATCCTAAAATCAATTTTCTGAAACCCTAAAAGGACCCATTCACCCCTAAAGGCGAATGAGTCCTCCATATCTCAATAACAACAAGTTTTTGGCCAGGTGCACTCCTTTTTATGCTCTAAAATCATTCCTTATAGTTGCTATAATAGTTAGGGTTGATTTCTGGTTGTTATTAGTATCGTCTTTTCCATATTTGAAGTGATTTGGGTGGAAAAATCAAGTGGTACTTCTCATTTTCTTACATTTGGGAAGGATCCTATTTTTTTACATATCATTTTTGGTGAACCCAAATTATTCAATATTGCACTTTTCTAAAAAAAATTAGTCTTTCATTGCATTTCAAGTTAAATCTTGCATTCAATGCATTTAGATTTGCATTGAATTATGGTTTCTTCTCTTGCATTTAAATCTTGCATATCATATAGGGTTTAGATTTTCATTTTTTTGCACTTCTTAAATCTAAAAAATACAAAAACAAAGTTATCATTTTGCATCTCATTTAGATTTCATTCAATTGCATTTGAAAATAAAAATAAAATTGCATTTCAATCTAGGTCTCGTGTTTCATCTTTTTATTTCATTTTTGCATTGAATTTATAGAAAATATGAAGTTTCATTTCACTGTATACAAACTAGAACTAAAAGATATATCTAAAAGGTTGCAAACCATTAAAAAATAGATTAAAAAGATTGGTGTAGGGGCACCTTTAGGCCATATGGTCAAATTTGGTCAAATTTTGGTTTTTTTTTTGTTTTGTATTTGGTCTAATAAGGTAATTATGACCATTTGGGATCATTTTGATCTATTTTGGAATGTTATAGGACCATTGATCAAAATTTGTAAACATTTACAAAAAAGATATAAAAGTTGTCATTGTGAAAGTTGTCAAAAGTGCATTAAGGTTACAACTTTGATTAGGAAGTTATTTGTGGGTGGATAGTAGTTGGAAAATTCTTGGGAAAGCATAAATGCATATTTTAAACACAAATCCAAAGGTTGGGAAGGTTGGAAGGATATTGGAATGGAGAAATTTCAATTTTGCACTCTAAAAAATTATATTTTTCTTACAAATCTGACTGTTCTTTTCATTTGTATGGCCTATGTTTTGTATTTAAAGACCTACACTTGATTCAAGATGATAGAGGATTGAATAACCTTCCAAATTTAATTAGTTTGGTATATTTTCATCCATGTTTGAATAAGTTACAAGAATTTTTGTAAAAACTGCCTGAAAGTTGTCCTAGGGTTTGCAGTCACATAGAAAACGTCATAAATTTTGTTTTATCCATTGGAAAAGGCTGAAAAAATGGTTGGATATTATTTCTTGGTGCCTTCTACCACCCCACAAGATTTGGTCTCATTATTTTCAAATGGGAAAAATATCTTTTAACCAGTTCGCTTTCACAGATTCTCAGAACAGTCATAAAAATCCCTTAAATGGTGATTGTCTATTGAAACCCTCATTTAATCTTATGTATTTGGGTTGGATGAATATTTTTTCATGTTGTAGAGGCCTACCATTTTTTGTGGATAGTTAGGACTTGCATTTTTGTGTAGTTTCAATCATTTTTTTGTGTGCATTAAAATGGTGCCAAGCCTAGTTGCACAATTAGGCCTATTTAGGAGGATAGTCAAAATGTGAGCCTTTTTGTACAAAGAAACCCTACATCATTTCCAAATATGTATCATAAGAGACAAATGGGTATTTGAAACTATCTTTATATTTTTAAGATCAAGCCTTCTTCATAAGTTATGTCTAAAAGGGTCATTTTGAAAGGCTACAAGGAAGAATGGTGGTTTGTGAAGGAAAGTCCATTGATTGATGATTAAGGGTTCTCAAGAGTCGTTGTTTAAGTGTGTTGTAAAATACCCATTCTTTGAATCAAATACCTTACCAAGACCCATTCGCCCTTCCTGGTGAATAAGTCCCTAATCAAGTCTGACCTGAAGCTTGTGGCAACTGAAAAGACATTAAAATTCAGTCTGAAATCCATAGAAAGATCCTAGAAAAACCTAACCAGGACACATTCACCCTTACTGGTGAATGAGTCCCTATTAGCTACAAATTTGTAATTTTAGGACATTAAAATCTTAGTTTTTACCTTCTATTTGGTGCATTTATCTTGTTGTTTCAGTTTCCAAATTTGTTGTTTCATCAAATTCATTGCATTTAACTTAAATTGCTTCATTTTAGTGCATTGGAAAAAAATAAAAATTTCATCAAAACATTTCATTTTCAACTTATTACATTGTTTAATCAGTAAATTGCATTGTTTAGGTCTGAGATTCTAAAAAATGGAGAATTGTTTGGGCAATGTGTGGAAGTCTTTGTTCTATTTGGTTGATGTTTCATATTGTGTTTTTTGCAATGAACCTAATGAAATTGAACTCACTTGTGCTCACGCAACTCCTAATACATGTCCTCCTCATGATGTTTACATCATTGGAGAAGATGATGCTAGCTTGAATGAATTCATAAATGATTGCTTTAACAACCTTGAGTCTAATGCATCCTTTTATCCTTCAATGAAGCAACCAACACAACTTGAAATGTTTGATATTTTACATCCTAAAACTGAGTCACAAGTAGAACCTAAGTTCCTTACAATAGGTGAACCTAGCACCTCTAAACAAGAAAACATTCAATCATCCTATCTCAACAAAGTGACCAACACATCAATCAACCTTGAAGAGACATATGGAAAAGGATTCATGATCTTACAAAAACAAGGATGTGATATAGAAAATGAACATAACATTCATCAAGTCCTAGAAAAAATACCAACTAAAGAAACCAAAGGTTTAGTATATTAAGATCCTCCTTGCAACATAACTGCTCCTAAAGAATACCTAAGGCTTTGTAGTGATGGTATGGTTATCTTAGATCCTCCTCCTAATATAAATGTCCTCCTTCATAAAGAGCAACCCATACCTCCTAAGGATAAGGATAATAGAGAAAAGATCATCTCAAAACCTCTTGCCTTAATTTCATCTAGAGAAGTTTATGAATCTAGCAAGCATAAGAGGCCTAAGGGTATGTGCAAGATCATCATGGAAAAAATAGGCCCTTAAGTAGCGAAAAATTCAAAAAAAATAGAGTTAGGCAACTTGACGTAAAAATTTGAATAAGTTATCTATATTATTTCAAAAATATGTAAGAATAGAATCTGTAGAAAATTGAATGTAGTTTCTAAACTACTAAGTTTATTTTTAAAAATTATTTGGTGAAAATTTGAAATTTCAATGCAAGAGAGCACTTATTTTTCAAGGAAAAAAATAAAAGTAGGTGTCTGACCACCCTAACCACAATAAAATTATAATGTTTTTTATAATATTCTAGATATAAGTAGAGGACTCATGTCTCGATATGATGCATATTTTTTTGTAATTTTTTTCAAGTAAATAATTAATTATGAATTTTTTATGACAACTTTGAAAAATATAAAACTCATATGTATGACCACCTTAACTTGGTCAAAACTTCTTGAAATTCCTTTTTTCTTAAATCCTATAGTATGTGAAGCATAGAATGTGACGCATGTTTCGGATTCAAAAAATGTATGTTTGAAAGCAATAAATGTTTTTCAATCAGCCTATCAATTAACTTTAGTCATAATTCAAATAGAAAATGAATAATAATTATTTTTTAAATTCAAAGTAAAGCATAATTTATATTGGTGGAAAGTTGAGAATCTCCTTTAAAAACCCTTTTCTTTCATCAATTTTGGTAAAAAAAGTCATCAGCCACATACCCTACACATACCCATCATATCACCACTTTTTGGCCCATCATGATCCTACACGTACCCCTTACAAGTTAAAGAAAATCAAATTCCCTTGTCTACCACTTGAAAGTGAAAGGAAACTACAATTGATTCTAAACAAATAACTTATAACGTCACCACCAATGAAAGACAGGATCATACTATATCCTAAAGATGCAAATGTTCCACATTGTCGATACCATAGAACTCTTGGACATAGTACTAATGAGTGTTGTGCATTCAAATTAGTATTAAGAAACTTTCACTTTGATGGAAATGATTTCCATCGAGTGATTGGATAACACACCCTGTTGTTCCTTGCCATGTAATAGTTGTAGAATCTTAAAACATTCTGACTATTACATGTTTTCCACTTATTGCAAATCATTTATTTTCTAATGCAAGGAGCTCATTTTCCTCTCTCACCTCGGCTCATTCTTTCCTTGCACAAAGTGGGGGAAAGAATTTGATAGCTTTGTCCTAGTATTGCATTTGTCATTGTCCCTTTGACTAGTTGCCCACCTTTCGTTTATACCGACCGAGATTAGGAGGTGGATGACCTACTTTAGGTTGACTCACCTGTGCCTTACTAGTATTTTTCCTTTTCATTTTTCTTTTTCTTTGATTGCATGTGTGTAATGTGATCCCCCGTGACATTTCATTTGATGTATCCTCTCTTTTGTGCATTATTCTATATGTACCTTCATTCTTCTCTATGTCGTAATATTTTTTCATTTGTCTTGTGTTTTCCTTTTGGGGATGATGTAAGGCATCAAAAAATTTATGTTTCTTCCATGTTGACCCAAAAGCTTTGTCTTTCTCTTTTTCACTTGTCTTATGTTTTCCTTTTGGGGATGACCCAAGGCATTGAGAAATTCATGTTTCTTCCATGTTGACTCGAAAGGTTTTTCTTTGTTTTCACTTTCTTTGTCTCATTCTTCCAATTCTACATGTATTTGGGGAATGATGACAATTCCATGCTCTATGAAAACATTATAGCACAAACATACTGACCCCAAATCCATAGATCCCTTATGTGTTTGTGGGGGTAACCTTTCCTTCTAATTTTATGACACAACTTGCTTTAGAAAACATATGACTTGGCATAGGGTTTTTTGAGGAAAGCTCTCATGTCTTACTATCAAATCATTTGGCTACATTAAAGAAATTTCTCATAGTAATGGTGTAGCAACCACTTTAAAGTGGGGGCATACATAGATGACATCTTTTGGAAAATTTTATGGCGTGATTTTCCTTTCTTCTTGTGATGTCCTTTTCTTGGTGGTTTCATTGGTTTGATGTCGTCTAAGAGTGTACGATCCACTATCATGGCATGATGCAAACAAGGCATCCCACGGGTGATCTAATACCTTGATTTGTCCTCTCTTGGAGACATTAGGCACAATGTGTAAGGAAAGAAGAGGTGCGGAAACACTTTCCTAATGTCAAATCCATAGGGAAGAATGCAATGCAGGGCTTTTAATTTTCAAATTACAATCTAATTAAGACACACATCAAAGATTTACAGAAATAGAGAAAATACACAAAGACAACTGAACAACAGATTTACGTGAGAAACCCTTTTAGGAAAAAACTCACCACACCAAGCTAAATCTCTTTGTATTACAGTAACAACAAAATTACATACAATCAGAAATACAACTCTCTGGTATTTTATTGTAGCTTCATTCATTATTCATCAGTTATAGAAAATCCTCTCAACCATTTGACTCAACTCATTTGTCATCCCAAATTAGAATTGATTTTATTTTATTTTATTCACATTCTAATTTTGTCTTATGTGCATCCTTATCCTCGATTTCCAATCATAGACAGTTTCCTTTCGAGCAGATGATTTTTCCTCCCATGTAGTTTTCCCAGCATTGCAACTGATGCAAAAAACTAGCTGTCATCCGTTTGAAAACTGTTTCCTTTGATTGGTCCAACAGGATGCCACATAGGATGGTCACATAGTCAATGGTGTTTAAACTTTGTTGGCATCTTGGTGAGACACTAATAGTGTCTCCCAAATGCCATAAAGTTTCCCTATCGATATCGGCTTAAGTCTCCAATAGTCAGCAAGACAACATAACGAGTGTCACATGTCATACCGAAACCATCGATGTCCATTTCATTCCTATCAGCAAGAGTTTCCCTTATTGGCGAGACTCATATCGAATGCATACAAGTCATATCGATCAAACATTCCATCGGCAAGACATACCGATCTTCGCCAAGACCTCTCACCAAACCTTCATGTTACATCGATGAGCATTGACGAGTTAGCAAGAATTACCATCTTCGCCAAGACCTTATACCAAGGTCTAAGTCACCCCGAGCGCTGCATTCACCAATCGGCAAGACTTATGTCTTTCACCAAGACCACATACCAAATGCCCATGTCTTGCTGAGTCGGTAAGACATTTGACTTCACCAAGATGTTTGCTGGGCATTGAGAGCTACATCAATGACTGTTGGCATGACTTATCCAAGTTTCCAAGACTTCTCAGTGAAGTCTTTTGTCACTATGAAGGCACCATGAGAATACTCCCGTCGGCGTGACCTAGCTTCATCGTTGAGACATCTCCCCATGACCTTTATGTTACCCCAATAGCTTTAAGCTATCAGTGAGACATTCACCATTCATTGGGACCTCTCCCCAACACCTGTGAGTTAGCTTGATAAGATCAAATTGTTTCCCAAAGGTTTCCATTCACCAAAAGGTCACGCTGAATGCTCCTAGTTACAACGATAGACTTCATTCGGCAAGACATCAACTGTGTCTTGGTGACATGAGCTTTTCAAGCAGATTTAGAACAGTTAGTCACCTAGACATGAATAATGTCACAGTAACTTTTCCCTTCAGGAATTCCATGTCAGTAAGGATTGAGACACATATTCCAACACAATGCTCCCTAAGAGGAAGACCATTACACAAACAAAACAAAATCCCTTTAGAAAAATTTTTACATGACATTTGAATACATTTTACAAAAGCATTTTCATTGTGGTGCCTTATTGAAGTTGTCAGGAGGATGACTTCGATATGGCATGTGAGGATAATTTGATTCTCCCATTTTCCACCTCATTGGGATAACTCACCTAGTGGGCAGACTAAGCTTCCACTACCACAAAGTGAGCATACATATTTTGGGAAAAACTCACCTCGCAGATGACCTGAAGTTTCGTGGCCTGAGAGTGAGTAGCGTTTGTTATGGACAAACAACCACCACCTCACATCACGTTGAATTAGTTGTGCTTGATCCTTCAGTTTTGTTTATTTTTCTTGGCCTTTGGTAGGGTATGATCATGTATCTTTGTTATTGTTTCATACTTAATTGTCTTGGATGTCTACTTTAGTGTGAGATTGACATAGGGTCATCCTCTCACTAAAGTGGGGGAAAAATGTAGTAATAGAAAAAGTAGCCTTTTTCTTGCTTGATCTAACAATTGACATTAAAATTAGACTAATGGTGTCTTGGAGTGGTGTTGTAATGTCTTGTACACATTCACATCATTTTAGGACCTTTATTTGACTAAAACATGCTTTGATTTTTCCTTTGGAAAGGTGTTGCAAAGTGTTGTAACACACTTTCACTCTTTTCCAGGACTTATTTGCTTAATTAAGCGTTATGGGCCCATTCCTAAATAAAATATGCATAATGTATACCTTGTTTAAGTTTTCTAAAGTGTCTTAAATCACTTTAATTTTTATCTATGTGGTCCTAATTCATTTTGGTTAGGTGGAGTTATTAACCGCCCTTTTAGGCCTTAATTTTGACACCTCCTGAGGATATCTCTCGATAATTGTAAATTAAATATAAAATTATTTCATTGGGAAAAATTTGGTCCTAGTAAGTTGAGCTAGGACCCATTCTCCCTTCATGGTGAATGGTTCCTCCCTTAACAGGACCCCCTTTTTCTCAGTTGTTTTGGAATGGTTTTTTGTCCTTCTTTCAACTCCCTAAAGCTTGGTCTTGGAAACTTAGCCAGGATCCATTCTCCTTTAGTGGTGAATGGGTCCTCCCTTAATAAGATCCTAGTTTTTGAATTTCATTCTGGTGGGAATTTAATTATCTTTCTTTCTAGATTTGGTGTTGGCCTTAGTTCTTTGAATTTCGGGGTTTATCTCCTAATTTAGTATAAATAATGGGTTAATTCACATAGTTTCACCTAAGATTTTCAAGATAGCATCCTAATACTTTACAAGAGCATTATAGAGAACTTCAAGATCATTTTCAAGGAATTTCAAGGAAGAATTCAAGAGTTTTATTGCTGCAATTCAAAGATCATATCATCATGGAAAGGTTCTAATTGCATCATTTCATGTTCATGCTTCATTATCTTTTTTCATCATTTGGTCTAATTAGCTACAAGGGGTTTGATTGAGGAAAACCCCCATTCACTAACAAATCAACAAGTTTTTATTTCCTTGAGTGTGTGATTATAGATTTAAAGGTTGAAGAGAAATATTATCAAAGTTGTCAAAATTGTCAAAGTTTTAAAGTTGTCATCCAAGGTGCAAGATCACAGAAAGAGCTCTATGGAACTGAATACTCCCTTCCAGAACTTGATAATATGTATTTCAAGAGTGTAGAAATCAAAGTATAGGATCTTGAAATTAGTTTTTTGAAACCCTAAAAGTACCCATTTTCCCTTGAAGTTGAATGAGTCCTCCATAGCTCAAAAATGAGAATTTTTTGGCTAGGTGCACTCCTTTTTATGCTCTAAAATAATTCCTCATAGTTTCTATAATAGTTAGGGTTGATTTATGGTTTTTATTAGCATCTTCTTTTGCATATTTGAAGTGATTTGGGTGGAATACTCAAGTGATCCTTCTCATTTTCTTACATTTGGGAAGGATCCTATTTTTCCACATTTCAATTCTATTGAATAATTTGTATGTGCTTAATGAATTTTAAGGTAAGACTTTGCTTTAGTCTCATATTATATATATTCCCTCTCTTTCTCCTTCTTGTCTTTGGATTTTGGTCGAATACTTTAATTATATACAAGTTGGGGGAAAATTTGGGGGGTTGTCCGTTTGTGGCCTTCTTCTTCCTTGCTATAGGATAATATCAATTTTCTTAATTTAGTGGATGTTCAACCCATTAATGGGATCTTTACCTGGCATAATCAAGGGTACAAGGAGGGATCTATTTCTTAAAGGCTTGATAGGTTTCTTGTCTCTAAAGAATGGATTGGAAATAATTAGACTTATTCTTCTAAGATATTTGGGTGGAAGAGGTCAGATCATTAATCAATTAAGTTATCCTCCTCTTAGTTCTCCATGGCTAAGAAACCCCCTTTTAAATTTCAACTAATGTGGCTCAAGGACCATAGTTTGCATCAACTTTTGGAAAAGTAGTGTTCTAAAGGGAGGCCTACCTTTTGTACTGCAATGAACTCTTTCTTCAAGAGGATTTAATTTGTCAAATTCAAGCTTAAGAAATAGAATAAAATTGTTTCTAGTAACCTCTTTCATAAAAAAAAAATAGACTCAAGATCATCTAGATAGCATTACAATAAAAATCAAGGAAGAGGGGGTGATAGTGGGTTTTCTTCAAGAAGAAACCAAATTCCCAAGGGATCTTGTTGAATGGGAGTTAGAGGATAATATTTTTAGCAAATAGAAATCTCAAATTGATTGGCTCTAGGAAGGTGATAGGAATACTATATTTTTTCATAATTCAATAAAGATGCAAATAGGTGGCAATATTATTTCCTCTCTCATGTCAGCTCAAGGGGAAAAATTAAATTTGCATCAAGCTATTATAGAGGAGGTGGTTTGGTTCTATTCTTCTCTCTTCTTAGAGAATGTTCCTCTTTCCTTGGAGGAGGAGAACTTGGTTTTGCATTGCTTCCCCCTTTGATCTCACTAGAGATGAATAACTCTCTTCTTGCACCCATCTCTTTAGAGTAGCTTGAAGATATAGTCATTCAGATGAAGAAAGGTAAGCCCCCTAGCCCTGATAGTTTTCCCATTGAGTTCTTCTAGGAATTTTGAACTACCATCAAAGTGGATTTGTTGGAGGTGGTTCATGAGTCTTATACAAACAAGTAGATTCTCAAGGCTATTAATTATGTCATTCCTCCTTTAACTCCTATGAAATAGGGTGCCAATTCCTTAGACTCTTTTTGGCCTATTGTGTTCAATATGATGTACAATTTTATCACTAAGTTGGGTGTTGAAAGAATAAACAAGTGTTTGATCCCCTTGATTTCTCTAGAATAGGGTGGTTTACTAGGGGTCAAAAAATTGTGGATGGTACAGTGGTGGTGGTTGAATCTATTCATTCTATGTTGTAGACACTGAAAAAGTAACCTTTCTACTTTTTATGTCTCGTTTGGGCCCTCCTTATGATTTTGGCTTAATTTTTCCTTGATTTAATGTTGTAATGTGGATAACACATTCACATTAGGTCTTGGGCCCTTGTAATCTGAATAAAATACATGTCTTGTAAAGGTGTTGCAAAGTATTGTAAATGACTTTCACACTTAAATTATAGACTTTTATTAAGCATCCAAGTCTAATGGACCTATTTTTCCTTTAATTCAATGTTGTAAAATTCATTTAATTATATTTTCACATTAATCTAGAAGGCTTGTAAATTAAACCTAGTTTTAATCTAGTGTTGTAATGTGTTTTACACATTCATATTGGATCTTGTGCCTTTCTAGGCTAAGTGGACCTCATTTTAATGTTGTAAAGTGTATTTAACCACATTTTCACATTGAAATTTTTGTCCCTAGCCCTAATAACCCTTTATATCATCATTAATAGGACCCTATGACCCCATATTGTGCATCCTGAGGCATATTCTGATCAAAAACCTAACTAGCTCAACAAATGAGCTCAATTTATGCATTCCCCAACACTTTAGCTAGAAAAATGGCTGCTATGGGACCCATTCACCACCTTGGTAAAATGAGTCCCATTTGAGTTATTTTTAGAGTTTTAATGAGAAAAACTAGGTTTTAAGTTTAATTTTCTTCAATGTCGGCCTTGGGGATCAAATTAGCGGCCATTTGAATGCCTTGCCTATATAAATAAACCCTTGAATCATTATTTCATCATACATTCATGTTATCAAGTCAAGCAAGCTAGGGTTAAGAATTTCAAATCTTCACAAGGTCATCAAGATAGTAATCAAGATCAGTTCTAAGGCATTCAAGGGCAGATTTCTTCATCAATTACTGCAACAACTCAAGATATATCATCATGGAAAGTTTATAATTTCATTATATAATGTTCATGCTTCATCTTCTTGTTTCATCATTTTGGTTTAATTACCTAAAAGGGGTTTTCCCAAGGCAAACCTGTATTCTCTAACAATCAACATTTTCTCTCTTTCTTTGCATGATAGCAGATCTAGGTGCTTTGAAGGCTTGGAAATCATTGAATAATAGGTTAAAAAGTTGTTGGAGTCATTTCCCTATTGGAAAAGTGAAAATATTCACAAAAAGTCACTTACAACCCCAAAAATCAGGGTTTCTGATTCAAACCTGGAGGAACAGAAAGAGCAAATAGGGAGCTACAGATTCCACTTTTGAGTTTTCAGAAGAGTCAAAGTGGACTGATTCACCATTAGTAGTGAATGAGTTCCACTATACCTAATTTTTAGATATTTTTATGGATTTGGATACCCATTTGGCTGAAACTTGCTCTGGTACAATTTTCTAGAATTGGGATTAATTCGCCCAGAATGGCGAATGAGTCCCACCAGGCTTAAAAATTAGCATTTCTAGAATTTTAGAGTTTTTTTCCAGTCTCCAATACATTTCCAAGTGCACACTTTCTATTTCATAGATTTCTTTTTTTCTTTATTTGCATTTCTAAGTCATTTTCTAAGCTATTTTGCATATCACGTTGTGTTTTCAAACATTTGTCTTTTCCAAGTTTACACTTGGTGGTGAACCCTTTTCTTGTATCAAACATCTCCAAGCATAATTTATAGTCAGATCTTTCACATCCTTCATTGGGTTGAGATCTCTAAGGTATTCTTGAATGTTAACATTGTGAAATTGGATCCCTCTCCTTGTATCCCCATTTCACGTGGACAAGGAAGTTGTGCATTCCATTTTCGGTGGCCACACATGTCTTCTTCTAAAGAAAAATCCATGTTCATTAAATTGGATATTTCTAAAGCATATGATAGATTTGGGTGGTCTTTCCTTTAGCATCTTCTATTAGCTTTTAGTTTCCACACAGAGTGGGTCTCTTGGGTTATGAGTTGTGAGACCTTGCATTCCTTATTTGTTCTTGTTAATGAATCCCCCTCACTTACCTTTTCTGAAAACCAAGGACTTAGGTAAGGAGAACCTCTTTCCCTTTATCTATTTATTTTGATGGTTTAAGGTTTTGGGAGGTTGTTGAAACAAGATAGGGATAGGGGTTTTATTCATGGTTTGCATTGGGCATGTGATTTGGATGCACAAACTCATCTCCAGTTTGTTGATAATACTTCTTTCATGGGTGTTGCTAGAATTGAGGAGGCAGTTAACTTCAAGAAGTATCTAGATATTTGTCTAGCTATATTTGGCCAACAAATCAATGAGGGTAAGTCTCATCTCCTTTTATTCAATACTCTTGATTTGGTCCTGAATAGACCAGCCAATATTCTTCACTTTCATATTGGAAAATTTCCTTTGGATTATTTGGGGATTCCCATCTATGCTAAGACCTTGAATAAGAATGATTGGTAGAATATCTTGGATAAAATTTAGTCTAAAGTCAACCACTGGACCTTTAGATGACTATCTTTTGCTAGCAAGGTGACTCTTGTGTCTTCCATCCTCCAAGATCTCCCTCTATGCAGGTTAATGGTTTTATCTACTCTCAAGAGTTCACTCAAGGATCTTGACTCCCTTACCAAAAAAAATTATGGGAAAGGAATATTAACACTCGAAAATGGAGTTAGGTGAGTTACCACTAGGCTTGCAGACCAAAGGAGAATGGTGGCCTTGGGGTTAGATAGTCAGAGTAGAATATTCTTGCTTTGGCTACAAAATTATATTAGAGGTGGTGTAAATATCCAAAGTATCCATGGGCTTGTGTTTTGAGTCAAAATTACTTTGGATGGGTGGCTAATGAGGATATTCCTTGAATGGAACTATCTAGTAAAGGTTCTATAACTTGGAGCACTATTAAAAGGGGCTCAATCCAATTCTATCATATTTCCCTCATCTTCAACCTTTAAGTGAGATTTTTGTGGTTTCTGGGTGGTCAAGGGTGAGTAGTTTCAATTTTTTTCTTCTTTCAGATGCTCTTTGGTATATCGATGGTCAAGTCCAAAATGCTAGCCTAAAGGTGGTTCTCATGAAGAGTGAGGCATTTTGGTGTCTACTCTTGTTGAGTGACCATGTTTCTCTTTAGAGGATAATGATTTATTTTTTTGGGGACATGAGTCTAAGGGTATCTATTATATTCGCCAAGGGTATATTACTTGGGGTCCCATCATGCCATGTGAGAATTTATCTTTGGTGGAAACACATATATAGAATAAGGTTGAGTGACCCAAGTGCAATATTTTCTTATCATTTTTGATTCATAACAAATGCCTCATCTAGGAGAATGCCAAGAAAAGAGTTCTTTATGGGCCATCTCTCTATTTTCTATGTGGGTGTAGTGAACAAAGTATTGATCACCTATTTTTTCACTGTACTTTTTCTCTAAAATTTTTGGGACTTTCATGGAATATTTTGAAAAGAATGTTTAGGTATGATTTATCTTTGTATGACTTTTGGGAGAACTTGGGATATCCTCTAGAATCTACTTCTTTTTGGGTGGCTGCTTGGGAGTTGGGACCATCCATCATTTTTGGAATATTTGGTTGGAAAGAAATTGATGCATTTTTTGAGAGTGTCGACAGATGGCTCTACATGTTTGGTAGAAGGTGTAAAGTATTCTAAAAGAAACTATTTCATCTAAATTTTATGTATGGGGTATATTTCATCATGAAAATTGTATAGAGATTCTCTTCATGATCTTTCTTCTTCCCTATGACCCCAATTGTATAGGGGAAGTAGGCTAAAACCTTCTAAGAAGGTGAATATATTGGGGAAGTGGTGTCTTCCTCTTGAAGATAATCTTAAAATTAACACCGATGGTTCTAATTGGGGAAATACTAAGGATGATAGGATTAGAGGATTTGGTCATGATACAATTGGTGGACTCACTATCTAGAAGAAGAAAGGATCACTACTGGTGGCTCACTGTCTAGAATAGAAACAAATAGAAGAAAGGAGGCTCACTGCCAAAAGTGAACTACTAATAATGCATTTGATCTATGCTAAAAATATAGTTCCACTCAAGCTTGGAATACTAGCTTAACACACTTCATTCTTCAACTTAAAAAAAGTTTTCACTTCTCTTCTCTGAATCTTGCACACACACTTAACTACCTCGCATCTCTCTTACATCATCACATAAGCAATTAACCTTGTATTTATACTGCAACCAACCAAAATATCAATTAGGTTGGCCTAAAACATGCACCGTGTAATACTTCATCCTATCGACTTGAAAATCAACCATACACACCTTGCAAAGGGAACCAAAGTATATAACACATTAAGATAGTTCGGCATAAACTATTATTATTCCCATAATTTTGCTCCAACCTCTACTCATCTCCACACAACCCAATATACTTAGGTCAGCACCACTAGTGAAGTAACAATAGAATGAACCATTTGTTCACTCCCAAATTGACTAGGAACAACAAAAATACTTGCCACTTGGAGAAAATATTATAGGCATCCTCATACACTTCTGCAAACCCACATATCAAAAATGTTCATCTATGATGGAATGTGGAGAATTATAATCATACACTCTATCATAGTTATACTGGAATAACTAGAATTATACTCTATCACTATAATCCTCAATTGTGGAATACATCAGATCATGAAACTTTGGATTTAAATTCTTCCAACAAACACCATCATTATCTCAAAATGACAACCAAATTCAATTCTTCATGGCAGAGAAAAGTGGAAAAAAAGACTAGTTCTTTGATCACTGATAAACTATACTCTCAAATTAGGAAAATATCCAAATCATCTAGTCTTCTTCAGACAAAAAATTATGTATCTATTCAATAGGTTATCATTAGTGACAACATTATATACTTGTGGACACTGAAAAAGGATGCTTCACTTCCATGTTAAAGAAAGGGATCCAATTTCATAATGTTCACACTCAAAAATACCTTGGAGATCTTCACCTTAAAGAAGGATGGAAAATATCTAACAATAAGGTATCTTAAGATAGGGTTTTGGATTAGAAAACGCTAAATGAGAGGTTCACCACAAAGTGTAAACTTGGAAAATGCAAAATGTTTGAAAACATAGTGTAATATTCAAAAAGACCTAGAAAGATGAATAGAAATAAAAGTAATGGAGAAAAGGTGCACCTGGAAATGTGTTGAATACTGGAAATGCTTTTGATCCTAAAATTTTGACCTACTGGGACTCATTCGCCATTCTGGGTGAATTAGTGCCAAATCTGGAAAACTGTTTCAAAGCCTATTTCAAGCAAATGGGTATCCAAATCTGCATAAATCTTTGAAAAATAGGTACAATGGGACTCATTTTCCACTAATGGTGAGTGAGTCCACTTTGACTTTTCTAAAAACTCAAAAGTGGAAACGAAAGCTCTTGGTCTACTCTTTCTATTCCTCCAAGTGCCTAGATCCGAAACCTTGATTTTCAGCACTGTAAGTGACTTTTTATGGATATTTTGACCTAGCCAATAAGGAGATGACTTCAACATGTTTGAAACCTATTCTTCAATCATTTCCAAACCTTCAAATTACTTAGATCTACAATCATACAAGGAGAGAGAGAGAGAGAATATTGATTGTTAGGGCATGGGGGTTTTCCTTGGTCAAACCCCTTTTAGGTAATTAAACCAAAATAATGAAATAAGATAATGAAGCATGAAATAATGAAATTAGATACTTTCCATGATGATAGATCTTGAATTTTTGCAACAATGAATGAAAAACATTCCCTTGAATGCTTCAGAAATGAGCTTAAATGCTATCTTGATAACCTTGAAATGCTAAACCCTAGCTTGCTTGACTTGATATGGATAATGAATGATGAATGAATAATTGTGGGGGATTGAGGAGAGTGAAATGAATATAAAAACCTTGTATTTATATACAATTATTCCCTAATTCTCAAAAATACCACATCATAGGCCGACCTTAGATCTTAGAAAATAAAAAACTGCCAATATTTTGAACTTCTTTTGATTTTTGAGCCAAAGGGGACTCCTTCACCCCTAATGGTGAATGGGTCCCACTTAAGTCATTTTAAGTGGGTGTCATAAATTAAATGTCTTAAATGCTTTTTATCAGGTTTATTCTCAAAAATACACTTCAGGAAGTCCTGCAGATGTGAAATGGGGCCAATTAAAGCATAAGAAAGGTTAAATTAATTATGAAAAACCTAGAAAAGTGTGAAATTTTGTTACAAAATTTTGAAATAAGCCTTTTTAAATGATAAATAGATATTATTTAGGTGAAGTATATTAATAAGATTCTATAAAAGTGTGAAAGTGTTTTACAACAGTGCACAACACTTTTGTAAGGCATCATAAAATTCTTATTATTTCACAAGGTCCCAAGACCTAATATGCATGTGTAAAACACCTCTTAACACTAGACCAAGGTGATGTTAAGTCCAATTTATCATTAATTATTCCCATATCAAGCAAGGAAAAGGCATACTTTTTTTTACGCTACAATACTGCTATGCTTATCAATCTTCATCAATGTCCCTACTCAATCGTCTCTTCACACTATACATCAATGACAACATTTGTAGCATACATGAGCTTCCATCAATCTCCATATCCAACCATCTACATACTGTTGATATCAATGACAACACTTGTAGCATACTTGCAACAATCTCCCCCTTTTTATAATTGGAAACACTCCTGGAACTTCTTCAATCTTATTCACCTTTTAATCAAGGGCAAAGGGGCCCTTAATATCAAATTGTTCATCTTTCTATTTTTCTACCCCTTGAAGATATATACCTATATGTACATTGGAATAACCTACCCTTACCACTTTACTCCTATACTCATCTTCTCCAAAAAAACTAACCAAAAATGTACTACAAAATTGTCTAATACATTTCATATGTACATTGCAATCTAAAATATCTATCTATATAAAACAAAAATGTATAATTTAGCTTGTAGATGACAGATTTCCCTAATATAACAACTTCAATTTAGGAAGGTGTGGATCTAGATACTTCTTTTTTGTCTTTCATTCCTTCTTAGCAACTTAGACAATTAGTCCACACTAATTTTCAAACTTCAAATGGAGCTCTTCACATTCTTCTGAAGAGTTGAGTAGTGGATTAGGTTGTAGCATTTTCTCTACATCAGCCAAAATTCTAGTTAGAGAAGTAAGCCTTGCACTTACTAGGTCTCTAAGTTGACTATACTATACTATTATCTTTTCTTTTTATTCCTATAGAAGGAAAAACTAACCATGTAGATTCTTTATTGTTATCCTTGTTGTTCCATCTACATCTCTCATAGGATCATACACTCTAGAGGCCTGAGAAATTTGAGACTCAATTGAGTCCATCTGATATTTTATACTCTTCCTGGAAATGGGCCACTTCAAGCAAAATTGAAACAAAAATTTTGCTTCCTCAACACAATTTTGAATATCCTTTAAGTTGCTCTGCAGCTTACCATGTGATGCAACACACTTATCGGAAGCCTCTGCCAACCCTTTTTCATTTATCTTCTTATTGACTTCTTTTCCAACTTCTCCTCTAAGTTGATAGAATATTCCTTGAAGGAATCAAGGAGGATCCTTAGTTTTTGCATACTAGACACAGATTCATCAATTGTGGCACCAAGAATGTAGTCTTGCAACACTTTAACAACTTCATCTATCATCTCTACACTCTTTTGGTGTGTTTGCAAAATCTCCTTTCTGGTATAGGCATGGAATGCATCACCAAGTTGCATCTTGTGTAAGGGAGATATCTTGTTCATGTCAAACTTTCCTTGCTACATAGAAATTTTTAGCAACTTTGTAGACACCACGAGTTGGAACTAAAGTTGTATATCCAATAAACTCTTCAAGGAATCCCTAAAATTTATGGAGGATTTTCCAACCATTTGAGTGCTTCTCTCTTCATTTTTTCTCTTCCTCCTTCTCATTCTCTCCATTGTCGAATAAATATTCTACACTCTTCTATTCAACTACAATTTTCTCACCAGTCAGAGGAGGTGAGCTTTCATTCTTTTATACCTCAAGGTTCTTTGTTTTCTCCTATTTTTCTTCTTCCTTCTTCTCGTCACTATTTTGCACATCTAGGAGAGGAAATAATTATTCTGCTTGAGCTTATTTCTTCCCCAAGGAAACATCATTATTATCTTTTGCAACAACATTCTCCTCTACTAGAGGAACATCATCTATTATCATGGCTTCCTTATCACCCTTAGGTCCACAAATGTTCTTGTTCAACATTCACAGGTTCATTGACCTCCACAGTAGATATATCATGCTCCATGTCAACCTCATCATCTAGAGACATTTCTAACTCCTTCGCCAAATATGCAACGTTTTCTAGTGTTTCATCCTTCAATATTTTTATGTCTTCTTTATCCCTAGTCATTAGGGTGCTAACTCTTTGCTTTGTCCTAAATTCCCTATTGTAGACCTAAGCCAATCTTGCAATGTCCTCATTAGTGAGAGAAGATCCAATCTTCTCCAAAGAAAAAGTCCTTATCTTGGCATCCTCATTGAATGCCTCTTGTCTTCTTGTGCTCAAAACTCCTTTTAAGTCATACAAAAGCTGACTTTCAATTTCACTTAGGTTGGTATTAAAATTAAATATATATTTTACAATGGCCTCTTAAATTCTATCCTAATTATTATCATTTTCATCTAGATACATTCATGTACTTTTTTTTTCCAACAGGCCAAAATTTGTAATGATATTAAACAAAGCATCTAGTTTTAGAGGGTTTTGCTCCCTTATCAAAGGGGACTTTTCCTTTTTCTTTACTTTTCCCTTAGAATACTTTTCTCCTTCACTAGATTTCTTTCCTCTCTTATGAATGACAAATTCCTTCTTCTACTTATCTACTTCTTCTTTGTTCTCTATATCAACAATGTCAACTTTGATTATCTTTTCACTTGTCTCTACCTGAGAGATATTGGAATTCCTTTTCCAGACCACCTTAGGTCCTTATTCTTCTTATTCTTTACCATCATAGCCTATATACATCTCTCTTGTATCTTACTCTTTTCTACTTCTTTGCGAAGGCTTTTGATGTGCTACAGGGAAACTACATGTAGCTTTCTTCTTTGTAGTAGTTGCTGAATTTGTTCTAGAGGCTTTTGAAACAACTAGAGAGGGATTAGAAGCCCTTATAGACCTTATAATGCTAGTTTTAACCTATGGATCCATAGATTGGTCTTTGATATTCTTCATAGTCCTCTTGGAAGAACCAAAAATCTCTTCCAATTGTGCCTTCATTTTCTCAACATTTTTCTTTATTTCCTTTTCTTTGTGCTTCAAATGCACTTGACTATAAATATCCTCATAGGTTCCAAACCTATCTACAGTAGGGTCTCTTGTTTTTTTAACATAATATATACAAGACCTATGATTAAATCCTTTGCCACTTTGTAACCCATTTCTGGAATCCAAACTATTTGGGGTTGCACTGCTTCCATAATGCATTCATCCTTAGTTACCATAAAGGTTATATCCTTCTTGTACTTTTCAAGACCACTTCTAATAATCCTTTCTCTTTCTTGCATATGAAACCCCATAGCATGCTATCTTTATTCTCTATGCTTCCAAACCTTCTTAAGTGATCCCTAATTTAAATTGTAATAGGAATATTATCCAACCATACAACATTCTTTGCACTAGGAAGTTATATGAGAAATTAAAATAATAAATATATGATAAAGGTACCATACTGGAATGGGTATCAACATCCTTTTGTCTTCTGAAGATTCTCCATCAACTATTTTCTTAGGAGCTTGCATAGATCTATGTCCAAACCAATTCTTTCACCATTTGGTGAGTAGTATGAATTTCAGTTTTTGACACTAAATTCTCTTTTTTGGTGTAGTATATCTTGTAACCTATCATCATGGATGCATATTTAACTACTAGATCATCTATATCGTTCACTGTGAGGGAACATTAGTCAAATTTCACTCTCATGAGCTTCATAACCATCTCATTCTTCACAACCTTCATCGATGAAATAGGTCATTCAAATAATAAACCAGTAACTGACTTGATAGCTTGCTTGTTGGTTAAGTTTGAAATATCCAACCACATAAGCTTATCATGAATGCGGCTCAACGCATACTTAACCCATGTATTCTCATAATAGAAGTTTATAAAATTGTTCCATACATCCAGCTTCTTCTCTATCAAGCTCTCAAATTCTGGTTTCAACTCAAAACCCTATCTGGTGAGCTCATTAACCCTAAATTCTCCCAAATTTGAGTGATGATATTCTTCCATTTTCACATTAATGTACATTCGTACATCCTTGGTATACATTACACCATAAGGAACTCTTGAAAACATCCATTTTGGATCCATTTCCATGGATTTGAAGGGGTGTTTCTTGAACTTATGTCTTGGTCATTCCAAGACATCAATTACTTGAAGGGTAAACAATGTGAACCACTTTTGAAACTAGGGTTTTAGTAGGAAATGATAAATACCTTTGAATTCTTCTATCAGTAGGATTTCACACAACTTCAAATCACATCTGCTTGATTGCAAATGCAATTTTCATAGGTGAAAACACAAATAAAACCCTTTTCCAAAGACCTAAAGTTCATTTATTGTAGTGAATAATGTTAGGAAAAAAAGTTCACAAACCCTAACTATGCAATCACAATCACCTTCAATCACTCCATAAATCTCTACAACAAGATGTTTCATACCATAAATTTCATCATTAGATCTGCCATGTTGATATACACATATACCAATGTGCAGAGAACATCAACACCACAAATTTGGTGGGGGATTAAGAATATTTTTCTAAAACTCCCCCCTAAGCCAAAGCTCTTCAATTAGTTTTCAAAGGAAACATCTACACCAAGGACTAATCTTTCACTTTAATTTCTTATTTATTTTTCCATGTCTTATTCATTTCATTCTTTATTTGAACTAGATCAGCCTTCTTCTCTATTAGATCATTCTTTTTTAGTTCAACCTTATTTTGTGAAATAGAGGGTTTCACAGTTCTTCTTCTATAGAAATTTGCTATGTGTCCTGGTTTACTACATTTGTGACATGTGACAACTTTTTTAACAAGCTTACTTCCACCCATTCTTGATCTAGATTCATTAGTCTTATGCCCAAATCCATTCCATTCATAACACTAGCCATTTAAATATTGACACATCATGACATTATTGCAACCATTCATCATCTAATTTTTGCATTCACTAGATCTATGACTGAATTTACTACATGTATAGTACTGACTCAGAAATGATTGAACATATTGATTCATTTTGCTTCTACATTCTATAGATTTATGTCCAAGCTTATTGAAATAATAATAACCATTAAAATATGGGTACCTTTTGTGCATTTTGTTTTCTAATAGGTGGTCTCTTGATGTATTTCTTTTGGTTCTAAATATGTCTAACATTGCTCTTATTGTTAACTTTCTTTCTAGCATTGTTTGGAATCTAATCTACCTTTGAAATTTCACCTTTCTCAAACCCTAATCCTTCTTTTTCCTTAGAACCCTTCTATCCAATAATCATCTCATCAAGTAGTGAGGAACTCTTCTTGAATTTTTCTTCTTAAATCCTTGATTTCTCAAGATCTAATCTCAAAGTAACAATTTCTTGTTTAATATTTGAGCATTATTTAGATTTATCTTTTAGTTTAACATTTAGATAGTCTTCAACTTACACTTCTAGATTAGTGGTAGTCACATTTGATTTCTTTAGTTTCTCATTTATTTCTTTGATTCTATCTGTAGCTTTCTTGAGTTTTTCTCTCAACTTCTTAATGCACTCATCTGCATCACCAAGATCCTCTTTCAAATCTCTATTCTTAGATTCTACTTTATCCAAATCATCAAGAGATGATTTGAGTTCTTCCACATCCACTATGCAATCTTCTACAGTAAATCTTTCAAGGATAATATGTTCTAGAGGAATAGAATACTTGTAGTCATGTTTTCAACTCTAAGATCTACCTCAGCGATCAAGCCAAATTAAGGAACCAAGCTTTGATACCAATTTTTGAAAATTTGGAATATTCAGAGGGGGTTGAATTTGTATTCTTAATAACATAAACATTCATTCAACGAATCACATTAATATTATAATAATGGAAAGGAACATAGAAAGCATGCATCACATCAAAGAACATAGGAACACAAAACTTACATGGAAAACCCAAAAAGGGAAAAAACACGATGATGATTAGATCACAATCTAGATATAGTAACCGGTTACAAAGTTTGATATAATTGGTGGACTCACTGTCCAAAAGAAGAAATTCTAACTACTCATGGCTCATTTCCAAAGGGATCTATTGTCAATTAGATTTGCACCCTGCTGAATACAAGATTCAACAATCTACTGAAACATAGAAACCTTCTCTAGATGTGGGTGATCTAGACAAAGAAGGAATCTCCAGAGTGAGTCGGTTCTCTGAATGATGAAAATTATTCTAAATATTTATAGGAAAAGGGATAAAAGGATAACTTGAAAATAAAGCCAATGACTAATAGATGATTCACCAAACTTATGAAAATTCAGACCTAACCACTCATAACAGTTTCTCTATCATAGTAATCCTCACAATCTCATTAGCACATACTTCACCAGTGATTTGCATGAAGATCCAGAAAACTAACACAACATGCAACCTGAAACATGTAGTTCTGAACAAAGGTTTACAATAACAAGACATATAAGGATTCAAGTTTGAAAACACAGATACATCATATTGCCATTACAAAAATTGAGATAGAAAATAAGAAGGAGAAATATGTTGCTTTATTAAAACTGAACGAGTATTTGTTTGAACTAAGTACCCTAAGTTTTACAAGCTCAAGAATGCTAAGAGAAAGAAACTATATGTGAACTTGGAACCCCCAAAAGAGACTAAGTCTTTTCAAAATATACCTCTCAAGAAACCCTAATCTGAGCTCACAAAGAAGCTTAAGGAAAAAAGCTTCAAACTGTCTCAAAAGATTGCCTAAAAGCAGAAAAAAGCACACTACTTTTTGATCAAACTGTAAAGCTTCTAAAAATAGTCTGAATATGCTTTAAAATCTAGAAAAACACCTTATCTCTCCAAGATAAAGCTCAAACTTGACCAAAAGGAAAAGTCAATATAATTTGCTAAAAATAGCAAGAAATCATAAGACAATTTATAAAAGATTGCTTTATGATTTTTCTTTACATGATTACAGATTGCAAAATCTTTTGCAATTAAAGATTGCAAAATCTTTTGCAAAAAGAATTACATCCTTATTTCACCAATACAATGCTTGATTTTTCTTTAAAAAATCATAAAAATATCAAAGTACATCACTCTCTCTTATCAACATCTCTAATTGATTTCTGCAAAACCAATTTAAAAAATAAAACAGATAATTGGTTTCTTTTAAAATACAAAAAGCCTAAGTGATCAAAAGATTTCACCCCTAGGTCATAAGATATTTACCATTCATACTCTCATTATTTTCTCACAAAAACAACAAAATTAGTATATTCAAGTCTCCAATTTTATCTAAGGCATAAGGGTGAGTGTCAATAAAAAAAAACACAAGCCCTAAAGACTTAACACATTGACCTAGGCATATGAATTTTCGGCCTTTCAAAAGTATCAAGCTTCAGATTTTAAATTTATAATGTAAGGTAACCCTAATTTAAAATTTCCCACATGCTATTGTCAATTATGAATATTCTAGATAATCATAATGTTGGCTCGAATTAGGGTATGAGACAAAAGAAGTCAAACCCTAAAAAATGATTTCATTTTGCAATTATCATTTTGGAAAAAACTGGTCTCTGCCTGAGAGAGCACGCCACCACCATGATTGATCTCAGTCCTTGGCTCACATGCTCAAGAATCTTCACTGGGTAAGCTCGATTTGAAGTATTGTAGCTCTTCACTTCATTCAAAGAGCAAGAAAGGACATTAAGGCTGCGGCCTACAACACAGAGTCTAATGCATTTCTTTATATTTTCCTATGATTATTCTTCTTGGCCACTATGCATGAGCTTGAGCTTCGACTAGAAGCTTCCATGAGAGAGCTTGTTCGAGGGCTATTGTCTTTTATTGCACACAAGGTAAGCTATTATTATAGATCATATGGATTTTCTTTTTTTTTTAGCTCATTTTGTCCTTGTGGCCATGGCTAACACTCAGTTTATGTGATGGCTCCTTACTTCATGTGCTTATATTCTATTATTTAAGTGTTCCTTATCTCCACTAGCCACCCTACATGAGCTCACACTGGATATTTTTTGTGGGGTTTTGAGACTCTAGTATAGCTCTAGTTGTGGCTATAAGCATTCTCCTACAGGCTTGAAGTGGTAAGTTTTTCTCTAAGCATATATTTCATTTGCTCAAAAAACTCAAAAACTTCTCTTTCACTTATGATTCTATGGCCATGCACAAGCCACATCATATGTATCTCTGAAAAAGCATACTCAAATCTTTTGGGCTCGAACCATCTCAGGAATTTATT
Source organism: Sequoia sempervirens (assembly GCA_007258455.2). Classification (NCBI taxonomy): domain Eukaryota; kingdom Viridiplantae; phylum Streptophyta; class Pinopsida; order Cupressales; family Cupressaceae; genus Sequoia; species Sequoia sempervirens. The sequence goes on along the minus strand of VDFB02075321.1, from coordinate 103,647,710 downwards.
TCTTTTCCACATTTGAGAACAAACCCTTCATGGGTATCATGAGAATTGAATGAAAACTATATTTTCTCTATTCTGAAACTTGACCCTTATGATTTCCATCTTTATTCCTATTATTTCGCATAAAATCCTCATATGAGTATGATAAAACAATTATTTTGTTGCTTTGATAAAATACCCATATGGGTAGGCTGGAAATGATGAAAATCATGGCATTCTGCTTTCTCAGTCTTCTTTATTTGAGCTCTTGGAATTCTGAAGCATATTTCTTTCTTGGTGCATCTTTTGTTGTGTTACAACCTATCCATAGAAATATTGTGTTATGAGAACATATCTCTTGTCCTTACTGTTGAAAACCCTTGCATGGGTAAGTTGGAAATGACATGAAATATGTTTGTCTTTATATTCATGTGAAAACTAGCTCCACCCATTTCTTATTTCTGCATTTTGATTACATCTTGTTGAGTTATTTCCATACTTTTTTATTTGTCCCTTTGCGAAGAAAAATAACTTTTGAATATACTACTGCTGAAAACCTTCACAGGTTCATGAAATTATGGAAATATATCTTCTGTTTACATTTTTCAATTATCGCCTTCATGTTGTTTCCTTCTTGCACACGAAATTCTTCTTGACTGAGTCTATAGACTAGCTGGTATCTCCACTCCATTTTTATTTTATGCAAAGATTTTGATTAAATTATTGTAGTTCTATAGACTATGTTCTCTCTTACAGCTAAACTGGAACTTTTAGAAGCACTTTTGTTACTTCCTTATACTTTGTCATCTATTTGATTATACTGAAATGACCTTTCACCTGCTATATCTCCCTTTGAAATACATGACAAATGTAGAAACAAGACTTTAAAGCAGTGAAATCTTGGATTACTTTACTCCACCATCCATTAAGAAATTGTTTTTTAACCCACTTGCACACTGTATTCGATGAAGGTCCACATATTTAATCTACAGAAAGCTCTTTATTTTGTACTTGTACTTCACATTTAATAATGAGAACAATTATGATCTCACTATTTTTTAGTGACCACATATGCCCTGATAGAATAGTGGCATCTATACTTTACAGGGCACTTTGATGCTGTCTCCTTATTGACTTTCCTTGAAGAAACTTAGGATGATTCACTTCTTGATTCTATTCTTGGGCTTATGCAAAAATTTTAATTGAAACATTGTTCTATGGACTACATCCTACTTGATTGTTTCAGCTAGCTAACACTTCAAAAACACCCTTCTATTATGTTTGTCATTTTCTTGTCATTCTGGAACAATCATTTCATATTGTAATTCCTAATGTTGTATTTGTATTATCAATCAAACTGGAATTGAATTTTCATTTATTATTTGAATGCATTTTCTACCCTTTCATACTCTTGGGCTTCAACCTGGTACTCTTCATGCATTTTTATGCTCCACTTAATAAACTATTTCGTGAATTTACTCTCTTCTAAGATGAAAATTGAAACAAATCTCTTCATTAAGGCATAATGTATGCCTGTTCACTATCCTTGGTTGTGAGAAAGAACGCTAATGAACTGAACCTTGCATGACATATGATCATGATGAACAAATAACACTATAGAAAAAGAACATGAACCATATAGCAATGTTTGATGGGTATGTGCAAGATCATCGTGCAAAAAACAGGCCCTTAAATGGCAAAAAATTCAGAAAAATCAGTGTTAGGAAACTTGACATAAATATTTGAATAAGTTATCTATATTATTTCAAAAATATGTAAGAATAGAATTTGTAGAAAATTGAATGTAGTTTCTAAAATTCTAGGTTTATTTAAAAATAAATAAAATCTATTTGGTGAAAATTTGAAATTTCAATGTAGTAGTACTTAAATTTCAGGGAAAAAATAAGAAGTAGGTGTATGTCTGACCACCCTAACCATAATAAAATGATAATATTTTTTTTGTAAGATTTTATATACAAGTAGAGGACTCATGTCTGGATGTGATGCATATTTTTTTGTAATTTTTTTCTAAGTAAATAATTAATTATGAATTTTTTATTACAACTTTTAGAAAATATAAAAACTCGTCTGTCTGACCACCTTAACTTGGTCAAAACTTCATGAAATTTAATTTTTATTTTTTTAATCCTATAGTATGTGAAGCATAGAATGTGATGCATGTTTCGGATTCAAAAAATATGATACCATTTGAAAGTTATAGATGCTTTTCAATCAGCCTATCAATCAAGACTTTAGTCATAATTCTAATAGAAAATGAATAATAATTATTTATTAAATTCAAATTAAATCATAATTTATATTTTTGGAAAGATGAGAATCTCCTCTAAAAACCCTTTTCGTTTCATTAATTTTGGGTGAAAAAAAAGTTGTCAGCCACATACCCCATAATATTGCCACTTTTTGTCGCATCATGATCCTGCACATACCCTGATATAAATTTACTCAGTTGAATTAATTGAGCAGGTTAAACTCATTGTTCACCTGTAGCTTTCAGAAAGCATCTACCTGATTGTTGTGAATGCACAGTTGGTTTAATAGCTTGATAGATAACTATGCTTTACTCTTTCAGTTGTATATCACTTCCTTTTTGATGAATATGATGATACGATCTCTTTATCAACCCACTTGTAATGAATAAGGGTAGCATGCCAAGCTCTACCCTTGTGGGAGCTCATTTTTCTCCACATGCTTGGTCTTCAAATAATAAACAAGATTGTGATTTTCCCTATACCTACACAAGGAAACAAACAATGTTAGCATAAAAACAAGATATGATGATCATACTAATGTTTCTCGCTCAGCTTATTTCTTTGTACTTTCACTTGATTGTTTTAGTGTATGATTGATAGCAGGCTACATTATTGTTGTTGATTCATATAGCTATCTTCATAATCGGAGCCTCTAACATCCCCCTCTTTTCTCTTATAGGTCAATACAGCTCGAGAAGAAAAAAGCTGCACCATTTCAGCATCGACCATCAGCCAATCAGGTAATGATGATTATGTCAATACTTATGTGATTTCTTCTTTTGCATCTTCCATAGTGTAGTGGGCTATTAATGATGCACTGTGGCAGTCCCATCCACAACTTGTGTGGATATTTGATTTCATCTTATGCTTTTCATTTTGAAAATAAAATGCATTTCAATACAATGTTGTATTATCATTTGGATTCTTGCAATCGAATGAATCTATGTAAATATGAATTATTCCATGAAATAAATGAAAGAATTTGAAATGCTTTGTTGCTTATATGCTCAATTTTGTACTTTAAACATTGAATAGCACTTCTGAAACTCTAATTCTTCTTTTCAAAGGATGGTTGTCCCTTAAAGAATAATGAATAAAGTGCAAACAACACTTAAGCATAATGAAAAAATAAATGTAATTACACCTTAAGATATAACCATGTTTAATATAGCTCCACCAACTGAGTTGTGGCAAAAAATTGGTAACATGATCATTGCCCAAAATAGAAAGATATAGAAGAAAGGTGGCTCACTACCAAAGGGATCACTACTCAAAGTAGAAAGATATAGAAGAAAGGTGGGTCACTGCCAAAATTGAATTGCTAACAATGCATCTGACCTATGCTTAAAATATGGTTCCACTGAAGCTTAGATTATTGACTAAACACACTTCATTCTTCACCTTAACAACAACTATCACTTATGTGCTTTGAATCTCACATATCTCTTACATCATCACACAAGTAATTAACCTTGTATATACACTGTAACCAACCAAAACATCAATTAGGTCAGCTCCAAACATGTACTGTGTAATACTTAATCTTATCGGTGAAACTTAACCATACACACCTTGCAAAGGGAACCAAAGCATATAACACATTGAGATAGGTTGGCATTGTTGGATGTTTTGGTTATGATTCTGATATGTGGTTGTCATTGATGTCAACACTATTAGCATTAGTGCATTTGAAGCTATATATATATTGAGGATATTGAGAAAATTGTAATAGAATGAGTTGCAGGTTGTCAGTGGTGAAGTGAAGTTTTATCTATCGGTGAGTTCCGTATGTTGATGATCTAAGGTTGTGGACTAAAGGTTTTCTTGTTGAGTATGTATAGTTTATCCATGTTGGGTTTCAGAGATCTGCATGAATGGGTATGTGTAGGATCATCATGGAAAAAATAGGCCCTTAAGTGGCAAAAAATTCAAAAAAATTAGAGTTAGCCAACTTGACATAAAAATTTGAATAAGTAATCTATATTATTTCAAAAATATGTAAGAATAGAATCTGTAGAAAATTGAATTTAGTTTCTAAACTACTAGGTTTATTTTTTATTTTTTTAAAATCTATTGGTGAAAAATTGAAATTTCAATGTAGTAGTACTTAAATTTCAGGGAAAAAATAAGAAGTGTCACACTGACCACCCTAACCACAATAAAGTCATAATATTTTTTTATTATATTTTAGACATAAGTAGAGGACTCATGTATGGATGTGATGAATATTTTTTTGTAATTTTTTTCCAAGTAAATAATTAATTATGAATTATTTACTACAACTTTAAAAAACTCGTGATGTCTAACCACCTTAACTTGTTCAAAACTTCATGAAATTCATTTTTCTTTTTTAATCCTATAGTATATGAAGCATAGAATGTGATGCATGTTTTGGATTCCAAAAATGTGATACCATTTGAAAGCTATAGATGTTTTTCAATGAGCCTATCAATTAGGACTTTAGTCGTAATTAAATAGAAAATGAATAATAATTATTTATTAAATTCAAAGTAAAGAATAATTTATATTGGCGGAAAGCTAAGAATCTCCTTTAAAAACCCTTTTCATTTCATCAGTTTTGGGTAAAAAAAATTTCAGCCACATACCCTACAAATATCCATCATATCACCACTTTTTGGCCCATCATGATCCTACACATACTCGAATATTTGATCGAGTTATGAAGATTTTCATTCTGACAGTTTTTTTGTCGCTTCAGTTGGTATTCCTGATTGAAGATTATGTGATTTCAGTTAATTCAGTTGTTGTGGATGCTTCTTTAGTGATTCATGATGTTTTTGGATGTTTCTAGTTCATGCTCTATCTTTGTTGCATGTCCACATTGATCGTTGTGCTTGTGATCCAAGACTTTCTCTAGTCTGTTCATGTTTTTCTTGTTCTTGGCCAACATGGTGTTGAAGAGTGTTGTGGATCTTTGAGGAGAAATTAATTGAAGTGTTTTCATGTTGGGGACATTGTTTTGGGTCCTCACTAAGTTGTGACCAACCTTGGTTGATTTGCATTCAAAATTATCTATTGATTTGGGTCGACTTTTTGTAATTATTTTATTATCCCTTTGTGGCCGACTTGTAGCAATGAAATTTCTTGTTGTGGATATATAAGAGATTTTTTATTCGAATTGAATGAAAGAAAATTCGAAGGGTATGATTCCTATGTGTGAATAAAGTTCAGATCATTCAAAGGAAGAGCAGAGTGTGAAGAAGAGTGAAGAAGAGCAAAGAAGTGTTCATGTGCTTAATTGGAACTATAAGTAGGCATTAGTAGATGCTATTTTCTTAGTTCAGATCTAGATGGTTTGAAGAAGAAGAAATAGAACTATATGAGCTTGAAGCATTGATTGTGAAAAGAGAAGCCAGAGGTGAAGGTAAGTATAAAGGTAAGTTTCCTATTAAATGTTTCTCTTGCAATAAGATAGGTCATTTTGCGTCAAGGTGTCTGGAAATAATTTCTAAACCAAGACATAACAAGCCTAAATTTCAAAAGAAGTGTTACTATGTTGTTGATGAAGGAGTGACAGATGATGAATTTGAGAAAGGTGAACATGATTGGGTATTTAGTGCTCTCAAGGAAAATGATCTTGTGTCTACTAAATCTTATGGGTGTACATATGTGGAGAAAGCCCTAGCTGCTCGAGTTGAAGAGAAAGATGAATGGGTTATTGATAGTGGATGTCCACATCACATGACAGGAGAAACAAGTAAGTTTGTGAGCTTGGAAAAGTATGATGGTGGTGTTGTGATGTTTGGTGATAACACAGCTGCTGTGATCCGTGGAAGAGGTTGCATTTCTCTTGATGGTAATAATAATACTGATGATGTCCTATTTGTGGAAGGTTTGAAGCATAATCTTTTAAGTGTCAAATAGATGGTTGATAAGGATTACAATCTTGAGTTCATGGATGGAAAATGCAGAGTATTGGGATGATCTAGAAATGTGATTGCATTAGGTACAAAAACAAGAGGTAATATCTTTCATTTGAATGTTGCTAGTAAAATTTGTTTGATTGCTCAAGTTGATGAGAGTTGGTTGTGGCATAGGAGAATGTGTCATGTTAACTTTGATAATATTGTCAAGATAATTTCTACTAAGGTTGTAAGAGATCTAACTAAGTTGGTGAAACCTACTAATGCAATATGTAAAGAATGTCAGTTGGGAAAGCAAACTAAAATTTTATTTAAGAGAAAACAACATAATTCAAATGGATTGTTGGAGCTTGTGCATACTAAATTGTGTGGACCCTCTAGAATCAAAATTTTACAAGGTTACAAATATTTCATGTTGCTTATTGATGATTATTCAAGAATGATGTGGGCTACTTTCTTAAGGGAGCAATCTAAAACTCTAGAAAAGTTCAAGATCTTTAAAGCTACGGTTGAGATAGAGACTAGTTTGAAGATTAAATGTCTAAGATCAGATAGTGGTGGTGAATTCACATCCGGTGAGTTTAATTCTTTTTTTGAATTGCATGGAATAAAGAGACAATTATCAGCACCACGGACCTCTCAACAAAATGGAGTTGTGGAAAGAAAGAATAGAATAGTTCAAGATGCTGCTAGAACTATGATGCTAGAAAGAAATGTCCCTCATATCTACTAGAGATAATCTATGAGTACTACAGTTTACATCCTCAACCGGGTACAAATCAAAGGTGATACTAGTAAGACCCCTTTTGAGCTATGGACTGGTCATAAGCCTATTGTTAGATATTTCAAAATATTTGGGAGTAGATGCTTTATGAAAAGAGATGAAGATATAGGAAAGTTTGATGCTAGGAGTGATGAAGGAATCTTTTTGGGTTATTCTACTAAAAGAAAGGCCTACCGGTGTTACAATAAGAGATCGAAGAAAATGGTTGAAATTGCAAATGTTAAGGTTGATGAAGACATTGATACACTATCCAGAACCTGTGGATATGATTCTAATGATCACAATGACAGTACAAACAAAGGAAAGCAAGTTCAGATTACAAATCAAGTGAAAATCATTCAGGTGAATCAAGGAGATCAAGAGGAAGAAGAAATTGGTGAAAGAGAAGAAGAGAGATCAGAAGATCTTAAACTTCAAGAACATTTTAAGAAGACTCTGAGGTATGTAAAATTGAATCATTCAAAAGATCAAATTATTGGTGATGAGAATAAAGGTGTCTAGACTAAGAGAAGAATTGAAAAAGAATATTGTTTTATTTCAAAGACTAAGCCTACTAGTGTGAATGAAGCATTTGAAGATAAACATTGGGTTGAAGCAATGAAAGAAGAAATACAACAAATTGAGAAAAATGATACATGGATTCTTGTTCCTAGACCTAAGGATAAAAATATAATTGGAACTAAATGGGTCTTTAGAAAAAAAATTGAATAAGCAAGGTGAAGTGGTTAGAAACAAAGCAAGACTAGTTTGTAAGGGATATTCTCAAATGGAAGGAATTAATTTTGAAGAGACTTTTGTCCCTATTGCAAGAATTGAAGCCGTGAGACTATTTCTCGCTTATGCTTCTTACAAAGACTATAAGGTTTATCAGATGGATGTTAAGTTAGCTTTTCTAAATGGCGAACTGGAAGAAGAGGTATATGTTGAGCAACTTGATTGATTTCAATTGACTGATCAAGGAGATATGGTTTGTTGGTTAAAGAAAGCATTGTATGGACTTAAGCAAGCCCCTAGAGCATGGTATGCAAGATTGGACAAATATTTGTTGAAACTTGGATTTAACAAAGGTATTGCTAATAGTAACTTGTATTTCAAGAATGATGATAAAGATCTAATTGTGGAAGTTTTTGTTGATGATATCATTTTTGGTGGAGATGATAGTTTGTGCATGAAGTTTACTAATGAGATGTAGAGTGAGTTTGAGATGTCAATGATTGGAGAGATGAAATTCTTTTTGGGATTGCAAATTACTCAGTTAGATAAAGGGATCTTTATATCTTAGTCCAAATATGTGAAGGAATTGTTGAAGAAATTTGGTACAGAAGATTCAAAGCCAGTTGGTACACCTATGGTGACTAGATGCAAGTTGACACGGAATGATGATTCTTCGAAGGAATATCAAACTAGATATAGATCAATGATTGGTGGATTGTTATATTTGACTCAAAATAGACTTGGCATTATGAATGTTGTATGTATTGTTGCTATATTTCAAGCTGATCTGAAGGAATTTCATGTAACTGCTGTGAAGATAATTTTCAAATACTTGAAGGGAACAATTGATTTTGGTCCATTATATGCTAAAGATGATGATATTATGTTGAGTGCCTTTACTAATGTTGATTGGGCAGGAGATGTGGATGATAGAAAATATATTAGTGGTGGAGCATTTTTCTTGGGAAAGAAGCTAATTTCATGGTTGAGTAAAAAGCAGAATGTCATTTCCTTATCTACTATAGAGGCACAATACATTGTTGTTGCTAGCAATTATACTCAAGTATTGTGGATGAAGCAGATGTTGAAGGATATCAGAGTTGTGTATGATGAGCCTATTGCTATATTTTGTGAAAATTCAAGTGCTATTAACATTTCTAAACATCTGGTATTGCATTCAAAGACAAAGCATATATCTATCAAGTTTCACTTTTTGAGAGAGAAGGTAAGTGAAAAGGAAGTTGGATTGGGATATGTGCCTACTAAGGAGAAAATTATAGATATCTTTACAAATCCATTGCCTAAGGATACTTTTGAGTATCTCAGAGGGAAGTTAGGGGTGATTACCCCTCCTAATCAGAACTAAGATACATTTTCTTGCATTAATTTGTGATTTTCATAGTCATATATTGTTTCAGATTGATGTTGTGGTGGCTACTACTCAGGGGGAGTAGTCAAATGTTCAAAAGTTTAGATATGTGGTTTAGAGTTTGTATGGAGAAAATAGATCCTTGACATTGATATTAAAGGGGGAGAAGAGTAATGTGAAAAACTGGTGATTATCTGGACATAAGAGCCTTGTGGTGAGAAGACTCATGTTGAGGAGAAAATGAGTCAAAACCTAAGAAGGAGTAAGTGCTAAATATAGTTGTGTTGATGGTGTTTTTCACATCATGTGTTGCCATCAATGCCAAAGGGGCAGATTGTTGGATGTTGTGGTTGTGTTGCTGATATGTGGTTGTCATTGATGTCAACACTATCAGCATTAGTGCATTTAAAGCTCTATATGTTGAGGATACTAAGAAAATTGTAATAGAATGAGTTGTAGGTTGTCAACGGTGAAGTGAAGTTCTATCTATCAATGATTTTCATACATTGATGAAGAAAGGTGGCTCACTACCAAAGGGATCACTACTCGAAGTAGAAAGATATAGATGAAAGGTGACTCACTGCCAAAAGTGAATTGCTAATAATGCATTGACCTATGTTTAAAATATAGTTCCACTGAAGCTTAGATTGCTGACTAAACACAGTTCATAGTTCACCTTAACAACAATTATCACTTCTCTGCTTAGAATCTTGCACACACACTTAACTATCTCGCATATCTCTTACATCATCACACAAGAAATTAACCTTGTATATATATTATAACCAACCAAAACATGAATTAGGTCAGCCCAAAACATGTACTGTGCAATACTTAATCCTATCGGTGAAACTTAACCATACACACCTTGCAAAGAGAACCAAAGCATATAACACATTGAGATATGTTGGCATTGTTGGATGTTGTGGTTGTGTTGCTGATATGTTGTTTTCATTGATGTTAACACTATTAGCATTAGTGGATTTCAAGTTGTATATGTCGAGGATATTGAGAAAATTGTAATAGAATGAGTTACAGGTTGTTAGTTGTGAAGTGAAGTTCTATCTATCAGTGAGTTCCGTATGTTAATGATACAAGGTTGTGGACTAAAGGGTTTATTTTTTAGTATGTCTAGTTTATCCACATTGAGTTTCAGAGATCCGCATGAAGATTTGATCGAGTTATGAAGATTTTCATTCTGATAGTTTTTTATCACTTCAGTTGGTGTTCCTAATTGAAGATTATGTGATTTCAGTTAATTCAGTCATTGTGGATGCTTCTCTAGTGATTCATGATGTTTATGAATGTTTCTAGTTCATGCTCTCTTTTTTGCATGTCTGCATTGATCATTGTGCTCGTGATCCAAGATTTTTTCTAGCATGTTCATGTTTTTCTTATTCTTGGCTGACATGTTGTTGAAGCATGTTGTGGATCTTTGAGGAGAAATTAATTGAAGTGTTTTCATGTTGGAGATGTTATTTTGGGTCCTCACTAAGTTGTGACCAACATTGGTTGATTCGCATTGAAAATTATCTATTGATTTTGGTCAACTGTTTGTAATTATTTGATCATTTCTTTGTGGCTAACTTGTAGGGAAGAAATTTCTTGTTACGGATATATAAGAGTGATTGTTTATTAGAATTGAATAAAATCGAATGCAAAGTGTATGTGTCATGTGTATGAATAAAGTTCAGATCATTTGAATGTAGAGAAAAGTGTGAAGAAGAGTGAAGAAGTGTTCATGTGCTTAATTGAAACTGTAATCAGGCATTAGCAGATGCTATTTTCTCATTTCAAATCTAGATGGTTTTAATCCAAATCTTTATGTAAGACAATGTGTCTTCCTTTGTAATTGAGTAGTGAGCTCTAGACAGTGTGCCTGAATGAGTTTGTATCCCTTATTTATTCTTCTTATACTTTTAATAGGGTATAATCTTGTGGACTAACCTCCACCATGGTTTTTCCCCTAACACGGTTTCCACGTAAAAATATTGGTGTTATGTGTGCTTCTAATGTGTTGTTGTTTCATGCTTTCATTGATATTGATCAGATCTGAGAATAAGGATTAATAAGTTTCATGAGTTTAAAATTTGGTGACAATTGATTCACCCCCCCTTTTAGTTGTCCTGCCTTGTGTTGCCAACAAGCATGACCTATAATTATTCCCATAATTCTACTCCAACCTCTACTCATCTCCGCACAACCCAAAATAATTGAGTTGGCACCACTAGTGAAGTAACAATAGAATGAATCATTTGCTCACTCCCAACTTGAAACATGAACAACTTAAACACTTTCCACTTGGAGAAAACATATTATAGGAATCCTCAAACACTTTTTCAAATCCACATAACAAAACATTCATCTACGATGGAATGTGGAGGATTCCAATCATACACTATCACAGTTACACTAGCATAACCAAACAAATACTCTATCACTATTATCTTCAACTATGGAAGACTTCAGATCATGAAACTTTATATTTAGATTCTTACAAAAAAAACCATCATTATCTCAAAATATAACTAAATTCTTCATGGTGGAGGAACATAGACAAAAAAATGGGTTCTTCGATCACTGATAAACTGTACATTGGACTTAGGAAAATATCCAAATCAGCTGGTCTTCTTTGGACCAACACTTTTGCATCTATTCACTAGCTTATCATTTACAACACCATATACTCTATTCTTATCAATCTTCATCAACCTCCCTACTCAACTATCTCTTCACACTATACATCAATGTCAACATCTATAGCATACACAAGCTTCCATCAATCTCCATATCCAACCATCTCCATACTGTTGACATCAATGATAACACTTATAGATTACTTGCAATAGAAACCAAACTATATTTATAATGACTATGTTTTATTTATGTTAAAATGATGCTTTATAAGGTGAAACTACATGTATTCATTGCATGTCTATACTAGAGCCAGGACTATCTACTAAAGCTATATATTTTTCTACTAAAATCCTCCTTTTTCTATTAAAAAACATGCATTTTATTATTAAAATGAGAATTTAACTTAGAAAACCATGATGTTTTGGTAAATTTGCACTTTTAAGTCAAAAAAATTGTGAAAATTGATCATATTACTGTTAAAACCACCTATACGTCTACCAAACCACTTTTTTCAATTAAAACCATGTATTTTCTTCCAAATGCATTATCTTTTGTTCTTATTTTAGAAAATTGCTATTTTATTATGTAAAACCATAGTATTATTTTATAAAATTAAAATTTATTTTTCAAAGCCATAGGTTTCTTTGAAAACCACACAATTTTTGGAGAAAACCATAATTTCTACCATAAAATGTTAGGTTTTATGCTGAAAACATTTGAAATCCACCCATATATGCTTTATTAACAAAATCCATTAGTTTTAACAAATATTGTCAAAATTATTAAAACAACCAATGTTAAACTAAAAAATCATAAAGAGTATAGACAAAAATGTTAGTTTTTTGTTCAAAACCACTTATTCATTAATCAAAAAATGCTTTTAGTAAAACATTAAAAACTTTTGATCCACATATCCATTTTTTGATTTCTTATAGTCGTTGGAAAGATGGTTTCAAGGTAGACATAATTGTATAGGTTTTTTTCTTTATATCACACATGTAAAATTGAGTAAACATGCCCAAAGTGAGTCATCCTTTTTTAAAACTTGAAATAAGTATATCTTTTATATATGATATCATTTTTTCATGACTTTTTTTAAAAATTTATTAGAATTTTATAAAGAATCTAATGGTGTAGATAATTTTTCAATTTGAAGTATCCTTTTACATGTTTATAAATTACTATTGAATGCAACACTTTCTCATTGTCTAGGAAACAAAACACATTTGTAGGCCAAAGAATAAACAATCAAACTTCTAATGAATTGGTTTTGTAGGATGTCTATAAGAAGACAAGTTTATAGAGCATTTTTATTTTTAGGTGACTTTCTTGTTTCATGTCTTTTAGAAACCATTGTGATGAAGGATTAAAATGAAAATTACACATTTAAATTTGGCTAATCAATGAATCAACATATTTTAGTCTTGAAATAGTGTCCATTTGTGCATGCTCTTCTCTTTCATGATTGAATTATCTTGATAATTAGAAACACCACTTTTTCCTCTTTTTTAAGGGGTCGTATCTATTTATTTCATCACCCTAGAGGAAAACCTCAAGTCTAGTGTTTTGTAGAGTATAAATTACAGAGCATGAATCAAAATATATTCATCTATAAAGTTTTATCTTTATCATTCTAGTCAATTCCCCAAGAACTTTATACCTTGGGGAAGTGAAGGAGAAGAGTGGGCTACCCTCTTCTCCTAACTATTTCAAATTTTTGCACTTTAAAATTCATGGATTAGACCTCACATGTCCTTGTTTTTGGAAGCATGAAGAAGAATGATCATCTCTACATTTTTGTGTTGTCATTGATGTCACCATGTTATTTGATTTACACTTGACCTGGCATTTTGGTCTAGTATCTGAACCAGTATTCAAGCTTCACCATTCGGTATTTTAGTCTGCAATCCTTTGCAGTTGACAATTGTTGCTTACAAATTTGGGAAATAGTTTATGGATGTCGAAAGCATGTATGTTCATAATCTCTTGTGCTACGATGCTTATATGACATATTGGCATTATCCTATTGATTACCTTTTGCAATTAAGTCTATTTTTGGCTAACTTCATGGATAAGTTGTGATACGGTGAATAAATTTTGTTTTGTGGATATATGTGTAAGCTATCTTAGGTCCATGCCAACATGATGTAGTGTGTTGAGCACTTTGAATTATTTTTTGGGAAGATTTTGTGAAATCTTGTAGCTGACAGTTGGTATTTTTGATAAATAATAAATGCATCTAATTAGGCCAACCTAATTAATGCTTGTGGATAGATTGAGTATATATATGTTGAATAGTTTTTGAAGATTGGAGTGTGTGCGAAAGTAATTTTGATGAGGCAGTTGTAAATGCAAAGGTGAAGAAGAGCGAAAATGATGAAGTGTGTTAAGTCTATCTATTGAGCATCACTAGAACTGCATTAGCACATGTTAGGTGCACTCTTATCAGTTCATTATAGCTGTGAAGCCAACCTATTTTTTTGTAAATCCTTTTGTAGGCAATGAGCCTTCTTGTAAGCAGTAAGCTTTTGTATCTAGACAGTAAGTCCTATTTAGGGTAGTGAGCCTTATATATTTGGTTTTGGAACTACTTTATATTGTGAGTTAATCCTCACTGTGGTTTTTCCCTCATTTGGTTTTCCACGTAAAATTTGTTGTTCATTGTGTTGATTTTTCATTCTATTATCTACACTTCATACTTAATAATAGAATAGTCTGGTTGTGAAGTTAATAAGTGTTGAAGTTTTGAGTTTAATTTGGTGACAACTTATTCACCCCCCCTCTTAGTTGTCCTGTGCCTTTTAACAATTGGTATCAGAGTTTTGGTTCCTTGGTTTAGAGCTTAACCACTTAAGGTAGATCTTGAAGGTTGATAAAATGGATGATAAAGAACTCCAGACTGCACTTGAGGATCTTGAAAAAGTTGAAAATGAAACCAAATATCTGAATGAAAATATTGATGATGCAAATGAATGTGTCTGAAAGTTAAAAGAACAATTAAAGAAATTCAAGGAAAGACACAAATAAGTGAGTGGGTAGTTGAAACAAGAGATAATTGGATGGAAAGTGCTTGTAGAAGAAAATAAGAGAATTGAATAATTTCTAAGTACAATGGTATAGAATAAGTCTGATGAATGCTCTAAACTTAAACAAGAGGTAGTAAACTTGAGAGTAGAACTGGAGAAGGAAAAACTCTAAGAATAATTTCAAATCTAGTTCTAATAAGCTTGGAGAACTACTTGCAAGACAAAAACCAAGTAAAGATAAAGGTGGCTTGGGAAATGATGCAGGAAAAATTTCTAAGGACAATCAAGTGACTCGGGATAAAGGGAAGTAGAAAAGAAAGTTTCCAAGGAGACAACCTATGAGAAAACCTAATGCACAAAGGTACCCCTCTTTCAAAGGTATTTGTTTTTCCCATAATAAATATGGTCACAAGGCAAGATAATGTAGGATCAGGATGAATTAGTTTCCTAGTTCTTTCTTTGGACAATGTTTTTCATGCAAGAAGGTTGGACATAAAGCTACTGAATGCAGATCTCAAGTGAGAATGATCAGCCAGGTGATTATGAATAGGTTTAATGGAGGTAGAATGAATCTATCCTTTAATGGCTGCTGCTATACCTATCACAAATTTTGACACAAAGAAAATCAATGTAGATTGAGAAGTAATGGAGGTCAGACTAATCAAAAAAGTGATTTTTCTATAATTGTAACAAACCTAGACATATCTCAAAGGTTTGCATAAGCAAGAAGGGAAAGCAGTCTGCTCCAATAGAGAAGAATGAACAAGTAAAGAAGATCGACAAAGAAGAGATGAAGCAAGAGATGAATAAAATATGGAAGAAAGAAGAAGCTGAACTTGAAACTAATGATGTTTCTATGCCCTCATCTAGTATGGACAATTCCTCTAGGAATTAGACCTAGTATGGTCTTAGGGAGAGCATTATCAAAAAATTATAAAAACCCCCTAGATGAATGGCATGCCAGAGGTTGGTACGAGTTTGGATGTGAAGAATGAATAATCAATGGTTTTGGAAAAGGAACTAGAAGAAAACATGTTGACATATTGATTTGTGGACCGAATTAGGGTTTTCTTTGTTGGAAGAATGTCTTTAGCAACTTTTTGATGTCTGATGCATTTAATGTGATTTAGGGAAAATCGATGGTGTATAAGGTAAAATTTGTAAGTCTCTTTGATCATTTGAACACTTGAAGAGTTTGAAAGGCATCTTTGTGCAATTTTAAAGCAATCTAAAGCATTTTTGAAGAAATTTGAACAAATTATTACGGATACTCAAAAATTATTTCTCAGTCTGTGAAAGAAAAAGAAGTCTTGACTAAATGATAATGAATTCAATAAAGCTAAGAATGGCAATGGACAAAGGATCATGTGGAAACATTGCACTAAAGTTGAGAGGAGTTGAATTGGAAGAATTTGATCATAGGAAGATGAAGGAAATGGAACTAGGGCTGAAGGAAAATGAATTACAGAGCATAAAAACCCTAGGTATGGATATTTGAGGAAAATTTCCTTGGTTTGTTGATAAATATTTCATCTTGTTCTTATTGAGTCAATTCAATAAGAACAATATTATGTTGGACAAACCCTACCTGATCACGAAGGATGCGATCAAAGTGATTACTAGTTTATGCAATATTGGGATCTCCTTGGAAGGAAAACAATGAAATACAAAGATGTGGAGGAACTTACTGGCATTGATAAACACCCTCGGGCTCTATTGATAAACACTCTTGCAGATTCTGTTGTAAGGTATGTTGCATATGACATTTCTTACAACATCTATTTTAGAAACTATGAAGGTTCAACTTCAGCTAGTGTTGTATATCTTGCACATATGATGGTTAAGGAAAATAGGCAATTTGATTTGTGTAGTCTATTACTTGAAAACCTAACTGAGAATGCCTAAATTTCATTGGTTGAGGGTTATCCTTTTCGATTTGGATCTTTTCTTGTATGCTTGGATCTTTACTTTTTGAACTCCCTACCAAGAAGAGAAAATGTTGTGTTGGAATCTATAATTCCTATTGGGAAACAAGTCTATAGATACTTGGAATCATTGGTAGATAATGTAAGTGTTTGCAGATCATATTTCACATCCTTAAAGACAAACTTGTGCTATGGTATGTCAATATCTAGTCAGTTTGAAGTGGGTTTATCCTCTGGTAAAAGGGAGTTGGAAGTTATTATTGGTGAGTCTCCTTCAAAACCAAAAAAGAGGAAAACTTATGTAACAGATTCCTCAAAAGAAAAGAAGAATGAAGAAGAATTCCTATTTGGATCTAACTCCTTTGATCCTGAGGATATACGGATGTTGTTGGACAAGGGTGAGATGAAGAAGATTGGTGAAATGTGGAATGCATGCTCTCCATTTGAGAAAATTAAAATTGATGATGTGCTAGTTGATTATTTGCTCAATAAGAATATTTAATTTTTGGATGTGTCAGGCTCCTTTTCAGATAATCTAGTAGAGATTATGGAAGAGAGAACATTGTTGGAAGGACCAGAAGGTCATAGGTTCAAAGATATGATTGAAAGAAGATGTAACAAAGAAAAAAAAGTGTTACATGAACATATCATTGAGACAAAAGAATGTATCAAAGAAATATCTGACATCTACAAGTATTGTCTCTGGTGGTTGGTAGCTACTGATAATTTTAGAAGCCGAATTGAAGCTATTGAAGCTGAGATGAATAGAATTGGAAATAAATTTGATTACTTGAACTATAGAATAAGAGTTGGTGAACTATAGGTGGACTTGCTGACTACTCAGAGGCACAAACATGATATGGTTAGAACTTTCTGGTTGGTTAAGGAATTTTTTGAGGTCTAGCCAGACCATCTCTCCTGAATTCTCTCTGATGCAGAAAATTGTAAACAATTGTGTATGTCTTCTTATCAGACACCCTCCTTTATGCAGTTATCTTTGTTGCAAGGTATGAGTGCAAGAATGAATTTTTTCGTGCTTTCTTGGAAAATAATTCTTCCAATCCTAAGAGAGCGGTACAAGAAAACATTTCATGTAAAAAGTATCATTCTTGTTTGAATTCTTGAAATGGGAAGCTGGATTTTTTGTGATCATATACATATGTATACCTTCTGTTATGAAATAACTTTCACAATAGAAGAATATGATATGGAATATGCTGCAAATACTCGATAATAATTGAGAATAACAAGCCACTTCAAGGGGGAAAACCTCCAAATATCTCTAATGAGAACACACTTCACAACTTCCTATATATACCTATTTTTGCCAAGGATATCACCTAGGCCGACTTAGACACACCTATATAAGACTTAGGCTGACCTAAACAACTAAATAACAATATACTAATGATAATATGACTTAATAGAGAGTTAAGATAGCCACAAGCTGACTATTCATAACCCGATGTACACTAATATTAAGGGTGTAGCATGCCCCCTTCTTCAAAGAAGCATTGTCCTCAATGCTAATCAAGTTTGGATTCTTTTGAATGAACTCCTCATCCTCCCATGTAGCATCTTCAATTAGAAAATATTTCCTTGTAATGAGGTAACTTGGAATTGTTGATGTCACCACCTTCTTCATGCATGTCTGGAAAATTAACTTTAGCTCCCAGATGTGTCTTCCCTTTACATCAAGCTCTTGATGGCGATGAATGTGTTCTCCCTTTACTTGAACCTTTTGATGTGTCATAGAGTAAGAGGTGAGGAATAATATATGGTACCCTTGCATTGGTTGAATAGATTTATTAGGAACTTCTTCTTCTTTCACTTCTTCTTCATTGTCTTTTTCTTTTTCTTTTGTATCTTCTTCGTCTTCTTCTTCTTCTTTGTCTTTTTCTGCTTCTTCTTCTTCTGGTTGGTATTTTGCTTCCTCTTCTTCTATTGTTGCTTCTTCTACTTCTCCATATGCCTCTTCTTCTTCTTCTTCTTCCTCTTCTTCTTCTTCTTCTTTCGCTTCTTCTTCTTCTTCTACTTCTTCTGCTTCTTCTTCTACTTCTTCTTCTTCTTCTTCTTCTTCTTCTTCTTCTTCTTCTGCTTCTTCTTCTTCTTCTTCTTCTTCTACTTCTTCTTCTTCTTATTCTTCTTCTTCTTCTTCTTCTTCTACTTCTTCTTCTTCTTATTCTTCTTCTTCATTTGTTTCTTCTTCTTCTTCTTCTTCTTTTTCTTCTTCTTCTTCTTTTGATTCTTTTTCTTCTTCTTCTCCTTCCTCATTTTTTTCTTCTTCTGGTTCTTGGGTGCTTGAGACCTCCTTTCTTGGTTTATTCATAAAGGCACTTAACATGTTCCGTATGTCTGATATATCTCCTCTTAAGTCACACATATCCATCTTAATTGAGGAAATGTCTTCCTTGACCTTATTTATTTCCTCATTATGAGTAACATCCTTTATTGTTTCACCATCCTTATCAGGATTCTTCCTCGGAGTGACAACATTCTTTTTACCCCTTGTTGCAAGCCCCGTCATGATGGAAACCACTAATGTTGAAATAAATAACACAAATGAAACTTAAATTCTCTAAAATTTTTACTGTAATATCCTTTGGTATGTCTTCAAAAACCCAATAAAAATCAAACTTCAATTCAACAAGATGTGCGAGATATGTAGGCTCCAAAAATATAGTGTAGAAACCCTAATTCTATAATAATTCACTTAATTCTGCTCCAATTCTTCTGAAATCTATACTGTAGCTTCTTCAATATGTTCTTCAAAAACCCTTTAAAAATCCAATTTTTTTTTTCCAAAATCTGAAAGATATGCTCTTCCCAAAATCGCCTCCAAAATTGAGAAAAACCTTGCCTCTATGGTGCCAAGATCATGCTCTAATACCACTTGTTATGAAATAACTTGCACAATAGAAGAATATGATATGGAATATGCTGCAAATAATTGATAATAATTGAGAATAACAAGCCACTTTGAGGGGGAAAACCTCCAAATATCTCTAATGAGAACACACTTCACAACTTCCTATATATACCTATTTATGCCAAGGATATCACCTAGGCCGACTTAGACACACCTATATAAGACTTAGGCTGACCTAAAAAACTAAATAACAATATACTAATGATAATATGACTTAATATAGAGTTAAGATAGCCACAAGATGACTATTCATAACCCAATGTACACTAATATTAAGGGCGTAGCACCTTCTTGGTTTCCCTTTTCCATTGATGTCAAAGGGGGAGAGAGTCATGTGAGCAGGGGAGAGAGCTATGCTAAGGTGATAGGAGGAGAGAATGTTGTGTTTTGAAAATTTTGGCACATGTTGCCATCAATGACAAAGGGGAAGATTGTTGGAAGAATGAATAAGAATGATCATCTCTACAATTTTGTGTTGTCATTGATGTCACCATGTTATTCGAGTTACACTTGACCCAATATTTTGGTTTGGTATTTGAACCGGTATTCAAGCTTCACCCTCTAGTATTTTAGTCTGCAATCTTCCATAGGTGATAGTTGTTACTTACAGATTTGGCAAACAGCTTATGGATTTCAAAATCATGTATGTTCAAAATCTCTTGTGCTCCGATGCTCGTACAACATATTGGCATTATCCCATTGATTACCTTTTACAATTAAGTCTCTTTCTAGCCGACTTTGTGGATAAGTTGAGATATGGTGAATCAATTTTTTTATGTGGATATATGTGTGACCTATCTTACATCCATGTCTGCATGATGTAGCATGTTGAGTGCTTGGAATTGCTTTTGGGAAGATTTTATGAAAGCTTGTAGCTAAAAGTTGGTATTTTTGACAAATAAGAAATGCATCTAAATTAGGCTGACCTAATTAATGCTTGTGGATAGATCGAGTATATATTTTGAATAGTTTTTTATTATTAGAGTGTGTGTGAAAATGATTTTGATGAGGCAGTTGTGAATGCAAAGGTGAAGAAGAGAAAAAATGATGAAGTGTGTTAAGTATGTCTATTGAGCATCACCGGAACTGCATCAACACTTGTTAGGTGCACTCTTATCAATTTATTCTAGCTGTGAAGCCAAATTTTTGTTTTTTAAATCCTTTTGTAGGCAGTGAGCCTCCTTGTAAGCAGTGAGCTTTTGTATTTGGACAGTGAGTCCTATTCAGGGCAGTGAGCCCTTGGCAATGAGCCTTATATATTCAGTTTTGGAACTACTTTATATTGTGAGTTAATCCTCACCTTGGTTTTTCCCTCATTGGTTTTTCCACGTAAAATTTGGTGTTCATTGTGTTTATTTTTTTATCTATTATCTGCATTTCATGTTCATACTTAATAACAGAACAGTGTGGTTGTGAAGTTAATAAGTGTTGAAGTTTTGAGTTTAATTTGGTAACAACTAATTCACCCCCCCTCTTAGTTGTCCTGCACCTTTTAACACTTGTAACATATATAGAATATTACCCTAGAAATATTGTATAGCCTAGCTTAAGTTGTTTAGTCATCTTATAGTGTGTTGCAAGGGACACATATTGTATCATGAAGTTACTCATCATGTACAAGTTCCATGTGATGACATAGAGCTAACCAAGGTAAATCCTTTGATCACCTTTGGTAAGGGATCCTACAACTTACTATGGGTAGTGATCCCAGGCTAGCTATCCATTTATAATTAAATGTATTGGTCTTTGGCCTATAGGCTCACTCTAGAAGTCACTCCCACCTAAGTAATATTAGGATTGTTGGTGTGTTGTTTGTGTTTTTTATTGTTAGATTAAAATTTCCCTACTTGAAGAAAAATAGGGACTTCATCCTATTTGAGTCTTATATTTTTTAATTTTATATCTTTTTCCTAGTGTAAACTTCTAAAATCCAAAAAAATATAAAAATTGAGAAACCAAAAAACTAAGAAATTATTTGGTTATTTGTCCTTACCTATTATTAGGGTTTAGAATTCAACCATCATAAAAAAAATCAAAATATATGGACCTAACCAAAATAGTAGACTCAAATCCCACACAAGCTAAGATAATAATTATAATCAAAGGAAGGCAATAGATCATAATGAAGGGAAAATAAAAAATCATGATCCCTTTAGAACAAATCCACTTACTTGATCAAATAAAGAGTAATGAATATGATAATTATGATCACGACATTATTATGTATCATCCAATTTATGATGACTATGATGTCAATGAGGGTCTTTTGGATCACCAAGTGTATGATCCCTATGATTATAGAGAAATTCTTATGGATCACTTAGTATATGATCCCTATGATCACTATGTTGGTTACATAGCCTGATCTTATGCATTATGAAGCCCATTTTATTGTGGATGGTTGTAGGGGTACCCCTTATGGGCTCTAGGTGTATGGCCCCTCAATAGGGGGTTTGAGGTCTGCACACTCTAGTGGGGGTTTAGGGGAAGCACCCTCAAAATCCAAATTTTAAATATAATCTTCCATTCTAAATATGAACCCTTCATCACTAGGTTATAGATTTGATCATAGAGGTTATGTTGACTCTTCTTGCCCTAGAAGGCAATCCCCTTTATGAGGGCATTCTATTACAAGTGTGTATTGTATTGTGAGAGGATATTGTAATAGAGAGAAGAGAAAGTTGTATTGGATGTGTTGTAGCTTTTATCCCTTCTTTTTATTAAATAAATAAATGAAGGATTGTTTCTCCATGGATGTATCCCATATCATGTGAATCATGTATATCTATTTCTCTATGTTTTATCTTTCATTTTTGCATTAAATTTATTATAAATTGTTGTATGATCCTATTCCTTATTAATCATATATGAGTCGCACATTTATTTAGTTAATAAAATCAAAAGGAAGTCTTTTTGGTTTGAGTGGGAGCAATGGTAGAAGAAGGAAATGTTAGATTTGAGAAGTTCAATGGCTAAAACTACCAACTATGGAAGGTGCAAATGGAGGACTACCCATATTAGAAGGATCTTTTCTTACTGTTGGGTGAAAAAAATGAAGCAAATGAATATGATAGATCAAGATGGAGAGATTCTTGATAGAAAGAAAATAGGAATAATTTAATTATTCTTGGAGTTGTTAGTGGATTTCAACATATCAAAACAAATAAAAATGGTGGATTGTATGCCAGTGTTGACTAAATTTTATGAAAAAGCTTCATCTTCAAATAAGGTATTTTTTATGAAATATTTATGTAATATGAATATTTTAGACAGTGGGCTTGTTGTTGATCATTTAAATAAGTTTAACATTGTCACTAGTTAGTTAATTTTTATAAATATAACCATTGTTGATGAGGTTAGGTATCTCTTGATTTTGTGCTCATTTCCAGAATGATGGAATATCTTGATCATGGTTATGAGTAATTATGTTTTTGGTTCAAGCACTTCAAAATTTGATGATGTTGTTTGTGTTATCCTTTGGCGCGGCCATAGTAAGAGGGTCCTCAATGAGAACAATTTGGATTGTACAGTAAGAGTAACATAATGAAAGAAACATAGAATATGGAGGAAAATGTAGATGAAAATATACTCATTAACAAAAATCTTAGTTACAATAGGCCAGAAACATCTGGGCTTATAGATTCAACTCACCTGTCTGATATAACATGTCCAACATTCCAATATGCTCCTATATGTGAGCTGAAATCTTACAAATCATATCAATCTTAATCTACTCAATCAACTACTACTATTCTAATGATAAATTACAAACTTTATATCATATCTGCAATTCTGGAAACATCCACATCGGCCAAAGATTATCACAATGTCCAATGAAAGAAAATGTGACATGTGCATGAATAGGTCGGCCTAAAATTTGAATTACTTCATCAACAAGTGCATAGAAAGAAGTGTGGACCTATAAGGAAGGTCAGGGACACTCCATGGAACAATTAAAATCACACCTTCAATATTTGAAAGTCACGGGGACGATCCACAATGATTGAACTA
The DNA here is from genome assembly GCA_007258455.2 of Sequoia sempervirens. Lineage (NCBI taxonomy): Eukaryota > Viridiplantae > Streptophyta > Pinopsida > Cupressales > Cupressaceae > Sequoia > Sequoia sempervirens. The sequence continues at coordinate 103,624,185 of VDFB02075321.1, read as the reverse complement.
GCCAAAAACTTTGAAACTATTATGGTGTCGATTCAAGAAACTGCCATGAAATTTAGAAGTGAAACCTTGCCGGAAAAAGATCCAATCATGCTCAATTCTTGGAATAAGGAAAATGAACATGTCCACAATGTACACATAGATCCGCTAGGTCTGGTGAGAAAATATGATGAATCCACCAACATGAACTAAGCAAGAACGAAATTGAAAGAAAATGATTTTTGGTTGATGCACGCTTGCCAAGAACCAAGGATGGTCCTACATCAGACATCTGGGGTTAATGAAAAGCGAGTCCCTCACTTTCCCGGGGCTAAAGAAAAACCAAAATGGTCTACCTTAGCTTGAGAAATCCAAGAAGAATCCTCCACTGGTCTGTCCTTCCACTTCACAAGATACTCTTTATACTTCCTTCCACGAGTCTTCCTCCCCTCTCTGACATCCAAAACCTCTTCAATCTCATCTGACTGTTGCTTAGGAAACTTATTTTCCAATCTTGCTTCACTATCTTCTCTAAATTCTACTTGATGGTACTGATGTAGGTCTACAATGTTGAATATAGGGGATATACCCATGTCATCCGGTAACTCCACCTCATATGCATTTCTTGAATGAAATTTCCTCAAAATTCTATAGGGTCCAAACTTCCTCATCTTTAGCTTACTATATGTTCCAACTAGAAATCTATCCTTCCTCAAATACACCATCACTTCATCTCCAACTTTGAATTCCTTATGTCTCCTATTTTCATCTACTTTATCCTTATACTTCCTGTTCATATCTTCCAATTGTTGTTTCACTTGAGTATGCACTTTCTTCATATGTTCTGCATATTCCTCTACTTCTACACTCCTTTTATATTCCATATTGATATCCCTCAACTCTGATATACCTCAAGGATGAACTCCAGCAACAATCTCAAAAGGTTTCTTTCCTGTACTCGTGTTCACTAAATTATTGTAAGCAAATTCTGCTTGTGCAAGGACTAAATCCCAACTTCCGGTCTTCTCTCCAACCAAACATCTCAAAAAATTTCCCAAACTCATGTTTACTACCTCTATCTATCCATCAATCTATGGGTGAAATGTAGAACTAAACTTCAAATCTGTCTTTAACTTCTTCTAAAGTGTTCTCCAAAAGTAACCAAAAAAATTTGTATCCCTATTTGAAACAACACTCCTAGGTAATCCATGCAATCTAACCACTTCCTTGAAAAACAAGTCTGCTACATGTACTGAATTTTTTGTCTTCTTACAATGTATTAAATGTTCCATCTTAGAAAATTGATCAACCACCACAAATACTGAATCATTACCTCTTTATGTCTTCGTCAAACCAAGTATGAAATCCATGTTGATATCTTCCCAAGGTCTCTCTGTAACTGTCAAAGGTTTATACAATCCAACATTCTGACTACTCCCTTTTGCAACTTGAAAAAATTTGCAACTCTCCATAAATTTCCTAACATCCTTATGAATCTATGGCCAAAAGTAATTTTCACTTACCAAGGCTACTGTCTTATCAATTCCAAAGTGTCCTGACCCACTATGCTTTTCTTTCACCAAGTTATCCCTTGTTGAACTCTAGGGTATACACAACTGATTACCTCTAAAAAAAATATCCTCCTAAATGAAATAATTTAACCACTAACTCCTATCTCCCATGACTAGTTCCTTACAAGCTCTCTAAGGTTTTGCAAAATTTGATTCTTCCTCATACAATTTTTTCAGTTCATCAAAGCCTAATACTTCCACTCTCATCTCTATCAGTAAATTCCTTCTCCTACTCAAATCATTAAAAAATCTATTTGATTTTCCACTCCTATGCTTCAAAACAAAAGTATAACTCTGCAAGAACTCTACCCATCTCATGTGTCTTTGATTCAACTTACCTTGACTTTTCAAATATTGCAATGCTTGATGATCTGTATACAACACAAACTCCTTTGACAACAAGTAATGTCTCCACTTTTTCAAGGCTTGAACTATGGCATAGATCTCCTGATCATACACTGAATATCTTCTCCTAGCATCATTCCATTTCTCACTGAAATAAGCTACTAGTGTCCCTTCTTGATTCAATACTGCTCCAATTACATCCCCTCTTGCATCACAGTCTACTTGAAATACCTTAATAAAATGTGGTAAATCCAACAGAGGCTACTCAGTCACCTTCTTCTTCAATAACTCAAAACTTTGGTCTACTCCAAACGTCTAGCTAAAATCCTTCTTATCTCCTCTCATTTTTTCTATCATAGGACTGCAAATAGAACTAAAATTTTGAATGAACTTCTGGTAGAAACTATCTAATACATTGAATAATCTTACCTCTCCAATGCTATCTAGTGTAGGACACTCAACAATTGCTTTCACCTTCTCAGGGTCCATCTTCAATCCTTCCACAGAGATTACAAATCCCAGATATACAATCTTCTTCATTCATGAAACTACACTTCTTAATGTTTATCAACAACTGCTCTTCTCTCAACCTCTACAAAACTTGTCTTATATGCAAAAAAAATTCTTCTCTACTCTTACCAAAAATCAAGATTTTATCCAAATAAAAAATCACAAACTTACCCAAGAATTTCTTTAGTACCTCATTCATTAGCCTCATGAAAGTACTCGATGCATTTTTCAATCTAAAAGGCATCACCAAACACTCATACAGTCCTTCATTTGTCTTGAATGTTGTTTTCTACTCATCCCATTCTCTGATTCTAATATAATGATATCCACTCTTCAAGTCTATCTCGGTAAAATATTTAGCTCCACTCAAACAATCCATTATGTCATCCATCTATGGCAAAGGGAATCTACACTTCACTGTGATTTTTTTATTGCTCTATAATTTGTACAAATTCTCCATTCCCCATCCTTCTTAGGTGCTACCACAATAGGTACTAGACAAGAACTTAAAATTTCTCAGATCAAACCCTTCCTCAACAATTATTGCACTTTTCTATTCAACTCTTCATTCTTTGTTGGTGTCATCTGGTGTGCTGCTTTATTAGGAAAAATAGCTCAAAGAATCGAATCCATACAATGACTAATACTCCTCACAGGTGGTAATCCATCAGGGAAATTATCTGAAATGATCTCTTCATACTCTATTAGTAACTCCTTTATCTCATCTGTTTGTTCTTCTACATGCTTCAAGTCTTCAGCCTTCTTACGAACTAAAGCATAGCACATGTTATCATGTATCAACCCATCTAGGAATATCCTTCCATCCACCAAAAAAACTCTAATACTTATACAAACCTCAACTATAGGAACATCTTCCAATGGTAACAAAGCCTGCTTCATCCCATTAGCAACAATGGTATATATGTTCTTCTTTCCATCATGAACAACTTGTCTATCATACTACCAAGGTCTTCCCAAAAAAACATGGCATACATCCATAGGCATGATATCATACAAAAATTCATCATGATAATTTCCTATCTTCAATTTCACCAAACATTGTTCACTTACCAGTATCTTATGCTCATCTTGAATCCAAGCTATCTAATAGGGCTTCAGGTGTTTCAATCTTTCCAACTTCAATTTAGTCACCATCTCTTTAGAAACTAGGTTCTCAAAACTTCCACTATCAACAATCACTTTGTAACATTTACCAGCTACCTTGCATCTAGTCTGAAACAAATTCTTTCTCTACAACGGTTCCTTCTCTACATCACTTTGATGTAATAACCTTCTATTCACCAACACTTCTCCATCTTCTAGTTTATTAGATGATCTGACATGATCTTCCTTAGAAAATGATGTTCTTCTATTGTTCTCTATCTTTCTACTTGTCTCTCCCTAATTACATTCAAATGCTTTATATCCTTCTCCACCACATTTAATGAAAGTTCCTTTGAATACTCTTTTCTCCTGTCCTCTATCATCTTTTCTGTAACCCACATTTTAGTAACCACCATATCCTCCTCTTTTGTAAGAGTTTCCATCATTTCTATGATACGAACTGTCATTCTTACTGACCTCCTTATCCTTATTCTGATCCATGAAAGGGCCTCTTCCTCCTCCAATAAAAGTTCTTCCTCTTTGTCTATACTCGTGTATTTTATTCAACTTCTCTTCTTCCTTGAGGGCACACTGATATGCCTCTTCCACGTTCTCCAAATTAATCAAACTGATCTCATCTTGTATAGACGACCTCAAACCATTCACATATCTGGTTACATGCTCAATCTCCTCCTCTGAATGTCCGGATCTGATATTCAAATTATAGAACTCCTCAGTATACTCTATGACACTTGAATCTTTTTGCTTCAAATTTTTCAACTTTCAAAACAAACTAATCTAATAATCTGCAGGCATAAACTTTGTCTTCAACTTATTCACCATCTGATCCCATGATTTTATCTTTTCTTTTCTCTTCTTTTCCTAGCTTTTTGAAAATGTTCCCACCAAAGGGATGCATGTCCTTTCAACTTTGTACAAGAAAACTTCACCTTCTTATGTTCAGTGGTACCTTCAAATTCAAAATACTTTTCCTTCTCTATTATCCAACCAAGCATTTGAATCCAATTTACCTCTATATTCTGGTGGATTGAAATGTGGTTTTGTATTCGCTCTAGTTAGGGATCTTATGAACCTCTCTTCTCCCTGATCAAGACCAGGTTGTTCTTCTCTTCCTCTTTCCTCCTGTACTTCTAGCTCTTCATCACTCACATGATCAACTAGTCGACCTCTTCTCTGGGCCATTTCAACTGCATCTAATCTGGAAGCAATTCCTCTCAACATCTCCATTAAAGCAGGGTTTGCATTTCCACATACTCTATTTCATCTACCATTTCTTCTTCCTGTCATCTTTACACAAGTCCTCTGCAGTTGCAAGTCAAATCCTCAATTTGCCACCCCACAAAAAATCTTCAACAAGACTTCACAAACTCTAACGATTGCATGAGGAATGAATCTTGCTCTGATACCAATCTGGTGTGGCCATGGTAGGAGGGTCCTCAATGAGAACAATCTGGACCATGTAGAAAGAGTAACACAATGAAAGCAACACAGAATATGGAGGAAAATGCAGATGCAAATATACTCATTAACAGAAATCTCAATTACAATTGGTTGGCAACATCCAAGCTTACAGATTCGACTCACAGTCCTAATATAACATGTCCAACATTCCAATATGCTCCTATATGTCAAATAAAATCTTACAAATTAGATCAATCTTAATCTACTCAATCAATTGCTACTATTCTAATGATCAATTACAAACTTTATATCATATCCGCAATTTTGGAAACATCTATGTCGGCCAAAGATTATCATAATCTCCAATGAAAGAAAATGTAATGTGTGAATGAATAGGTCATCCTCAAATTTGAATTACTCCATCAATAGGTGCATAGAAGGAAGTGTGGACCTATAAAGAAGGTTAGGGACACTCCACAGAATAATTAAAATCACACCATCAAGATCCACAAGTCACGAGGATGATCCACAATGATCAAACTATCTGAAAAGTTTGAAATTATTCTAGTGCCATTTCAAGAAACTTCCATGAAATCCGGAAGTGATAAATTGTCAAAAAAATATCCAATCATGCTAAAATCTTGGAATAAGGAAAATGAACATGTCCACAATGTACACAAAGATCCACTGGGTCTGGTGAGAAAATATTATGAATACACCAACATGAACTAAGCAAGAAAAAAATTGAAAGAAAATTATTTTTGGTTGATGCAAGACTGCCAAGAACCAAGGATGCTGCTGCATCATCCATAGTGAGGAAATTTAATAGAGAAACAAAGGTGATACATCAGGTAGTTTTTTGAATGTAGCAAACATGTGAAGATAGAGGGGGATAGGAAGAGCCCACAAAATTGTGGGAAGTCTAAGAAGGGTATATCCAAATCTAAAGAAAGGCTAGAGTGCTAGAATTATGTGAAATAAGGATACCTTAGGAAAGAATGTTGATATTGAAAAGGGAAAAAGGAGATGGAAAAAAATAAAATAGAAAAGAATAAAATGTAGTAGGTGATGTGTTACAAGATTCTTTGATCATTTTATTAGATAATATTACTTATTCTTGGGTTTTAGACTCAAAGGATTCATTTCATGTCACACCCCATAGGAAATTAGCATAATTAGTTATATTACATTGTATGTTAGAATTTGAATAATTTATAAACCTCCACAAATAAGCATTTAACCAATTAAATATTATCTTAATAAACATATACTTACATATTCACATAAAGGAGATTGTTTGTTTATCACAGTGTAACTGCAACTAGCATTATTCAACTAAATCCATCAACTAAACATATCAAATAATAACCAAGACAATCCATATAAACATATGAATATCAACTTTGTCTATGAGAATAAAACCATCATTCTTAATCCATCTTGGGTAGGTATTATTATTCCTATCACTTTGATCAAATAATCATAAAATAGCAACTTAAAACCTTCACTTATACCTCAATTTTCAAATATAGAACAACCTAGACATTCCTTCTCAAAATCATTAAAACATTGAGTCTTTCAATCTTAGTTTAAATATACATGTAATTGTTATAATTTTAAATACATACACTTGATATAAATGCAAGGATGAACAACATATCCAATTCCTATTAGGATTATCATCATCACACAAAATTCACCAATTAATTTAACCCAACCTCTTGATCATATCAACCAACAACAAGAATTTTATTAGAAGAATAATTATAGTCATACGAAATTTATACCTTGGTGGTGGGTTAAAAAAGACAAGAGAAGAGAAGAGAGGAATTTGTATTTGGTGGAAGATGTTCACATATGGTAAATATAATTCCATAAGTGAAAGAGGTATTAGTAAGTAGGTTTGGTAGATGAAGATAAGAAGAATTCAAAGTAGATGTTGGCAAAGGAGAAGAAATAATATTTTCTTGGTACCTATGATAGAATTGGAGCATGTTGTAAATATTTTACTATATGGAAAGATAGTTCAACCACCCCACTCCAATATATGAGCCATGCTCACAAACTTCTTACCCAATGTGTTTGATGTAGGAGCATCTAGTTCCACATGCAATCCTACATCACCAAGAAAATATTCTTTTAATAATAGTTTTGTAATTTTTGTGTAGGTTTGAGATTCAGGAGCATATATTTGGAGGTTTTTGAGGAGAAAAATCTCTATTTTCAAGTACTTAGATTTCATTTCAAACATCATAAGAAAAAAGGGTGTTTAATTTAATTTTAAATTTATTAATATTAAATAATTACAAGATTTTAGGTGTTGAAGGGGACCATTTGAATGTTAGAGGGAACTTGTAAAGTAAAATTAGTTAAAAATTAATTGATTTAATTATTTTTTATGCCTAGGTAAGTGTACATGAAGAAAATAAAATTTAGCATTCAAATCTTATATTATTCTTTTAATTTGGGTACCTATAATAGAGGTGTTAGTGATATTTGTTAGGAAATAATACACCAATACCTAGTTCATTTAATCCATTTCCTACACAACCCCATGAGAGAAAATCGTTCATACAAGCTTAAAAAATAACCATAATGTTGGAAACACAAGGGAAAATAACTAAGAGGGGGGGTGAATCATTTGTCTCAGAAATTATACTTATTACACTTATTTTCAAATCTAATAAATAAACATGAAAGCATAAACCATCACCACATCAGAGACACACATAACACCAAGCTTTTTTACATGGAAACCATGTTAGGGGAAAAACCACGGTGGAGGTTAGTCCACAAGATTATACTCTATTAAAAGTATTATAAATGGGGAATGCACATGCATTCAAGTGCACTTCCTAGAGATCACTGCTCAAATAAAAAAGGATCATTTCCCAAAAGAAGACTCACTATCTTACAGTCACATTCGGATTACATCCAAAAGATTTTAAACTGAGAAAAATAGCATCTTCTAATGCCCAATTACAGTTTTAGTTAAGCACATAAACACTTTCATCAGCTCACTCTTTTTCACACTTTACTTCTACCTTCAAAAGATTAGAACATTATTCGCACTCAACACACACACTATGCCCTCAAATGGAATAAATAATCAAATATATATATTCACAACTAAGAATAACATCAACTACATGTTGGCCCAACAAAATTATATAAGAGTGATTTTGCACCCCATGTGCAAATCCCCATTTTTCCTTCATCCACCTTAGAAAACCAAGTTAAAAGGCTTAATTCAACCTAAGCCTATTGCTTGCATCCCACTTAGCACCTATTTTGAGCATCGGTGGAGGTGTTTCTATTAGGGATGCCCATGCAGTGCACAAACATCTGTGTGGTGCGCTTACGTCCCTGGAAGATTCATGTAGCTGAACCTGCAGAGGTGTTACTCTTCTCATTGGAGGTGAAGTTGTAATGCTTCCTTCGGCTGACCGACCCAAATATGGCCATTTTTCTCCATTCCTCCTTAAAATTCACTCTTCCAACTTGCATTCCAAATCTTCACAACTTCAAGCTTCCATTCTCACACTTTCACATTCACTTTCAAATAATTCCAAGCATTCCATTGTTGCCAAAGCAACACTCCATCAATTCAATAGAGAAATTTTGGGACCACAGTATTGCAACAGAGGCTTGAGTACTCTCATTTTCTCCCCCAAGCAGCCTTGAGTTCTCTTGGTGAAGGTGGTAAGCTTCCCTCTCCTCTCCTCTATCACTTGGTTGAGTAGCATAATATTTTTTTTAGTGCTTCTTTGCTTTTTACTATATTATCTTCTTTATCTCATTTCCTCGGCTATCCGTGGAGGTGGAAACACCTTAATGGGGGTCTGACTGAGGGGTCTGGCTGAGGCAGGCCCCTATACAACCACCCAAAATTTTCCTCTCTTGTTGTGTGTCTAGGAGCATGTGCTCTTCGAGGAATCAGTTGGCAAATGAATTCCTTGGTGAGATTCTCCTCATTCTCCTCACTCTTGTGTATTTCTTTATAATATTAGAGAGTATTGCATCTACATAATCACATCATTCTAGCCCTTTAGTTAATCAGTTGGGTCATTAGCTAGTTTTATTGGTTTAACCTTGTCTTCACTATTGTTTGGTCATACGAATGACAATGCAATTTTGAGATGCTAGCACGTCGCAATGACATCCCAAGACTGTTCTTTTGTCCTTAGATAGAGAGCTCCTTGCGGCATAGTGTGATACCTAAAAACCAAATCACCTAGCCCTTTCCTTCATTTCGGGACTGCAAAGTAACTAAGAGGCCTCACGGTCCTCGTTACTCTTGCCTCGCATTTCCTTGCATTTCACTTAGCTGACGTAAGTTAGGGAAGCCTCTCACATCTTGACCCTCTATGACTTGGGGTCTTGCATGTGGTGGTCCTCCTCTCTTAAATTTTTGGAGAACCTGACGTGAACCATTTTGGTTTTGTCCTTGCGATCCTGATAGTTCCTTTTCATGTACTCTAGGAGTGTTGTAGGTGTGATTCTTGTAAGGTTGTTGCCTTACAACCCAACCTACGACCCCTAGTTGGTGTAGTTGGAAGGTTCCAAAGGTATTACGTGATGAAACCTTAGTTGGGTCACTATCTTATCCTTTTACTTTTAGGGATTGTATGAAAGTATTGTCTAGTGTGCATAATGGCTTCCTTCTTGCACCAACCCATCCCCTCTGCATAGTCTATGGATAGTGGTACTAGTATAAATTTCACTTCATAGGACCTACCAATGGGCTTTAACAAGGAACTATGTATGATTTACATTCTTGCACGGATCAATAGAAACATTGTAGTAGGTGTTCTTGTTGTTCCGACATCACAAGTAAACATCATAATAGAGGAAATTATGCTAATAAAATTTTTACACAAGGATGGGTACGATCCTCCTGTGAGTACCATCTACACACATGATGAGCTTTCTGTAGCCCCTTTGGGTAGTATTGTCCTATTGGTCTTAGTTCGACTTAAGTGTATGAAACTCCTATTTGATATCATCCCTGGGTCTGAACTCTTTAGGGTGAAATTGGGTATCCCTTGGTTAGTGGCGATGAACACGGTACCCTCTTTCATGCATAAATTCCTAAAATTTATCCATGGGGGCTCCGTACATGTAATCCACAACACCAGCTATAGACCATCAGTTACACGTGTCAGCTACTCCTTGGACCAATCCTGGCCTACGCTCATTGGTCCTCTTCCACCTAGGATGAACCTTCTACACTAAACATATCAGAACTATAAGAAAGGGCAACTAAGGCTGAAAGTGAGATATCCTCACTCACCTTGTGCCATTTCACATAAGGCTTGTTTAAAAGCTAATAGTGATGCCGCTAAGGCATGAAAAAAGAAAGAAGAGAAGCGGTCTCGTAATCCTCCTTCTTTCTCTTCCGCTAGTCAGTTGGGTGCCTCTTCTTGCTCTATTGAGGTACAATTGGGTCCTTCTCCTCATCTATAGGAGAACCCTATGGTGCTCTCTTGGTGAAAGCATAAGTTTCCTACTTTCGAACTTACTGTTCTCGTGACAAAACCTAGACCTAATCGGTACAATAGGAAGAAGGTCTCCCAGGGACAATCCTCATTTTCTTGACCTCTGCGACATCCTACTACCCCTGCTCATAAGCTAGTGAGTGGAAAGAGGCCCACTATTGAGGCTCTTAATTCAACTCCTCCTATCACTCCTCAGCTTGCTCCCACGTAGGAACCTATTCCCCTACCAAAAACAATCAAGGTGGATGTTCCTATGGTTGAGCAGGAACCTTTTTTCCCTTCGCAATTCTTGGCCTCTAACTCCAAGAGTTGAAGAAACCACCTTGCACGTGAATGCAAGTGTCGGTGAAAGGTTCTCTTGGTTGAGAAAGTTGCCTCTTAAAGAAAGGAAGAATAAATGACTGCCCTTGCTTCAGGGCCTCCTGCAACGTCTTCTTCCTCCCTTCCTTTTGCTTCTATCCATTCTGGTCCTACGCTATGCCCAACTTCCATTGCGAGTGCAAATGTACCTAACCCCAAATGAGTACAGGTGTTTATCTCTCCTTCGGTGGAGCCAACCTTGCTTATGACCATTATAGAAATTCAGCCTCTCCCAAAGCCCGTGGATATTATTAATTCCTTAGTTGTATCCATTGTGGCTCATTCCTCCTCTTCCTTTGCACCTCTAGCCTCATTTGTGGGGAGTTCATCTCCTCCAATGAAGAAGGAGGTTGAGTGTGGTCCTTCTAGCAATGAGGGACACAAGAAGAGCCCACCTTCTTAACAAGGTGGTCCTATATTGACTTGTTTCGTACTAGTGATAGAACTAGTCCCAACCTCCCCTGAACTTGTCACTAGTCCTGAGTTATTCAGAAAGCCTAGTGGTGAATCTCAGGCTCAACCTAGCCCATCCACTAAAGTTAGACATGGCGCTCCTATGGGATGCATGTTTAAATTTGTGGATGAAGTCTCATCCTTGTCGGTGATCTTCATGAAGTCGCTAACCTTAGCTCCATAAGAGCTCAGTGGAGAGGACCTCGAGGGTCCCTCTTTCTTAGCCCTTGTTGCAGGAGGGTCGGATGCTCTTCCTCTTAACATCCCACCATTGCAGGCTCATCCTCCTTCCCCTTACAAGGATTTATATTGGGAAGTGGATGACCTCTTAGCTGATCAATGTTAGGAGGAGGTCCCTTTTCTTGATCTTGTGTGTGTATATGTGCTTTCTAATGTGTTCCCATGTGCTCATGCTATGTGTGCCTAGATGACCCTCATCATCCCTATTAGTGCTTGGATATAGGTGTATTTTTTGTGTCGTGAACCTTCTTCTATGTGTATCATCATTCTTCCATGTTTGTGCTTGATTTTCAATAAATTGGGGACGATGGAAAGCATTGGGAACATTTAGGATTCCCTTCCATTTTGACCTAATTTTTTATTTTTACTTTGTTTTCCATGCATTCTTCCTAATCTAGTTGGGGATTGATGATATTTTTCCTTGCATTGTGGTTACCTATAATATGAGCTCGAATAGATATGACCCCACTAAACTAGATCCCCTTGTGCCCTTTGTTTGTATTTTTTCTTTTTGTTTTATCTTTATCTTGCTCTCTTCTTTGCTTGAGTTGTCCCTCTCATGTGTGACAATGTTCTTTTCTTTAAAATTTTGATTTTTAGAAAATGCATTCCTTGTCAATGAATCTTTTCTTAAAAATCCACAAAACTCTTCTTTGGAATTGCATTCTCAACATGGAACCCTAATGAAATGTGTTTTCTTCATCATGGGTTTGTAAAGAAAGGACTTGAAGACCTTCCTCCAAAGCAAAAATAGATTTGACATTCCCCGCGCGTGGGGACATATCCTTCCTTTCAAATTCCTTGATGAGTGGACCCCTTTTTCTTCATGGCAGGTTCCCAAGGGACCCTTCTTTGAATGTCTTTTCCTTGAATGAATTCCTTCACATCTAGGCTAGGGGTAGCTCGAATAGACTTATTACATTCCCCTTTTCGTGTCTAGCTCAGGGGCAGCCCAACTAGACCCATTTCATATCTTTGTGTCTAGCTTTGGGGTAGCCTAACTAGACCTTACCTTTCAAATAGTGCGTCCCTTGAGTGGATTCCTCTCCTTTTGAATGGTTCCCAAGGGACCCCTTTGAAAGACTTCTAAATCATCGACGGTCTGAGTGACTGTTTGCCTACTCACCTATTTGGCTGCTTCTTGACTTTGCGGAGTCCGCTTCCTTGTGGTATCCTTCATGCTAGAGTTTTTGGGGTTTACCTTCCTTGCAGGTCTACGGGCCTGTAAGGCACTTACTTCACGAGGCTTCCTTCATACAAGAGATCTTGGGGGTCACCTCCTTGCAAGTCCACAGGCCTGTAAGACACTTTTTTTTTTCCAGATTCATTGTTCCAAGTAGCTATGGAGTCCTTTGCTTTTCCTACACCTTTAGGTTCACCAGATTGCAGTCTGCTTCCTCTATGGTTTAGATATACATTTCTAACCCTACTCTTTCTTGATCTACTTTACCGAGCACTCATTAGTGTTCGTGCTTGCAAAAGTGGGGGAAAAATGTATAAGAGTGAATTTGCACCCATGTGAAAATCCCCTTTTTTCCTTTATCCACCTTAGAAAACCAAGTTTAGAGCCTTAATTCCACCTAACCCCACTGCTTGCATCCCACTTAGCACCTATTTTGAGCATTGGCAGAGGTTTTTCTTTTAGGGACACCTGTGAGGCATGCAGATTTCTGTGTGGAACACTTACATCCCTAGCAGATTCATGTGGCTAAACCTGTAGAGGCATTACTCTTCTCATTAGAGATGAAGTTGTAATGCCCCCTTCGGCTGAATGACCCAAACATGGCTATTTTTCTCCATTCCTCCTTAAAATTCACTCTTCCAACTTGCACTCCAACTCTTCACAACTTCGAGCTTCCATTCTCACACTTTCACATTCACTTTCAAATCATTCGAAGCATTCCATTGTAGCCAAATCAACACTCCATCACTTCGGTAGAGCAAGTCTGGGACCATACCATTGCAATAGAGGCTTGAGTACTCTCATTTTCTCCCCCAAGTAGCCTTGAATGTTGTTGGTGGAGGTGGTAAGCTTCCCTCTCCTCTCCTCTATCACTTGGTTGAGTAGCATAATAATATTTGTAGTGCTTCTTTTCTCTTTACTATATTATCTCCTTTATCTTGTTTCCTTGGCTGTCTGTGGAGGTGGAAACACCTAAATGGGGGTCTGACTAAGGCAGGCCCCTATACAACCACCCAACATTTTCCTCTCTTGTTGTGTGTAGGAGCACATGCTCTTTGAGGAATCAGTTGGCAAAAGAATTCCTTGGTGAGATTCACCTTATTTTCCTCACTCTTGTGTATTTTCTTTATAATATTAGAGTATTTCATCTACTTAATCACATCATTCCAGCCCTTTAGTTAATCAGCTGGGTCATTAGCTAGTTTTATTGGTTTAACCTCATCTTCACTATTGCCTGGTCATACGAATGAGAACGCACTTTTGAGATGCCAGCACACCACACTGACATCCAGAGACAATGCTTTTTTCCTTAGACAGAGAGCTTCTTGAGGCATAGTGTTAGACCTAAAAACTAGCTTGCCTAGCCCTTTCCTTCATTTCGGGTATGCAAAGTAACTAAAATGCCTCATGGTACTCATTACTCTTTCCTCATATTTCCTTCCATTGCACTTAACTGAGGTAAGTTAGGTTAGCCTCTCGCATCTTGACCCTCTATGACTTGGGGTCTTGCACATGGCGGTCCCCCTCTCTTACACAAATCTAAAATGTGTACAAACTGTCAGCCCAATCCATAAAAAATTATCAATGTGAACCAAACAATGTTGGCCAAAACATAGTAAGGACCCAAAACAATATCCTCAAATACAAAACACCTTAAACAATTATGCCTCAAAGATCAGCAACATGCTACAATCACCTTGTCATCCATGATCATGAAAAGAATGAACTCACAAAATAAAATCACCAATCGTGAGCACAACGATCAATTCAGACCAACAACACAGATAGAGCATGATCTAGAAACATCCACAAGCATCATGAATCACCATAGAAGTATCCGCAACAACTCAAATTACAAGAATCACATCATCTTCTATTAGGAACACCAACTAAAGTAATAGAACAATTGTCAGAACACAGATAATTATAGCTTAATCAAATATTCATGCAAACCTCTGAAACTTCATGTCGACAAACTAGATATACTTTTCAACAAACCTTTTAATCCACAACCTCTCATCATCAATATACTAAGCTAGCCACCATACCGAACTTCATTGCATCACTGACAACCTGGAACTTATTTTATTACAATTTTCTCAATATCCTCGACATATACATCCTTAAAGACATTAAGGCCAGTAGTGTTGACATCAATGACAACCACATATCTGCAATATCAAACAATCTCCCTCATTGGCATTGATGGCAATACATGATGTGAAAAACACCATCAATGATACTTTCTATTAGCACTTTCTCCCCTTATATTTTGACTCTTTTCTCCTTAACTCTTTCAAAGTTTTCCACAAGACTCTTCTCCCCCTTCGACATTAATGACAAATATGCACATTATCTTGCACACAAGCTCTAAACCACATTTTTTAACATCTTACTACTCCCCCTAAGTAGTAGCCACTACAACATCAATCTAGATCACAAGATATGACTATGAAATGCACAGATTGATGCAAGTCAATGCACCTTAATTCTAATTAGGAGGGGTAATCACTCCCAACTTCCCTCTAAGATACTAAAAAGTATCCTTAAATCAAAGCTTCAACAAATAATTTTCCAATCTAGAATACCATGCTCTTGGGGCTTGATTAATTCCATACAATGCTTTCTTCAACCGGGAAACCATATCTCCCTAATCAGTCAATTGAAATTCATCAGGTTGCTCAATATACACTTCTTCTTCTAGTTCACCATTTAGAAATGTTGACTTTACATCCATCTGATAAACCTTGAAGTTTTTGTAAGTAGCATAAGCAAGGAATAGTCTCACAACTTCAATCCTAGCAATAGGAGCAAAATTTTCTTCAAAGTGAATTCATTCCATCTGAGAATATCCTTTACACACAAGTCTTGCATTGTTTCTAACAACTTCACCTTGCTCATTCAGTTTGTTCTGAAAGACCCATTTAGTTCCAATTAAATTTTTGTCCTTAGGTCTAGGAACAAGAATCCATGTATCATTCTTCTCAATTTGTAGTAGTTCTTCTTTCATTGCTTCCACCCAATGTTCATCTTTACATGCTTCATTGACACTATTAGGCCCAGAATTTGACATCAAACAGTATTCTTTTGTAATTCTTCTCCTCATTTGAACATCTTTGTTCTTATCACCTATAATCTAATCTTTTGAATGATTTAGTCTTACATACCTTGGAGTCTTAGGGTGTTCTTGAACTTTAGGCTCTTTTGATCTCACTTTTTCACTTTCACTAGTTTCATCCTCTTGATTTCCCTGATTCACCAGAATGATTTCAACTTGATTTAGAGTTTGAACTTTCTTTCCTTTATTTGAATTTCCATTCTGATCATCTAAATCATATCCACAGGTTTTGGATGGTCTAACTGTGTCTTCATCAACCTTGACATTATCACATTTCAATTACTTTCCTCAATCTCTTATTGTAGCACCGGTAGGCTTTACTTTTAGTAGAATAGCCAAGAAAGATACCTTCATCATTTCTAGCATCAAAGTTTCCTATATCTTCATCTCTTTTGATATGGCATTTACTCCCAAATATTTTGAAGTATCTAACAGTAGGCTTATGACCAAACCATAGTTCATAAGGAGTCTTATCGGTATCGCCTTTAACATGTACCCGATTGAGAATATAAACAGAAGTACACTCATAGCTTCTCTCCAACAAATATGCACAACATTTGCTTCCAACATCATAGTCCTAGAAGCTTCTTGAATTTTCTAGTTCTTCCTTTCCACAACCCCATTTTTTTGTGGGGTCCATGGGGTAGATAATTGTCTCTTTATCCCATGCTCTTCACAAAAAGAACTAAACTCACTGGAAGTGAATTCACCACCTCTATATGATCTCTAACATTTAATCTTCAGACCTATCTCTATCTCAACCATAGCCTTAAAAATCTTGAATTTCTCTAGAGCTTTAGATTTTTCCCTCAAGAAAGTAACCCACATCAATCTAGAATAATCATCAATAAGTGACATGAAATACTTGTCTCCTTGTAAACTTCTGACTCTAGAAGGACCACACAAGTCAGTATGCACAAGCTCTAACACTTCATTTGAACAATGTTGTTTGCTCCAGAATGAAACTCTAGTTTTCTTCCCTAACTGACATTCCTTGCATATAACATTAGCAGGTTTTATCAACTTAGGAAGATCTCTCACTACTTGAGTAGAACTTATCTTGATAATATTTTCAAAGTTTACATGACACAATCTCCTATGCCACATCCAACTTTCATCAACTTGAGCAATCAGACAAATTTTACTAGTAGCACTTAGGTGAAAGATATTACCTTTTTTTTGTACCAGATGCAATCACATTTTTGAAACTCCCCAATATTCTACACTTTCCATCCTTGAATTAAAGATTGTATCCCTTGTCAAGCATCTATCCAACACTTAAGAGATTATGCTTCAATCCTTCTACATATAGGACATCATCATTATTATTCTTACCATCAAGAGAAATGGATCCTCTACCACAAATTACACCAGCTTTGTCATCACCAAATCTTCCAACACCACCATCATACTTTTCCAAGCTCACAAATTTAATTTTATCACCTATCATGTGATGAGAGCATCCACTATCAATCACCCATTCATCTTTTCTTCAACTCTGGTAGCTAGAGCTTTCTCCACATTTATGTAGCTAGCAGATTTAGTAGGTATTGGATCATTTTCCTTGATAGCAAAAATACCCACTCATCCTCACTTAAATTCCCTTTATCAGATTCATCATTTGTCACACCTTCATCAGCAGCATAATAAAACTTTCTTTGGAATCTAGGGTTGTTATGTCTTCGCTTAGGAACTCTTTCCGGACACATTGAGGAAAAATGACCTATCTTATTGCAAGAAAAACATTTAAGAGTAAATTTCCCTTTATACTTACCTTCTCCTTTGGCTACCCTCTTGAAAATAAGTGCTTCAAGCTCATCTAGTTTTCTCTCTTCTTCTTCAATCTCTCTCATTTCCTGCTCATACTTGGACATTTTTCTAGAAGAACCTTCTCCCAGATCATATCTCTACTTATCTTTTCTAGAAATAGTAGCTTTGAATGCAACTTTTGTCTTAGGAAGAGATTCACCAAACTCACTTAACTCAAAAGCAGCAAGCTTACCAATCAACATGTCTCTAGTTACATTTGTCATAGTCTAGATCTCCTCAATAGCAGCAGCTTTAAGTTTGTATGAAATAGGCAAGGATATGAGCAATTTAGCAACAATATCTAATTCTTCCAATGTTATACCAGCACATTTGATACTACACACAAGTTCATTCACTCTCTACATAAAAGAAGTGATGTTCTCATCTTCACCCATTCTCAACGTTTCATATTTCCCTTTCAGGCTTTGTAGCTTAGAAATCTTCACATGGGTATCACCTTCATACAAAGTTTCCAACTTTTTCCAGATCTCATAAGCAGTCTAAAGCTCTATTACATTTTTCATCTTAGAATCAGTCAAAGAACTCAACAATGCTTCCTTAGCCCTAATATTGTACTCGACTTCCTTAATCTCACATGTAGTAGAAGGACCATTCTTGTTGGATGTTATGGTTGTGTTACTAATATGTGGTTGTCATTGATGTAAACACTATTAGCATTAATGCATTTGAAGCTATATATGTTGAGGATATTGAGAAAATTGTAATAAAATGAGTTGCACGTTGTCAATGGTGAAGTGAAGTTTAGTCTGTCGGTGAGTTTAGTACATTGATAATCAGAGGTTGTGGACTAAATGGTTTCTTTTTTATTATATCTATTTTATCCAAACTGAGTTTCAAAGATCCGCCTGAAGATTTGATCGAGTTATGAAGATTTGTATTTTGACAATCTTTCTATTACTTTAGTTTGTGTTCCTGATTGAAGATGATGCAATTTTAGTAAGTTATTTTTTGTGGATGCTACTCTAGTGATTCATGATGCTTGTGGATGTTTCTAGATCATGCTCTATCTCTACTGCACATTCTCATTAATCGTTGTGCTTGCGATCTGAGATTTTCTCTTGCATGTTCATGTTTTTCATGTTCTTGGCTGACAAGGTGTTTGTAGTGTGTTGTGGATCTTCGAGGAATAATTCTTGAAGGTGGTTCATGTTCAAAGATGTTGATTTGGGTCTTCACTATGTTGTGGCTGACCTTGGTTGATTCACATTAAAATTATTTATTGATTTGGGCCGATTGTTTATATTCATTTTATTATTTTTATTAAGGCCAACATGTAGCAATTTAATTCCTTGTTGCAGATATATATAAGTGATTTTTATTTGAATTCAAGTATGCCAGTGGATGTCGAATGTATGTGTGCATGAATAATGTTCTAAATCATTTGAAGGTAGAGAAGAGTGTGAAGAAGTGTTCATGTGCTTAACCAAAACTGTAATCAAGCATTAGCAGATGCTATTTTCTCAATTCAAAATCTAGATGGTTGTAATCTGAATCTTTTTGTAAGATAGTTTGTCTTCCTTTGTAATTGAGTAGCGAGCTCTAGGAAGTGCAACTAAATTCATGTGCATTCCCCATTTAATTCTTTATACTTTTAACAGGGTATAATCTTGTGGACTAACCTCCATCGTGGTTTTTTCCTTAACAGGGTTTCCATGTAAAAAATATTGGTGTTATGTGTGTTTCTGATGTGTTGATGATTTATGCTTTCATGGTTAATAATAAAATATAAGAATAAGGTTAATAAGGCTAATAAGTTTTGAATTTCTATGAAAACTAATTCACCCCCCCTATCAGTTGTCTTCCCTTGTGTTTCCAAAAATTGGTATCAGAGTAGGTTCCTTGGAAGAAGTTTATCAGCTTGAGGTGATCTAGGATGGTGACATACAAGAAGGATAGTCCAAGATTTGATGGAGAAAATAATTATATGTGGAAGACTTGAATGGAGTGCCATCTGAGATGCATTGGTGAACCCCACTAGAGCATTACAAGTAATACGTACGTTATACCTCATAATGGTCCTACTACTTCTGCTAAGATTATAGATGTTGAGTACAATATTAGGGCTAAGGAAGCATTATTGAGCACTTTGACTAATACTAAGATGACTAATGTTATGCATCTAAAGACTACTTATGAGATCTAGAAAAAGTTAGAAACCTTGTATGAAGGTGATCCTAATGTGAAGATTGCTAAGTTGTAGAGTCTGAAAGGGAAATATGAAATGTTGAGAATGGGTGATGATGAAAATATTACTACTTTCATGCAAAGAGTGAATGAACTTGTGTGTGGAATCAGATGTGTTGGTGGATAGTTGGAAGAATCAGGGATTGTTCCTAAAGTGCTTAGATATGTGCCTACTTCTTATGAAGTCAAAGCTACAGCTATTGAAGAGCTCTAGACTATAACAAATGTTACTCGAGATATGTTGATTGGTAAGCTTACTACTTTTGAGTTGAGTGAATTTGGTGATTCCCTTCCTAAGATAGAATCTACATTCAAGGCTACTACATATGGAAGAGATAAACAAAGATATGATCCAGGAGAGAGTTCTTCTAGAAAGACATTCAAGTATGAAGAATAAATGAGACAGATTGAAGAAGAAGAAAGAGAACTAGATGAGCTTGAAGCACTAATTGTGAAAAGAGAAGTCAAAGGACAAGGTATGTATAAAGGAAAATTTCCTACTAAATGTTTTTCCTACAATAAGATAGGTCATTTTGCATCAAGGTGTCTAGAAAGAGTTTCTAAACAAACAAGCCTAAATTTCAAAAGAAGTGTTATTATGTTGGTGATGAAGGAGTGACAGATGATGAATCTGATAAAGGAAATGGAAGTGAGGACAAATGGGTATTTATTGCTATCAAGGAAAATAATCATGTTTCTACTGAATCTGCTAGTTGTACAAATATGGAGAAATCCTTAGCTACTTGAGTTGAAGAGAAAGATGAATGGGTAATTGACAGTGGATGTTCACATCACATGATAGGAGAAAAAAGTAAGTTTGTGAGCCTGGAAAATTATGATGGTGGTGTTGTGAGATTTGGTGATAACACAGGTGGTGTGATCTATTGCAGAGGATGCATTTCTCTTGATGGTAAGAATACTACTGATGATGTCCTATGTGTGGAAGGTATGAAGCATAATCTTCCAAGTTTCAAATAGATGGTTCATTTGGGTTACAATCTTCAGTTCAAGGATGGAAAGTATAGAATATTGGGATGCTCTAGAAATGTGATTGAATTAGGTACAAAAACAAGAGGCAATATCTTTCATTTGAATGCTAGTAGTAAAAGTTGTTTGATTGCTCAAGTTGATGAAAGTTGGTTGTGGCATACAAGAATGTGTCATGTTAAATTTGATAATATTTTTAAGATAAGTTCTACTTAGGTAGTGAGAGATCTTCCTAAGTTGATGAAACCTACTAATGCCATATGCAAGGAATGTCAGTTGTGGAAGTAAAACCGAATTTCATTTCAAAGAAAACAACATAATTCAAATGAATTGTTGGAGCTTGTGTATACTAATTTGTGTGGTCCTTCTAGAGTCAAAATTTTACAAGGTTACATGTATTTCATGTTTCTTATTGATGATTATTCAAGAATGATGTGGGCTACTTTCTTAAGGGAGAAATCTAAAGCTCTAGAGAAGTTCAAGATCTTTAAGGATATGGTTGAGACAGAGATTGGTCTGAAGATTAAATTTATGAGATCAAATACAGGTGGTGAATTCACTTCTAGTGATTTTAATTCTTTTTGTGAAGTGCATGGAATAAAGAGGCAATTATCTACCCTGCGGACCCCTCAGCTAAATGGAGTTGTGGAAAGGAATTATAGGATAGTTCAAGATGATCCTAAAACTATGATGTTGGAAGAAAATATCTTCATATCTACTAGAGAGAAGTTGTGAGTATTGTTGTTTACATTATTAACCGGGTACAAGTCAAAGGTGATACTGGTAAGACCCCTTTTGAGCTATGGACTGGTCATAAGCCTGTATTGTTAAATATTTCAAAATATTTGGAAGTAAATGTTAAATCAAAAGAGATGAAGATTTAGGAAAGTTTGATGCTAGGAGTGATCAAGGAATCTTTTTGGGTTACTCTACTAAAAGCAAGGTCTACCAGTGTTATAATAAGAGATTGAAGAAAATGGTTGAAAGTGCAAATGTTAAGGTTGATGAACACATAACTAAACCATCTAGAACCTGTGGATATGATTTTGATGATTAGAATGATGCTACAAATAGAGGAAATAAATTTCATACTTCAAATCAAGTTCAAATCATTATGGTGAATCAAGTAGGTCAAGAGAAAGAAAAAATTGGTGGAAGAGTAGAAGAAAGATCAGAAGAGCTTGAAATTCAAGAATGTCCTAAGACTTCAAGGTATGTAAGATTGAATCATTCAGAAGATCAGATCATTGGTGATAAGAATAAATGTGTACAAACTAGGAGAAAGGTTGTAGAAGAATATTGTTTGATTTCAAAGACTGGGCCTACTAATGTGAATGAAGCATGTAAAGATAAACATTGGGTTGAAGCAATGAAAGAAGATCTAAAACAAATTGAGAAAAATGATACATGGATTCTTGTTCCTAGACCTAAGGATAAAAATGTCATTGGAACTAAATGGGTCTTTAGAAACAGACTGAATGAGCAAGGTCAAGTGGTTAGAAACAAAGCAAGATTGGTGTGTAAGGGATATTCATAGATGGAAGGAATTGATTTTGAAGAGAATTTTGTGCGTATGCTGCTTACAAAGACTACAAGGTTTATCAGATAGATTTCAAGTTAGCTTTTCTAAATGACAAGTTGGAAGAAGAGGTGTATGTTGAGCAACTAGATGGATTTCAATTGACTAATCAGAGAGATATGGTTTGTAGGTTGAAGAAAGCACTGTATGGAATTCAACAAGCCCCTAAAGCTTGGTATGACAGATTGGATAAGTATTTATCAAAACTTGGATTTAATAAAGGTACTGCTAATAGTAATTTGTATTTCAAGAATGATGATAAAGATTTAATTGTGGAATTTTTTGTTGATGATATCAATTTTGGAGGAGATGATAGTTTGTGCATGAAGTTTTCTAATGAGATGCAAAGTGAGTTTGAGATGTCAATGATTGGAGAGATGAATTTTTTTTTGGGATTGCAAATTACTTAGTTAGACAAAGGGTTATTTATATCTCAGTCCAAGTATGTGAAAGAATTGTTGAAGAAATTTGGTATGGAAGATTCAAAGCTAGTTGGTACACCCATGGTCACCGGATGTAAGTTGACAACAGATGATGATTCTCTTAAGGAAAATCAGACTAGATACAGATCAATGATTGGTGGATTGCTTTATTTCACTCAAACTAGCCTGATATCATGAATGTTGTATGCATTGTTGCAAGATTTCAAGCTGATCCTAAAGAATCATATGTGACTGTTGTGAAGAGAATTTTTAGATACTTGAAGGGAACAATTGATTTTGGCATGTGGTAACCTAAAGATGATGATCTTAATTTGAGTTCCTTTACTAATGTTGATTGGGCTAGTGATGTGAATGATACAAAAATTACTAGTGATGGTGCATTTTCTTGGGAAAGAAGTTCATCTCATGGTTTAGTAAAAAGCAGAATTCCATTTCTTTATCTACTATAGAGGTCGAATACATTGTTGTTGCTAACAATTATACTCAAGTATTATGGATGAAGCAGATGTTGAAGGATATTAGAGTTGTGTATGATGAGCCTATAGCTATATTCTATCATAATTCAAGTGCTATTAACATTTCTAAGAATTTGGTGCTACATTCAAAGACCAATCATATATCTATCAAGTTTCACTTTTTGAGAGAGAAGGTGAGTGAAAAGGAAGTCAGATTGGAATATGTGCTTACTAAGGAGTAGATTACAGACATCTTTACCAAGCTATTTCCTAAGGATACTTTTGAGTATCTCAGAGGGAAGTTACAAGTGATTACCCGTCCTAATTAGAACCCAGATGCAATGCATTGCATCAGTCCATGATTTTCATAGTCATATCTTGATCTAGATTGATGTTGTGGTGGATGCTACTTAGGGGGAGTAATTAGATGATTCAGAAGTTTAGATATGTGGTTCAAAGATTAGAGATATTTGTCATTGATATCAAAGGGGGAGAATATCAGTGTGAAAAAATTTCTGGGGAGAAAAACCTTGTGAGGAGAAGATTCATGTGGAAGAGTTGAGGATAAAAGAGTCAGAACCTAAGGGGAAGTAAGTGTTGGAGATAGTTGTGTTGATGGTGTTTTTCACATCATGTGTTTCCATCAATGCCAAGGAGGGATATTTTTGGATGTTGTGGTTGTGTTACTGATATGTGGTTTTCATTGATGTCAACATTATTAGCATTAATGCATTTGAAGCTGTATATGTTGAGCATATTGATAAAATTGTAATAAAATGAGTTACAGGTTGTCAGTGGTGAAGTGAAGTTTAGTCTATCGGTGAGTTCAGTACATTGACGATCAAAGGTTATGGACTAGAGGGTTTATTTTCAAGTATATCTAGTTTATCCATGTTGAGTTTCAGAGATACATGTGAAGATTTTATTGAGTTATGAAGATTTATATTCTGACAGTCTTTCTGTTACTTCAGTTTGTGTTTCTGAATGAAGATGATGTGATTTTAGTAAGTTCAGTTGTTGTGGATTCTTCTCTAGTGATTCATGATTCTTGTGGATGTTTCTAGATCATTCTCTATCTATTCTACACATTCACATTGATTGTTTTTCTCATTATCCAAGATTTTCTCTTGCGTGTTCATGTTTTTCATGTTCTTGGCTGACAAGGTGTTTGTATCATGTTGTGGATCTTTAAGGAATAATTATTGAAGGTGGTTCATGTTTGAAGATGTTGATTTGGATCTTCACTATGTTGTGGTCGACCTTGGTTGATTTTCATTGAAATTTTTTTATTAATTTGGGTTGACTGTTTAGATTCATTTTATTATTTTCATTAAGGCCGACATGTAGTGATTTAATTTCTTGTTGCGAATATATATAAGAGATTGTTTATTCAAATTGAAGTATGCTATGGATGTCAAATGTGTGTGTCCATGAATAATGTTCTAAATCATTTGAAGGCATAGCAGAGTGTGAAGAAGAGTCAAGAAGAGTGAAGAAGTGTTCATGTGCTTAACCAGAACAATAATCAAGCATTAGCAGATGTTATTTTCTCAGTTCAAAATTTGGATGGTTGTGATCTGAATCTTTTTGAAAGAAAATGTGTCTTCCTTTTTAATTGAGCAATGAGCTCTAGGAAGTGCACTTGAATGCATGTGCATTCCCCATTTCATTCTTTATACTTTTAACAAGGTATAATCTTGTGGACTAACCTCCACCGTGGTTTTTCCCCTAACAGGGTTTCCACGTTAAAATTCTTGGTGTTATGTGTGTTTCTAATGTGTTGATTTATTCTTTCATGGTTAATAATTATATCTAAGAATAAGGTTAATAAGGTTAATAAGTTTTGAATTTCTATGACAACTGATTCACCCCCCCTCTCAATTGTCTACGCTTCTATTGCTAACAATTATGTGGGATGATATATCTATTCTTTGTAATTGTCTAGTAAGGTTCACCAATGCATCTCAGATGACACTTCATTTAATTCTTCCACAAAGAATAATTTTTTCCATCAAATCTCAGACTATCCTTCTTATATGTCACCATCCTGGATCACCTCAAGCAGCTATGCTTCCCCAGAGGAACCTAATCTTATACCAATTTTTGGAAACACAAGGGCAGACAACTAAGAGGTGGGGGTGAATCAGTTGTCTCAAAAATTATACTTATTAAACTTATTCTTAGATCTGATAAATAAACATGAAAGAATAAACCATCACCACATCATAAACACACATAACACCAAGCTTTTTTACGTGGAAACCATGTTAGGGGAAAAACCATGGTGGAGGTTAGTCCACAAGATTATACCCTATTAAAAGTATTATAAATGGGGAATGCACATGCTTTTAGGCACTTTGCCTAGAGCTCATTGCTCAAATACAAAAGGCTCACTACCCAAAAGAAGATTCACTGTCTTACAGTCACATTCGGATTACATTTAGAAGATTTTGAATTGAGAAAATAGCATCTTATAATGCCTGATTACAGTTCCGGTTAAGCACATAAACACTTTCATCTGCTCACTCTTTTTCACACTTTACTTCTACCTTCAAAAGATTAGAACATTATTCGCACACAACACACACACCATGCCCTCAAATGGTATAAACAATTGATCATATATATCTATAACTAAGGATAACATCAACTACATGTCGGCCCAACAAAATATGAAATGTGTACAAACTGTCAGCCCAATCCTTAAACAATTATCAATGTGAACCAAACAATGTCAGCCAAAACATAGTAAGGACCCAAAACAACATCCTAAAATATGATACACCTTAAACAATTATGCCTCGAAGATCCGCAAAACACTACAATCAACCTATCAGCCATGATCATAAAAAAGATGAAATCACAGAAGAAAATCACCAATCGCAAGCACAACGATCAATGTGTACCAACAAAAAAAATAGAGAACGATCTAGAAACATCCACAATCATCATGAATCACCATAGAAGTATCTGTAACAACTCAAATTACTAGAATCACATCATCTTTTAGGAACACCAACTAAAGCAATAGAACAACTGTTAGTTCACAGATACTCATAACTTAATCAAATATTCATGCAAACCTCTGTAATTTCATGTGGATAAACTAGATATACTTGTCAACAAAATCTTTAATATGTAACCTCATATCATCAATTACTGAGCTAGCCACCATACTAAACTTCACTTCATCACCAACAACCTGCAACTTATTTTATTACAATTTTGTTAATATCCTTGACATATGTAGCCTTAAATACATTAATGCAAATAGTTTTGACATCAATTACAACCACATATCAGAAATATCCAACACATAATACATAGATCAAAATAGAAAAGTCATAAGATAACACAATATTTACCATAGGAACACCCTCCAGAGGGTAAAACCTGGCCTCCAAAAGCATCCATACTCCATCTATTATTCATCAATAAAATAATACATACACTTATAGAGTTACAATGAATACTTTTGAAACATAAAGCCTCTCCAATGCATCCTCCATGTGTTCAAGCATGAATCCACACATCCCATGTCATGCTTCACATATGCATTCCTTAGAAAGACTCAATAATGATAGCCCGCTCACCTAACAAACCTTAACCACTAAACATGTGTTTTCTTTTATAGATACAAGATCACAAAATACAATAAAGTGGTAAGATAAAACCATGTGCCACAAAACCATTGACCTGTCATTTAATATTGCTTACTAAGTTTTCACGTTATTAAATACTTCCCCCAAATATTAAATTATTATCCTATGTATCCCACACATATCCCGCACATTGAGTAATAACTCAATATTACAAAAAAAAATTTACAAGTGGCCCCAAATAATTATCTAATGTGGATAAACACACCTCCTAGGTGTACCACTGTAATATAGGGGGATTCAATACTCACAATTTCTCTTCACTCAGAGAGCCTCATGGGGAAAAATTCCCTATACTACCTCAATGGAATAGCGGCGAGAGTTTCAGAATCCAAAAGAGCAAGTCATAGAGATTTTTTGGACAAACTGATAAGCTCTCAGCCAAAGGACGTTAGTGTAGAACACATATGACAATGCGACACACTGGTGTCCTAGAGGCACACTAGTGTCTCGTATGGACCAAAGAATGAGAATGTCTCATAAAATAGCTAAGTGATGACTTACACTTGATTACTGAGAATCTCTAGAATGCAAGAAAGCAGCAGGAAGTAATAAGATTGAAATAGAATAGAGATGACAAGGAGAAGAAAGGAAATACTTACAACTGTGTGAGTGATGAAGCTTCCAGCTCGTGAATGTCTTCAATACCTACACACAAGAGGGAGAGAGAAATTGTTGGGTGGCTATATAGGGGCCTCAGCCAGACCCTATTTTGGTGTTCTCACCTACACAAACAACTTGATAGATAGAGAGAAAAGTAGAAAGGAAGTAATGAGCACTTAAAGCATTACAAAATAGTGTTGTTCTACTCAACCAAGTAATAGAGGAGAGGAGTGAAAGCTTACCACCTCCACCTCACTCAAGGCTAGTGGGGGAGAAAATGAGAGGAACTCAAGCCTCTATTGCCACGGTGTTTTGTTCCACACTTTTTCTACTAA
The DNA here is from genome assembly GCA_007258455.2 of Sequoia sempervirens. Taxonomy (NCBI): domain Eukaryota; kingdom Viridiplantae; phylum Streptophyta; class Pinopsida; order Cupressales; family Cupressaceae; genus Sequoia; species Sequoia sempervirens. The sequence goes on along the minus strand of VDFB02075321.1, from coordinate 103,596,330 downwards.
AGTGGTGGAGTGTTGATGTTGTTGTTGTGAAGTGTAAAGTGTTTGGAGATTGAGGAGATGGTGAAGAAGATACTTAGAGCTTGTGAAGCTTGTGAGTGAAGTGAAGAAGCTCTTAGAAGATGTGAAGGGATGTGTAGAAGATCATAGATCTCTAATGCCTATGGAAAAAGTGAATTTGAAGGGGAGATGAATAAAATGACCATATTCAGGTTAGTTTTTCGAGGAGAACATTACAAATCAACCTCCAATGGGAAGTGTAATGCCTCTGTAGGCTCCAGAAGCGGGAATTTGTCAGGGATGTAAGCAAGCTGCATGGACTTCTACATGCCGCGTGGGCGTCCCAGATAGAAACACCTCCACCGATATTCAAAATAGGTGCTAAGTGTGATGCAAGTAGTGGGATAAGGTGGAATTAATCCTCTAAACTTGGTTCTCTAAAGTGGATGAAGGAGAAAAGGGGATTTTCACATAGGATGAAAATTCACTCTTATACAACCACAACTAAAAAATTATTTAGTTGCAACATTATAATATAAAATTTTATACAATTTTGTACAATACCAAATCATAACATTATCCCACTTCTTGTATGCATTGCATAAGGGTCAATCAATGAAATGCATCAATATAGCCATACATGAAACTACATGAATCTCCAAAATTCTCTCATGTTTTGTCAAGATTCCTACAATAAAACAAAATTAGCCACCATCCCAAGCAAGAAATCCTTTCATACTCCAATGTACCACCTATGGAAGAAAAGTAGCATGCCAAGGTGAGGATGCACCAATCCAAAGAACACAAACATCAAATCCAAGTGATAAAAAAGGCTCCAAGCTATTGTCAAGGGGAAAAAATCCACATGATTGGAAATAGAATCCACAACACATGGTAATACTTCCAAACATTCATGCCTCCTAGGTTTGAATAACATTAGTAAACTCATGCCAACATATGCAGCCTATAAAACACAATCAAGCTCTATGTATCAAAAATACAATGAAGAACATACATATCTAGAAAGTCCCACTGCATAGGTAATGTCAAATATAGAAATGATATAAGCTTATTAGGTATACCAATCAACACTATAGAAAGGTATCATAAATTGATCAAAACATGAAGTACCAATAACAATGATAATGATTCACAAATGCAATACCAATATCTACATAATCTCAAACATGTCACCACAATCCTCCCAAATCATACGAACCAAGAAGGAACCATAGAATAAAGAGAGAACACATGTAAATCATAACATGTCCTACCAACACCTTGAAGTGCTACGTTGTGTCAAGTATGATCTCCTTACAACCCCAAATAAAAAATCCTTTACAACACTCATCCATTCAATCTCAAAGATAAAATGGAAAATATATGAATCATGTAATATCAACATAGATGTAAGCCTCTCTAAGCAAGGCAATAAAACTCAGTGTATCCATTCCCAAATTAGTAAATCAACCCAATGAACATCTCCTAAGCTCCTCATCAATGAATGATAACATAAATAACTGATATGCACAAGGAAATAACAATTATAAACATACCTCAAAATGAATCCTCCTAAGCCAACTATCCATAGCTCAAGATCCATATCTATGAAAGATAAAGCAATAAAAACTCGTGCTAAAAAATCCTCAAATGAGTCTTCATAAGTAAATCACCATGCCTCAAGACTCATTACCATGAGAAAAAAAGCATGAAATATAACACATCTAAAACAAGAATTGGAAAATACATTTCAAATGATAAACCATCAGGAAAACCAAGAGTGGGGAATGAGAATTCTCCTCTACGATAACCAAGTCATCATGACTCACTCCAAGAACAATCTCATCTATACTTCCATCATGAACTCACATCCATATCCAAGTGAAGGCTCCTCGTTCTTCATTTTAAAAGCTCCAAAGATTAATCATCTCAAGAAAATTTCCCTACTATCAGGATAACTCCAACCTCACCCAAGTCTCCAAGTATCCATGAGTGCCTAAAACCAATCAATCCATGCTAAGTTCCAAATGAAACATAGTACTATCATGAAGCTTCCAAGTAAATAAACAATGTACTCAATACCAAGAGAACCAACAAGATCAATTTCAAAGCTCCAATTGTATAATCGAGAACCCAACACAAAATCATGAACTAATCATCTCCTCCTAGGAGATCACATGTAACAATACATACATCATAGTCTCAAGAGAACTTATATAATTTCAATACTTAAAACTAGTTCTAGAGTAATTCAAGGCACAATACAAAACAAACTCTAAACCAAGAATCAACATCTCCAATCACATTAAGATAACCATCTCCTAACAGTGAACCTATTAATGTGAAAGAACTCTTCTATAGAAATAGGATCTATGATATCTTGTAAGGCATCCACAAACACTAAAGAAGATCATTCATCACCAATGATAAATCCACAACACTCCCAACAACTCCCACTAAACCATGATACTAAGCTACACATGGAATCGTGAAAATTGTCTCCTAAATGAAGATCATCCAAGCCCACACATGCAAATAAAATGTCAATAATACTAAGTAGAACCAAGATATCCAAGACAAGAATATACAACCACCATCAAAACATTAGGAATCAATCTTACATTGCCAAATCATAACTATCAAAATATCCCACTAAAATGTGTAATGAATGAAATGTAACCAAGCTATCATTACATTATGATAAAAGCACATGCTACAAGTCCCAACAACTAACTAATAAAGTACTCTAATCATCCATCCTCTCATCCCAAAGAAATATACCAATGCCCAAATGACCATAGACAAGGTCAACTAATAAAGTTTGTATCAACACAGAACCAATCTCATGGATATAGATAGTCCATATCTGAGTCATCACACTATAACCATATGGATGGACAACCCACACAACTTGATTACTTGAAGATCCTGAAAAATTAAGCATGCAAACTCATTATCACATTAGTAACCTACAAATTGAGATATAAAAAGAAGATAATCCTATGGACAATAAGACTCAAGCACCAAATCAACCACAAATCCAATTTTCCAAATAGGTTAACAAACAAGTAACCATAGTCAAGGAAATAATCAAGCATCAAGGAGATAAAAATAACCTCTTAATACGAAACCATATCACCACCAATCAACTGCATGTTGGAAGGTTGGTTCCTTCATCCCCTTGGTTGTTCATTCTTTTCCTCTAGATTCATGACATGGCTTAACCATCTCCCATGGATCTTATGTAAATTTCGCATTTGTATCAAGAATTAACAAGTCAATCTTTTGTTGCAATGGAAAATGTGTTCTAACAAATGGTATTAGAGCAAGGTTGCAGGTTTGAATCCCACAATCGTGTTGGGGGATTGCTGGAAGGTTGGTTCCATCATCCCTTGGTTGTTTAGTGTCACCCTCTAGATTTGTGACATGGCTTAACTATCTCTTGTGGATCTTGTATAAATTTGGTGTTTGTATTAGGCATTAATAGGTTGATCTTTTGGTGCTATGGTAAATGTGTTCCAACACCACATACATAATCATATTCTACTGATTCTCAAATGTAACTACCTATCCATGACACAATAATCATCACCAATGTTTAATATGTACTCAAATATCACCAATGCGAGACTACAAGCCTCTACATGTTTCAACCCATGTCCTCAAAATAGAAGACAACTTTTTTCCCTATCACCATCAACATCCAACTCTGAAAAACACTTGTAAACCTATACCAAGAAGCACCAAAGTGACAATTAGGTGTACCATCATAAATATCATACAAAACAAGTGCTCACTCAAGGTTTTACATCTTGACTCATCTAAATTCTCACACAATCATACCTTGAATCTTAGGAACCTACAAGTGTTAAACCAAGTACAATCCTCTCTCTACACCACAAACTGATAATATGACAAACCCACTATGTAGTACACTATACATGTTCTCCAATTATTATTAGAAATTGAAAATCTAAGTTTTATACAAAATTTATGCTCAAAACTATGTAACTGAGAACATTTCAATTCTAGACCCCAAAAACTAATAAAAATAAAAAAATCATGGAACCAAACCTATACCACTACGTAGTTCTTGAAGAGATATTTTTATTCACTATCGAAAGTAAAACATTATAATTTTTGGGTGAATGTTATGCTCATTTGAAAAAAAATTCCCAATTTACTCTCGAGCAGAGCTAGTAGTGGCAATGTGTTGATGGTGCCCAAGTGGCAAAAATAGGTGGAAAAATTAAAAAAATATTTGAATTATATTTTCAAAACATTGAGTAACTTCCGACAACCTCAAGCTAAGCAAAGCTCCCATATGACCAAGAGCCCATGCCAAGGTTTAACCCCATTGATTGGGGAATTTTTTTGACAACAAAAACTATTAACAAGGGCTGACAGTGCCTACCAAGCAATGGTGATAGTGCATGTCAGGCATGACAAACTTGGCATGTCTTGCCAGTATAGGGGGTCTACAGAACCCCTGAAATATTTTTTATTTTTTTTACTTTTCAATTTAAATTTTTCAATGAATATTTAATTTTTACTACAGGTTTAAAATTTTAAAAAGGTCGATATATTGGGTTTTTAATAATTTTTCCTCAGTAAATGGTTGTACAATCGTATGACTATACGACTTGGGCAGGGGCATAAAAAAATTGCAATTTTTTCACAATGGCCAAAATAGGGGAAAAATTATATCAGTTTTAATTTATTTCCATCATGGATCCAATGGTAGGGTCTATTTTATCTCAAGAGGTCATCTATGAAATTTCCTGTACAAACACCTCATATGAAAGCATAATCCAAGAAACCCTTTTGACCTAAATTTCTCAAGGCTCAAATTTGTAATAAACCCAACAAATCTACAAACCCCAAAATCCAAAATCTACAAAACAACATTTGCACATGTGTTCCATATCTTGTAATTCCTCGTATATAACCTACATATCCATGGATTTAATTTTACACCAAAACTACTAAAACAAGGGTTATAATAAAACCTAGGAACTCACACCTCCCAAAACCATGAACACTCTAATACCATGTGTTAGGAAATAACCCATTAAAACCTATTTCATTTAATCCATTTCCTACATAACCCCATGATATAAAATAATGCATACAAGCTTGCATAATAATCATAATGCATAGATAAAAATATACAAGCCTCAAGATAACATAAGATATATCCTCAAAAAACCCTCGAGGTAAAAACCTAGCCTCCAAAAGCATCCATACTCCATCTATTATTTAGCAATAAAATAGTACATGCACTTATAGAGTTACAATGAATACTTCTAAACCACTAAGCTTCTCCAATGCATCCTCGATGTGTCCAAGCATGAATCAACACACCCCATACAATGCTTCACATATGCACTCATCAAAAAGACTCAATTGTGACATCCTACTCACCCAACCAACCTTAACCACTGAACATGTGTTTTCTTTAATTGATACAATCTCACACAAACATAACCAAGTGCTAAGATAAAACCATGTGCTCCAAAACCATGTGAACACAAAACCATTCACCCCTCATTTAATATTGGATACTAAATTTCTGCATTATTAAATAATTTCCTCAACTATTAAATTATTATTTTGTCTCCCACACATAAAATAATAACCCAATGTTACAATGCAACTTTACAACTAGCCCAGGCTGGCAGGTCACAAATGACTGATGAGTCATAGACGACTGACAACTAGGTAGCACTTGGCATCTCTTTGGGAGATGTTGTTGGTTTTTTTTGGGTTGTTGTTGGCAATAGATTTATTGTTGTTGTCTAGGGTGAGGTATGGTTCTCCTAAGTCAAAACTATGTTGGGAGTTTTTTCTTTCTCTTATTCTTTACTGGAATGTCAAGGAGGATGGGGTGCTAAATCGATTGGTTGTTTCCCTTCATTTTTCCTATGAGGGTTTCCCTTATCTCCCTGTTGCACTATTGATGGAGGATGGGTTTGTGTCAACAATAGGGTTTCTTATGGTGCATATTGTCGTGGGTTCCTTCTTGGAGCTCTTGGATGTTGGTGTTCTCATGTTTAGAGTGGTTATTGTTGCTATTTCATTGGTGTCTTCTACTGCAAAAAATGTTGTTTGGAGGATTTTGGTGATGGCAGAAGGGTTGTTGTCGACAGTTATGTCGGTGGTAGCTATTGGGAGCTTGTGGTTGTTGGTGGGCTCATGTTTTATGTGGTTGTTGTTGTTGCTTTAGGCCTTTCTTTGTGGAGGCTTTCCTTTCTCTGTTGTGTGATCCCTTTCTCATTTGTGGCCTTACTTGGAGTGAGCTATTGTTTTACTTTATTAGGAGTGTGTTTGGAGTTTTGGCTATCTCTTATTCTTGGCTAGAATGTCAAGGAGGATGGGGTGCTTAATGGATTGGTCAGCTATCTTCATTTTTCCTATGAAGGTTTCTTTTATCTTCCTGTAGGGTTGTTGATGATGGAAGGGTTGTTGTTGCTGAAAGCTATTGTGGGATGTTGCTTGGAGCTTGCGGCTGATGGTGTTGGTTCCCTTTTGAGGGAGATTTTGGTGGTGGTGGTGCAACAAATGGTGGGTTTTTTTGTGCTTGCTGGGTGGGATTTGTCCCTATCTCACCTGGGGCTCTATATTGGAGGAAAACGCTAGCTAGGTTAATTTTCTTGAATGCCTAGATTTTTGTTAAGTTTTGGGGAGCTTTGTGTGGGGATTTACCTAAGTGTTGTTTTTTTGTCTCTCCCTTGTTGTTTCTTGGATGGTGGTTGGGTTGCTTCTCATTCTTTATTTGAACACCCAAATGAGGTTAATGCTTAAAGTTGTTAGGGTGGTTTTGTTGTTCAAGATTTATTTTTTGTTCCACATTTTCTTTTAGTTGTTGGGATTTCCAAAGGATGGTGTGGGTGCCTTTTCTGCTAGAGTGTTGGATTTCTCCTTGAATTCTATTGAGGTGGAGTTGGGGAATTATTTTTTCTAGTTTCCTCAATTATAGATCCTTTTGAGGTGGACGCTTCTCTCATGGAGGTGGAGGTTGAGGTTGTTGGAGATTTCTGGCTCTGGTGGAAAAGATGATCATACCATCCTCTCTAATAGAGGGGAGTTCCCTCCTTTAGAGATGGAGTGTAAGTTGGGTTCCCAACTTGACAGGAATCTTTTTCTTATGTGCAGTTGGATTGTTGCTTCTAGGTTGTGTTTATGCCTAGCTAATCATGGTAGCTTTTTGGGTTCAAGGTCCCTAAAAAACCTAGTTAAGGGTTTAAGGTCCATGCAAAATATTTGGTTTATGGTCCCAGAAATCCCGGTTGTAATAGGTTAGCGGTCTTTAGGTCGTTGCATTTCTATGTGTAGCCTATGTTGTCTTGCTTTATTCTTGGTGCTGCTACTAAGGGGCTATTGATGGTATATGGATTATCTTTTGTGTACCCTGTTTCTATTAGATAGGGTTTTAGGTCCCTTCAAAACCATGTTGTAATGAGTTTCTGGTCCCATCAAAACCTACTTAATGCTAATAAAAAACTTTACAACTGGCCTCAAATAATTGTCTAATATGGCTAAACACACCTCCTAGGTGTACCACAACTAAATAATTATTTAACTACAACATTATAATATAACATTTTATGCAATGATGTAAAATACCAAATCCAAACAATTTTTGGAAAATAATTAATGACTCTTCAATTTCCAATTTGGAATTAATGAGCATGGATTGGTTTCTAATTTTAGAATGATTTATAGTGTCAAGATGTTGAATGTGGTGTCGTAATGTTGGGAACCATATTTGGAAGTATTTGATGATGAATTTTCAACATGTAGAGGAAATTCAAAATAATTTGATGGAAATGAAAGACTAGATTTGGGCACCATAATTTGGGTGCACCACAAGGGTTTTAAAATCTATAAGATAGAGCCTTCAATGGTGTTATGAATAAAATATAAATACTAGAAAGGATGAAGAAAGGATTTACAAGTTTTTTGAGAGGATTGCATGAGAAAAAAATTAAAAAATGAGCTTTCCAAGAGTAGAAGAATAGAATAAAAGGAAGAATATTTTTGGTGATATTCACTGTAGCCAAAAGAGTTGTAGGATGAAGCGAAAAATTACATTAAAAAATAGGAGTGAATACAAGAAAATTGAATACATGAGGGTTGAATATTTGAAGGCATGAAGTGTTTAGAAACTCTTGAATTTTTTTAATTTTGGTTTTTTATTAAATCATGAGTGTATCTAATTGATTCTTAAAGAATTTGTTGAATATAAATACATATGAGGCTTTAAATAAAATTTTGGTTCTCTATTTTTTTAATGAACACAAACACACATATTGTCTTTGATATGTGTGCAAGAGTGTGGATTAGATGATATGTTAAGGTTGTAAGATTGGGTAGTTTGTTAATACCCTACATATTGACTACATCAAGAACACTAGACTAATGATAGTTTGGAGCATAAATTCGTTTGCATCAACACCAATAGCTTCAATGTCAAGGTTGAAACCTATGAGCACAATGAATCAATAAAGGGATGATTCTTACAATCACAATGGATTAATGGGAAATGCCATGATTTAACCACTGTACTATGTCATAAATGACATATGTTTAATATTTATTTTCAAATAAATATTAGATTTATTAGAAATATATATTTAAATTAAATATACATATAATATTTAATTAATATACATGATATTTATCTATTTTCACATAATATATTATTTAAAGTAATTTTAAGAAATCTAAAAACTTAACTATCCTTCTAGAGGGATGAAAAAGATAGGGAATGGAAGGTAGGGTAGAGAGAGAGCTAATTTTAGCAATAAATAAATATTATTTACTCTAAATAACACAAATTATAAAACTCAATGGTCCATGTTCTTCCTAGACCAATGACTTGAATTTTTTGGAAGCATGAAAATTGATGAAATCAATCTCCAATTTTCTTGGATTTAGGGTTTTTATAGTTTATATGAAAAAATTATAGCTTCATCAATGAAAAGGACTAAAGGATTCCCCATAGGAATTTCAAAATATTCACATATATAGGTTCAAGGATCTCAAAAATTTTGATCAACATCACTAATCTTTCCCACTACTGCATTATTATCATAAAGATTGAATTGTTAACAAGAATTTAAATCTAGGGATTCCATTCAACAATTATAGATCTATGTAATAATATTACCACCCAAATTTAATTAACTAGAGAATTTCTAAAACAATTTGAAAACTATTGCTTGAATGTTATATTGATAGTTATAGACAATATGGAGGCCATTTCATTTTCTTTGTAGTTCCTTATAATATCCGGCACCCAAAATCAAGATGTGGGGTAGAATAGATAAAGAATATTCCATTGTAGGAAAGATCCCACATCCACAATGAGGAAAGATCACATAAAGTTTCTAAAATTATTGTGACATTGACAATAGTTTTATTTTCCAAATGAAAAAAGGAGGAATGGTAAAGAAGAAAAATGTGGAGGCAATTCCATTAGAGGATTGCAAGGTGTGGAGTGTTGGGTTGCTAGTGGTGGAAAATAGAATTCCATAAATAGATTTTAAAGACCTCCTTGATTTATATTTATCAACCAAAATTTAATTTGTTTAAGAAACAATAATTTCTTCACCTTCCTATAGTCTAAATAAATTTAGCCACTATCCACTCACCATATGATATTAATGTAGATTTTTATTTTTTCCTATTATTTTGGATACAATACATATTTTGTAATCATTATATCTCATGAGATGACACCTGTTTGAGGCATAAAGCAAAAACAAAATCCCTATTTATAATTCCATATTTTACCTACATGTCCACAAAGGTAGTTGTATCTATAAAATTTAATGAAAATATGCCCTCCCATTATTCTTTGACAAATGGCATACCCTATTCTAAATATTTAATTTTAACACAAGAAAGGAGAAAGAAAGAAAAGGTTTTTGAGACTAACTTGATTCATTCCAATTGCATTTGTTTAAAATTTTCTAAGAAATCTTCAACATATCCATTTTGTACATATTCTACAAGAATAGTAAGCCATGAGACCACATATTTGGGGAATTTTTTGAAATAGTTTTCCAATTGTAGTTGATTAAAATTTCCTAATAAATTTTCAAAAAACATAATTTATATATATTTAATAATTATAGTAGGCCATGAGATTACATATTTTTGGCATGCTATACAAAATTTTGCATACCCTATCTATGCTTCCATTATTTTATTACATGTCTACTAAGATGGTCTTAATGAAAACTTATCATGAAATTTCTCTATCCTTTATTTTTTGGTGGATGTTCATACCCTTTTCCAAAAATCTCATTTTGGCACAAGAAAGGAGGATGATGAAAAGGTTTTTGAATTTGTCTCATGACTACCAATTGTGTTTTCTTAAAGAGGAATAGAGATATATATAGAAATAGATAAGTATATGGATAGAGATGGAGACAAATATGTCTATAGAGGTAAAGAGAAAGAGGGATATAGAGATGGAGAAAGATATAAAGAAAGAGAGATAGATAGATAGAGGGATGGAGATGGAAAGAGGATATATAAAACATGAGAGTGAGAGAGGGATAGGGAGATATATATAGAAATAGAGATGAAGAGAGAGGAAGTGAGAGAGAAGTGATAAAGATATATAGGGAAAATAGAGAATGAAATATAGAGATAGGAAGCAAAAAAGAGGGATATATATACATGAGATAAAGACAAAGATAAAGGGAGAGAGTTAGAGAGAAACTTAGAGAGATAGAGAGGGAGAGAAAAATAAAGTGACATAGAGAGAGATGGATAGAGACATATCCCCATGGACATGTGACATCTTTAGATTGTTGACACAAAACAATTAATAAGAAGTTAGACTCTCTTCTCTCTATCTCTTTTTCCCTTTATACCTCTTATTTTTTTCTTCTTCCCTCTCTCTCTTCCTCTATATCAATCTCCCACCATCTCTATGTATCTCTATGTCGCCCTCTATATCTCCCTCTCTCCATATTTATCTCTTTGTTTACTTTTCTCTATATGTCTATTTGTGTCCTTTGTCTCTTTTTTTCTATTTTCCTCTCACCCCCCTCTCCTACGTTTATTTATATATGTTTCCATCTATATATTTTCTTCTCTCTCATATTCTATCTCTATTTGTATAATCCCCTCTTTATATTGCACATATTTTAATAACATCAAATCAAAAAGTATGATTTTTTGCAAAAGGATACCTTTTGTTCAAATGGATAAGTTGGATCTACTTTCATGGCCAATTATTCCCTAATATTTTCTTTGATACTAATAATTTTAATACATACATATTTTTTAAATCTTAATAAAGAATAATTATTCCAATGCATATCTATCAAGGATTTAATGAACCTAAATTTAACATTATTCATAGAAATCTAACAATTTAACATACAAATCCAAAGGTAATGCACAAATTCTCTCATCTTAAATTTATAAGACCAATGAGAGATCAAAATTTTAAGTAAACAAAAGGCTAGGTAGAATACAAAATTTCTAACCAAAAATTGAACAAAATAAACATGCAACTACTAAGAAGCAAAACTGAGAAATTGACAACCTCATGGAGTCTTTCTCTACCACGTCAATATTGGAGACCATTACCCTTGGTGTTAATGGGGAGACCCTTTGGTGAAGTGGTGGGGCTCCTTTCCTATAGGGCCAATAACCAAAGGCTCATATCCTTAATATCAAAATTTTTAGGGAGCTCCTTTCCCATATGGACAACAACCAAAGGCTCATATCCTTAATATAAAAAAAATTAAGGACATTTTTAGGATGGAGCAGAAGTAGGAGTAGGCCTTGAATTCTCATAGAAGCAACTAAAATCCAAGACAAAAAGATACTTAGAGGTTTTTCAAGGAAAAAATCATGGTGGAATTCTAAAACAACCCTTGAGTAGGAAAAACATGAAGTTCAGTCACGAACAACCTCTAGTTCTCACATAATTTGGTGGGCCTCCTCTATATTTCCCACAACATCCCTATCCTACTAGTTTTTTGTTGCTCCAACTTCCTCTTAGCATGGCCGGAAAATTTTTTTTTCCATTTTCCCCAACACTTTGTCATTGGGATCTAAGCCTTTCAGTCAAGGTTTGCAAAAAGAAAAAATTAGGATCCACCATCATACATCTAAAATCATACCTCATCAATAGATTAGAGGGTTTCCCAAAACAACCTCTATCCCAAAGCACCCTCGCCATGCTTCATTTTTTGTATTTTTTTGCTCAACAAGAACAAAAAGTGCACATCTCTAAAGACATGTTGTTGCCTTCCATATATATCCTCAAAATTCATGCACTCGTAGGTAAGATCTTCAACTATATCCCACCCATTAATACTTTAGAAATATGGATCCATGATCAATGGTCAGAGGCCTCAAAAAAAATTTACATTCATGAGGAAATTGCTTTCTTTCTTGTTATGTTCAACTTTAGAGTAGACTGGGATAAATACCTTAAAGGAAAACATGGTTTTTTAATCATCAAGGCTTATATCTACAACCATAGACCTACTATTTCAACCCTTGTTCTACTTTGATTCAATATATACCTTTCTAGATTCAATTAAAAAATCTTCCTCTCAAATATAGGGAGCCCCAAATCCTAGAATCCGTAGGTAACTCCATTAACATTTTCAAGAGAATTGATTCATATTTTTCAAATACTCCTACAACCCAACTAGGGTATGTGTTTTCCTAAAAGCTAAAAAAACATTCCCCAAAATCTTGGCCATTCAATCCAAGTGTGGGTCATGGAAACAACATATTGAGTTAGAAAATCCTACTATCTAATACTCCTCATGTCATTTCTTTGTGCACACAACCTCAAAATTCCCAACAAAACAATTGGCTTGTGTGAACCTAGATGGAAAATGTGCAAAGCATTCCAAAAAATTAGTATTGCAAGTTTCTCCCTTGGCTAAAAGAAAAATTTTGTAGTAGAGTAATATTTTTCAAAATCACCACACATCTCCAAGTTATCATCTCTCTCCTTAGAAAGAGCTTGGGTTATCATTAGTAGCACTACATTTGTCAACCATAGTAAACAAAATGATATCCTGAGTACATGCAGGGAACTTTTTCCTTTCCCCACTAGAGGTTTCTACTTAGATCTAGTGCTAGGTCCAATAAAGAGGAAAAATCTCTCCTCCTTGATCTCAAGCTCTGCTCTAAGAACTTTCCCAACCTATTCAACAAATCAAAATAAATCTTCTAAAGGTGGTACCTACCCCATCAAAAAGGGATAGCAACAAAACATACATTACTCTTCCAATAATCCCACTAGCCAATCTTCGTTGTGTAGTAAACCCCCATCACCTATCACTACTCCAAATGAAGTCACACAAGGTGTGATGGCTATACATTTTGATGGGGAATTCCTTCCACAAAAAAGTGGTAGCAATAAAAATTATCCCAATATTGGGAAGCATGATGTAGAAATATTTCTAGGGATATCTTGTCCATATTTTACATGACAATCTCTTGCAGAGAATGGTCCTCCCATGTCCCCTTCTCTCAAGCCAAATGAGTTAAAATATTCAGCAGAAAATGGTCTCCCTAAGGCCCCTTTCTAGCTCCAAACACCATTAAGAGGAGATACCAAACATGGAAAAGACTTCCCAATAGAAAACAAGCCAAGATTTGAAGAATCCCAAGAGTTTATGTTAGAAGAGAAAATGGAAAAAATGGTAAACCACCTTGTTCTTCAAGAAGGATCAAAAGTGTTTGATCAACTAGAAGAGGAAGCATTAACTAAGAACATAGAAAATTATTTCTCTCAAAACTTCTCTATCACACAAATAGAGAAAACATTCTCTTAGGTACCCATTGCAATACCCCCAACTATTCTCTCAGGTACCAATTGCAATACCCCCAACTAGAGGCAGACTCCCCAAAAGCAAGAAAACCCATGATGAAATAGTCATTGGTATCCAAGCTACATTGGATAAAAACATTAGACTCAGGAGGACTTGTTTCTCTCATCAAGAGAAATGAGGGTTCTATCTTGGAATGTTAGGGGCCTAAATACCCTTAAAAAAGACACTTGATAAAGCATCAGGTAGACTCTAGTGAAGGAAACATCATTATGCTCCAAGAAACAAAGTTCGCTAATGATCAAGCACAAGAAGTCTTTACTAAATGAAAAAAATGGAAATTCTTACATTCTCCTACACAAGGAGCTTTAGGGGGCTTAGCAGTTCCCTAGAATGACAAAAATACATAGGCCAAACTAATCTTCTCAATGCAACATTGGATGCTCATGAAGATGTTATGTCCTTTGAATTATGCTTCTGGATTTTTAATATCTATGCACCCACATCAACAATCAAGAAAAAGTTCCCATGGGATGTCTTATCTCTAGTCTTATAAAACTTAAAAGAGAATAAAGTCCTTTTAGGGGGATTTCAATGAAATATTCCACCACAATGAAAAAAATGGGGCATAATACCCCCCAAAGATCATGGAAGATTTCAACTGCTTCATAACAATAAATGATCTATTAGACTATCCCTCCAAAAATGGAAATTTTCATGGACAAATAGGCATAAATATTTATGCTTAATTACAGAAAAATTGGATAGATTCCTAGTCTCTATAGATTGGTCTCCAGAAATAGTTCCTTTTGAGTCGTCTATCCTTTCATTCTCAGGCCCAGACCACTTCCCCATACAATTGGCACTAGCATCACAAATACCTCACCCAAAATCATCTTTCAAGTTCTAAGAAATGTGGTTCAGAGACCCCCTCTTCCCTCCCCAACTCAAGTGCTGGTGGGAAAATGCACCTTTTATTTCTCGCTCTAGAATGTTCCAACTAGAAAAAATGCTAATCTATATAAAACAACAAATCAAAGATTGGAATGGGAAACATTTTAAAAAAATCCTTTTGTAGAAAATATCACTCCATTCCCAACTTCATGAGATCAATCATCAGATCATAAGAAGTGGAATGAACCATACCTCCTTTAGCCTACATAAAAAAATACAATTAGAACTAGAAAATACTTTGGCAAGAGAAGAGATATATTGTAGATAGAAATATAGAAAACTCTCTCTCAAAGAAGAGTACAAAAACACTAAATTATTTCATATATCATCAAAAATCAAGCAACAAATGAACATTGTATTCAACGTCAACTCTCTCATAGGCAACAATCTAAACATGGAGAAACTAATCAGCCAAGAAGTAGTTTTCTTCTTTTCAAATTTACTAAGTGCATCAAACCACCAATCTGCCCAAGAAAGAAATGTTGATGCACATGATTTCACCAAGAATATTCCCTCACTAATCTCTAAGGAAGTAAATTAGTTCTTACTAAAACCATTTACACTAGAGGAAGTGAAATAATTAGTATTCTCCATGCTACTAAACAAAGCTCTTGGTCTATATGGGTTTACTACCATTTTCTTTCAAAAAGGTTGGGAGTTCATGGGGAAATATATTTTGGCATCATTAGAGGAATCAAGGAGGAATGATAACATCTTAATGGAATTGAATAATACCTTTATAACACTAGTCCCAAAAAAGAAAAACTCCTCCACCTTTGCTAACTTTATGCCCATATCACTTTGCAATACCATTTAGAAAAAAATTCTAAGGCAATCACCATGAGATTAGCTAAGATCATTCCAAGAATAATCAAATATGAGAAAGGAGGCTTTATCCCAAGAAAGGATACATTGGAAGGGGCCTTAATAGCCCATGAAACTTTGCATTCCATCAAGGAACATAGAAACCTAGAAATGATTATCAAAATTGACATGTTGAAGGCCTGTGATAGGCTAAATTGGGACTTTCTTGAAAAAGTGATCCAAAAACTAGGCTTCTCCCACAAATGGTGTCATTGGTTTAGCTATTTAATATCAAATTCCAATTTCTTTCTCTTAGTAAATGGTAGCCCAACTAGTTTCTTTAAATCTTGACAAGGATTCAGACAAGGTGATCTTGTTGTCCTTCCTTTTCATTCTAATGGTAGAATCATTGATTTGGGAAATATCAAGGGCACATGCTCAAGGAGTATGGAAAGGTATATATATCCCAAAATAAAAAATTAAGATGACTCACTCACTATTTATAGATGATGCACTTCTATTTTCCAAATCTACTATCCAAGAAGCAAGAGGTATTAAAAAAATCCTAGAGGGTTATTGCAAAGTATCAAGCCAAAAAATAAATGATAAAAAATCAACCACATTCTTTCAAAACACCTCTCCAATGGTGTCCGCTCATATCTTATCAATTATGTTAGGAAGGATGCATCCTATTGAGACCGATGATGGATACTAAACTGAAAGACTGATATGACACAAGATATTCAAAATCAATTGGATCTCATGAGACAAGTGGATATCATTTGTGAAGAATGGGATAGATAAGGGCATAGCTTGACAACATGACACCAAGAAGACAAGACACAAGATGGGAGATGGACACATCCTAGTGACATAGGGGGGGCTCGGGGGCTGATCAAAGATTAGCCTTTCCTACGTGAAAACGCAGAGCCCGCGTAGTTTGATAAAAGGCTGACGCGGACCATGATGGAGACCTTCATGGAGACTTTGACGGAGACTTTGATGGATGATGAAGATAGGATGGAGAAAAGGAGAAAAGTGGACAATATAGATCAATGATGGATGGAAACCCAAGGGTGGATCAAATGATTGACCTTGCCTATGTGAAAGCGCAGGGGCAACATAGTTCGATGAGAGACCAAAGACAAGTGATGGATAAAAGATGATGAGATAACCCTAGATAAGGTGATAAGATGATGGGACTGAGATGAAGAGACAAGATAGACCGGTTGGATTGGATCGGAGCATGGTGACTACACAAAGCTCAGGGATGGGATAGTTATCCAAATCAACAATGATGAAGTGGGAGGAAGACAAGATCGAGAGATGAAAGATTACTTAGAATGAGTAAACAAATGATCGAGAGGGATGAACGATTACTCAAAATGAGTAAATGACCGCTCACAATGGATGAATGATCCTCGAAACCATTGGAAATAGATGAATTTTTACTTGAAATAAGAGAATGGATGATTATAATGGACTAATAGAACCAAAATTGAAAAATATGGTGGGAGGGATCTTAAGATTTATTTCGATATCAAAAGATTTTAACTGTAGATGGACTAAAGCTCAGATTGGGGTTTCGGTTAAGCTCAGATTGGGATTAGATGAAAGCTTAGATCAGGGTTGGATTGAAGATGAGAATTATTTGAGGATGTGATGGGATTGATTCTACACGAAGTTCTAGAGTTTCAACAATGTAAGGTGTTGACAATCAGATTTTTCCAAATTTGGCAATTTTCAAATATTGTCAAATTTTGCCATTTTAGGAAACTTCACAGTCAGAGATTTGAGAGTCTAGCTTTTTTCCAATAAATACCCAAAACAAAGATAGGATTAATTTCCAACTAACATCCCAAATTTGAGATAGGAATTTCGAGTTAGTGACAAAATTGATTTTTCAAAATGTTGAAAAGAAACACTAAATTGTGATTTTGAGGGTCAAGATGAAAGTTTGATGCCCCAAAAATGTGGAAAAACGGTATCCAAGGGATTTTCAATCCATTGGGAATCCACATGCCATCTCATAACGCATCCAACCATAAACTTTCAGCTCAAATAGACACCCGAGTCAAAAGTTATGGCCTCTGGAAGTTTCAGCATAAAAATCAAAACTCTCGAAACGAAGTCTAGATGATTGGGATGGATGACCCAATGCTGGAGGAGGTGATTTTGGTGATTAAAGGATGATCCAAAGAGGAAAAAAATAAAATTCCTGAAGGGCGGGCCCACCCAACCTGGGGCGGGTCAGCCTAAGGATTCAAGCAGGTCCGCTTGAGGACAGGCCCGAGTAGGTCCTTCTTAGTCAAGGCGGGTCCGCCCATGGATTGGGGTGGGTCTGCCCATGGATGGGCCCGGGCGGATCTGCCTGAGCCAGGTGGGTCCACCCAAGGACGAGCTAGGGTGGATCCACCCAAGGACAGGCCCGGGCGGGTCCGCCTATGGAGTCGGGCGGGTCCGCCCACAGATTGGTGCAGGTCCACCCACAATTGGGTGAGAGCCCACCTGGACTAGGGCGAGGTCAGGGATCGGGCAAGGGGATAGATGAATGATGACAAAGGATAGGAGATTGATAAGATGGCACAAAAGAACCAAAAGTGATGATGATGAGGTAGACGACATTGGTTTGCATGGAAAGTAGCCTATAGCTAGATACCAGTGACAAGGGATTATGAGATGGGATGAGGAGAGAGGATGGGGGGAGGAAAAAGATTATTTGGATGGATTGGATAAAGGGATAAAGATAGGGAGATGGATATAACGATAAGAAGATGAAGATAGGTAACTAAAGGGATTGCTTTGATGGAATGAATGACATCTCTAAGGACTATATCGCATAGGAAGATAAATTCCCCCACTCTAGACATGTCATGTATAATGAGGCATGAGAGATGGAAGATGGGAAAATGAAGGAGATAACTAGAGGAGGATAGGATGGGTGATTTAGAGATATGATAGAGCATGTGTGAAGGGAATGTATACCAAGAGGTGTCCAAAGCATGCATAGATAGGTGCCCCTATTTTTATTTTTATTTTTTATTTTTATTTTATCAAGATTACAAGAAGGACAGAGGGATGGGATAAATGAGATATGCCAAGCAGGATGTGTAAGATAGGTAGGATGGAGGGTATGAATGAATATTACGTATAGCAAGAAGATGGGTGCATAGCTGGAAGCATAGCAGGAAGCATAGCGGATGGAGGTAATGCATATAAGGAAACTGCCCCCAAGTGCAGATGGGGATTTATGCAATGACGCCTGTTTGCCAGGTTTCCATCATGGTACTTATCCAAGGCACTTGTTTTCCAAGTTTTCACCATTGGAAAAATTGTTTCTCTTTGCTATTTTATTTTTTGAAAAAAAAAATTTGACTTTTTTTGGATTTTTGGACTTTTTTGGATTTTTGAATATCATGTGGAAGGAGATGGATAAGGATAGGGAAGCGAATAACTAGATTTAGAAGACATGCAATAAGGATATGGATGAAGGACTCAAGCATCAAGTTCCATACGAAGTATTAAGAGCTCATGTTCGAACCGACTATTAGATGTTGGTACAACCTTATTAGGAGAAATGGATTATGCAAAACAATGAATTAGAGGGATTTGATGGGAGAGATATGTGGGGTAATGAATGGGATGTTGGAAAGGGTATGGATAGAATGATGGGGTGGATGTGTGGTGGGTTGGTGAGTTCAGGACCAACATCGGTACATATGGTGATGGATATGAAAAGATAAGAGGATTAATGGATGGAGAATGTGGGGATAATGGAGGAGATGGAATAGTGAATTTCGAGACATAGGGACCCAAAACAGACTTAGGAGATGAAAGGGGTGTATGGTTAGCTTTTGGATTAGCAACTTTGGATGTTCTTACAGATTTTTCATTTATTGGCATTGCATCTTTTTTCCTTGGGATCCACATGGTTTTGATTTTTTCTTTAGTGGGCCTTTGTGGCCGATGGGTTTGATTTGGATTATGGATTTTATTTTTCTTTTCTTCAACATGTCATTCAAAGGGGACATGGGGAAGTTTAGATTCATGTGGACATTTGGATTTATGTAGTTTTACTTTAGCATCCAAAGTTCTTTTATTAGCAATGGGATGGGTGTGAGGAGATGGACAATGTGGAGCAATGGAGGTAGGAATATGGGGATTACATGTAGATGGAGGATGTTTAGGTATGTGCCTTTGTTGATCCTGATTATGGGATATGTGAGAGGGATTTTTATGATGGATGAATGGATGAGATGGAGGAGGTGATCTTGGGATATACGGACCCAAGATGGATGGAGTAGATGAAGGATAGGAGATGGTGGATGGAGGGATGTAAGGACCCAAAATGGATGGAGTAGATGAAGGAGGAATATGGACGGTTGTTTTGAGGTGATACAATAGAGGAGGGATGGCAGTATATGATCTGGTGGAGTGACTGGAAGAGCAGACATTTCTTTTGAAAAAGGCTCATCGAGGACATCTAGAGGTTGTACCAACATCTTTAGATTGTGAGTCTTGGGAAATAGGTCCAAGACCTTGCATGCAGATTTGTTCTTTGACTTGGATGGGCTCTAAAATACCTTGATCATAAAGGCCTAGACCTTTTCCTTGATAGTTCATTTTCTTAAGCATGTGTTCCATGATAGGATTTGTGTTATTCTAAAAACATGATGCGAGTCCGTTAGTAGGTGGAGGATGATGGGTGGTAAATACACTATGCTTTTCTTCTGCAAGGAGGCCACCATGGAAGAATGTGAGAGTACCAAGGGGATATGCAAGTAGTGTGGGGATAGTAGTTTTAGGTGATGATGGGGGATCATAAGAGGGAGATGATGGGGTAACATCATTTGGATGGGTGGTATCAAGATAGGGATTAGGGGATATGATAGGATCTGGATTTGTGGTAGCGGGCTCATGCAATGGAGATGGAGTGGTGGAATCTAGAATGACAAGGGGATCATCGAATGGAATGGATGGGGGACTATGATCTTGAGGTGGATTAGATGGGATGGTAGGATCTTGATCTAGAGAAGGGGATATGTTGACATGCTTTGGATCAGGCTCTTGGCATGACTCATCATGTGTGGAAGGCATGATAATGGAGTCTTGGTGGGACTCTTTAAGTGGGGAGGATGGAGGGATGGAGACACTAGGAGTGGGAGAAGTGGATTGGATTTTGGTGTTGTTGATGGGTTCAATTACTCTTGGAGTAGGAAGTGGGTGTTTAATGGATTTGGTAGATGTGATGGTTTCAACGGTTTGAGTGGTGCTAAGGGTGGTATCATCAATGATAGGTGTTGGGTGGAGAAGGGTCTCATCACTAATGACCATGGATGATGGGTTGGGATGGCATGATTCAACGACTTCAAGGTGTGGACTGGGAGATGTCTTCTTTGTTATAAGTCCTTGGAGAACTTATGAAATGAGAGACTTGCATACTCTAGGTTTGGATGGTGAGGTAGGAGTGGATGAAGGATTGTGGGTTGGTGTGGGATTAGGACTAGAGGTTGGTGGACTAGGATTAGATAGGGGAATGGAATTGGATGCATGACTAGGAATAGGTGGGCGATTAGGTGAAGAGTTAAGATAGGGTTATTGGCATGGTGAATTAGGACACAAGGATGTGGGTGGTGGGTTGTAGTAAGGGTATTGGGATGGTGGATTAGGATGGGGAGATTGAGGTGGCGGATGGAGATAGGGAATTGGGGATGTTGGATTAGGATAAGCAACTATGGATGTTAGATTAGGATAGGTTGATGCAAATGCAAGATTAGGGCGAGGAGATTGGTATGGAAGATTAGGGTAGGGGGGGTATGCAGATGAAGGATTGAGATAGGAGGATGTGGACGGGGGATTCGGATAGGGGTATTGTGATGGAAAACTAGGATAAGAGGATGATGTAGATGAAGGATATGATGGATATCCCTTGTCAAAGGTAGCATAGGGAGCATGATTAGGCATGGATGAAGACATAACATGATGACTCAAAGGAGTGATTGGATTTTGGAAAGTTGGTGGAGAAAACTTACTAGCAATGATAGTGTCAAGGGGATCTATGTCACATTCTTCTTGATCGACAAGACTTTCATTATTATCGTCGATGTAATTAGGGTTTCCCTTGACCACTATTGATGGAGGATAAGAATTCATGATGATGAAAGGATAAAGAGGATGGATAAATATTTTGGATGGAAATGGACTAAAGCTCAAATCAGGATTTAGGGTAAGCTCAAATCAAGATTGGATTAAAGCTCAGATTAGGATGATTGGATCATGGGATTGATGCTGACGATTGGATTTGATTATCAAAGGATGATTATGACACTGAATCTGCTTCAAGATGGAAGTAGATTGATTGGGTCAAAGGTGATTGGATAAGGATGCAATTGGATTGGATTGGATTGGATTGATTGATTGATTGATAAGATTGATTGATGGATTAGATAGGATGATGAGAGGGACTATAAACCCTGTTCAAAGACTATCCTAGGTGACTTAGGATGCTAATTGATCAGATTAAAGGATAAATGGATGATTACGACACCAAATCCACTTTGAGATTGAAAATGGATTGATTGGGTCAATGATGATGATTAACTTAGGATGGATGATAATCCTAAGACAATGTTGATGATGTTGATCAGATCAAACACTTAGGTCAATTTGGATAATAACCCAAGACGAACTTCAAGGTGGGGAAAACGATGATTTTATTGGAGAAATGGATGGATGAATGAGTACTCAAAATGAGTAAAAGATTGACCAAAATGGATGAATGACTACTCGGAACAAGTAAACAACAACTCACAATAGATGAATGATTCTCAAAATGAGAAGATCAAGGCTCAAAAAGGATGATAGATTACTCGGAATGAGTAACTGGATGATAGGAACGATAGAATGAGAGTTAGAAATGATAAACAAAGGTACAAAATGGATGAACATTTACTCAAAATGAGTAAACGGATGATCGAAATGATAGAACGAGAGTTTGAAATGATGAAAGGATGTGTTAAATGGATGAATGTTTACTCAGAATGAGTAAACAGATGATTAGAATGATAGAACAAGAGTTCAAAATGATGAAAGGATGTGCTAAATGGATGAAAGTTTACTTGAAATGAGTAAACAAATGATTGGAATGATAGAACGAGAGTTTGGAATGATAAAAGGATGTGTTAAATGGATGAACGCTTACTTAG
Source organism: Sequoia sempervirens (assembly GCA_007258455.2). Classification (NCBI taxonomy): domain Eukaryota; kingdom Viridiplantae; phylum Streptophyta; class Pinopsida; order Cupressales; family Cupressaceae; genus Sequoia; species Sequoia sempervirens. The sequence goes on along the minus strand of VDFB02075321.1, from coordinate 103,573,547 downwards.
AATGAGTAAATGGATGATCATAATGATAGAACAAGAGTTCAAAATGATGAAAGGGTGTGTTAAATGGATGAATGTTTACTCGGAACGAGTAAACAGATGATTAGAATGATAGAACGAGAGTTCAGAATGATGAAAGGATGTGTTAAATGGATGAACATTTAATCAGAACTAGTAAATAGATGATCAGAATGATAGAATGAGAGTTCAAAATGATGAAAGGATGTGTTAAATGGATGAAAATTTACTCAAAACAAGTAAACAGATGATCAGAATGATAGAGTGAGAGTTCAGAATGATGAAAGGATGTGTTAAATGGATGAATGTTTACTCAGAACGAGTAAAAAAATGATTGGAATGATAGAACAAGAGTTCAGAATGATGAAAGGATGTGTTAAATGGATGAACATTTACTCAGAATGATAGAACAAGAGTTCAGAATGATGAAAGGATGTGTTAAATGGATGAATGTTTACTCAGAACGAGTAAATAGAGAGAATGGTAGGGTATGCCCCCTTAAGGAGGTGGATGGGGAAGGAAAAGGTGCCCCAAGAAAATTCTCAAAAGTATGAAGTGGTATCTTTCGTTGAAAAGAGCATGAAAAATCGACAAGATTAGCACTTGAACAAAGGAAAACGGGTAAACAGTGTGTAAATGGCAGGGCATATATGGTTGTCTATCAAGGAAAATCCACCTATTTGTTAGGTCATGTTCGCCTGTCTATTAGGTCAGGTCCACCTATGGAGAAGGTCAGGTCTGCCCAAGGAGCAAAAGTTGTTCAAAAATGGCCAAAATAGGCTCCAAAAGGACTAGTTAGTAGGGCAGGTCCACCCCTAGATGAGGGAAAGTCCACCCAAGGAAAAAAAAGTTGTTCAAAAATGGCCAAAACAAGCTCCAAAGGATTGGTTTTTAGGGAAATTCCACCCAAGGAGCAAAAACTAATGAAACTAGGTCAAAATCAGGCTCCACATAATCATTTTTTAGGGAAAGTCCGCCCAAGGAGCAAAAAATGATCAAACTGGGTCAAAAACAGGTTTCAAAAGACCATTTTTTAGGGCAAGTCCGCCCCTAGATGAGGGCAAGTCCGCCCAAGGAGGGTTTAACTTGACTTTTGAAAAAAAATACCAAGGCAAAGGACTAAAAATGCAATGTTCATCAATCAAAAGGCTATGGCAAAATGAAGGAAATCAGACAATCACTGGTTTCGCACAAAGAAGACAAATCAGACAATCACAAGCCTAAGTCTAGTAGAGAGGAAATGGTCAACAAAGTCCTCTAATCTAGGATGAACATGGTTACTAGGGAGTCCTCGATATACACCCGGTACGTGAGGCCCAAACTGTGAACACCAACCTGTTACAAGCGTGAGTCAGGAACCTAAAAGGCTCGGACCAACTCTTCACATCATCCCAATGCTTCGCCAATTACAACGTGGTTGGATTGAGGTATAGCTTTTGTTCTCCCCCTTTATATACCCTTCCAATACATGTGGTTGGAATCATCCCTTAGGGTGATGAAATCCCCAAGCAGGTCCCACTAAGAAAGATAAAATGGGTAGACTCAAAGGACGAGGTAAGCTACAATTTCTCGTCACCCAGGATCGTCGAATGGTGCAAGGGGATTGGATACGTCAAATAGCTCACCCAAAAACATATCATACAAGGTTGATTGACACCTTTTAATTAAACCATGTTCCTAATTAGGGATTAAGAACTCTTAAAATAGCCAAAAATTTGCTAAAAAACTAAAATTTTACCTTTTCAAAAAAGTTCTCTAGGGAAAATCCGCCTATCTATGAGGGCAGATCTGGTTGTCTAGGGAAAATTTGGCTATCTATTAGGTCGGGTCCGCCTGTGTGTTAGGTCGGGTCCGCCTGTGTGTTAGGTCCGCCCCTGGGGAGGGTCAGGTCTACCTATGAAGGGTGGGTCCACTTGTCTGTTAGGTTGGGTTTGCCCCTCTGTGACCTATACCTGCAAAAAGTCAAAAAATAGAAAATGTAAAAGCAAGAGACCCATTTGTGGGTCCCACAGGGCATGCCAAAAATGTGATAGGTCAAATTTGGGTGGTAGAAAATGAGCAGCAAATAAAGTAATGCAAATACCACTAAGAACAACCTACACCTCAAGATTAGCCTAGTTGGAATCAACACAAAACAAAAACAACAAATGAAACCCTTTACCTTGTGTTGAATCGATCCTTTGGTTGGCCCTTTGATCTTCGGTGTTGTGTGCTCCTTGGATGGCAAGAGATGCAAGCGAGATGATGATATGAAGGTGAATGCAAGTGAGTGCAAGCATGAAAATGGCTAAGTATGGATTCTAGAAAAAAATTGCAAGAGTTTGGCTACAATGCATGATCTCCCCAAAATGAGAGAAAAGAGGGGGTATTTATAGAGATTTTGGAAATCTCTAGGGAAATGGACAATCAAGATTGAGCCACCAAGATCAAGATGTAGGGTTAAGGTGAGTTGAGAACTCAAAATCCCTCACATCTTGACATGTGGCATGTGATATGGCTTAAAAGGGATGATGTGTACATGAGGTGGAGATATAGTACATGACATGGAGAGGGTACATAGTACCTTGGAATTGGAACAAGATCTCATAAAGGAGGTACTTGTCCCCATGTGGGTGAGAGGACAAGTGGGGAATTAAAAATTCCTCAAATATTCTCATGGGGAAGAGAAAAGGAATTTAAAATTCCCTTAAATGCATTGGGGGATTAAATGTGAATTAAAAATTCACATGGGGAATGGAGATGCCTTGTTCAAAAAGAGAAAGATTTTAATGAAGTTGACTAAGGACACATTCCATAAATGATATGGGGATTAGAGATGACCTAATTGGATGATTAATGTTGTGCAATTACTTGATTAGACTAATTAAGGACTCATTAGAGGCAAGTGGGAAATTATGGAGGATGGGACCCTAATGATGATTAGGGGTCCACACATCTTAATCATAAATTAATTATGATTAAGAAAGAGGGTTAGATTTTATATATGTGACTTGATGTGACAAGTCAAAGATCACATGGGGAAGAGAAAAAGAATTAAAAATTCCTTGAGAGGTTGATTAGGCTAGTTAATGAAGGATTAGAGGAGGGTAAGGTGGCTAAGAGTGATTAGACGCCAACTTACAAAAGTTGGAGGATGTAACACATCCTAATCAAGTATTAGGCATGTGTACATCCCTAATGATGAGATTAGGAGAATAATTAGGCTTAGATAAAAATGATGGAGGATGTGACATAAAAGGAATTAAATAAATGTCATATTTATTTAATTCATTTGATGAAAGGGGGAAGGTATTTAATTATTTAACTAGATACCTTAGGGATTAGAAGAAATTTAGAGGGATTAATTAAATAATAGTGATATTACTTAATTAATGCAGATAAGGGGATGTTTAGACAAAAGGGATAAATTTGGATAAATCAAATGTCCAAATTTAGGTGTCTACAATATCATTGTCAAGTAATAAAACAAAGAAAACTATCACAATATCACCATTGGGCATGAAGTAAGAGAAACCATTCACTAAATCCAAACAAGACATAAAACCACTGGCAATCTCTGATGTTGAAGCTTCACACCACTGAGATAAGTGACGACCATTACATGAAAAAAAACTATTTATAACATCAATACCTTCCACATATGTCATATTGATATATATAATAGTCAAAGATATGCCAACTATCAAAATTCAAGACCATTGTCACAAACAAGAGTTTAGTTATAAGCCACTGAGTAGTGAATTGCATTAGGCATTGTCAACACACCAAGATATATAGCATTGTCAAGATTCATGATTACCACTAATCCATTGTGCTTTGCAAGATCATAATCCTATTGGATTTCACTTGTTTATGATTTTTTGTTTGTCCTTGATGACAAAATTGGTTCTTTGATTTGGAATTCTCAGCTTGGTTGGTGATATGATATTCAGTTACATTGCTTTATTCACCTATGGTTGGTGAATGATATGTTGGAGTTACATGATATGCAGTTGCAAGATTTTGATATATGATGATGTTGACAGTGTTTATCATTTTGACAAGATGATTTTTAGTTTGATTCTTCAAGGTTACAAGTCACAGGTATATTCAATTGATTATTATTAGTTTGTCTTTGAATGATAGATTAGTGCATTTTTAACCTTATATTATTGCACTAATGTATTTTTTTAAGGAATTCATGATATTTATACATGATTTGTTTAATGGTGTTTACATTTGGATTCTTGAGATGACTTTTGGCTCAGTTTGGTTGCATTGGCATCATTGACATCATTGTGGTTTTTGCACTTGAAGTATTTTAGATTGATCAAATAAGGTGATTCAAGTTCCTTGTTATATTCAAATGTAATGATATTATTTTAAGGAAGTTGATACTCACATTTCCTTATTGCATTTTCAATACATACTTCCACGGTTTTGCTAAGGTAATTGGCATCTTATATCGTTATGAGACCTTTGATTAACTATATAGTTTATATTTTACAAGTTATGGCATTGCTATCAATCACCTTGTAAAAGGTATCGGGCACTAAAGGTGACATAAAACTTTTCTATTGGAAAGTCGGGCATGCTAAAAGATGTGATAAATTTATCCTAAGCCAAGGCTATTGGGTATGCTAAAGGTTTAAACCTTATTTTCAAAGCTTGGTAAAAGGAATTTTTTATTTCATTATTTCAAAGCCCTCATAGAGCATGATAGGAAGAAAATCACATGGAGAATATGTCCAGGGTTTGTAATGATCAGGTGGAATGTTGTTGGCAGCTTCAATTGACCAAGCTTTAATACACTGGAGAAGAATTGTTGGTGTCTTTCAGCTGGGTAGTTATGGAACTTCTCGACAGATCTTTATGGTATTTGTTCAGTTTTCTTCCACCGTAATCAGGTAATGCAAGTTGTAAGAATGGTTTTGGTTAAGATCAAATCTATACAGGTTTTTTGAGTAAAAATATTTGGTTTTGAAATATTTTTTTTAAGGATGTTTTTAAGGGCTTAACTTTTGTTAATTATGTTTAAAACCCTTTAGGGTTTCTGGATCTTTCTTCTTGAGCTATAACAAAAATACTCTAATTTGCTATGAAGTTAAAGTTCTTGCTTAAACTTGTAAAAGAGTTTTTTAAAAGACTCTTTAGGGTTTCTCACCTGTAACCCTAACCCGAGTTGGTTTACATTTATTGAAACTACATACAGAGGTTATTTCAGAAAATTTCTTTAAAAGATAACCTTCAGACATTTTTTCTGGGTTACCTGGAAGAAGAATATGAGGTTTTAGACTTATCCTTAATAGATATTATACAAAAGTTGTTTTGCATTGAAATTTTTTATAACAGTGATTCTCAAATTATTGTATTTAAGGAAGATGTTGTCATTCTCATACAAGATTCTTCAATGTGCTTATTGAAAATATTTATAGTCTTCTATTGAGACACTAGGACTGCAAATTGCACTTCTACGGTATTGATATCTTATGAAGTTGGTGCTTCTGAACTTTGTGGAGTTGGTGCTCCTAAACTTTGTGGAGTTGGTGCTCCTAAAATTTGATGAGTTGGTGCTCTAAGTGAATAAAGATAAATATTTTTGAGTGGTTTTTATTCCCCAAGAGGGTTTTCCACTTAGGACATATATTGTGTTATGTGATGACTTTTTGTGTGTTATTTTTCTTATCTATCTAATCTCAATGTGTCATCAAATGCACTGAATGATTGTTAATTATCATTCTTTCATCTCTGCCAATGTTTATGTTAAAATATCTTGCATAAAAGGTTATGTTATTAATGTGGGCTTTGATATATATGAAAGTGTAAAACATGTTAAGTTCAACCTATGTTAACGCTATGTCTTTATGTTTAATTCATGGTTAATGCAAACACAATATTGTTCATGCACAAGTCAAATATGTTCTATAAAATGTCATTTGGTCTTTTGGTTCAAAATTCAATTAAATCCTTGGATTTGTAAAAACTTTGTGACTTATATGAATCACTGATTCACCCCCCCTCTCAATGATTCTAGTCTTCCAACAAGTGGTATCAGAGCATAGGGTCCTCATATAGGTCTAATCCACCCAGGATTGATTCTAGTTTTGGGAGTCTGTCAAACATATCACTAGCTCAAGAAGGTACTTCTGTGTCAAGAGCTCCACTATTTGATGGTATATATTATGTGTTTTGGAAAATCAGAATGGAAACATAATGATTTCAATTGATGTTGATGTATGGAGCATACTTCAAGATGGATATGTTGTTCCATCCAAAATTCCCTCTGACTATGCTGAGAAGAAGAGGTATGAAACTAATGCTAGAGCTAAACATGATCTCCTGTGTGGGGTAACCAAATATGTATTTGTTAAAGTCATGCATTGCAAATCAGCTAAAGAAATTTGGGAAAAACTTGAGAATATTTATCAAGGAAATGATAAAGTCAAATAGTCAAAAATCCTTACTCTTAAAACTCGGTCTAAGGAAATCAAAATGAATGATGCTGAAAAAGTAGTTGAATACCTTTTTAGAATAGATGAAGTTGTTAATGCAATGAGGATTAGGAGAAGAAATAGAAGAGTTTGATGTGGTTAAGAAGGTCATTAGAACCTTACATCCTAAATATGAAACTAAGGTCTCATCCCTTGAAGAAAAGAAACATTTTTACAAGCTTACCTTAGATGATCTACAAGGAACCCTTACTACTTTTGAAATGAGAACAAGCAAAACCAATCCAACAGGAAAAGAAATTGCTTTTAAAACTGAAAAAAAGGTAGATGTAGTTGAAAGTGAGTCAGAAGACTCTGATACAAAAGAGTCTCACTTTGTTAGAAAACTCAAAAAGGGATCAAGTAAATACAAAGGCAAACTTCCCTTTAAATGTTTCAACTGTGGAAAATTTGGACATTTTGCAGCTAAATTCCCCTATGTTGAAAAAAACAGTGATGATGAAAAACCTGACAAGACAAGTAGTTTAAGAAGGGCTATAAACCTAAAAGGAAATTCAATTTCAAGAAGAAAAAGATTCTTTTCATCAAAGATGAATCAAACAGTGAGATAGAAGACTCTTTAGATGAAGACGATGAGACTATGTTTATGGCTGAAGTCAAATAGCAAGAGGATAAACAACAAGACTAATTTAGAAGATGGTGAAATAAATCTAGTTAAAATGTGCTTTAAAGGAAATTAAAAAACTTAAAAAGAAAGTCCTTGCTCAAGAACATAAACTAGAGCAAGCAATAATTTCTTTGAAGACTTAGCTTGAAGAATCTAAAAGAATTGAGGATTGTCTTAAAATAACTATGAGTCTCAAAGACAAAGAAATTCAAATATTGGAGCAAGAAGTTGTTAATCTTAGAAATAAAATTGAATGGTATGAAAGTACACTAAAGCTCAATGATATGCTTAGCAAGCAGAAATTGAATAAGCATAAAACTAGAGTAGGGTTTGAAAAGGGTGAATGTTCAATTGATACTTCAAATCAAAAACCTATTTCTACAAACAAGAGTTCCAAACCAAATCATTTTGAATCTGGTAAGAATTATGTACATTTTAAAAACAAAAGAATGCTATTAAGATTCAATCTTTATTCTTATCATGGTTACTGCTTCTATTGCAACAAGTTTGGCCATAAAGTGAGTACTTGTAGATTCATGACTTCTAGAATGCCAAAGTTTGGAGATAAGAAATACTTAGGTTTTGTAAACCATGTCAAATGTTTTAAATGCAACACTTTGGGACATATAGTCAAACAATGCAAAGTTGATCTGCATGATAAACAACAGAAAACAAAAATAGTTTGGAAACCTAAGTCTGTCAAAGGCATAGAGCAATCAATGCTAGTCCAAACTGCTTTTCATACTAAAAAGGACTTATGGGTCCTAGATAGTGGTTGTTCTAACCACATGATAGGGGACAAGGACAAGCTTATAAAACTAGAAGATTATACTGGTGGATATGTGAAATTTGGTGATAACACTGGTATACAGATTAAAGGTAAAGGTTCACTTCTGCTAAATGAGGATACAAACATTTACGATGTGTATTATGTGGAAGGTCTAAAGCACAATTTGCTTAGTGTTAGCCAAATCTGTGATAGTGGCTATCATGTCATGTTTACTTCACATGGATGTGAGATCAAGAAAAAGTTTGGAAAGATTGTTGTAGCTAGGAAAAGAACTAAAGATAATGTTTATAATCTTCTAGACACCTCTAGTAATTATAGTAATGAAGGTATGTGTCTAATGGGTCAAGCTGGAGAAAGTTGGTTATGGCACAAAAGATTAGGACATATAAACTTTGATAATCTTGTTAGAATTAGTAAAAACTAGAATGTTAGAGGTTTACCAATTCTTAATAAACTAGAAAATTTTGTCTGCAAAGAATGTTTAAATGGTAAACAAACTAGAGTCAGCTTTAAGTCAAAAGAACATTCTTCAACTAAGCCTTTACAGCTGGTACATACATACTTGTGTGGCCCAACTAGAACAAGATCAATTAATGGTGAAAGGTATTTCATGTTGTTTGTGGATGACTATACAAGAATGGTATGGGTTACTTTTCTTAAACATAAATCAGAAGCATTTGAAAGATTCAAGATGTTTCGTAAAATGCTTGAAAAAGAATCTAATCTAAAGCTCAAATGCTTGAGATCTAATAAAGGAGGAGATTTCACCTCTCAGGAATTCATTGATTATTGTGAGCAACGTAGTATTAAAAGACAATATGCAGCTTCTAGAACACTTCAACAAAATGGGGTTGTTGAACGTAAGAATAGAACTATGAAGGAGATGGAAAGAACCATGTTAGATGAGGCTAAATTTCTAGACATGTATTGGAAAGAAGCTATTCATATAGTTGTATACATTTTAAACAAAGTACAACTTAGGGTAAAATCAAAATTCACTCATTATGAATTGTGGCATGGAAAAACTTCCTTTGTAAAACACTTTAAAATCTTTGGCAGTAAATGCTTTATCAGGAAAGATGATGAACATCTAGGCAACTTTCAATCAAAGTGTGATGAGGGTATCTTTTTGGGATACTCAACTCAAAGTAAAGCCTATAAATGCTATAATAAAAGGCTCAATAAGATTGTTGGAGCAATAAATGTGAAATTTGATGAAAGATTACATTTAGAAATTGATCATGCACAGATTGATGAGGAAGAATCAGAAACAAAACTTGAGATAATACCTAATGATGTTAATACAACAAGTCCTATAAATATTGTGCCCAAAACTCCTTCAAAATATGTTGTTAAAAATCATCCTTAAAGTCTGATCATTCAGGATAGAAATGTTGAATTTCAAACACAAAGAAAAACTGCTCAACTTGAAGAACAAGCTAAAATAGCAGAGCATGCAGCCTTCTGTTTAGTCACTAAATTTGAACCTAAGAACTGTGATGAAGCTCTCTTGGATGAATTTTGGCTTAAGGCTATGTAGGAAGAAATAAATCAAATTGAGAAAAATCAAAGTTTGAGTTAGTCCCAAGACCTGATGACAAGAATGTCATAGGCGGCAAGTGGGTTTACAGGAATAAGCTTGATGAAAATGGAAAATTTGTTCACAACAAGGCAAGGTATGTCTGCAAAGGCTATGCTCAAAAGGAAGGTATTGATTTTGGTGAAACCTATGCACCTGTTGCTAGGATAGAATCCATTAGAATATTTTTGGCTTGTTTTGTTTATAATAATTTCACTACTTATCAAATGGATGTCAAAACTGCACTTTTAAATGGCTATTTAGATGAAGAGGTCTATATGGAATAGCCTGAAGGGTTTTTTTGAAAAGACAGGCCTTATATGGCTTAAAACAAGCACCTAGGGCATGGTACTCTAGGTTGGACAATCATTTGACATCAAATGGATTCATTAGAGGTGGTGTTGACAATAATCTCTATGTCAAGATTGAAGGTACTGATATTTTGGTTGTTGAAGTCTATGTAGATGATATCATTTTTGGCTGCAATAATGATGCTTTAGGTAAAAAATTCTCTCATATTATGAAATCTAAATTTGAAATGTCAATGTTGGGAGAATTGAATTTCTTTCTTGGTCTTCAACTTTCTCAAATTGAAAGTGGTATATTTCTTTCTCAAACCAAGTATGCTAGACAGATGCTTAAGAAGTTTCAAATAGATGGATGCAATCCTATTAGTACTCCAATGGTTATAGGTTGCAAACCCACTAAGGCTGATCATTCACCTGATGCAAATCAGTCTGAATATAGATCAATGATTGGAAGTTTGTTATATTTAACTACTTCTAGACCTGATATAATGCAGAAAGTTTGCATGGTTGCAAGATTTCAGGCATCACGTAAGGAATTCCATTTTATTGTTGTTAAAAGAATCTTTAAGTATATTCCAGGTACTCTTGAATATGGTATTTGGTATCCTAGAAGCAATGATTTCTCTCTAATTGCATATGCAAATGTTGACTAGGCTGGTTGTTTGGATGATAGGAAAAGTACTAGTGGCAGTGCATTCTTTCATGGTGATTGGTTAGTTTCTTGGCACACTAAGAAACAAGAATTTGTTTCTCTTTCTATTGATGAGGAAGAATACATAGCTACCACTTCCTATTGTACTCAATTGCTCTAGATGGCTCGAACATTATCTGATATGGGTATCGGAGTTTCTAAGCCTATTTCTATTTTATGTGACAATTCAAGTGCAATCAATATCTCTAAGAACCCTGTTATGCACTCTCGCACTAAGCACATTGCAATCAAATTTCACTTTCTTTAACAAAAAGTGTTGGCTAATGAAGTATGTCTACAATTTTTTGCTTCACAAGAACAGGTGGCTGATATATTCACTAAACCTCTATCCAAAGAATTCTTTGAAAGGATGAGGCTCATATTGGGAGTTATCTCTCAATCTTTAATTTATTGATTCTCCTGTCTTTGATTAAGGGGGAGCTTGTTTCTATATCTTTTCATTCATAGCTCTCTTGCATATTTAGTTTGCTGCTATATTGCTCTACTTGCATGGTTGGTTTTTGTGTTGGATAATTGGTTGGCTTCTCAGTTGTTTATCTTCATGGCATCTCACATTCACTTCTTTCATTCTTTGTCATTAAGGAAAAAAGGGGGAGAGATGATATGTGTTTTTCCATCAAGAACAAAGGGGGAGTTTGTTGGCTTTCAGCTGTTTATGATTTGTGGTGTGTTCTTGATGAAAAAACTGGCTCTTTGATTTGGAATTCTTAGCTTGGTTGGTGATATGATATTCAGTTACATTGGTTTATTCACATATGGTTGGTGAATGATATGTTGCAGCTACAAGATTTTGATATATGATGATGCTGGTCCAGTGTTTATCATTTTGAAAGGATTATTTTTAGTTTGATTTTTCAAGGTTACAAGTCATGGGTATATTCAATTGACTATTATTAATTTTTCTTTGAATGATATACTAGTGCATTATTAATCTTATATTATTTGGTGCTACTATATTGTTTTAAGGCATTCATGATATATTTAAACTTGATTTGTATAATGGTGTTTACATCTGGCTCTTGAGATTACTTTTGGCTCAGTTTGGTTAAACTAGCATCATTGACATCACTGTGGTCTTTTCACTTGAAGTATTTTAGATTGATCAAATAAGGTGATTCAAGTTCCTTGTTACATTCAAATGTAATGATATTGTTTTAAGGAAGTTGATACTCACATTTCCTTGTGGCATTTTCAATACATACTTCCATAGTTTTGCTAAGGTAATCAACATCTTATATGGTTATGAGACCTTGGATTAACTATATGGTTTATAGTTTACAAGTTATGGCATTGCTAGCACTCACCTTGTAAAAGGTATTGGGCACTAAAGGTGACATAAAAAATTTCTATTGGAAAGTTGGGCATGCTAAAATATGTGATAAATTTATCCTAAGTCAAGGTTGTCAGGTATGCTAAATGTTAAAATCTTATTTTCAAAGTTTGGTAAAAGGAATTTGTCATTTCATTATTTCAAAGCCCTCATTAGGGCACGATAGGTAGAAAATCACATGGAGAATATGTCTAGGGTTTGCAATGATCAAGTGGAATGTTGTTAGTAGCTTGAAGTGACAAAGCTTGAATACACTGGAGAAGAATTGTTGGCATATTTTAGCTAGGTAGTTATGGAACTTCTCGATAGATATTTATAGTATTTGTTCAATTTTTTTCCATTATAATCAGGTAATGCAAGTTGTTAAGAATGGTTTTGGTTAAGATCAAATCTATACGGGTTTTGTGAGTAAAAATATTTGGTTTTGAAATATTTTTGTTCAGGATTTTTTTAAGGGTTTAACTTTTGTTGATTATGTTTAAAACCCTTTAGGGTTTGTGGATGTTTCTTCTTAGGCTATAACAGAAATACTCTCATTTTCTATGAAGTTAAAGTTCTTGCTTAAACTTCTAAAAGAGTTTGTTAAAAGACTCTTTAGGGTTTCTCACCTGTAACCCTAACCCGAGTTGGTTTATAGTTATTGAAACTGCATATAGAGGTTATTTCATGCGATGTCTTTAAAAGATAACCTACAAACATTTTTTTGGTTACCTAGAAGAAGAATATGAGATTTTAGACTTATCCTTAACATATATTGTACAGAAGTTATTTTGCATTGAAAAACTTTATAACAGTGATTCTCATATTATTGTATTTAAGGAAGATGTTGTCATTCTCATACAACATTCTTCAATGTGCTTATTGAAAATATTTATAGTCTTCTATTGAGACACTAGGACTAAAAATTACACTTCTAGGGTATTGATAGAGTACTATAACTGTTATACATTATAAAGGAGTTGGAGCTCATGTATCTTATGAAGTTGGTGCTTCAGAATTTTGTGGAGTTGGTGCTCCTAAACTTTGTGGAGTTGGTGTTCTTAAACTTTGTGGAGTTGGTGCTCCTAAACATTGATGAGTTGGTGCTCTAAGTGAATAAAGAGAAATATTTTTTGAGTGGTTTTTATTCCTCAAGAGGGTTTTCCACTTAGGACATTTATTGTGTTATGTGATTATTTTCTGTGTGTGATTTTTCTTATCTGTCTGATCTCAATGTGTGATCAAATGCATTGAATGATTGTTAATTATCATTCTTTCATCTCTACCAATGTTTATGTCAAAATATCTTGCATAAAAGGTTTTTTTATTAATGTGGGCTCTGATACATATGAAAGTGTAAAACATGTTAAGTTCAACCTATGTTAATGCTATGGCTTTATGTTTAATTCATGGTTAATGCAAACACAATAATGTTCATGCACAAGCCAAATTTGTTCTATAAAATGTCATTTGGTCTTTTGGTTCAAAATTCAATTAAATCCTTGAATTTGTAAAATATTTGTGACTTATATGAATCACTAATTCACCCCCCCCAGTGATTCCATTCTTCCAACAAGTCCATTGTGTATTCATTATGTAAGATGATTGTGCAATCAATATGCCACTTCATTTTGCATTAAAGAAAGACTATAAATCACAAAAAGGAAGAGAATTGTAAAGCCACTATCATATGTCAAGCAAGAGAAACTACTATCCACTATGGCATGCAAGAGTTGCAAAAATATTGTCCCCTACTACTATCGAAGAAACTATTAGCATCAAGGAACCAATGTTCTATTTGCAACTAAGTAACCTTTTTCCCATAGTGTCTAAGTGTATTGCTCACTAGACTGAGCATCATGTAAGGAAAGCATAATTGTCACCCCAACAAAGGACTTCTATCAAAGGGTAAAGAAAAAACATTATCCACTGAGCACTATCAAATATTAGAACTACTTTCAAAGAACCAACAAAATGAGAACTACTAGAAACAAGTGATCAGTACTATCTAAACTTGATGTCAAGAAGAGATTATCATGTTTCCTCAAGATAACTTAAAACACTACTGTCATCAAACTATATTATGTACTTGTCATATCATCAAGGACTATTCAACTAACTTATCCTAAGGAGAAGAGATAGAAGCAAAAAAAAAATGAACTGCCAATGATCGCTATAGCCTACTAACAAAGAAAAATTTCAACATGAACAAGATGGATGTATTTTCATCTTCCACTCCATTGACCTGCAACTAACACTGATCATATAGTCATTGTTACACTATAAACTGTCACTATCTTGTGAATGAATCAAGTGAAGGATATCATTGACTACCAATGCTTTTGATATTAATGATAAAACATGATGCCAAAAAACTACTGAACACATGCAAATGCACTATCTCTGCACTATCGCATATTAGAAACACACTATGACTAATATACAATCTCTTTATTTTTGTCTATGGGGCTAAATGATACATCAATAATTATCTCCCCTAGCCTCATGTTTTTCTTAAGTAGTTATGGATGTCTCTTTTGTAGTATGCACAAGCTTAGGTTCATCCTTATCTTTCTCTTGTTTTCTTCTCCAAACCTTTATAGTGTATGTATTCTTGTGATGATTGAAAAGTTCCATTAAATTAATTCTACAATACTTGTTGGTATATGGCTTCTAGTTTTGTCATTTATGGCAACCTAGATCATTGATCCAGTCCACACTTCAGTATTTTTCCATACCGGAAGATAGAGTGAAGAACTGGGTATCCGAATGAAGTTGAGTTTGTCAATCCATATGCATTACCAAATTATTAGTTTGGGTTGTGGAACTCAGGGAAGGTTGTTGGGTATCTAGAATATATTATTCTCAAGTTTTGTGCTATCACATCATTTGGTGGATGAGTTAGGAGATCTCGTAGATTGTTTTATGTTTAATAGTGCTAGAAAGTCGACCAAGTGAATGTGACATGTTGCGTATGTTTGAGGCGAAAGTGTTTGAAGTATTTTTAGGTTTGAGGATTTTGTTTTGGGTCCTAACTATGTTATGGCTGGCTTTGGATAGTGCACATTAAATATTATTTATGGATTGAGCTAACGGTTGGAAAATATTTTATGTTTTGTTGAAGCTGACCTATAGCAATTAAATCTTTAGCTATGGATATATATAATTGATTGATTATATCATTTTGGTGTTTCTTTGAAAAGTGTTGATGTATATTGTGAATATCAGAAGGGTTGTAGTGCAATTATGAATAGTTTTACTTGTGTATAAAAATATTTTGTGATGCGAGTTGAAGCAGAGTAGAGCAGAAGAGCAGAATTCAACAGAAGGTCCAGAATTCAATCTATGAGCCTAACTGGGACTATAATCAGGCATTTGTAGATGCTACTTTCTCATTTCAAATCTTTTGGTTGTAATCCAAACCTTTTTTAAGTTAATGAGCCTTTCTATTTTTAAGCAATGAGCTCTAGGCAGTGCGCCTGAATGCAAATGCATTCGCATTTTGTAAAACACTTATATTTTGAGTACTCAAATTGTGGATTAACCTCCACCATGGTTTTTCCCCTAATAGGGTTTCCACATAAAAATCCTTGTGTTATGGTGTTGTGGATGATTTCTTTATATGTTTGCATCTTTCTCTTGGTTGAATGTTATAAGTGGTTTAAAGATCAGATTAATAAAGTTAAATTTTGTAGAACACTGATTCACCTCCCCTCTCAGTGTTCCCTGATTCCAAAAATTGGTATCAGATCCTAGTTCCTCAAAAGAAGTTTAACAACTTGAGGTGGATCTTGAAATGTAATGGACTCTAGTAGTCTTCAACTTTTGGTGGCACTTGATGATTTGATCAGTCCAAAGCAGAAGTCTGAGAATTGAAAGAAAATCTTAAGGATGCTAAGAAATTTATTCAAAAGTTGAAGGACCAAATTATTAAGTCTAGGGAGAAGAGAAAGGATCTTTGTGATCATATTAAGCAAAAAGAGAGAAAAATCATGGATGATGTTCACCTAAATCAAACCTTGAAGGAAATAACTAAAGAATGTGAAAATATTTCTAGAGACAATGCTACCGTAAAACATGAGTTGGAATCTATGGTGATGAAGGTGACTAAGTAGATTGAAGAGTGAAAGAAGAATGAGGAGAATCTTGCTCAGTCCTTAAAAGAAAGATCTAATGAATGTAGTAGAATTAATGGAGGATTCATTCAGTTGGAGATTGAACTACAACAATCTAGAAACAATGAAGAAGAGCTTGAAAGAAAAATTGTTATTCTCAAGGATGAACTTGCTACTAGAAATGAATACAAAGAGAAGTTCAAGATTAGCTCAGTTAATCTTGATGAGCTGACTCAAGGTTAGAAGAATGCAAATGACAAGCGAGGTCTTGGATATCAAAAAGGAGAAAGTTTTGGATCTAGACAAAGGAACCTCAAGAAAGGAAATCAGATGATCAAAGCAAAAAGGCATTTGGTAAGACAACCTAATGCCCAAAAGTTTAATGGATATTGTTTTGCTTGAAATAAATTTGGTCATATGGCTGCTCAATGTAGAAGTAAAATGAAATCAAGTGATCCATCATTCTCTAGTTAGTGTTTCAATAGCAATAAGTTTGTTCATAAGTCAATTGAATGCATAAATATGTCAAACAACACTGCCAATAGAATGAATGTTAAATGTTATACTTGTTGAAGATTTGGGCATATCGCTAACTAGTGCAGATCAAGAAGAAATCAATGGAATGACTAGTCTGGACAAGGAAATGTTGTTTGTTACAATTGCAACAAATACAGTCACATTGAAAAATTCTATACAAACAGAAATATGGATAGAAGAGGTCCAACATACAAAGGAAAAAACACCCAGAAAGATGGTAAAGGAAAAGGGAAAGTGACTATGGATGAAATAAGAGATCAGATGAAGAAAACATGGGTGAAGAAGAGTCCCTTTCTTGTAGGAAATGAGCCAGCACCAAAACCAACTTCTAGTAATTCCTTTGAGAACTGACCTTTGGCCATTGGCCTAGGGGAATTTTTTCAAGAAAATCATTTTTCCCCTATCGGTAGTTGGTTTTGGAATGTGGCAGATTGTCAAAAGTTTTATTAATGATTTACAAATGAATTTGAAAATGCTTGCAAGGAAATTCAAGAAATTGAAGATTCACAGAAGTTTATTTTGTTGACTAAGAAAATAGGGTATCTAGAACACCTCAGGAAAAAGTATTTATTACAACAAAAGGTTAGGTGTGTGAGTTATAAAAAGCAAGTGGGAACCCTCATTTTCCATTTACATCAAAGAAAAGAAGAAGGAGAGAACTCTTCATCAGAATTTTGGAAGCATGAAGTCAATTCGGTGGTGAAACCCTAATCCATCAGATACTTCAGTTATATTGTGAAATTTCCATTTAATTTGGTGTACAGTTGAAGAAATTCTTTGGTATAGAAGGTAAAATTGAGTGAATCAAAGGAATGGTAATTCTAGATGAGTATAGCAGTGAGAATATTGGAGCTATAAGAAACATTTTGTCACACAAAGAATTGAAATGGCTAAAAGGAGCAAAACAGAAAAGCTTGGATATTTGGAGTAAATTTCCCTATTTCAAGAACGCAGAAATCATTGAGTTTATTCTAGATAGATTGAATGAAGATATTCTAACTCTGGATAAACCCTACCATATCTTGAAAGAAGTGATTGGAACTATAACTGGGTTATGCAAAGTTGGGGATGTGCCAAGAAAGAATTCAATCCAAAATAAAGAAGTTGAAACCCTAACTGGAGTAACTAGAGATCAAAGGGCATTAATAATCTCCACAATTAGAGATTCAGCGACAGGGTACATAGCGCATGGAGTATCATACAAAATATTTTTCAGAAATAGAGAAGGTGCAACTTCGGCAGGTGTTGTTTACATTTCACACAAAATGATAATGGAAGATGAGGATTTTGACCTTTGTGGATTACTGAAAGATCAACTAATGGATAATGTACAAGTGACAAATTGGATAGGTTACCCTTTCAGGTTTGGTACTTTGGTTATATGTCTTATAATGTATTTTCTAAATTTCTTGCCACTGAACATCAATGTAATTTGGGAAGAGAGTGAATTAGTTTGCAAGTAGATTTACATACATTCTAACAATTTGGCAAACTATAATAAAGAATATGAAAGTTTATTTAAAGGGGTGCTAGGGAAGTTTGGCTCAATTGGTATTCCCCTTTTGGTAAGGGAGCTTGAAGTTGGTTCCTCCTCCAATGAGATGGAGATAAAGAAGAAAAGAGCAAAAGAAATTGTTGTTTGTACTCCTCTAGCATGCAAGACTCCAAGAGTTGAAGGGAAACGAAAAGAATAGGTGATTGTAGATATACGAGATGAGGAATCTAATAAGGAAACTATGGACACCCAAAGAAAAGAACTAGAAATAGTCGAACCGGAACAATAAAATGAAATGACAGAAGAAAGTGAAGAAGAAGGTGATTTAACCAAAGAAGATATATTGCAGCTTATTCATGAGGAAGATGGAATAAAGAAAATTACAAACATATGGTCTATAAAACCTTCATATTAGTAGGACATGATTGTAAACTTACTAAGTGCTCATCTTGTGTACAACCATACTAAATTAGAGAGTTTAAACAATAAGTTTCCAGAAGAGATGATTGAATGCATTAAGGAAATCATGGACTCAATCTCAGAACAAGGAAGAAGAAGAAGTAATTCTACACCTGAACAAGCAATACATATTATCACTCACCAATCTAAAAAGGCACATGAATCAGTTAAGGAAATGTATAAACATAGAAAATAGCATATAAAACTACTATCTTCA
Organism: Sequoia sempervirens; assembly: GCA_007258455.2. Lineage (NCBI taxonomy): Eukaryota > Viridiplantae > Streptophyta > Pinopsida > Cupressales > Cupressaceae > Sequoia > Sequoia sempervirens. Next base: position 103,554,916 of record VDFB02075321.1, on the reverse strand, counting down.
GTGGCTTCATGCAACTGAAAAGTACAAAGAAAAGTTGGAACAAATTGAAACCGAGCTGAGCAGTATTGGACAAAATTTTAACATGTTTTAGGATCAAGATGGTGCAATTAAGAAAAGAATTCAAGAATTATAGACAAAGCATACAAATTCTCAAAAAATTAGAAATAGGATTGTTGACACCTTTTGGAAAGTGAAGGACATAATAGAATGAAAACTAGAACAATTGATTGAGATACTAAGGAAAGGAGAGATATTAGAAGAAGCTATCACCATTCTGGGATCCCTCATCAAGATTATCAACTGGACATCTAAAAAAAATAGCATGATCATAATCATTGGGATTGTAGTAGAAGCATGGAAGAAGTTTCTTCCGGAGATGAAGGAAAAATACAAAATAATTTTCTAGCACAAGTAACGGCTATTTTTTTATTCAATATTTTGAACCAGTTTTTGCATAAGTAAGTTTTTGGTTACACTTCAAAAGGGAATACTATAATAAATTTTTGGTTTTTTATTGATGTCAAAGGGGGAGAGAAGGTAGTGAAAAATTCCTTATCTAATTTAGGGGGAGTTGTGTCAGCTATGGCTTTTTGAAGTCTTGAAGGTTTGCAGTATGTTGGTTCTAACACTTAGTCATTTTAGACTAAGTGTTGCCATCAATTCCAAAGGGGGGATTGTTAGCATATGGCTTCTAGTGTTCTCATTGATGGCAACCTAGATCATTGATTAGGTCCACACTTCAGTATTTGTCCATACTAGAAGACAGAGTGAAGAATAGGGCATCTGACTGAAGTTGAGTTTGTCAATCCATATGCATTACCAAATTATTAGTTTGGGTTGTGGATCTCATGGAAGGTCGTTGGGTATCTGGAATATATTATTCTCAAATTTTGTTTTCACATCAGTTGGTGGATGAGTTAGGAGATTCGGTAGATTATTTTTTGTTTAATAGTGCTAGAAAGCCGACCAAGTGAATGTGACGTGTTGTGGATGTTCGAGGTGAAAGTGTTTGAAGTATTTTCAGGTTTGAGGATTTTTTTTGGGTCCTAACTATGTTATGGCTGACTTTGGATGGTGCGCATTAAAGATTATTTATGGATTGAGCTAATGGTTGGAAAATATTTTATATTTTGTTGAATTCGACCTGTAGCGATTAAATCTTTAGTTGTAGATATATATAAGTGATCAATTATATAATTGTTGTGTGTGTTTGAAAAGTGTTGATGTATATTGTGAATATCAAAATGTTTGTAGTGCAATTATGCATAGTTTCACTTGTGTATAAAAACATTTTGTAATGCGAGTTGAAGCATAGCAGAGCAGAAGAGCAGAATCAAATAGAAGGTTCAGAATTCAATCTATGAGCCTAATCGAAACTATAATTAGGCATTTGTAGATGCTCTTTCTCAATTCAAATCTTTTGGTTGTAATCTAAACCTTTTGTAAGGTAGAGAGCCTTTCTATTTTTGAGCAGTGAGCTCTAGGCAGTGCACCTGAATGAAAGTTCATCCCCATTTTGTAAAACACTTATATTTTGAGTACTCAAATTATGGATTAACCTCCACCGTGGTTTTTCCCCTAACAGGGTTTCCACGTAAAAATACTTGTGTTATGGTGTTGTGGATGATTGCTTTATATCTTTGCATCTTTCTCTTGGCTAAATGCTATAAGTGGTTTAAAGATCATATTAATAAAGTTAAATTTTGTAGAACACTGATTCACCCCCCCTCTCAGTGTTCCCTAATTCCAACAATACTATGCTTTATGTCCAAACTTATTGCAGCTATAGAATATGACCTTGCTTCTTCTATCTCAACATTCATAAGAGCTCTTATAACATCCAACTTTATTTTCATGCATCCAACACTCTATTGCTCTATGACCAAATTCATAACATGAATAACAATAACCATAAAAAGAGTTTTCAATCCTAGACATTTGATGTTGTCCTGAATGAAAAAATATTTTGGACTTGTTATTGTTGGCTTGTACAGGGGTACTTTCTTTTCTCTTCTTCTTATCTTCAACCTTAATAGCAGTAGAATGATAGTCTAGATCTATTTTCTTCCTTGGTGTTTCTCTGACCTTAGAAATTTTCCCTTGTTCAAAACCTAAACCAATAATATCCTTGTGGAAATTTTGCTTGCTTAACATCTCATTTAATAATTCAGTTCTCTTTTCAAATTGAAGACTCTTGTGTAACTTATAAGATGCCTTTTCTAGTTCATTTCTCAAAGAAATTATCTTTTATTCATATCTTTCACAATCAACCTCTTTATCTTTAAATTGATTTATAACTTCTTCTATTTTCTTAATTTCTACAACTTCTACCTTCAAATCTATAATCATTTTTTCTACTTCTTCATGAGCTAAAAGTCTTTTGGCTTTGGACTCATTTTCTTCTTGAAGCTACAACTTTAATCTCTGGTTCTCCTTTTTGAGTTTCTTGATCTCATCTAGGGCATAAATAAGTTCACCTTCAAGATCAAATTCACATTCATCTTCATCATACTCCTATTCACATTCACTCATAGTGTGGTATTCTTCTTTGTCAACAAAATCATCTTCTCTTTTAGATATATCACACCTTCTGTCAATTGGAAAGGGTATTTCTTGTAACAATGCATCACTTCATACATACTCACTAGCTTGAACCAAACTTCTTTTGCATTCTTACAGTACATGACTTTAGAATTGATCTCCTTTGGAAAACCACAAAAAATGGCATCCATGACCTTTGCATTGAATTTATAAGCCATCTTCTCATCAGTAGTAGGAGGTATTGAAGGTACTATATAACCTTTCTCTACTATAGTCCACACACCAAATCCAAAATGAGATAGGTAAGACTACATCCTAAGAATCCAGAAAGTAAAATTAGTGTCATGAAATCGAGGTGCTCTAGAGATAGAATATTCTTCCTGATTAGCCATGATAAGTACTCCACTACCAAGATCTCCCAAGTTTATTAAACTTGTACAAGGGACCTAATGCTCTGATACCACTTGTTGGAGAATAGCACCACTAAGAGGTGGGTGAATCAGTGGTCAAATGAAAAACCAATTTCTAAACTTCACTCACTTGATTATTCAAAGAGAGCCTATTGAAAATACTTCAAAAAAACTAGATATTATATGTTGAGGGGGTCACAAAGATATTCAAATCAATATATAACACTTAAGTCAAAGATGATCAATGAAGCACAATATAGAAAACCACCAAAAGAAAACATAACATAGGTTTTATAAGTGGAAAGCCCTAAAAGTGTGAAAAACCACTCCAAAAATTTGTTTCATTAAGCCTCACTGGCTAAAACCTTATTGATTACATATTGCATGTTGGCAACACAAGGGCAAACAACTGAGAAGGGGGGTGAATCAGTTGTCTCAAAAATTAAATTTATTAAACTTATTTACCTTATTCTCAAATATGATAAATAACCATGAAATTATAAACCATCAACACATCAAAAACACACATAACACCAATATTTTTTATGTGGAAACCCTATTAGGGGAAAAACCATGATGGAGGTTAGTCCACAAGATTATACCCTGTTAAAAGTATAAAAAATTATGAATGGGAATGCACATGAATTCAAGCACACTTCCTAGAGCTCATTACTCGAGTACAACAAGGCTTACTACCCAAAGGAAGACACACTATCTTACAGAAACATTCAAATTACATTTGCAAGATTTTGAACTGATAAAATAACATCTCTTAATGCCTAATTATAGTTCTGGTTAAGCATATAAACTTTTTTCACTCTTCTTCACACTCTTTACTTATGCCTTTGAATGATTAGAACATTATTCACACACTAAACTCGCACATATCACACACATTTTCCTTCAAATGGTACAAATAATTTCTCATATATATCCGTAACTCGGAATAAGATCATCTACATGTCAGCTTCAACAAGAAAATAAAATGTGTACAAACTATCGGCCCAAAACATAAACAATTATTAGTGTGAATCAACCAATGTCGGTAAAAATATAGTGAAGACCCAAAACAACATCCTTGAACATGAAACACCTTAAAGAATTATTCCTCAAAGATCCACAACATGCTACAATCACCCTGTCAGCCATGAACATGAAAAAAATGAACACGCAAGAGAAAATCACCAATCATGAGCACAACAATCAATGAAGACATGAAACACAGATAGAGCATGATGTAGAAACATCCATGAGCATCATGAATCACAAAAAAAACATCCATAACAATTCAACTTACTAGAATCATGTTATCTTCTTTTAGTAACACCAATTGAAGCAATAGAAAAATTGTTAGAACACGACTATGCATACCTCAATCAAATCTTCATGTGGATCACTAAAACTCAATGTGAATAAACTATATATACTCAACAAAAAACCCTTTCATCCACAACCTCTGATCATCAACATACTGAGTTGGCCACCATATAGAACTTCACTGCATCACTGACAACCTGCAACTTATTTTATTACAATTTTCTCAATATCCTCGACATAACCTTTAAGACATTAATGCTAATAGTGTTGACATCAATGACAACCACATATAAGAAACATCCAACAATCTCCCCTTTGGAATTGATGGAAACACATGATGTGAAAAACACCATCAACACATCTCTCTCTTAGCACTTTCCCCCCCTTAGATTCTGACTCTTTTCTCCTCAACTCTTTCACATGAATCTTCTCCCCACCAAGTTTTTCACATGACTCTTCTCCCCCTTTGAAATAAATGACAAAGATACATGTTAGAAACATCCAACAATATGACAAAGATAATGCATATCTTTCTCCACACAAGCTCTGAACCACATTTCTTAACATCTGACTACTGCCCCTGAGTAGTAGCCACCAAAACATCAATCTGGATCAAGATATGACTATGAAATGCATAGACTGATGCAATTCAATGCATCTTAGTTCTAATTAGGAGGGGTAATCACCCCTAGCTTCCATTTGAGATACTCAAAAGTATCCTTAGGCAAAGGCTTGGTAAAGATATCTACAATTTGTTCCTTAGTAGGCACATACTTGAATCTGAATTCCTTTTCACTTACCTTCTCTCTCAAAAAGTGAAACTTGATAAATATATGCTTGGTCTTTGAATGCAACACTAAATTCTTAGAAATGTTAATTGCATTTGAATTATCACATAATATAGCAATAGGCTCATCATACACAACTCTAATATCTTTCAACATCTACTTCATCCACAATACTTGAGTATAATTGTTAGCAGTAGCAATGTATTCTGCCTCTACAGTAGATAAAGAAATGGCATTCTACTTCTTACTTAACCATGAAATCAGCTTCTTTCCCAAGAAAAATGCACCACCACTAGTACTCTTTCTGTCATTCACATTTCCTGCCCAATCAACATTAGTAAAAGCACTCAAAGTAATGTCATCTTCTTTAGGATACCATAGGCCAAAATCAACTATCCCCTTCAAGTATCTGAAAATCCTCCTCATAGCAGTCACATGAGATTCCTTAGGATCAACTTGAAATCTTGCAACAATGCATACAATATTCATGATATCAAGTCTAGTTTGAGTCAAATAGAGCAATCCACCAGTCATCGATCTATATCTAGTTTGGTTTAATTTAGGAGAATCATCATCTTGTGTCAATCTACTTCTGATCACCATAGGTGTACCGACTGGCTTTGAATCTTCCATACCAAACTTCTTTAACAATTCTTTCAGATACTTGGACTAAGATATAAAGATCCCCTTATCTAGTTGAGTAATTTTCAATCCCAAAAAGAATTTCATTTTTCCAATCATAGACATCTCAAACTCACTCTGCATCCCATTAGAAAACTTCATGCACAAACTATCATCTCCTCCAAAAATGATATCATCAACAAAGACTTCAACAATCAAATATTTATCATGATCAATCTTGAAATACAAATTACTATCAGTAGTACCTTTATTAAATTTAAGCTTCAACAAATACTTATAATCCAATCAGGCATACCATGCTCTTGGGGCTTACTTAAGTCCATACAATGCTTTCTTCAATCAACAAATCGTATCTCCCTGATTAGTCAATTGAAATCCATCAGGTTGTTCAACATACACTTCTTCTTCCAGTTCACCATTTAGAAATGATGACTTGACTTCCATTTGATAAACTTTGTAGTTTTTGTAAGCATCATAAGCAAGAAATAGTCTCACAGATTCAATCCTAGCAATAAGGGAAAAAGTTTCTTCAAAGTCAATTCCTTCCATCTGAGAATATCCTTTACACACCAATCTTGTTTTGTTTCTGACAACTTCACCTTTCTCATTCAATTTGTTTCTAAGGACCCATTTAGTTCCAATTACATTTTTTCCTTAGGTCTAGGAACAAGAATCCATGTATCATTCTTCTCAATTTGTAGTAGCTCCTCTTTCATTGCTTCCACCCAATGTTCATCTTTACATGCCTCATTGACACTATTAGGCTCAGTCTTTGAAATCAAACAATATTCTTCTACAATTTTTCTCCTTGTTTGAACACCTTTGTTCTTATCACCTATAATCTAGTCTTTTGAATGATTTAATATTACATACCTTGGAGTCTTTGGATGTTCTTGAACTTCAGACTCTTTTGATCTAACTTCTACACTTTCACTAGTTCCTTCCTCTTGATTTTCCTGGTTCACCGGAATCATCTGAACTTGATTTGAAGTCCGAACTTTCTTTCCTTTATCTGAACTATCATTTTGATCATCTAAATCATTTCCATAGGTTCTATATGGTCTAACTATGTCTTCATCCACCTTGACATTTTCACTTTCAACTACTTTCCTCAACCTCTTACTGCAACATTGGTAGGCCTTGCTTTTAGTAGAATAACCAAGAAAGATTCCTTCATCACTTCTAGCATCAAAATTTCCTATATCTTCATCTCTTTTGATAAAGCATTTACTCCCAAATATTTTGAAGCATCTAATAGTAGGCTTATGACCATACCATAGCTCATAAGGAGAATTACCAGTATCACCTTTTACTTGTACCTGGTTGAGAGTGTAAACAATAGTACTCATAGCTTCTCTCTAGTAGATATGAGGAACATTTCCTTCTAGCATCATATTCCTAAAAGCTTCTTCAATTGTCATGTTCTTCCTTCCACAACTCCATTTTGTTGAGGGGTCCACAGGGCAGATAATTGTATCTTTACCCATGCTCTTAACAAAAAAAATTAAACTCATCGAAAATGAATTCACCACCTCTATCTAATCTCAGACATTTAATATTCAGACCTGCCAGATGTCTCAACCATAACCTTAAAAATCTTGAATTTCTCCAGAGCTTTAGATTTTTCCCTTAAGAAAGTAACCCACATCATTCTAAAATAATCATCAATAAGTAACATGAAATACTTGTAGCCTTGTGAAATTCTAACTCTAGAAGGACCACACAAGTCAGTATGCACAAGCTCCAACACTTCATTTGAACAATGTTTTTTGCTCTGAAATGAAACTCTAGTTTGCTTCCCTAACTAATTCCCTAACTAACATTCCTTGTATATGGTATTAGTAGGTTTTATCAACTTAGGAAGATCTCTCACAACCTGAGTAGGGTTTATCTTGATAATATTATCAAAGTTTACATGACACATTCTCCTATGCCACAACCAACTTTCATCAACTTGAACAATCAAACAACTTTTAGTAGCAACATTTAAATGAAAGATATTACCTTTGGTTTTTGTGCCAGATGCAATCACACTTCCAAAACTCCCCAATATTATACACTTTACATCCTTGAATTGAAGATTGTATCCCTTGTCAACCATTTGTCCAACACTTAAGATATTATGCTTCAAACCTTCCACATATAGAACATCATTAGTATTATGCTTACCATCAAGAGAAATGGATCCTCTACCATGGATTACACCAGCTTTTTCATCACCAAATCTTACAACACCACCATCATACTTTTCCAAGCTCACAAATTTACTTCTATCACCTGTCATGTGATGAGATCGTCCACTATCAATCACCCATTCATATTTTTCTTCAACTCTGGCCGCTAGGGCTTTCTCCACATTTGTGCAACTGGCATATTCAGTAGGGGCTGGATCATTTTCCTTTATAGCAATAAATACCCATTCAACCTCACTTTCATCCCCTTTATCAAATTCATCATTTGTCACACCTTCATAAGCAACATAATAACACTTTCTTTGGAATCTAGGCTTGTTAGGTATTGGCTTAGGAACTCTTTCTGGACACCTTGAGGAAAAATGACCTATCTTATTGCAAGAAAAACATTTGATAGGAAACTTCCCTTTATACTTACCTTCTCCTATGGCTTCCCTTTTGACAATAAGTGCTTCAAGCTCGTCTAGTTTTCTCTCTTCTTCAATCTCTCTCATTTCCTCCTCATACTTGGACAATTTTCTAGAAGAACTTTCTCCCAAATCATATCTTTGCTTATCTTTTTTGGAGATAGTAGCTTTGAATGTAGATTTTGTCTTCAGAATAGAATCACCAAATTTACTCAACTCAAAAGCAGTAAGCTTACTAATCAACATGTCTCTGGTTACATTTGTCACAATCTAGATCTCCTCAATAGTAGTAGCTTTGGCTTTGTATGCAACATGCAAGGATCTAAGCACCTTAGCAACAATCTCTGATTCTTCCAATTGTCCACTAGCACATCTAATACTACACACAAGTTCATTCACTCTCTACATAAAAGAAGTAATGTTCTCATCAGCACCCATTCTCAACATTTTATATTTCCCTTTCAGGATTTACAGCTTAGCAATCTTCACATGCGCATCACCTTATACAAAGTTTCCAACTTTTTCTAGATCTCATAAGCAGTCTTCAGATCCATAACATTTGTCATCTCAGAATCAGTTAGAGCACTCAACAATGCTTCCTTGGCCCTAATATTGTATTCAACATCCTTAATCTCAGTAGCAGTAGAAGGACCATTGTATGGGATGATATACCTATTCCTTGTAATCTTCCAGTAAGGTTCACCAATGCATCTCAGATGACACTCCATTCAAGTCTTCCACATAGAATAATTTGTTCCATCAAATCTTAGACTATCCTTCTTATATTTCACCATCTCGGATCACCTCAAGCTATTAAACTTCTTTCAAGGAACCTGCTCTAATACAAATTTTTGGCAACACAAGGGCAGACAACTAAGAGGGGGGTGAATCAGTTGTCTTAGAAATTAAATTTATTAAAATTATTTACCTTATTCTCATATATGATAAATAACCATGAAATCATAAACCATCAACACATCAAAAACACACATAACACCAAGAAATTTTACATGGAAACCCTATTAGGGGAAAAAACATAGTGGAAGTTAGTCCACAAGATTATACCCTATTAAAATTATAAAGAATTATGAATGGGAATACACATGCATTCAAGCACACTGCCTAGAGCTCACTACTTAAATACAACAAGGCTTACTACCCAAAGGAAGACACACTATCTTATAGAAACATTTGGATTACATCCACAAGATTTTGAACTGAGAAAATAGCATCTGCTAATGCCTGATTATAGTTCGGGTTAAGCACATAAAATCTGCTCACTCTTCTTCACACTCTTTACTTCTACCTTTGAATTATTAGAACATTATTCACACACAGACTCACACACATCTCACACACATCGCCTTCAAATGGTACAAATAATCACTAATATATATTAGAGTAAAGGTTTAAATTTAATCATGTTAATTAAATTACCTTTATCTCCTTCTTAACATTTCACCTTAGTTTGCATAATAAGACATTTAATAATTATATTAATTATTAAATGTGTTTCCTTTTAGGGCTTTTTGACCTATATGTGGTTGAAAACTCTTCTTTTGTAATTAATTCTCTTTTACAGATTGTTGAATACAGAGCTCCATCTTTTTGAGCAATTTTACTGTGTTCTTGTTGCTTCTCTTTGCTTCTCCCTGTAATAGGTTTTCTCAGCTTGCAGAGATCACTGGGCTCCTATGGTGTTGTAGTTTCTCAACTCCTACAATATCCATGTGAATAAGATCATCTACATGTCGGCTTCAACAAGAAAATAAAATGTGTACAAACTGTCGCCCAAAACATCAAAAATTGTTAATGTGAATCAACCAATGTTAGCCATAACATAGTGAAGACCCAAAACAACATCCTCGAACATGAAACACCTTAAACAATTATTCCTCAAAGATCCACAACATGCTACAATCACCCTGTCGGCCATGAACACGAAAAACATGAACACGCAAGAGAAAATCACTAATCATGAGCACAACGACCAATGCAGACATGCAACATAGATAGAGCATGATCTAGAAACATCCATGAGCATCATGAATCACAATAGAAGCATCCACAACAATTCAACTTACTAGAAACACATTATCTTCTTTTAGGAACACCAATTGAAGCAACAAAAAAATTGTCAGAACACAACTTCTCATAACTCGATCAAATCTTCATGTGGATCACTGAAACTCAACATGAATAAACTATATATACTCAAAAAAAAACCCTTTAATCCATAACCTCTAATCATCAACATAGTGAGTTGGACACCATACAGAACTTCACTGCATCACTAACAACCTGCAACTTTTTTTATTACAATTTTCTCAATATCCTCGACATATACATCCTTTAATACATTAATGCTAATAGTGTTGACATCAATGACAACCACATATCAGAAACATCCAACATTTCATTCCTCACTGGCTACTCAACCTACCTCATTGGAAATACAATGAGCCTCACTAGGTACTCAACATGCCTCACTAGCAAAGCACTATGCCTCACTGAAAAACTTACAACACTTTAGAAGAAAACATCAAAGGGTTAATTTTTTTCCATACAATTCACATTTCTATCTCTACACCACCAAATAATCCATCTCCCTTATTCACACATACAAACATTCAACATATAATCCTCCTTGAATACATGAATGAAGATCTCTCTACAAGACTCCCCTCATCTCAGCAAATACAAACAAGGTTTATACTAATGTATGTATAATCAGTAAATTCCTCTATTGACACCTTGATCACAATCTTTAAATGACACAAAAAGAACTTTGTTGACACCTTGACCATTGAGACTTTGACTCAATCATCTATGATCTTATTCTAATTACTTCAACCAATGAAAATAACAATACACTACTACACAGATAGAGAACACAATGAATGACACTTGCACACCCATGTTCATATGAGAATTTCCTTCTCAAATGCATAATTTGTCTTTACATTTGTTTAACCCTTAGTCACCTTCACTTAAAGCACAATCCTCCATTATAATATACTCATAAACCTAGTAATCATCAATATCATGTACAGATCACTCTACACTATGCAAAGAATACATATTGAATGAAAACACTCATAGAGAACTATTAATCACATTGTCATTTTAATTTTCCTTAATACATTGGTCAAGTCTTTCAATCCATTTCACAAAGCTTGAGCCTCCACAAAAACCAAAACTAAATGAACTCACACCCTTTTTCTCAATCCATCGTTCTTTAATAGGTTATCAAAAATTGTTAACAACTCGTTTCAAAACTAGAATACGAACAAATTCCTATCAATCTCCATTCTCATCACCTGCCTACTAGAATTTAAATAGACTTTCAATATCATTTGTTGATCTATAGTTTGACACCATGTTATCAATTAAACAAGAGCCTTTGATTTCCTTTAGGTAGTATAAAAAAATCCTTTAACCTATTGAGGTAGTAGACCTTAGGTATAGGGATCAGTTCTCAATGTGCTTTAGACCCTCGATTAGTCACTTAAGTGACTTTTAACTCATTATACCAAGTCACCTTTAAATTATAACAAAATATTTAATAAGAATTGACATCCTTTATAAAGCATAAACCCTAGATATAGAGACTTAGGGTTTCAATAATTTCTTGGTATTTTAGGTTCCATTTCACTTATAATTTTGAGAGTGCATAACCAATCTATAAGAACTGAAAGAGAACCATTACAAATACCTCTTGCATCCTAAGAATTGTGTTTATCTTTGAAACTCAAACAATAGAACCATCATATGAGTATTAATACAAATCATCTCCTTAAGTACAACTAAGTAACTCACTTTGTATCAACAATAACAACATTACCTTTGACACCAATGATGGGCAATCATGCTCTGACATCTTTGCTCTGATATCTTTAACACTTCAATCACAGGGATAAATCAAGCATCAACATCATGAAACAAGTGATAACTAATCTAACACCATGAGCAACACCATGAGATAAAGTCCATGCAATGAAGGAACAAGAACAAGTATATTTGTATTACCATTGCATTAACAATGACAAACTTCATTAAGAAAACTCCATCAACTCCATCAACCTTTGTACCAATACCATGAAGTTTCATCAATCACCATAAAATGAATGAGTGTCAAAACCATGAAACAGTTCTGTGAGACCAAGCAATTCACCAACTCTTGAAGCAACTCTATGATTAGGATGATAAACCTTGACATGAAGAAACACTCTAAGTGAGCAGCTATCTGCACTTTGCATTTTGCATCAACACCTTGCATCAAACACCATGAAAACTTCCTTAGTCTCCTTTGCACCAACACTAATATCTCTGCACTATGAACTATGATAAGTTTCTCCTTTGCATATGACACCATGAAATGATATACCTTTATCATCAATGACAAACCATTCCAACAAACTCTAGTTCCCTTTGACATCAATGACAAACAACATCAATAGATTCACCCCCTAACCTAGAAACATGGTTACTAAAACTAAATCCCAACCATGATAACGTGGTTTCGAATCCATTGCCAATGGGTAGGGAAAACTCAATTTTGATAGGGCCTCTTGTGGGAACCTAGGAGCTTATGGTGTTGGATGTGTATTGAGGAACCATACAGGCAACATCTTTAGCACCCTCACATTAAAATTTCTAGATGGCACAAATAATAAGTCTGAGGTATAAGCACTTTTTGAAAGTTTGGAAATGGAAGATTCATTGAGAATCAAACATATATGGATTGAGGGAGATTCCATGATTATAATTAACACATGGAAGAAAATAAATGTACTTGGTCACTAAGCACCATACTAAAACATGGACTCAAAGAGCTCCAAGTATTCAATTCTTATCATCTTATGTATTGTTGTAAAGAGGGCAATAAAGTAGCAGATATGCAAGCCAATATGGTGTGTGACTTAGATGTTGGGGAACTAAAAATTTCATCAAATAGATATTGTTAACTATCCTTCCCTAGCACATCCAGATAACAATGAATCTCACTCCACATAGGTTGCATTAATTAAATATAATTTATGGTTTTAAGTGTGTAGGGCTCAGGGTTTTTGGGCTTCGCTAATGTGTAATGCTTAAAGCATGTTGCATGCATCACATTGTGGGAATTACGTAACATTGCTTATGTAGAAATATGAACAAAATAATACTCATCAAACACTAGGGCCTTCCACACAAATGTAAATTCCCCAAGGCCCTCTAGTCTCAATGCTTGTAAACTTCTCACAAGACCAGTATAAACCCAGTTGGGTTCGCATTGCTTCTGTCAAGTTTGATGGTCTAAATACAAAGTACAAAGTGGTGTCACATGGTGCCTTCATACACTAGCTACAAATACAAAGAGGTATTGGAATAAGAATTCACCCCCTACCCCTTTTCCATGTGTCAAGGTGGCACATTCCATAGAGGCTTTGAATTAGAGTCACTAACTCTGGTTGCATGATTGGTTGCGGCCATGAGCATGGTCCCAACCCAACCCAACCTCCTCTTGCCTGTGAGTCTTAACCCTTCCAAGTCTAGAGCTTTTCTAATACAAGTAGTGCCCCACAAAGCCAGTAGAGTATATTTTTTCATGGAAAGTGTTAAGGCATAATGTGGTGAATTTTTGCACCTATAAATAATCCAAACAATGCCTTCTACTTGAACTTGCATCCATCACCACAGCAAGACACATGTCATGCTAGTACATTTCAAAAAGTATTTAAGATCAACAAGAAACCAACAATGTGTGATTGGCTATATTGTTTGGATGGCCTACCATGAGGGACAAAATATGGTGGTTGTATTGCATGATCATGCTTTCTCCAACTAAGCAAGACTAGTTATTGGCTAACCTAGTAGCTCATAGGATTGTAGGATTAAAAAAAGTTGTTGCTAACTTAGCCAATTCTCTCACCATTTTCAAATCTTTGCATGTGGCATATTCTCGCTCTCTTGAGCACCCTTCCTTAGCTCTGGCCTTCTTATTTTACAACTACTTGACATGTGTCAATGCTAACACCAAGTAAAGTACTTCCCACATAAATCCATTGATCAATGTACCTCATACCCATGGGTCTATGAGATGTGCATTTATTATCTCTATGTATATCCATCTAATATGATGTCATTTAAAAAAGATAATCTTCAATATAGCTAATCATTTGGATGCAAATCAACAGATATTGTACTGAAACATAGAAAATGAGGTAGGGTTTAACACAAGGTTTCATACTAAATTTGGAATATTTTACCAAACTTACTATAAATAGAAAGGGAAAATTGGGTGAATGAACCTACATATTCTTCTATTTCATTCTGGAAATGAGATTTCCCAAGATAAAATCCACTTTCAACCCTTAGGTAAGTGAATTCTATGAAGGATCTACAAATTTCCCTTTTTTTGCAAGGATGGGAGTCTAGGCCAAATAGCACATTGGTGAGAAAGATTAAAAATAGAAAATCAACTCCAAATTGCAATCTATAAAGTGGATTTAGAAGATTTAGCATAATATTTATGGAACCTACAAACTTTCTTGAGAATATGAAAGAGATAAATCTTGCGTACCACTCACAAAAAGGTGTTTTTAGAAGCTGATTGAAGACTCATTCGCCCTATGGAAAATGCTTCATGGCGAGGGCTCTATAAAAATGATTTTTGGGTTCTCTAGTATGTTTGCACTCCCAGATCCCTAATTTTCACAATCGAACAGCTGGAAATAAATCCTTTAGGTGAGTTTCTGTGAAATTGCAACAATGGTGACAATAAATGCAACTTTGACAGCTTTGTAATTTTTTTCTTCAAGAGATCTACCACCTAAAATCTACAGACACAAATCAAGAAGGAAAAATTTTGTGTTGTTGGTGAATGTGGTTCTACCTTGGTCAAACCCCATTTTGGTAATTAAACCTTGTAATGAGATTAAATAGCAGGAAAGGAATGATGAATGAACAAGCCTATGTCACAACTCACCGAACCCTTGTTTGAACCTTGGAATATAGATTTGCAACTTGCATCAATAGGCTCTAATGGATGTGGATCTTGATCTTGAAACTTGACTCAAGAAATAATGCCTTTGAATGTTTGAATGGATCTTGAACACTACATCAACATATTAGCTTGAATAACATGCATGATGCAAGAAGAATTTGACATGATAATGGGATCTTGAATGGTGAAATAATCTTCCATAAATATGCTCTTGAATGCCTTGGAAATGCTTTGAAATGCTCCTACAATGCTCTTTATCTCACTTGAAAATTCTACGTGCTCATGCAAAATTGCTAGGTGAAACATAATGAAATGACATTATATTTATACATATGTTAACATTAATTCTGAAAATTCAAATAACACAAGCTAGCATGTGAATACACATTTGAAATCATTGAAATACTGCCAAAAAAATAATAAAAATTTAGGTCTTAGGTCTAAGTGAGGACCCATTCACCTAAGGTCGAATGGGTCCTAGGTCACTCACCTAGGACACACATTCTCCAAAGTTAAGTGGTATGTTATGGCATTGATTAATGTTAGGTTTTCCTCTTTGAAAATTGCAATTAATTAGGCTTGGATTTGAACTAAAGGGTACAATTAAGGCATAATTAACCTCAATTATTTAATAAATCCCTAGATAAGTATGAAAGTGTAAAGGTACACCTTACAACACAAATAAGGCACAATTAAGTCCATATTAATTAATAGGGCCCTAAACTTAATGTGAATATGTAAAATATATATTACAACACTAAATTAAGGCATAATTTAGTCATTTTTATCATTAATTATTCCCAAATTAATTGTTAAAAAGGGATACTTTTTCCTACCCTACATTTAGTCCCCACTTTAGTGAGAGTATGACCCCATGTCAAACTCACACTAAAGTATACACTCAAGACAGTTATGTATGTAGCAATGACAAAGATACCCAATCATACAAAATCAAAGCCTAGATGAAGAGGAGGTGGGTGGATCAATCCTTAACTATCCCAACATGATGTGGAACATGGTTGTTTGTCCAGGGAAGAGGGGTGGATCAAGCTTCGATTGTCCAACGTCATGTGGAACATGTCTAGGATATTTTTCCTACACATTCACAAGCATAACTCAATGTCCACTATGCAAATGACTCATAAGCTCACATGGGCTAATGGAACCTCAGGCCATCCACTAGGTGAGCCCCCAACAGGTGGAAAATGAGAGAATTTTATTAGGCTTCCATACCATATCAAAGGTATCCTCCTAAGAACTTCAATAAGTTACCACAATACGATACTTTGAAGTTCACAAGTCTTAACAAGATGTGTTATGCTAAGCACTAATGAACATGGGAAGGGTTTACTAGCAAGCAAGGTGTGTTATGCTTGGTGGCCTTATAGGGATGGGTTTTGAGCTTCAAAGGGTTAAAAATTTGTATTATGTTAAACACTTATGAACATTATACATATATATAAAGGGTTTTTTTTTAAATGGATTTCACTTAGTTCATGTAAGGTATTCTTCTCAAGGATCATCATGCCTAATGTCTCCAATAGAGGACAAGTCCAAGATAAAAGATTCACAACTTCAGGAATGCAACACGTAGCATCACCACTAAGAGTAAATTTGTATGCTAAGAAATTTCACCCTCTCAAAGGACATCAAACCTAATGATACCACCAATAAATGGATGCATCACAAGAAATAAGAAAATTGCACAATGAAACATGAGGGTTTCAAAATTTTCTACAATAATAATGCCAATGTATGCCCTAAGTTTAAAGGAATTTCTACACCATTAATGTGAGCAATAAATTTAAAGTAGCAAATAGTCTATGCTAACCATAAAGAGGACATAAGATCTTACTCAGAAAGCCCTCTGTCAAGTCATATGTTTCCAAATGAAGCTACATCATGTAAAGGGGTTTCCCCAAAATGAAATCCCAAAACACATAAGGGATCCACAGATACAGGGTCATTATATCTTTGCTACAATGTGATTATAGAGCTCGGAAATGCCATCATTCCCAAAAATCTCATAGAATAGGAAGAATGACACATAGAGAGTGAAAACAAAGAAAAATATTTTAGGTCAACATGGAAGAGACCTAAATTTCTTGACACCTTGCATCATCCCCAAAAGGAAAACACAAGACAAGAGAAAAGATAAATGTTTATGACTTATAGAAGAATGCAAGTACATATAGAGGAATCTACATGAAGAGAGATACATCAAATAGAACAGTATGGGGAGATCACATTAGGTACATGCAATCAAACAAAGAAACATGAAAAAGAAAATAAAGAAAGAATAGTAAGGCACATGTGATTCAACCTATAGTAGGTCATCTGCATCCCAATCTCCATCAATATATGTGAAAGGCAAATAACTAGTCAAAGGGACAGTGTCAAGTGTCAAAATAGGACAAGGTTGTCTAACCCCTTACCCCCACTAAGTGCAAGACAAGGATGAGCCAAGGTAAGTAATGAACAACATGAAAATTGTTGAATAGGACAACTGAGAGGGGGGGATGAATCAATGTTCACATAATTAGACCTTTAATTCAATCACCAAAACTAATATTTAAAACTACTTAAATGATTAATCATCAAATTCCAATGCAGAAACTCAAATCCAAAAAATAAACACAATAACACCAGATTTACATGAAAATCCAATGAGGGAAAAACCACGGTAAGGATTAACTCACGCTATAGAGAATATCAAAACCAATTACAAAAAGGCTCACTATCTGAAACAAGGACTCACTGTCTGAAACAAGGACTCACTATCTGAAACAAGGACTCATTGTCTAAGAGGGATACAACTCGAAGGGGTCACTACCACAAAGATACAAAGAATACAAAGAAGACTTGTTATAGAGAGACTACAATCCCAATACAATAAAGGATTCCACCACAGTCACTCGATCAACTTGCATGAATGATAGAGTTCACTTTCTACTCACTACATCTGGAAACTCAACATTAAGCTTTGCACTAATCTCCCACACTCGCAACACACACACTTACTAAATAGAATCAATGGACTGCACCAAACTACCCTTCCTCTTTTCTCTTATCACTCTTCTTCTTCGCTCTTGTATAGTTTCCATTACTAACTCATCTTGTATTTATACCATCTTCGACTTTGAAACATCCAAAGTCGGCCATCCAAATCCAAATTAAAATTAGGTCAGCACCAAAACATCCTAGGGTGGAATTAGAATGAGGGTGACCCAAACACACACTTCACAGGGACCCAAATAGATCCAACATGCTTCATCATTCTTGAAAGTATTATTTTACATAAGGTTATCCAAACTAGTGTAAAACACATAGATTCATTAAGCATGAACTTTCCAAATATCAAATTTAACTTCAATACAATTGGGGAAACTCAAATCTAGAACTACAAGTCATAAGACTTCATCAAAGAGAAATTTGGACCGACAACATTTCTCCTGGACCTCAACTAGAAACATAGAAAACCATAGTTCACAATTGGTGAACACAATTTTCATTGTACAATGAACCAACAGTCAAAATTTTGAATATAGCACCTTCTAACAACCATGAATAACATATTTGAACCACACAACCACAAGAGAAAATGCAAACCAAAACCCAGAGCAACCACTGAACACATGCAACATCTCTTTATTACAATTTTCTCAATATCCTTGACATATACAACCAACAACAACTAGTGGATAACCAGTTGACCGGATGACATCAATGAAAACACCTTCAATCTCTTCATTCTTGCAACAAATATTAGTATCAATTAGAAGAACTAGGTGCTTCAACACAAGGAAGAGCACCACAATCCTTAAGATGTTGAATTTTATCACTCAAAGCCTTACATTCATTAGTGGTGTAGACACCTAAAAATGTCTTAATGGATCACATTGGTTAACTAACATCATTTCATCCTCAAACCTATCCTCTTTTCACTTGTTTAATTAAATAAGCTTGATTATTTAATTGAATGCCTCATTTTCACCTATTAATTTAATTGATCTAATTGGGTGAATTCGCCCCCTCTCACACTGACATTTCATCATATTTAATTAAATAATGAAAATTATTTAATGTTAACCCTAAGTCCTCTTATTTAATTAAATAACCTAAACTATTTAATTAAATATCATATTTGCATCTCCTCTTCATTAAATAAATCAATAATTTAATGAATATCATCACATTCCTCATCTTTTACATTCAAAGTTAGCTTTAATTAACTAAATTTATAATTTACCTCTCATCCACTTGCATAGGGAATATTCCAAAGGAATATTCTCCTATTTTCCTCCAAAGAAAGGTAATGATTACTCCAAACAAACATTGAAACAACTTTTTAAAGTTGTTGCAAAGTGTGTTTGTTTGCATGATTGTGAACCCTTCATATTTTCTTGATCCATGTGATCTTTGATTCTCATCCATTGATGAGAATCCTTAATCCATGTTTTATCCTCCTTCATTTGTGACTATTGATAGATCAAATCAATTTCATCCATTTCTTTTTCATTTGATCTCCATTAAATCAATTATTTAATGAATATCATCTAATTTCCCTAATTTTCATAATTCAAACTTTGTTTTAATTATCAAATTACTATTTATTCCACTTGCAAGGGAATATTTCTCCTTTGCACATTCCTCCAAAAGGTGAATATTCCCCTAGAATATTCCTTCCCCTTTTGCACAATTAAACTTTGTTTGAATTTGCATAATATCTATTTCCTCACCCATGAGAATATTCCAAAGAATATTATTTCTCCTCACTCATTTGAAAAATGGAATATTCTTAAAAAACTTCATGTGCAAGTTAACTCAAAACTTCATGTGTAAGTTAACTCAAAACTTCCTATGCAAGTTAACTTGTGACCTCTTGTACAACTTAAAAGTGTGTTTGTTTGGATGAATGTAGTCCCATGATTAAATATCAACTTGAATTTTCAACCCTTGATGAGAATCCATGATCCATGCCTCCAACTTCTTCCATCCTTGACCATTGATTAGCCTTTTTGATCTTAACCCTTCATTTCTCATTTGCTTTCCTATAAATAGGTCACTATTTGGAGACAAATGGATCCATCTTTTAACATCAAACTTATGTTGTTAAAATCATTTGCACTTGCACTCACATTTAACATCATTTTCGCTTTATTTACATGCATATTAGCTTAGCTTCCATTAATGGCTTCCATGATAAAAAAGATGCATATGTTTAGCTTATTTTTTAATTAGGAGTTTAATCTTTTGAAGCTTGTATACATTTAGAGTATATTTGCATACACCCATATCAATCATCTTAGCATAAATCATGTTAAAATAGCTTACATCATGTTCATTTAGCTTTAAATCATGTTTTCATACACATCTATCAATGGTTTCATCAGTTTTCTTCAATAAAAATGATTGAAACAAGCTCATTAACCAAGGGATTGGGAAAGGGTCACCATTCCACATCAATACGACACCACTCCCCCAACAGGATAACTTTCAATGTCTTAGATTAGAGGTTTTTCAAGCTTTCATGATTTAGAATGTTAGTTTTAATGGCTTCTTTGAATTTTTTTACAGTGAATGATCCTATTGAGACTGATATATAGTGGGTTAAATATGCCTCGAATTTATGGATCAGGTGTAGTTAACTTATAACTATGTCATTGGTCATAGGTAGAATGACCATGAACTATATGATATGTACAAAATACACTCTTGTTGTAAAATTTCTTTCATGTTCTTGGAGGGAGAGATATCAAACAATCTTGGAGGAGTCACAACAAGATACTCTCTTGATCGATAGTAGAAGATGTTCCTTTCTTTTATTTCAAAGATATCTCTTGCTTAGTGTAAGGTGTCATACTTACATGAGACTCTTTATATTGTGAGATTTTGTACTTTCCTTTAAGGGAGGATGTAAACTCTAACAAACTCCAATCATTACTAAGACATTTCCTAGGAGTTTTTTACATGATGACATTGATATTAAGTGAATATTTCTTTAATTCTTTCATTTCTTTCGAAGAACAATAACCAAGACCGCTAGTGGTTTCTTGCATTTTAGGCTCTATAGGGACAAAAATACCTTGTCCTCTAGCACCACATCCTTTTCCACTATAACCAATTTGTTTCAAAAGTTCATAACCTCTTCCATAAAGCTTTTCCATTTCTTTCGGATTTGGTGGTTGTTCATAATCAACTTCATCAAAGCTTGTTGTGCAATTTTTTTCTTCTTTTGAAGTGGTTTAAGTGGATGCTTTCAAATTTTGTGTTGACATTACCACTTTATCTTTTCCCTTTTCAAACTCTTTTGTTATGATCTTGTATTCTCCCATGAATGTAGGTGTGAAATCCAAGGAACCCCAATCATCTTCTAGTAGCTTTGTGACTTCCTCAATATGCTTTTCTTTGTCTTTCTCTTGCATAGGTTCCACTTGTGTAGTTGGTGTCAATGTTTTCAAAGGATTTTCCTTGTCGTTCTCAATGTTCAAACAATTTTCTGGTTTAGGGTCACCCTTGATTGTATACACTTTATTGTTGTATCTACATACTTCATTTTATGATGAAGAGTAGAAGGCACCCCATTCATTGCATGAATCCATGGCCTACCTAAAAGAATATTATATGAGAAATCATGAGGCATAACATGGATAGTAGTTTGCAATGTGACTTTGTCAACTCTCATAGGTAACGTTATCACACCAATAAGTTGCTTTCCCACATTATCAAAACCATGTATAGATAAAGAGTCTAGTTGAATTTGTCTTTTTTCTACTCTAATCTTATCCAAAAGGTTTACGCTACATATGTTAAAATGGTGAAGTCATTGTCAACAAGGTTTCTCTTTATCCCCTTCCTATTAATAATAGGTATTATTATGAAAGCTTCATTTTTTTTTGCACACCCAAAGGAGGTAGATCACTTTGGTGGAAAAAAATGTCAACATTCATTCCTTGAATTATGGCTGCTATATCATTTGGATTTGCACTAGGGGGAACCACAACTTGTTGCAGTGCATTTTGAAGCATATTATAATAACTAGGTGAGGCTTGAATAAGATCCCATAAGGATATCTTAGCAGGAGAATTCTTAAGTTTTTCAACAAGATCATACTCCTTTCCACTATGTAAAGGAAAATGAGGAGCACTAGGCAAGATAGGTTGAGGCAATGGTAATGAAGTAGGTATGGTTTGTGGTTACCTATTGTTCCTTGCATTAAGTGTGCAAGAAATAGTATTGTAACTCGGTTGTTACAAAACATTATTGCTATAAAGATTCCTTGTAAAGTTCAAGATATCTCCTGGAGCTAATGGTTTCCTTTTAGGTGGCTCTAGAATAAGCATGGGTTTGGTTTGAACTTGTGGTTGTTGTGAGGGTGGATAGAGGATTATAACTAGCTCAAGAGGTCACTTCAAGGGATATCTAATGTGCATAACCTCAAAATACTTTTCCTTATTTTCATGATCTCTTAGTGAAGAGGAGTCTAACGTTACTTTATCACCTTCATCTAAGGAGGCCACATAACTATTGTTTGAAAGATATGTGTCAATGTTGTCATTTTCTTGCATCATGATATCTTTCCTAGTAGGAGATTTTTAAGGAGAACAACAAAGTAGATTTTCATAACATTCAATGGTTGTTTCTTCTAAAATGACTTCATCACAAGTAGGGGAGTTATCAATGGTTGGATTGTCTTGCTTATCAATGATGGCATCCTCTTGTTTAACAATATGTTCCCAAGTAGGAGGGGTAAGAGAAGAGAAACAAATATGGTTCTCATGACTCCCATTGATGGGTTCTTATAACACAAAAATATCTTCTTCACAAATAGGAGATATACTAGGGGAAGAACCAATGTGATTGTCATGATTGTCTAGGATTTCATCCTTTTTCACTAATGTGTCAATCGTCTCATTCTCTGGTGCCATAATATCTTTCCAAGTATGAGATTTGTTAGCAGAGGAGCTTTCAATATTATCACAACACTTGATAGGTGCATCTTCTACCACCAAAATAACTTCATCACAAGTAGGAGAGGTATTAGGAGAAGATAAACTATGATAAGTTTCTATGCTTATATCCTCTTTCACTAAAACATTCTCACAAATAGGAGAGATGTTAGGGGATGAGGGGATGATGGGAAATGTGCTAGTATGGAATATGTCAACAAGCTCAATCTCTTTCACTAAGGAACTCTCATGACTAACATTCTTGTTAATGCATTTTTTCTTGAAAAACTTAGAAAGGAAAGATACTAACATTGTGAAAAGTAATCTATCCAACTTGTGCAATGCTTCAAGATGTAAACAATTATCTAACAGATTTGATGATTTTTTTCTACTGAAATGATTTTGCAATGATTTTAGAAATGGCTACACTAAATCGATGTTTAGACCTAGATGATAAAAAAATTCTTGAAACTTTCCAAACTAATACTGTAAGTTACCAATAGGCCTAGGAAGTGTAGAAAACCATAAAAAAGCTCAAAAAAATAGTTTTTGTAGGCCTCCAAGGACTCATTCACCTAGGGGTGTATGGGTCCCTATACAAGTTTTTTTTTAAATTGAAAAATGCAATTTAAAAGTGATTAGATGTGTTCTTTGTTTCAGGTCTCAAACTATAACTTTTGTAACAAAATTTTCCATATTTTGATGTTTAAATGCAAGTGCAATGAAAAAAAATGGTAAAATATATGACACTTTTTGAAATGCCTGATTTGATTCAATTTTTTAATATGAATGATAAAAAGTACGCTAATATGCAAACACTATGCAAAATCAACGTGATATTATGCAATTTTTTTTGAATTTTCAAATTTAAAATGAATGAAAAATGCAAGTTTACACCTACAACGCAATGCAACTTTATGCCAAATTTACAAACCCTAAATGCAATGAATTAATCAAAATCCTAGATATAGGGCTTGAATGCACTCTAAATAAGAAATTAGAATGTTCAAAACTTAGGTTCACCAAAATGAAACATAGAAAAATAGGCATAGGGGTTCAAACACATTAGGTTTTATACTAAATTTGGAATATTTCACCAAAATTACTATAAATAGAAAGGGGGAAATGTGGTGAATGAACCTATCTATTCTTATATTTCATTTAAGAAATGAGATCCCTCAAGTCAAAATCCACTTTCAACCCTTAAGTGAGTGAATTTGGAATCTTGCAATTTTCCCTTTTTTGCAAGGACAGGGGTCTAGGCCAAATAGCACTTTGGGGAGAAAGATTAAAAATAAAAAATCAACTCTAAGTTGCAATCTATAAAGTAGATTCAAAATATTTAACATAATACTGAAGTAACCTATATATTTTTTGGAGAATCTGGAAGAGATAAATATTGCGCACGTCTCACAAAAAGGTGTTTTCAGAAGCTAACTAAGGACTCATTCACCCTATGGTGAATGGATCCTAGATAGGGATTTGTAAAAATGGTTTTTGGATTCTCTTCTACTATGTTTGCACTCCTAGATCCCCAATTTTCATAGTTGGATAGCCATAAATATATCCTATAGGTGAGTTTCCATGAAAATGCAACAATGGTGACAACAAATGCAACTTTGAAAACTTTGAAATTTTTCTCTTCAAGAGATCTTCCACCTAAAATATGCAAACACAAATCAAGAGGGAAAAATGTTGTGTTGTTGGTGAATGGGTGTTTTCCTTGGTCAAACCCCATTTCGGTAATTAAACCTTGTAATGAAATGAAATAGCATGAAGGGAATGATGAATGAACAAGCCTATGTCACAACTCACCAAACCCTTGTTTGAACCTTGGAATATATACCTAAAACTTGCATGAAATGGCTTCAATGGATGTGGATCTTGATCTTGAAACTTGACTTGAAACAATGCCTTTGAATACTTGAATGGATCTTGAACACTACATCAACATATTAGCTCAAATAACAAGCATGATGCAAGAAGACTTTGACATGATAATGGGATCTTGAATGTTGCAATAATATTCTATAAATATATTCTTGAATGCCTTGGAAATTCTCTTGAAATTCTCCTACAATACTCTTGATCTCACTTGAAAATTCTAGGTGCTCATGAAAAACTGCTAGGTGAAACATAGTAAAATGACCTTATAATTATACATATGTTAACATTAATTCCCAAAATTCAAATAAAACAAGCCGACATGTGAATATACATTTGAAATCATTGAAATACCACCAAAAACATAATAAAAATTTAGGTCCTAGGTCTAAGTGAGGACCTATTTTCCCTTGGGTGAATGGGTCCTAGGTCACTCACCTAGGAGACACATTCTCCAATGTTAAGTATTATGCTATGGCAATGATGAATGTCGGGTATTCCTCTTTGGAAATTGTAATTAATTAGACTTGGATTTGAACTAAAGGGGACCATTAAGGCATAATTGTTAGTGTGTTAAGCTTAACATAGGGTTAATTAGTTGGGTCATTTTTTCCCGTATCGGGTAGTTTTCTCACCTGCCACATAGTTCATTCCTTTAAAAGGCTTGTATACTATGTAATTTATATTATTTTATCTTAATATTTTCATCTCTGGTGAAATAGCTTTGTGTTGCATGTCTCGTATATGGAGATCTATTTGTAGGCTGTGATCTTGGGCTCAATGGTTGACACCAACATGGTATCAAAGCCTTCAACCTGTGCCTTCTTCCGCCATTGAGAGTTTTCATCTGAGTTGTTTTGAGATCATTTATTTGCTAAAAAAAAAAATTGGCATTTGAAATTTATTGAATTTCAAAGTTTCCTTTATTCTTCATTTTCCTATTGTTCATGATTACTGAGAACGATTTTTTCTACAGTTTGTTGGATGTGATTTCCGCATTTGTTCCCAATGATGGTTGTTTGAACTACATTGAAGAAAATGAGGAGGTTTTATTTTCATTTGAAGAGGTGTCTAATTTTTTCTTGAAGACCAGGTGCAAAAAGCATTGAAAGGGTTGATTTATGCAATCAGAAGAGGCGTGATCTTTTTTCTTGGTGACTGCAATTTTATGTTTGTTCTACTAGAGGCCATGATTTCCTTGAGAGATGTGGCTTTTTTGTTGAAAAGGCATATTTGGGTGTGCAATTTTGTGCTTGTGAGGCCCATTTTTTGTTATAGAGACATGTTTCTAAGCCCCATATTCTGAGTAGTGACCGTGAAATTTAGGTCACCGCATACTTTTCTATGTCTGCGATTTTTGTGGAAGGGGTGATTCTCATTTGTTCCAGGTGTGATATCCCTATGTTGGATGTGTGACTCTACATGATTGTTGTGTGTAGGTTGCAATCCATTCACCAGCTCGGTCACATTTGAGCAGTGAGGAATTTGATATATGAATTTTTTGGTGTAGCAATTCTTCCTTCTGTGAGGGTGATTCTTCTTGCATTGGAGCACAAATTTTGCAGTCTAGTTGATCATTGCAGAAGGCAATCAAATTTGCAAATTGGAGGAATTTTAATCAAAATTTATATTTTATAAAGTTTTGAACGACAATAAATATTTAGGGCTTTTGTGTAGCCAAAGTGGTGTGGGCCCCAAGTTTTTGAAGTTAATTTTGGGAATACTTATCCCACACTCTCCAGGTGGTGGAGTCCTTCTATGTTCATTACAACTCTTTGCCTTTGGTCTCACAGCAGGCTATCTTGCGTGTGTGCTTGGTGGAGTTTTCTTGGTGTTGACATGGAGATCAGGCAATGGGCCTTAGCAACTTTTGCACCAAATTAGGTTTAATTATTTTTTGGAAGTTTTTATACTTGTGAAAGCACCATCTTTGAATTTTTTTGAAGAATTATTAGTTATAATGGTTTCTTTGGAGAAAGGGAACTTTAGGAATTGGAGTGACTTTATTCTCACTCATCTTAGTGAGCATAATATGATGCCATATTCATATAATGAAGTTCATATTCTAGGCACACGTAGTAGACCTATATATGATTTGGAAAGGATATAGGGCTCAAGTCTTTAGAGTTATTTATGAGCATATAAATGATGATTACCTTTTGGATTCACTTGTTCATTTTGAGTGCCCTTATGCTCTTTGGACTTACATTTAAGAATTATATGGAGATACTAATACTCTGCCATCTCTTGATGATCCTCTTTCCAATACTAGTGTGTCTCTTTGTTCTTCAGAGAAGATAAACCATGCTTGTGATCCTTTGGAGGTTTTTGAGACTTCATATGAGGTTGTAGTTGCTTTAGAGGTTCCTGATTCTTTGTCAGAGATAATTGATCCACCTTCATTAAGTACTTCCATCATTTGAGAACAATAGGATTATCATTGTCTTCCTTATTGGGATTCGTATTTGTTGGACATTGGTTCATTGTTCATGGAATCTCAAATTTCATATTTGGAAGACACATTTGAAGGATTAACTTTCCTATTTGATGATAGTTGTGGTACAAATATTGTCACTCCATCTCTATCTTTGGAGAATGTTCAAAATTAGTTTCCAGTGACCAGTACCTTGTTTGTCACCTTCTATTGTGATTGGGCATGTTCCTGATTGGTTCATGGCATCATCTTCCAAGGTCTTGGCGACACATGAGGAGATTTTAGAGATATTTTCATCCTACATTTGGATTTCACTTGCTAATTCCTATCCAAAATGGGAAGCATACATGCATTTGTATTTGGTTTTGTTTCTTCCAAAAGGGAGACAAGTTGTTTTTCAACATTAGATTATGTTTTGTCTTCAGACACTTACCATTTTTGTAGGTGATTACACATTGTGGGGGGGCTACATAGTCTCTCTTTTTCTCTCTTATGGGGGGGGGGCTATTGATTGTATATACCTAATGTATGTAGTCCTTGTGGGGTGTTATTGAGTCCTCCATCCATGCATCTTGTTTTTATTTTCTCTCTTTTAGAGGGGTTTTTCCCCGTAGGTTTTTTCTCCTTTTCTCCAGTTGTGAGAGATTTCTTTTTTGCATTGTAAATGGGTACACCTAACATGGTTGTGTAGTCAATACCCATATTGCATCTTCATTTTTCATAATAATTCTCCCTAATTTTTCACTTAAGTGGGGGTGTTAGTGTGTTATGTTTAACATAGGGTTAATTAGTGTAATGATGGAAAAAGGTCCTCTTAACTTGGCCTTGATTTAGTGTTGCAATATGCTTAACATATTCACATTAGGTCTTGGGCCCTTGCGAAGTAGATTTAAATGGTACCTTACTTAAGTGTTGTGAAGTGTTGTAACTCACTTCCACACTTCTCTAAGGTCTTGTTAATAAATTACACTTAAATAACCTCTTTTTATCATTAATCTTGCCTTATTTTAAAGTGTTGTAACACACTTTCACACTTTTTTAGGCCTGTCATCAAATATTGGGCTTTATTATGCTTTAATTGGCCCCATTTTCAATCCACAAGCTTTATTTATGTGTATTTTTTAGGATAATCCCGAAAAAAGCATTTAAAACTCCAAAATATCGAAAACCCACCTCAAATTCCTAAGGTGGGACTCATTCACCATCCTGGGTGAATGAGTCCCCTTAGCTAGGACCCATTCACCCAGAGTGGCGAATGAGTCCCCTTAGCTGGGACCCATTTTCTCAGACTGGAAAATGAGTCCCATTTATCTTAAAATCAAATTTAATTTAGATCTTTGGTGAGATTTTATTCTCCAAGATCCAATGTCGGCTTGTAGTGTTGTAATTTTGGGAATTCTTGCATAATTGAGTATAAATACAAGGTTATTTCCCTCATATTTACACCTAGAATTCAAGAAAGTTCACAAGAGCATTTGAGCATTCACAAGAGTATTCAAGAGAATTTCAAGGGCAGATTATCAAGAATTTTAGAGCATTTTTCAAGTGCCAATCATCATGTCAAATATTGCATTCTTCATGTTTTTTATTGCGCTAACAATTGTGATGTACAGTTTATGATTCAAGCAAGTGTTTCAAGGAAGATCAACATCATTCAGGTAAGATTCAAGAACCACATCCATTGCATCCATTTCAAGAACATTTGTAGCACCTTATTGCTAGGGTTTCATGAGTTGCAACATTACTATTTGTTCATTCATCATTCTTCCTTCATATTTTCTTTCATTTCAAGGTTTAATTACCAACAAGGGGTTTGACCAAGGAAAACCCCTATTCACTAACCCCCCCAACATTTTTCCCTCTTCTTGTGTGTGATTTGTAGGGATAGGTTATAGATTTTTCAAGAAGCAAGGTTGGAGAAATTTGGAAAATCAATCAAAGTTGTCAAGAGTGTCATCAAGCATTGAAGAATCTTGGGGAAGACCTACAGGTGGAAATTTGTAGTTTCAGATCCAGAAACCAATCAAGTAGAGTAGAGTAGACTGTGAGATATAGAACCAAATTCAGAATTTCAAAAAAACTAGAGGTGGACTGATTTGCCACTGGTGGAAAATAAGTACCATTGTACAGGCCTAACAAAGATTTCTACAAATCTGGATACCCTTTTGGTTGAAGCTTGCTCCAGTGCACTTTCCCAGAAACTAGACTAAATCACCATGTGATAGGGCGAATTTACTTGCTAGAATATGAGCAGTAAACAAGAGAGTGCAAAACAACAACAAAAGACACCCTACACCTCAAGATTAGCCTAGTTGGATTCAATACAAAATAAAGACAACAAAATGGAACCTTTTACCTTATCTCAAATCGATCCTTTGGTTGGCCCTTCGATCTTTGGTGTTGTATGCTCCTTGGATGGCAAGAGATGCAAATGTGGATTGTAAGATGGATAGAAAATGGATGAAAGTGGATGAAAGTATGAAAATTGGCTAAGTATGGCTCAAAGAAATTTTTTACAAGAGTTTGGATAGCATGAATGATCTCTCCCAAAATGAGAGAAAAGAAGGGGTATTTATAGAGAATTTGGAATTCTCTAGGGAAATGGATGGTTGAGATTGAGCCACCAAGATCAAGATGTAGGGCTAAGCTGAATTGAGAACTCACAAGCCCTCACATCTTGACATGTGGCATGTGAAGTGGTTTGTAAGAGATGATGTGTACATGAGTTGGATGGAGAGTACATGGCATGGAGGTAGTACATAGTACCTTGGGATTGGACAAGATCTCCTCATAAAGGAGGTCCTTGTCCCCATGTGGGTGAGAGGACATGTGAGGAATTAAAAATTCCTCAAATATCCACATGGGGATGAGAAAAGAAATTTTAAATTCCAAGGAATCTATTGGGGGATTAAATGTGAATTAAAAATTCACATGGGGAATGGAGTGTCTTCTCAAAAGGAGAAAGCATTTAATAAGGTTGACTTAGGACACATGACATGGAGATTAGATTGACCTAATTAAGTGATTAAGGTTGTGCAAGTACTTGATTAAAAAAATTAATGAAATATTAGAAGAGGGTTTTCACATGTGACTTGATGTGACAAGTCAAAGATCACATGGGGAAGAGAAAAATGAATGTAATATTCCTTGGAAGGATAAACTAAGAGAGATTAGAGGCCAACTTGCAAAAGTTGGAGGATGTGACACATCCTAATCAAGGATTAGACATGTGCACATCCCTAATGATGAGATTAGAAGATGGATTAGGATTAGATAAAAATGATGGAGGATGTGGCATATGAGGAATTAAATTTAAATGTCATATTTATTTAATTCATTTGATGAAAAGGAGAATTAAAGAAATAAGATATTTATTTAATAATTAAATACCTTAGGAATTTGGCAGAATTAAGGATATTAATTAAATAATAGTGATATTACTTGATTAATGCAAATAAGGGGATGCTTAGACGAAGGGGATAAATTTGGATAAATTAAGTGTCCAAATTTAGGTGTCTACACACCCAACTTGGCGAATGAGTCCTAGTCAACTGTGATAGCAGAATTTCCAGTAGTCCAGACCTCCATTCTACCACTTTCTAGATTCTCGAGTGCACACTTTCAGTTTTATCATTTTCTGTATTGTTTCAAGCATTTTCTAGGTCATTTAGTGTTAGCTTCCATTCAATTAGGGTTTAACATTTCATTGTGCATTTTATTGTCTTTTCCAAGTTTAAACTTGGTGGTGAACCCCTTAATAGATCATCTTCAACCCCTAGGACAACCCTTAGCAAGATCTCTTTCGACATTGCAAAGAGATCTCAAGGGTTACCCTTGAATGAAATTGGAAAGGTGTGTGTGGGTATTCTCTATGTCCTAAACCATATGCTAGCATGATCTCCCTAACCACATTTTCACCATTTCAAAATTAGTTGGGTGGTTTTTTCCTGTATCAAGTAGTTTTCTCACCCCTCACATATTTCATGCCTTTAAAAGGCTTGTATACTATGTACCATCTTAATATTTTCATCTCTGGTGAAATAGCCTTGTGTTGCTTCTCTCTATGAAGATCTATTTGTAGGTTGTGATCGTGGGCTCGGTGGTTGACACCAACAATAATTAACCTCAATTAATTAATAAATCCATAGATAAGGCACAAATAAGGGATAATTAAGTCCATTTTAATTAATAGGGCCCTAAACTTAATGTGAATATGTAAAATACATATTGTATAATGTTTGAGGCATAATTTAGTCATTTATATGATTAATTATTCCCAAATTAAGTGTGAAAAAGGGATACTTTTCCTACACTACATGTACAAATTAGCTAGCCATTCTATGGCCACATCACTAATGACAAATTGGTTGTGTAGTACTTCATAGGCAAATTGGAATGTGCCACAAATGGCAATAAATCCCTTTAAAAGTATTAAAGTTCCTCTCATACTAAAAAATATTTTGGAATTAATTCCCTCTTGCTTGAAGCATGGGAAGTTGTAGAAACTTGTTCTATTTAAGGTAGCAAGGCTATACATTCATCATCCTTTTTCAAATAATCATTTAGCATGTACACTAAGTATGGACACTCATATCCACCTAAAATTTTTGTGTTGTCAAATGGCCTTTGAAGGAGAAATAGCAGACCAACATTTGAAGGTTATAGTGAAACATTTGTCTTCTAGGGACTTAAAAGCTGTGAAAATGGTCCTAGGTGCCAATTTTATTAGGGTTGTTGAGTGTTACAGAGTTAAAACAGACATCAATTCATGCTTTGTGGCTTCCCTACTCAACCTTGGTGAGAAAAAGGAAATGGTGAAGTAACTAGCATTTAAACTGTTTAAAAAGCACAACCTCGAAAGGCTAGAAGAAACCCTGGATTCAGTGAGGCTTGAAGTTGGTGTCTTGAGGCTGTGATCTTTCCAACATGGACATGTGGTGGCTGACAACAT
The DNA here is from genome assembly GCA_007258455.2 of Sequoia sempervirens. NCBI lineage: Eukaryota > Viridiplantae > Streptophyta > Pinopsida > Cupressales > Cupressaceae > Sequoia > Sequoia sempervirens. The sequence continues at coordinate 103,522,413 of VDFB02075321.1, read as the reverse complement.
TGAATGACTTCCTTTCCTTGACAAATTTTGCATAGTCACTTTTTTACAGCACGAAGCAACAACACACATGGGGTGTGCTTTCCTAAAGAAATTCAACAACCTGGAGCCAATGTATAATTTCCAATGGATTTTGGACTTTGACACCTCCCCTGAGGTTGTGTGAGACTTCTATCCAAGCTCCTATTCAAATCTATTATTTTTTTTTTGTATTTTTGTATTACTATTCAACTAGAGGCTTATGCTTTGTTTTTGGCCTCCATGCATCTTTGCACAAATACATGGGACATTTTTTCTAGTTTTGGTCCCTCAACTATAATTTTTTAAGATTATATGTGTAGTGATGGAAAAAGTAGCCTTTTTCCTTGCTTGCTTGGATAATTGACATTAAAATTGAACAAATAGTGTCTTGAACTAGTGTTGTAATGTCTTGTAAACATTCACACTATTTTAAGAACTTTTATTTAGCTAAATTATGCTTTAATTTGTCCTTTGCAAAGGTGTTGTGAAATGTTGTAACACACTTTCACACTTTTCAAGGGCTTATTTGCTTAATTAAATATTATGGGCCCCTTTCTAAATAAAATATGCATAATGTATACCTTGTTTAAGTGTTGTAAAGTGTTTTAAAGTACTTTTACAATTATCTAGGCAATCTTAATTCACTAAGGATAAGTGGAGTTATTAACCCCCTTTTAGGCCTTAATTTTGAAACCTCCCAAAGATCTATCCCGACAATCATAAATTAAATATCAAATTATTTCATTGGGAAAAATTTGGTCCTGGTAAATTGAGCCAGGACCCATTCACCCTTGATGGCGAATGGATCCTCTCTTAATAGGACCCCCTTTTTTCTAGTGATTTGGAATTGGTTTTTGGTCCTCTTTTGAAGCTCCCTAAAGCTTGGTCCTAGAAACTTAGCTAGGACCCATTCGCCTTTGGTGGCAAATGGGTCCTCCCTTAATGAGACCCTATTTTTTGAATTTCATTCTGGTGGGAATTTAATTATCTTTCTTTCCAGATATGGTGTCGGCCTTAGTTCTTTGAATTTCATAGTTAATCTCCTAATTTAGTATAAATAAGGGGTTAATTCACATTGTTTCTCCTAACAAGAGCTAGAAAGTTTACAAGAGCATCCTTATAGAAAATTGGAGTCTACTAGAGCATTTCAAGATCATTTTTAAGGCATTTCAAAGTAGATTTCAAGTCATTATTGGAGCAATTCAAAGATCATATCATATTGGCAAGGTTCTAATTGCATCATTTCATTTTCATGCTTCTTTATCTTATTTCATCATTTGGTTTAATTACCTATAAGGGGTTTGATTGAGGCAAACCCCCATTCACTAACAAATCAACAAGTTTGTTGTCCTTGAGTGTGTGGTTGGAGAGCAAGATTATCAAAGTTGTCAAAATTGTCAAAGTTGCAAAGTTGTCATTCAAGGTGCAAGATAACGGAAAGAGCTCTACAAAATTGAATATTGAGTTCCAAAACTTAATAACAGGGATTTCAAGAGTGCAGACATCAAAGTACATGACCTTGAAATCAATTTTCTAAAACCCTAAAAGGATCCATTCACCCTTGAAGGCGAATGAGTACTCCATAGCTCAAAAACAATAACTTTCTAGATAGGTACACAACTTTTTACACTCTAAAAACATTCATCATAGTTGCTATAACAGTTAGGGTCATTTTTTTGTTGTTATTTGTATCTTATTTTGCATAATTGAAGTGATATTGACTTGGAAAAACAAATGATCTATCTCACATTTTTGGGATAGATCCTATTTTCCTCCACATCAATGTGGTACTCTTTTGTATCTTATGTATTTTCACCTTATATTAATATTAATAGTTTAGGCTTCTAGCCTTTTACCTAAAAAGAAAAGAATGAGAAACTAGAAATTATGTTCAATTTTCATTAATTGGTGTTGTAATTGATACTACTAATCTATATAAACAATAAAATTTATTTATTTGCATATCTCTCATTGAAACCTACTAATGTAATTTACACAAAGGAAAGTGCACTTGGTAGTGAAATCATTTAGAAAAGTGAGATTATTGGGGAATTGTGTCATTCTTGGCCTCATCTTTCTAAATGGTTATGCAAACTTTTCTTTGACAGATGTAAAAGTGTAGTCACACATTAATTATCCCTTTATTTTATGTTTTGATCCCTCTAGAATCTTCTATCATGAGAAGGATAAGGAGATAAGGGCACTAAAGGATAGTGCATATTTTACTCCAAAAAATTAAGATGAAGACATACACGACAATTACAAATAATTCAATATTACACTAAAACTATTACCATTGGTACAAGATTTACCAAAAGTATATCCTCCATACTAGGTGTTACCCTATGTCAACATCCTTGTTGATGTATCATCTACTAATTGGTCCACACATCTTTGCATGGATACTCATATGCTTACAAGCTTTGAATGTCATATAATTAGAACTTTGCTTGTCAATTTTAAGTAAGAAGACATGAAGATGCAAAGCTTGCACTACTTAAAATTACAATCAAATGGTATAACACATTATGAAAGTACACCTAATTTGTGGCACTTACACATAAGCTCAATCTCTTTATATACAAGAGAGAAGTGAAGGGAGGAAGAGAGAGACATGTAGAAAGAGGTAGAAAGACACATAAAAAGGGAGTATTTTCTATATAATGACTAACATCATTTTCTTAATGACCTATCAATTGCTATTATTTACTGCATGAATATATATCCGAAAAATAAAATTAATTAATTAATTAATTAAAAAAAAAAAATGAACTTCCACCTCTTTGGCATACCCATTGCACACCAAAGATGAAGCTGCTAGTATTATGCACAAACGCCATGAAAAAATGAAAAGGGTCCAACAATATCCAATTTTTTGTTTTATAAGAGTGAAATATATGTGATTCTAGCTATTACCATTTTAATTTCATCACATGTCATAATAGAATTACTGACACGGTAAATAAATATTTAAAATGACATTAGGAGAAAAAATTGTACTGTCTATCCAGACATCAAAATAGACATTTGACTGTATTTTTTATTCAAATGTGCATCCAGAATCCGTCCACATCCATTTACATTCTACACGTGCAATAATCTTGTACTCAGTTGCGCCATTTTACCCTGCACAATATTTCTGAGAGGAAATCTGCGAAAATTTAGGCAATTACAGTATAAAACTCCATGTTTTCTTGACCGGTATATGCCTGAGTACAAGACTTTATATATACTGCTCTGCAGTTTTGTGGTGTAAGTTAACACAGACATCGGACACTGCCTGTCACACGTCTCTTCCAATGGCAGAAGTAGTTTCCCACGTCACTGTCATTATATTGACATGTGGCAAAATACAGAATTCACAGAGCTGGTGGGAGACTTTACATTCAATAAAGTCACAGAGCAAAGACTGGAAATTTGCTTTTTATATTGCAGGCCTGATTGGTCGGTCACCAACCTATTTGAGAGTTGATCAGCAGGGTCTGAGGGTGAGCAGTGTGAAAGGAGACACTCGTGAATTTAAATAGTTCGGCGACCTTTGAAAATCTAAAATGGCAATTATGAAAATTGTACTTGGCAATTAATTTGTATTGTCAACTATAGACAGCTGCTCCCCTCAATTTTTCTTTCACCTCGGCTCAATGTCAAGTGGAACTGCAAGTTTAGTCGAGCAAAATGGAATATGGTCAGCCATCAAATTTGGAAGTCTAAAGCCGATGCGCAATCTCAACTCTTGGCTTGGAAGATGCTTCATGTTAAGCTACCTATTGGTAACCGCCTCAAATTTCTCCATCCTCCTTTATCATGTCCCTTCTGTGCTAAATCTGAGTCTATAAAGCATGCTTTCTGGTTTTGTTCTCATGCTTAGAACTTGTGGCATTCTCTTTTCTCTTTGCTTCCCGCCCTCTTCACTCACACTTGGTCATGGAAAACAGCCCTCCTCGGTGTCTCCTCTCACCATAATATCCTCACTCAACTGTGCAGGCAGGGCATCCTTAAATTCATTTGGAAGTTTCGTTGTGCTGCTGTCTTTTCCAATATCTCTCAGCCTCTTAAAGTTGAAGTTCAAATAATTTGCTGGAATCTCTCTTTACAAGTTACAAATTTACTTGCTATGCTCCAAGATTATTTAGAAACTAACAATGATCTTAAAACATCTATCTACAATGTTCAAGCACAGTTACAGTTGGTTGACGGATAGACATCTTGCTGAGGAGGCTGCTTCTTGGAGGCTATGGAGTGTTTTCTGCCCTTGGACATTGAGCTGCTTAGACCTTCTTCTTGATGGTTGTTGACTAATGGTTCAAGTTTTGGTTATCAGTGGTGTTCTAAATCTTCTTCGAAGAGAGATTCTTATTGTATTTGTCGGAGTTTTGCTGTTGTAACAACATTTTGCTACTGTAAGTTGTTTATTATTACTGCTGTAGCAACTTGCTTGGTCTAGAATTGTTGTTTCTATTGCTGCTGTAGCAGCTTGTCTTGCTGCTTGTATTTGAACTAATGGTGGCCTATTTGGCCATGTATTCTTGCTGATGTATTTTGTTTTTTCTTCTTTATCCAATAAAAAAAAATAATAATAATTTGTATTGTTATTTTTTTTAATTTAGAAAATGCAATTATAAATAATAGTGCAGTTAAAAACTTGTAAGAAAAAGAGTACAGAAAAGAATAACCATTACAAGATAAAGAGCTGTACTAACAGCTCTAAAAAAAATTATGGACACAGCAACAGCATAAGCTGAAGAGTATAGATGAACCATTAATTAATTTGTATTATTGTTCATGTTCTTTCTTTTTATGAAGTCTATATTTACAAATATAAACAGTTATATAGAGAATGCGCGATGTATTTTTTAAATGTATGTCTATATTCATTCTCATTTAATTTTAGTTTATTTTTAGAGAATTTTTATCAAATTATATAGCAATAAATGATATAATTTTCATTTGTTTTTACAAATTCTTATTTATTACATTTTTATATTTAGATACTCATTCTCTGTTTTGATCCTACAACCCTTTTGTTCTAGGTCAATTTTACATGCACAAATTGATTCACTTGCAAATCTAATCTATGATGTTTAAAAAAATAAAAAAAAATTGATCAATTCCATCCATTTTGTTTTTTCCATATGCCAACTTGGTACACATTTCAAAATATTATTTTCTATACTAATGTTACTTAAAGACATCCATTCTATCATTGATTCACATCCTAGAATTATCAATCATTCACATACAAGGAGCTTTTAATAGAAAAAACACTTCAGTTGGTGCATGAAAGGGAACACTCTTTACTTCATAATTATCATTTAAGACATTTGCAAGATTACCTATTGGCCATCAATCTTTAGCATGATCATAAACCCAATCTCACCAATGGGTGACCAAGGAGAACTTGTCCCTAGCAATTTAGAGGCCTCATATATATATATATATATGAATGGATGTGATGGTCTAACTATTTTTAGATGTCCATGTTCAATTCAATAAGTCAATATGACTGCTTAAATTATTTTCAGATATTTGAATTATGAAATTCTTATGAAATATAGTAAATAAATTTTATCTACATTATTTAATTTGTTTTTAGGACTTGAGAATAGTTTTAAAAAAGAGAGAAAGATTTTTAATAAGTAAGACAATCTATTATTTTATATTACTAAATGTATGTTGTGGAATCACTATCGATATCTAGATTGAGATAGAGGTGTATGTGAGCATTCAACCACGTATAATTACATGTTTTATTATTAAATTTTTAGCCAATATAATGCAAAATCATTGCTTGCATCTTGTATTCGCCTTGTCTAAAATTGTATTCTAATTAGATGTATCATGCATAGCTAGAGGGAATCTAGAAGTTTCTTGATAGATTAAATACATTAGTACAAACACCAATTTTCATATGGCTTAATGACCTTGGAATTATCTCAAATTTACCACTCTCATGGAGGTTAGGGGTACTTCTAGTAGGAAGGTGTGTGGGGGGTCGTTGGTCTGTGGTTGAAGGAAAAGCACTCAGGTGATGCTCTCTCTCTTGCAATTGATTGTCAAAGACTTGGAATATTAGAGACAACATTCTTGATTCCTTTATATTGTGATATTAGTGATGTATTGTTAATCTCGTCTTAAGGTGATGACATTGTAATTATATTTGTGTACTTTGAACTTAGATAATTAAGTTTTAAACATGACTTTACACTAGTTTTTATTCTTATGTTCTCAGATGTACATAAACAAGGGAAATGAATAATGTAATTATGTATCACTTTATATTATGTACCTTTTCATATTATATGAAATGGAAACTATGCATTTCATTTATTTATACTTTATATCAAGAAAAAAATGTATGGTGTTAATTAAATTGACTAGATGGGTCATTACATTTGCATTAATATACATCATCCCAAGTCCATTATACACTTGATTATTTTCTTCAAACCTTTTTCTTAGAGATGTAAGATAAATTTATTAGGGGTTTGATTAAGGAAAATTACACTTTCATAATTCAATAGATTTCCTAAAGGTGTTTGTAACCAGTACTTGTCCTTACATAAATCCAAACACTAGAAATCAAGACAAATAGTTTTGAATCTATATAATTATCCCAAATCATATCTATAACTTGTACCTATTTAGATCCATAAAAAGTTAGTTTAGGTAATGTACATGTGGAAGTGAACTTATATAATACATAGCTAGATGGACAAGTTAGTACAAATTATAAAATTTCAAAATATTAACACATGAGTTCCTAATACATTAAAATTATTCATTAAAATCAAAATCGATCATGTTTGTTACAACAATGAAATATAACTACTACATAAAATACTTTAGAAATAATTTTGTTATGAAGTCTTTCTATACACCAATAGTAAATAAAATTCATTTGTAACTATCAATGAACTTCAAGATACAAGATTATTTTCTATATATATGAGAATAGACAAAAACGTATAACATACCACCTTGGGTTATGTGAAGAGGAAAAATGGCACATGTCTATTTGTTTGAAGAACCTAAACATGAACATTTGTGAAATTATGATTCCATTTTCACCATAATGCATCAGATTACCAAACATATCAAGAAGCCTTGGCACATCTAGTTCCTTTAATCATGAAGGCAATAGATTTCTTTTTGTTATCCTCCAAAACCACACCCACACAATCTTAGAAAAATTCTCAGCTTGAAGGCCAAGGATATTTTGTCAAGAAGGTAAAAAATGGGTTCATCAATACACTATTGTTGATTGAGGGGTAACGACGATAGTGGGAGATCTTTCCTATACTTTGGGATTAGCTTAAACCTAGGAGGGTATTCCTAGAGGTATACTTAACATTTTTTAATATCAAATAAAGTAGAATATGACAACAACAATTAGTAGCTACACCCAAATGTACACTTGGCCCCATTATTTTTCACTAGGTCAAGATCAACTAGGTACATAATACCTCTTTTATAGCTTCTAACACCTTGCACAAGTATCTATGGATAAAAATAGTTTAATGATCTCTTATGATGATTTTATTCAATATTTCATACACAACAACAAGGTGCAAAAAATGGTACACATTCTCCAATGATTAAGCATTTAGGTCCACTTGAGATTATTCTCTAGTTTATAGTGATAAATTGTGAACATGTATTCTACTCTACCCCTAGGTAATATACTCCAACTAATACGATGAAGGGCTATTGAATGATGGATGATTGAATCTTAACTAATTTGATTTCATGCCTATTCCATTGGCCAATAGAGTCATGAACAACAAAGAGGAAGAGAGCATAAAATCAAGAAAGAATCAATGAAACTAGATTGTGTTAATATAACTATTAAATATTACATCAATTAAACAAAAATACTTAATAATCCACCTTAGAACTATACTGAGTCGAATGCAACAAATGAATGACCATTACAAAGAATTTGTAACACATTAGATATTGTCACACATAAATCAAACCTATATTATAACCATATGAACAACTATTAAAAACTATTAAAAGCTATGATTAAAATATTCCCCTAAACTATTAAAAACTACAATGGAGACATACCATTATAGAAGATGTGTAATAAAAAAATCCTTGCTAAACTTTGTAAGATGTATTTGTTCATTTGTAGCTCAAACATTCACTATTTGATGCCTTACAATCACATATAGACCTTTCTTGCCCAAAAAATTGGCTCATATACTAGCCCTTTGAATATAGAATGAGTAGGCATTTATAGACCTTCAAATTTTGCACCTAGTAGCTCATGGGGACTTTGAGAAGGCATGAAATCAATAGATGTGGCATGTGGGAACATTTTAGGTCTATAAAACTTTCAAAATGATTAGTAAATAATAGCCATGGAAATTTTTGGGTGGATGAAACCAAAATGACCTCTATTTATTATAGCATAGTCATGAGCGGACCCTTCAGAGGCAGACTATGGTTCAGTTTGTGGAACATATCTGCAGTTGGTGCAAATGTAAATAGACCTATAAATATCATTAACAAAACATGATCTGAGGTTAAGTTTAGCTTTGTAAAGCTAGATGGAATATAGAATGAGTTTGGCTACAGGTAACCCAAACTACGTTCGCCATGGCTCCCATAATCCAAAGGGATCCTCATCGTCTTGCAAAAGCATTAGCTCATCCTTGTATGGATTATTTCGCTCTACTACATCCAATGTAATTTCTGTTTCACCGGCATTACAAGATCCGGTGTGGGGAGCCACAAGATTAGCATGTGTATTGAGGAGCTCTCCTTGAGCGGTTGCCAGTTGTGATTGGAGATGTGATACTTGCTTCTGCAGTCGACAAATGGCGCCAGTGCAGCCGTAGATTGGATCATCCACTCTCATACTTGCTTCGTATGCCAGGCTTGTTACAGCATCTGCTCTCTTCTCAGCCGGAATATCCTGCAATACCAAAACAACAGAAAAAGGGAAAACGGATTCAATATATCTATACTTCGATTAAACTACTGCTCGTTTTGTTAAATACTCATATTTTTGCTGAATCTGAGAAAAGGAATAATGTTTTTGAAAAGATCTTTAAAAATATTTGATTTATACCTGAAGGGTTTTGACAATGTTGCGGGTTCCAAAGAATTTGTGTACCACTAAAAACTTGCGAATATCGTTTGGTGGAAAATAAGGAGCAAGGACGCATTTGTCTCCGCATTTTCTTCGTTGAATCTTGCAAGCTGCACACGGATAAACAATCCGAGGCATCTCTCCTGTTTTCTGTTCCATGCGAATTAAGCAGCAGGAACAAAAGTTAATACAACTTTTAATAGTAAAGCAAGCAGATCAGAGTCCTTTGACTATCTAAAATTGTATACCGAAGCTTAGTATACAAATGTTAATTAAATATGTCCAAGATGCTTTAGATGGTTGGGGCCCACCTCCGAATAAGGATCCTCTCCTCCTATACATATATCACTGACGACTTAGCGGTGTGATCATTTTTTGTGTTATTGTTTCTTGGTTTCAATCTTATCTTTCAAGGTGTGATGTCATTTCACTTGTATTTTATGTGAGCATTATATTATGTTGTTGCTTTTAATATAAAGTATAACACTAAAACCTTAATGTTTTTTATAGTCCCTACACCTAATATAGTAAATAATATCTCAATGAATACAAATTAGATCTAGAAAAATTTAGAGAGTTAGTATTCGAACATAAAAAATTAAATGTAAGAGGGAATAAAAGGTTGTTTAGCTATTTTTAACATATTTCAGTTGTTAGATATATTGCAATTGAAGTGGTTTGAATATTATAATTTCATATTTATTTTTTTTATTATTGAACACTTTTGACCAAAGTATGAACTAGTGAAGCTACAAATGAGGGACTTCATCTCCAAGGTGAATACTCATCACTAATTCAATGGTCCAACCCCAAGAGCATTGTGGCTTAGCATAGTCTTAGAGGTTGCAAGCATGATAGCCTAGCAAGGGCTTGAATCTAGAAGGGTGAATGTTTCAAACCTACATGCAAAACATCTCAGCAAAGGCTCCCAACCCATGAGCTCAACGAACCAATGGGGGTTTGAATCTTGGTGGCAAGAATAACAATGTCACTATTTAATCATCGCATTATATCATTAATGAATATATTCTAGATTATTATAATATACTAAGTTATAGATTTTTATTTTTTTTTAAGATAGAATTGTGTTTGTAATTCTAATTAATTGTTGCAATCACATCTTTCTAGTGTGATTACTATCTTCAATACTTATGTTTTTCACTTAGTATCTTATTATACATAATTGGGAGTTGACAAACACGGCTCTAAGAAAATTCACTGCTAGCAATTCACCATCATGAAAAATTCACCAACGGAAAATTCACCACCAAGTAAAATATATTTCGAAAACTTTGATTTTATTAAAAATATTAATACAGTTAGTTTTCACCCATGATAAATTGATAAATTGTTGACGGTGAATTTTCCATGGCAGTGAATTTGCCATATATCGACAAACACATTTGAAAGTCTAGTATACAAAGAGTGAAATTCTAGATTTCCTTATCTTTTAATTATACTTATTGTTTTCCACATTATTGAAAGCAACTAAAACAAGAATACAAAATTACTAAAATAAAGTTTCATTGTAATATATATTCATGTATAGTTAATTTGCAAATGAACAATAATAATTCATATATCTTTCAAACATTATAGATAAATTTTATAAACTTTTAAAAAAAAAATCTCTAAACCTCCCTATATGTGTATCTAATATTATAGATAAACATTTAACCAAAATAATATATAATTAAAGAAATTCAAACAATATTTTTAAAAAATTAATTATTTTCTTAACATATATCAATTATTTTTTTGAAATGTGCATCCAATATGCTGCTCAGCAACAAGCCGTATATGGCGTTTGGAATATTTAAAAAAGCGGCCACCGACATTTGGGCCCACACAATTTGTTTCCTCCCCCTTCTATTGACAATGGAAGCGGCTAAGACTACTCATGGTGACAGTGATTTCAAATGACTCTTCAAAATGGCCAATGACTTTCATAGTCAAAAAGGACTCACGTTCTTTATGTGAGCCAGCTTATGAGATACCTCTTTTCTTTGGATATTAATTATTATAGTATTTGAATTTCAACGATGTATAATAGATATATTCATTAAAATATATATGTAAATTAATGAGTATAATTTGATGTATATAAAAGATACATTTACTTTATTTTTTCTACATAATTTTGAAACATATATAATATTGTTTATAACATTTGAAGTATGTTTGTATTATATATTTTCTTATAATCAATTGAAGTAATGATTTGTAACAACTTCAATTTTGATTGGAATATAATTCATAATTTTATTTACCTCTATTAAGTGAATCTAGAATGAGTTTTTTGCTTCTTCTTTTTGGTTCCTACACATTGGAACAAAAAGTTAGTGGACGTACATAAAAAAGGCATGCTTGGTCTTATATTAAAGGTATATAATGTAAACAATAGAAAGTTAGTTTGTCTTAAGTAAACGAAATAAAGAGAAGAAAATATAATATGGGTAGTGTGGAGAAATCTCTTGATGCATTGATATATGATTGTCAAGTTTGCACCTATACATCATGAAAGTGTAAATGTATTAGGTTCAAAATTATTTTTATAAAGAATACATTATCAAGATGGTAATGAAAATAATAGATTGACAAATTATCTACAAAAGGCTGTGTTAAAATTTGCACTTGAACTCATTATAATGAGAGCAAGTATGATTGAGACTCTTATTTTTTCCTAATAATTGTATATAGATTGTTTCTCATTCTTGAATATTGATTGAAGGACAATTGTGGTTCTATTCAAATTCCCTTTATTGATTTAACTTTAGATATACTTGTAAAAGTTAATCCTTTTCTTTTTGTTTTACTAATATTAATTGTTGTTTTGTTGAGTATTTATCCTTGGGATTTATGTATAGTAATTATCCATGCCATGAATAGTGGTATTTGCCTATGATTACCTAATGATATAGGTATTATAGGTATAGTTTCTAGGCCATTTTGGTTCCATGGAGGACCGCTTTAGTTTTCAATTCACAACACTAAGTACAAAGGTAAATCAGATGGTCTAAAGCCATCTATATACACAATATCTATGAAGTCTCCAAGAGATCCATTTAAACCCCTTCTCAAATACATAATTTTGTTATTAACATGATACATTGGCCTCTACATGGTGAGACTTCTTGGTAAATTTGGTCAAGTTGGCCATCATTATTAATGGTTGATTTTATATGTATTTTTATTGCAACATTGAGTGCAACTAGGAGATTTAGTAGTTTATGCATTTTTTCTTGTGTAGCCTTACTAAATCATTCATAGCAATTAGAGGAATTAATTATTCAAAATTATTTTATTCATCTATTGACAATATTCTATTTATGTGGTTTATTAGTAGTTCCCAATCATGTCCAATTGGTTCAAAATTATTTTTATAAGGAATATATTATCAAGATGGTAATGAAAATAATATGTTGACAAATTATCTACAAAAGGTTGTGTTAAAATTTGCACTTGAACTCATCATAATGAGAGCAAGTATGAGTGAGACTCTTATTTTTTCCTAATAATTGTATATAGATTGTTTCTCATTCTTATTTTTTCCTAATAATTGTATGTAGATTGTTTCTCATTCTTGATTTTTTCAGTATTTTTCAGGAAAAATCTAGTCAAGTACAACATTTTAAATTCTATAAATTACATTTTGAACATATTGCATTAATTGAAAAATCCAAAATATTGTGCATGACTATGTATTTCACATATAGAAATTAGGGTTTTATGCATTTCCAAAAATATGTTTACATCTAGACCTAAACCTCTACTTGTAACTTTAGATCCTTAGAAATTGTAGTTCATTTCAAGATATTAAAATTTATTAAAACTTACTATAGACACCTAAATTTGACCACTTCCATATGGTCAAATTTGTCTACTCTATTCGTCTATTTCATCAATATTAATTGAATAATTGATTTAATTAATATTTCATTTTTTGCCTAAGGTTCCTAAAGTGTTTAATTGAAAAATTAAATACTTTACCTTATCCCCTTTGTTTCTCTAAATTAAATAAATATATCAATTTATTTAATTTAGTCATTAAGTCTTTTTAAATCAATTTTTTAATTTCTTATTTTTCTCTCTCCTTGTCACATCCTCCATAATCCTCCCCTAATCTGAATTAATAATTAATTCATGATTATGGTGTGCACACCCTTAATCTAGGATTAATGTGACATCCTCCATATTTTGCCACTTGCCTTTAATCTTTCATTAATTCTCTTAATCATGTGTTTGCACAACCTTAATGAAAGTCATTAGCCACATTTAGCATGCCTTTTTAGTCAACCTTTGCATTTTCCTTTCTTAGCATTGACCCTCTCTTCCATATGAATTTTTAATTCACATTTATTCACCCTAGGTTCCTCTTTTCCCCATGTGAATTTTTAATTCACATTTTATCCTTCCAAGGCTTACCTTATCCCCATGCAACTTCTAGAACATTTGAATTGCCACATCACTTGCATGTGGAAAATTCCCACATTTTTTGAAACTCTCTCTTATCCACTAGATTCTCCCAAGCATGTGAATTTTTAATTAAATCATATTTATTTTTCCAACTACTTTCCCATTCCCCATGGAGATTTTTGAGGAATTCTAAAATTCCTCAAAAGTCATTTTCATTCTCACTTGGGGACAAGAAGTTCCTTTTTGAGGAAATCTTCTCATTCCCCAACGTACTTGCAAGGAACTTGTCCTTCCTCCACATCACTTGTCCTTCCTCCACATCACTTGTCCTTATTCCACCTCACTTACACATCATCACATCCTAGGCCACTTCACCCTCCACATGTCAATATGTGAGGGTTTGTGAGTCCTCAACTCACCATAGCCCTTCATCTTGGCCTTGGTGGTTTAATCTCAACCGTTGAATTCTCTAGAGAATTCAAATTATTCTATAAATGCCCCCTCTTCTAATGCATTTTGGAGACTTATCCATTTGCACCCTTATGCTACCAATTTGATTACTAATTTTGCAAGTATCATCTTAGCCATTTAGTCAAACCACTTAGTCTCTAGCATTAGCATTTTATCATATTGTTCATCTTGTATCTAGCTATCTCCATAGCCATCCAAGGAGCACAAAAGCTTTCAAACATCAAGGGCCAACCAAGGGATTCAACAACACAAAGGTATAATCATTTACAATCATTATTTGCTATCTTTCTTTGTGTTATCATTCCTTAGGCTAATCTTTGAGGTGTTCCTTGTGTTATTTTGCACATTTAGGATAGGATAAACTCAAGGCTTCACATTTCTGGCATGCCCGATGGGACCCACAAACGGGTTCCTCCATTTCACGTTTTTTGTTGTTTAGCTTATTTGCAAGTCTAGGTTATAGAGGGGCAGACTTGCCCTCCAGTTTACTACAGAGGGGTGGACTTTCCCTCCAATGTACTTGACTGGGGTGAACCTGCCCTAGTTTTTATGATAATTTTTGAAATTTGAATGCAGTGGAGCAGACTTTCCCTAGTTCCATTTTATTTTTTGACATTTGACTGCAGTGGGGTGGACTTGCCCTAGTTTCATTATGTTTTCTAACATTTGACTGTAGCTGGGCAGACCTGCCCTGGTTTTCATGTTGATTTCTGAAATTTGATTGTAGTGGGGCGGACTTGCCCTAGTTCCATTTTGTTTTCTGAAATTTGACTATAGCGGGGCAAACTTGCCTTGTTTTTTATGTTGTTTTCTGACATTTGACTACAACGAGGGTGGACTTGCCCTATTTTTCATGTTATTTTATAGCATTTGACTGCAGTGAGGTGGACTTGCCCTAGTTTCATTTTGTTTTCTGACATTTGATTGCAATGGGATGGACTTGCCCTATTTTAATGCTATTTTCTGACCTTTGATTGCAGTGGGGTGGACTTGCCCTATTTTTCATACTATTTTTTAACATTTGACTATAGTGGGGCAGACTTGCCCTATTTTTCATGTTATTTTCTAACATCTGACTGTAGTGGGGTGGACTTTCCCTATTTTTCATTATGTTTTCTAACATTTGACTGCAATGGGGTAGACTTGCCCTATTTTTCATGTTGTTTTCTAACATTTGACTATAGTGGGGTGGACTTGCCCTAAACAAAACATTCTGGAGGGTAAAAATAGTCATTTTTAGTTTCGTTTTGTTTTAGTTGTTTGCTATTTTCAAATTCTAATCCCCTAACCTTGCTTTTTTGTGTGTGTATTTGGATTTCTTGCTAACATTTTGAAACATATTCTCATAATTGACAAAGAACGGTGATTAAAACAAATAACCATTGCTTTTAGGGCCATCTGTTTCTTCAAATTTTAAAATCTTTCCTTGCTATTTTTCGTTAATCTAGGAACATAGTTAGCTAAGGGGAAGTAAAATTCACTATTTTCTCTATCTATAAATATGTTTTTTATGTTACCCAAAGGGGGCATTAGTTTGTTTTCGCTTTCCCCTTACACTTTGTGTGATCCTAGGGAGTAGCCAGAAATGATTAGTGCCTTCTTTTTAGAGGGACCTACTTGGGGATTTCATCACCCCAAGGGACGATCCCAACCATGCATACTGGTGGGGTATAGAAAGGGGGGAGAGCCAAAGTTGTACCCCAATCCAGTCACGTCATGTCTGGCGAAGCGTCGAAGCTAGGGTGATACCTAGATAGACATGAAGAGTTGGTCTGAGCCTTTCAGTATCTTGTTGGGGTTCCCGACTCACACTTGTGATAGGTTGGTGTTCATGATTGTGCCTCACGTACCGAAAGTATATCAAGGACTCCCTAGAAGCCTTGTGCATCCTAGATTAAGACCTTTGTTGGCCATACCCTTAACACTAATCATAGGATTATGCTTGTTTGAAGTGCCTTCTCTTGAGAAACTAGTAAACTTTTTGACAAGTCGGCTTTGTCATTGTCATTTTAAGTCCTTGCCATAGTCATTTCCAACCAAACCAAGTCCCTATTTCCCGCAGTGGGGCAAACCTTCCCTGACCTACTCCGTAGAGGGGCAGACTTGCCCTCTAGTTAATTGCAGAGGGGAGGACTTTCCCTCTAATTTACTGTAGAGGGACAAACTTTCCCTCCAGTTTACTATAGAGGGGCGAACCTGCCCTGCATTGGGGTGAACCTGCCCCCCTAAACAGTCAATTTCACTCTGTTTAACCATTCCAAGCCTCTGTTTGATCTTTTTGAACCTCCTTTTTCCATTCCAAACCTCTATTTAACCATTCCAAGCCTTTGTTTGATCATTCTGAACCTCCATTTTTCCATTCCAAACCTTTGTTTAACCATTTTGAACCTTCGTTTAACCATTCCAAACATCCATTTAGTCATTCCATTAATTTGTCCACCCATTCTGAATGTCCATTTCCAATTTTCATTACTCATTTCACCATTTGGGGAACTCTTTTTATTGCTTAGAGATCTTGTTACACTAGTTTCTAGTAATATCGTTTCATGGTTTGTTGAACTCGATTGGGAACTGAAAACCTTGTCATTTGCTATGATCTAAACATTTTCACTTTCCTAAAGATCACTTAGACATCACCCCCATCATATAGAAGCCTTTAGGACACCTTTAGTTCACATCCTTCATCATCTTTCAATTCAAATCCCTTAAACCTTAGTTTAGAAGTTATTACCCAAATTGACCATGGTGTTTAAATTTGATCGTTATCCTACATATCAATCATTGTCTTCAACTGAATCAATCCACTTCTATCTTGAGGTGGATTCAGTGTTGAAATTCAACATTGTCAACCCAAATCAATCCATTTCCATCTTGAGGTGGATTCGGTGCCACAAATCTGTCCTTTAATCTAATCAACCAACGCCTTAAGTCACCTAGGGTGATTTCAAAAATTGGGTCTAGAATCCCTTCCATCAACCAATCCTAATTCACCATCTAATCCAAATCAAACTTATCCAATTGATCCAAACAATCCAACCCAATCTATCTAAACAATCTCATCCAATCATCCAACTATTCAATCAATCCTACACAATCATCCAATCATCCAATTTCAATCTTGACCCAATCATCTAATTAATCCTATCTAGGCCCATCATCCAATCAATCAATCTCTATCCAATCCAAACAATTTTCCACCAAGGACATCCTTGCACCTAGTTTCATTATAATCCGCCCATAGTCCCTTTTGCATGCCCATTCAAACCTAGTCATAGGCAAAGAAAATGGTTGAACAACAAAACCCTAGATCCCAACCTAATGCACCATAGGAAAATCCTCCCGTCAACGGGGGGTCATCACAATCTAACACTAAAGATCAGAACAACTCACTGCATGGTGAAGAGAGTATGGTCAACCAACCCGAACTCACACTCGAGGAACATTTTAGCAACCCCACCAATGCATAAATGATAGATCGCTTGCTTGAACAACATGGGGAAGTAATCTTGGCCCACCTAATTGAAAAAGGTGTCAAACCTCCATTAGGTGTCGACCTATCCAATTATGATATTGCTATCAGGATTCAACCGTGTAGTTTCGAGTCAAACTCATTAACCCATGTTTCATGAGTAGTGGTTCAAGAAGATCCCATCTCTCATGATATCGAATGGTCCACTTAGCACTCATTACATCTAGGTGATGCTCACATAGGTGAAGCACTGGTCCGTCCCGGGAGGTCACCCATCCCAGTACTGCTCCAACTCAAGCGCGCTTAACCAGGGAGTTTTCTCCAAGGTTAAGCCCACTTGAGTTGTTACCCCATTTGCAAAACCTTCAGCAAGTGTTGTGCCTTATGAACCATTCATAATAGAGCCCCTTTAGCTCATCAATTGATAAGTAGGAGGTATTTTTCCACAGCGTGTCAAATTATGATATTGCTATCAAGATTCAACCATGTAGTTTCAGAGTCAAACTCATTGACCCATGTTTCATGAGTAGTGGTTCAAGAAGATCCCATCTCTCATGATATCAATGGTCCACTTAGCACTCATTGCATCTAGGTGATGCTCACAGAGGTGAAGCACTGGTCCGTCCCGGGAGGTCACCCATCCCAGTACTGCTTCCAGCTCAAGCGCGCTTAACCAGGGAGTTTTCTCAAAGGTTAAGCCCGCTTGAGTTGTTACCCCATTTGCAAAACCTTCAGCAAGTGTTGTGCCTTATGAACCATTCATAATAGAGCCCCTTTAGCTCATCAATTGATAAGTGGGAGGTATTTTTCCACAGCGTGTCAAATTATGATATTGCTATCAGGATTCAACCGTGTAGTTTCGAGTCAAACTCATTGACCCATGTTTCATGAGTAGTGGTTCAACAAGAACCCATCTCTCATGATATCGAATGGTCCACTTAGCACTCATTGCATCTAGGTGATGCTCACAGAGGTGAAGCATTGGTCCGATCCCGGGAGGTCACCCATCCAGTCTGCTCCAACTCAAGCGGCGCAACCAGGGGAGTTTTCTCCAAGGTTAAGCCCGCTTGAGTTATTACCCCATTTGCAAAACCTTCAGCAAGTGTTGTGCCTTATGAACCATTCATAATAGAGCCCTTTAGCTCATCAATTGATAAGTAGGAGGTATTTTTCCACAGTGTGTCAAATTATGATATTGCTATCAGGATTCAACTGTGTAGTTTCGAGTCAAACTCATTGACCCATGTTTCATGAGTGAGTGGTTCAAGAAGATCCCATCTCTCATGATATCAATGGTCCACTTAGCACTCATTGCATCTAGGTGATGCTCACGGAGGTGAAGCGCTAGTCCGTCAGGGAGGTCATCCATCTTGCTCCAACTCCGTTATAGCTTGGTTTTCTCCAAGGTTAAGACCGCTTGAGTTGTTACCCCATTTGCAAAACCTTCAGCAAGTGTTGTGCCTTATGAACCATTCATAATAGAGCCCCTTTAGCTCATCAATTGATAAGTAGGAGGTATTTTTTCACAGCGTGTCAAATTCTGATATTGCTATTAGGATTCAACCGTGTAGTTTCGAGTCAAACTCATTGACCCATGTTTCATGAGTAGTGGTTCAAGAAGATCCCATCTCTCATGATATCCAATTATGGCAATTCCACACCTAACATACCCCAAAGTTCACAAAATGCACCAAGTGATTCATACATCCCCAATGTTCCTCTAGTGGAGGGTTGGTATCAACCTGAATTCGACAATGTTGTCCTTTACCACTTTAACAATCCCTCGCACACCCCAATCTTAGTCGCGTGTGGGGGCTCCTGAAGTATCTGATCCCAATAACCCTTTCACCTATGGCATGCTGTAAAATGTTCCGCAATGTCCGCCATTAATGCTAACCGCACCACCCCTTTCGAATCAACCTCCAATAAACACTGGGGACAACCCTTTCAATGCCTTTCCTCCACCTCCTAAAGCCACAAATCTACCACCACCTCCATTCACATCCCAACAACCCCTGCAATCTAACATACCACCTCAATTACCTCTGCAAGGTACATCCCAACCAAATGTTCCTATTGTCACCCAAGAACCCCCTTTGTAGAACGCCTCTACATCATCTCAGCCACCTCATCAACAACAACCACCGAATAATCCTTTGATTTCATCACAACAACCACCACACTAATCACAAGGAAATCCATCTTGATGTATCGTCCAAACCATATCCATGTTGCTCGAATATATTTTACGTCTGCAAGTTCAACTGCAACAAAATATCCCATCTCGACCCACACAGCCATCGATATCGCATCAACAACCTCCCCAACACTATTTCTATCATAACTAGCAATAGTTCCAACAACAACCACCCTATGTGGCCTCCCAAAAGTTGCAATAGTACCCCCAATACCAGCAAACTAATTCACAACACTCCATTCATGCTCCATAGCATTATGCTACACATCCTTATTAGACAAACTTGTACTATACCTCACAACAGCATCCCCCATATCAACAAACACCCTCAGCATACTAGCAAGGGACATCATCATCTCACTATCAAAATCCATATATCAACCTTCAAACAATATCTCAATAGGATCCTTCATCATCCTACCACCCATACCCATCCAACACATCTGCCTCGACTCCTATGCCACTAATCAACACAGATCTATTAGAAATCAAAGCTACTTTGAAAGATCTCCAAGCTAGGACTAGTAAGCAATCCTTCAAATTTGAAGATATATGTCCCTATCCATTCAACCCTTCCATCTCATTGATTCCCTTCCTAAAACATTTCGAGATACCAAAATTTGACAGATACAAGGGAAACAAGGATCCTAAAGCCCACCTGCAAGAGTTTTACTCCTAGTGTTAGGAGGTTATGCATAACAACTACCTCTTGTGTCTCTTCCTATGAAGCCTGAAAGGGAATGCCCTAGAGTGGTTCATGGGTCTAGAGCGAGGGTCCATCAAATCCTTCACGAATCTTTCAGAGAAGTTTTTTTCCTACTTCTCCTTCAATCTAGAGGACATTGATACCTTGGATCTCCTGAAGGAGAAGCAACGTGAAGGAAAAACCTTTTCCAGCTACCTCCAAAGGTGTTGTGCATTAGCAAATTGAATTAAAACCCCTCTCAAAGAGAAGTACATGGTCACTCTCTTTGTTGAGAACTCACATCCTAACATGACCCATAACTTCAGGATACATTGTGTCACCACCTTCATTGAGATAGTGGAGAAAGGACCCATCCTTGAACAGGCCCTTATCACTAAAGGGTATGTCAAGATACACAATCATGATAAAGAACAGTCATCTGGAGATAATTCATGCTACTGGAACAAGAACAAGAATGTTGTGAATGATGGTGTCATTGACACTAAACATGTTCAAGTAGCTAGTGCCTCTCAAAGGCTACAACATGCCTCTAATCAACCATCTGCCCAAAACATCATATCAATACCATAGGGGGCACCTTGTCCCCCTCAACAGTCAAACCAAAACAGTCAAGGGAACAACAAACACCAATTCACTCAACTAGATGAGTCTTTAAGTACCATCTTCAACAGACTCTTACTGGAAAACTATTCAATCGTCTACCCCGTGACCAAGTCCTTCGATGAGTCCAAACCGAAACCTAATTGGTATAAAGACAATGAATATTGTGACTTTCACAAAATCAAAGGGCACTCCACCAATAAGTTTCAAGGTCTCAAAACGTACATCCAAGATCTTATTGATCAAGGAGATATCCATGTCAATTCCAATCAAGCCTCGTCATCCAATGTTCAATCATAGATTTACCAAAATTCCTTCCCTAACCATAATCAAGGTGCAAGCACTCCCAATAACAATCCCCAAAACAACAGTTCAAATAACATAAGTTATAATAATGTGCCCCTCAATTACGATGGCATTGTCCATTACATTGAGCAGGTAGAACCCCACATATCCATGATACACGTCAAAGCTAAAGATCCCCAATGTGTTTTTGCTACCTAAAGAACCTGTATTACTGTCCCTATATCCTCTACATCTGCCCATTAAAATCCTATGAATTCTCAGTATAACATTCTTGATCACTTTGGAAAGACTCCTGCTCATATCTCAATTTTGGATCTGCTTAAATCTTCTCCCGTGCATCAAGAGATCTTGAACTAAGCATTATAGGAAACCCGATTGCCTAACAACATTAATCCCAAACAATTCCAAGCTTTAGTAGGACATTTGGCTTTATCCTACCAATTACACTTCAGCCAAAATGGCATGCCTAACATTGATGCCAACCATAACTATCCCCTACACATCGAAGTCCTAGTTGCCCATCATAAACTAACAAGGGTCTTGGTAGATAATGGCTCTGCCCTCAATCTATGCACTCTAAAGTTCATAAAGTAGTTAGGGTACACTTAAGCAGACCTGAGTAATAAAATCATTACAATCAAGGCTTATGATAATGTGGAAAGAGATTCAAAAGGAATTATCAGTCTTCCCATCTAGGTTGGACTCGCGACTCAGTACACTACATGTCATGTCCTTGATCTAGACTTACCATACAACCTCCTCCTCAGCTTCCCATGGCTCCATGCCATGCAAGCCATCCCCTCCACACATCACCAATGCCTAAAATTCCTAGTTAATGGATAAGAGGTCACCATTTACGCTGACTCGCAACCATTTGAGTACTGTCATGCCTTAGAACCTTCATTTCCCCATTTGCATTATTGTCTTGGAGTCAAAATGGGGCCACCTCAGTCATCATCCTCCAACCCATCATTTGCCACATCAGCTACTCCATCTTCTACGACTGATCCCACTATCACCAAAGTCCAGATCATCAACACGGGTTGTGGTGAATATGAAATGCATACAACTCAAAATGTGGCAACCATGCCACCGTCACCACACACATACAGTCAACCTTCGCAATCTGTACCAAAGGAAGAAGACAAGACCATTACCTTCAGTGCCAAAAAAATCCCCACTACCACTTTCTAGTCCCCTAGTTTAAAGACAAATGCATCAGAAGATGATATCAACCAGTGGATATATCATGAAGAGCCCCAACTAGATCCCCCCCTTAAGAAATATTTTTAGGAAGCATATTCCAGGTCTTCTAAGTTTACAAAAATTCATAACTATCAAGGTGGAGGTCTAGGTAAAGAAGAAGAAGGGTGGCTACAACCTTTTGATGTACTGAAGCTTCCACATAATTTAGGCCTAAGATATGATAAAAAGCAAAAAAGGCCCTGCAACATCATTCCATGCTTCCAACAGTGTTAGTGTGGACAATGGTCCCTTAGAAGACATACCTAAGGATGAGTCTATCATACATGCATATGATGATATGGATCACACATACCTTTCATCCATGTTTGATTTCTTATCCTTCTTTACCATTATCCTTTCCCTATGCCACCCCAAACTTATCGACTGGGACCTAAGTGGTAGTGCACCTATCAATGTCCCTTTGGACGCATATGTGAACCTTATGGGATTGGGGGAAGATGAATGCTCTAGTCGTAAAAGTAAAAAAAAGAAAAATTAGAAATGGTCATCTAGTGAAAACCTCTCCAAGGCACTTCTTGACCTAGAAAAAATGAAAATAAAGGACGCATCTGAAAATGAAAACCTCAATGAGGCACTAGAGGATGGAGACATTCATCTTCCCCTTGTGGGAACTCAATTATCTACACAATCATCCATCCTGATCAAGAAACTCAAGAAGTCAATCTGGGTATTGAAGAAACCCCGAAGATCACTAATGTAGCCAAATCATTACCAAAACAAGAATATTTTGTCATTATCTAGTTGATTAAAGACAAAATCATCAACTTTGCTTGGTTGTACTTAGACATTCCAGGTCTGGACCCCGCTTTAGTAGTTCATCATCTGATGTTTGCCCAAACACCAAACCTGTCAAGTAGAAACTTAGAAAAATGTATCTGCAGGTAGCACTATTTGTCAAGAAAGAATTGGAGAAATTACTGGATGCTGGCTTTATCAAACCCATCAACTATTCTGACTGGATCTCCAACATAGTACATGTCGCTAAACCTAACAGAGACATTAGGATTTGCACAAACTTATGGGGCCTCAACAAAGCCTGTTCGAAGGATGACTTCCCATTGCCCAATATCAACATGTTAGTCGACCTCACTACAAGACATGAGATGTTATCCCTCATGGATGGCTTCTTTGGCTACAATGAGATCCAAATTGCACCCAAGGACTAGCACAAGACCACTTTTACAACATGTTGGGGTACCTTTTTCTACAATGTTATGCCCTTTGGTCTTAAGAACGAGGGGGCAACATATCAATGAGAAATGACTGTTATCTTCCATGACCTCATCCACATTATCATGGAAGATTATGTTGATGACTTGTTGGGAAAGTCCAAAACCAGAGCAAAGCACCCTGCCATTTTGAAAAAGATCCTTGAGCAATTGGAATAGTACAAGCTAAGACTAAATCCGAAAAAGTGTTTGGCATCACGTCAAGGAAATTGTTAGGCTTCATAGTCTCCCAAAAGGTCATTGAGGTTGATCCCACCAAAGTAAAAGCTATCATGCAAATACCTCCACCTCTAAACCTGAAACAGTTAAGAAGCCTTCAAGGAAAGCTACAATCTATCCATAGGTGTCAATCGTTTAGCCAACTTCTAAAGGAAAACACCACTTTTAAATAGAATCAACAATGTTATTTGGGTTTTGATAAGATCAAAGAGTACTTGGCCCACTCTCCAATCCTGATGCCACCTATTCCAAGAAAACCCCTCCTGCTATACATCTCTGCCACTTTAGATTGGGGGCATTATTAGCACAACATGATGAGTCCACAAAAGAATGAGCAATCTATTATATTAGCCAAACACTGGTTGGTTATTAATTGAATCATTCACCAATGGAGAAAGCCTACCTCATAGTAGTCTTCAATATGGCAAAAATTAGACATTATATGCTCAGCCATCCTATTAAACTAATAGCAAAAATTGATCCACTGAAGAATCTATTGTCCATAACCACCTTAACTGGTCGAATCGATAAATGGGTCATGCTCGTGAGTGAATTTGACATAGAATATGTGGATTGAAAATCCATAAAAGGATAAGTTATATTTGATCAATTGGTTGATGCACCCTTAGTAGATGCTTACCCTTTGGTCAATGAATTTCTAGATGAAGAAGTCTTTGTAGTTGCAGAAGCACCCACCTAGGTATTATACTTCGACAGATCCTACACTCATAATGGATCAGGGGTAGGAATTTTGTTTGCTATCCCCCAAGGTGATTACATCTTGAAGTCATTCAGATTGGCATTCCCATGCATCAACAATATAGCTAAGTATGAAGCCCTCCTCACAGGCCTCAGAATTTCCAAAAAGTGGCATGTAACTCACCTAAAAGTCTTTGGCGATTCCTTGTTGGTCATTAAGCAGGTTAATGATGAGTTCCTAAAAAAGGATGACAAGTTGCTACCCTACAAACGCATGGTGGATGACTTCAAGAATTATTTCACCTCTATAAAATTTGATCAGATTCCCAGGGTACAAAACAAAGTAGCTAATGCCATGGCTACTATTGGCTCCTTGATTGACATGCCCAAGGATCGAACAGAATGTGAGTTCCTTAATTAACAACTCTTAATCCCAGCATATGACATCCCTGAGATCAAGATGGTGTGTGACATCATAGGTCTCACTTCCCCTTGGTACCAAGACATCTATACTTACTTGCATGATAACATTCTACCCCCGAACCTCACACAAAACCAACACAAATCCTTTATCCAGCATTCATCCCGATACATCGTCGTTGGTGATACGCTTTATTGTCGTGGGTATGATGGAACCCTCATCAGGTGTCTAGACAAGACCAAAGCCCATAATACACTAACATAAATACACAGTGGTGTTTGTGGGACCCATTCAAATGGTATGGCCCTAGCTAAAAGGATTCTTCTAGCTGGATATTATTGCCCCACACTGGAACATGACACCTACGAGTTTGTGAAGAAATTCCTCCCATGTCAGCAACATGAAGACTTGATTCATGCTCTGACACAAGACCTTCAACCTCTTCTCGCACCATGGCCCTTCTCTTAGTGGGGTTTTGACTTGATCAACAAGATATACCCACCATCCTCTGATGGCCACACCTTCATTATTACCACCATTGAGTACTTCACCAAGTGGGTGGAAGCAATGCCACTCACACAAATAACTAGTACTCAAATTTCAAAATTAATCCTCTACCATATTATATGTAGATATTTTATCCCATCCACCATCCTCTCGAATAATGGAAATCCTTTTAAAAACCAGGCCATGAAACACCTTTGTGACGCCTTTCATATTCAACACCGTTGGTCAATGCCTTATTACCCACAAGGTAATGGTCAAGAAGAAGCTACTAACAAGACTCTGATCTGAATCCTCAAAAAGGTTGTCAATAACATTGGTTGAGATTGGCACCTCCACATTCGTCCCACCATCTGGGCATATCTCATTTCCATTCGTACCCCTACTGATGCCACCCCAGATTTCCTCATATATGGTGTCAAAGCCATCTTGTAGATCAAAGTCAAGATCCCATCACTGATAATTTCTCTAAAAAACCTTATCAGTGAGGAAGACACTCGTATTACAAGGCTTGCCTAGGTGGAATTACTTGATGAAAGACAGATCAAAGCTTATGATCACCTTCAGGATTATCAAAACCATCTCAAATGTAGCTACAACAAGAAGATTTTCCCTCATCAATTCAATGTTGGTGACCTTGTTCTTAAAGAAAACCAACACATCCAGCAAGATCAAGATAAGAAAGTAAAGTTTGAAGCAAACTAGTTGGGTCCCTATATCTTCACCGTAACGTATGGATTCAGGGCATACAAACTTGCCACCCTTGAAGGAGAGCCCCTAAAGGAGCCTATTAATATCATGCATCTAAAAAGGTTTTATACCTAAGTCCACTTGGCGACCCTATCTGCACACAATCCAAAAATCCAAAAAAAAAGGTAAAAAATTATCAAAAACTACAAAAAAATCAACAAAATCCAAAAAAATAGTAAAGGAAATAAAATCATCCTATGGTGAAAACTAGCCTCGGTGGCACTTTGGATAAGTACGAGTGGTGAAAACCTTGTAACAGGCATCATCCATAGTAGGCTTAATCAATAAGTACCTTGCATCCTAGTTACTTTATGACTTCATCCATCTTATCCTAACATCCTCTCCTATCCCATCCTAGGCCACTAGGTATATATTTTGATTGAGCATTGGACGATCCACATTGGCTATTCATCATCCTGAGCTTTTTATCCTAATATGAGCTAGTGTTATTTGTGCATTTTTTAGTCATTTTGTGTCATCATCTAGGATCATCCATCATGTTGGTCTGCAGTTAGGCCTCATCCTGTCATGTCGGTCTTTCTACCCTTCATCGAACTACGTTGCCCATTTGCCTTCACGTAGGCAAGGCTTATCATTTCATCTGCTCCTAGGGAATTTTGACCATCCCATGATGGTCATCCATCCTCTATCTTCATCATCCACTTTTTGCTTTTATCCATGGTTAGTTGTCATTTGTCTTTTCTGAACTACGTTGCCCCTATGCTTCCACATAGGCAAGGTCTATCTTTTGATCCACCCCTGGGGCCTTTTTCTTTCCTTTGCTTTTACTTCACTTTTTCGTTGTCTCATTGGTCTCCATTAATCCTCTTTCCACTTTTATTTGTGGTCTTTTCTTGAACTATGAGAGCTCTATGCTTTCACGTAGGCAAGGCTAATCTTTGATCAGCCCTCGAGCCCCTAGGTTCTTAGGGTGTATCGATCTTGTGTCGGTGTTTTGTCTGGTCTCTTGTGTCATGTTGTCAAGAGTGCCCTTATCCAACTAGTTCTTCACAAACAGGATCAAAAGATCTGGTTAATGACAAAAATCATGTGTCACTTGGGTCATCTTAGTTTAGTATCCATCATCGGTCTTAAGAGGATGCATCCTTCCTAATAGACCTCATCAACCCCACCCACCCTTGTGATCCTATGGCTAAGGATGTTTGAATTTTATTTTGGTCTTTTAATGCTTTTGGCTTTTGTTTATTGTTTGAGCTCCCTATTACAACTAGTCAAGGTCACCATAATCTCTCATATTATGGTGCGTTTTCATGGGTTAACATATGGGTAATCTTTTGATAGTTTATTGTTGTTGTCTGCTTGGTTGTTCCCACATAGTACCCACCAGGATCTCCAAGATCCTATGTTATGTCAGGGAAATCCCTTTGTGCTTGTGGTTATTCCAATACCTGGCCCAACCAAGGTCTTCGCGACTTTGGGGTGTTGGGATAATCTTGTTTGCTATGTTTTATGCATCAGATACTAACTTGCCTTGGTTTCATATACCCTAGCAACTGGTGTCTTATGCTATAGAAAAAATCAGTGCTCCAAAGATGGCTAATTAAAATTAGGATTGCATTTCATAATCATTTTTATTACATCCATTTCTAACCATTAACCTATGATTTTGGTTGTGCAAATATTCTCATTCTCCCGTTCTTCTCAGGATATATATAGTTTTTGATAGGTGCAATCTCCCATCATACACCCATCACACATACATACACAAGTCCTTATTGATACATTATTAACATGTTACATACGTTTCTCCCTGCATCACAATTTGTTAAATCCATAAATCATGCATCACATAAGTCCATATTCATTATACATAAACTCATACATAAAACCATAAATCATGCATCACATTAGGACCATATCCATCATAGATTAAAAAAATTATAAAACATGCATCACATCCTGCATTACACACGTTAGTAGCATCCATATAAACATCCACATATATCATCATAATTACATCATCATAATCGCACATCATTAGATCATTCACATACGCATTCATAAATAGAACCATCCATCATATATATAGCATGGTGTCAATAAGAGAAGTCGTATACCATATAAATATCCATCACATGGTCCATAATAATTTCCATCAAATACTTGACCATCGTATGCATCAAATCACAAATATAGAACAAGTACAATCATCTGCATCATTGCTCCTTTGTACTATCCATCCATCCTACACCTGTCAAAATCTAGTATCCTATCACCTACCAAATGATTTGCACACATCTGACCTCTATCTAGAATCTAACACTAGTCCTCTGACATGGAGTGTCCCCTATGACTCACTGAATCCTCAAGTCTATGTCCCTAGTAACTAGGATGTCACAGGCATTTGAGGAGCCTGTCGTACATAATGAAACATGCTCTGTGATGGATCTGGAACTGCATGCTAATAGGTGATCATCTAGAAGTTTTCCTCTCTCATGTAATTAGCACTCTCGACAGCCTGATATTTGGCAGCATTTCACTCATGTCTATACCTGTCTCAGTCTCTGGTAATGAGTCCCCTATCTTGTGTCCATGCATCCTGAGCCAGCCGCAACTGATCTCTCTCTACTGTCAGCCATGTGATATGCTCTATGGTCCTATCTCTCTCATCTCGCATAGCCTAAATCTGAGCCTATAACCTCTCCACCTCTAACCCTGCCTCATCCTCACCACCCTGCACTACCTGTGACTGACTTTGCATTGCATCTCTCTCTGTGATCTCTACTCGAGTCACTATTGCATCCCTCTCTCCTTGAAGGGTCTGTATCTATCTCTGTAAGGTACCCATCTCCTCCTGCATCACCTATATTTGTGTCTACCCTCTATCTCTCTGACCCCACAAACCCTGCACCTCTCCATGCAATGTGTCTCTCTCTCCCTATACAAGATCTAACCGGGCCTCTATTGTCTTTTCCTTTGCCCTCGCCTCCCCTAGAGTTGTCTCTATAGTAGCCACCATGTCTTGGATATTTTTCCTCTCCCCCAGAAGTCCTACCATCTGTACCCTCAATGTCTCCATCTCCCTCTAAGCATGCTGAAGACACTCCACCAAGACTTGCTCTGCTACCCCTCTAGACTCAGGTTGTCCCCGCGTCTGTGCTATGGTCATCACCACCTATAGCCTGTCTCGATCTGAGGTCACCTTGGCTAGCTCACCTTGCAATCTCTCCATCTCTACTCACACCTCATCCCTCTCCACACCACCTATCATTGTAGTCAGATGCCCCATAGTGACATCAAACTCTCTTTCTTCTCTCCTCTAATCTTCGCACCTCTGCTTCTACACTCCTCAACTCCGCCTCCGTCACCCGCAGCCTTACCTAGGCCCCCCTCAATAAAACAATAGGATCCTCAACTAGTGCAGTTGGTACTACTGCTAATGGCTCCACTATGTGAACCTCCATGTCCATTGCATCGATCTCTACCTCATCATGTACTTGCTCGACACTGCTCGTCACTCGAGTCCTCCTCGGCTACCCTCTCCTCCCCACCCTCATCTACCTCCTCAGCTATCCTAAAACTCTCACCTCTTCCTTAAGCTCCTCTCCCTCCTCACTCATCCCTATCTCTAGCACGTGGGGCTCCTACTCTACCCCGATCTTTGTCTGAACCCTCCTCCATCGTCTACTCCTTGACATCCTCTCTAGATGACCTCTGGCCTCTGTATCCCCCTGTGCTCCATCCTGTTGTCCAACACCCCGTACCTCCTCCTACTCAACCCTGACCTAAACTCTCCTCCACCATACTCTGCTACCTATGCTTGTCTGCTAAACAACTCCTCCCTCCACCTCACGCACCATCTCCACCTCTAACTCACTCCCATCCTCGTGTCATGTTGTATCTATCTTTGGACCTCTCCCATCCTCCTTTCATGCAACATCTATCTTTGGACCTCTCCCATCCTCCTATCATTTCACATCCATCCCCTCCCCCACATCCATCCTCACTCTAGCCCTCCTCCATTGTCTCCTCCTCCTCCTCCAATCTGACTGTCCTACAGCCCCAACCTCATCCTCTCCTCTACCCTACTGTCCAACACCTCCTACATCCCCCTACTACCACCTGACCTCACCTACCTCCTATCCCCTCTACTTGTGTCTCTCTCCTACCTCCCTAGCCAACTAGTGCTCATCCTCTCATCTAAACCCTAAGGCTCCCACAATAGGCACTGTAGGTGTAATCCTATCCCACCAGTGGTTGTAGAACCACCAAGAAAACCTCAATGTCACTCTTGGATCCTCAGCCTCCTCAACCCTCCCTAGGTAGGGCACCTGATATGTTGGTGTCCACACCTCTTTGGAAGCCCTAGGCAAAATAGGGCCTCCCCATTGTTGCTCTTTGGTAAGCCGATGAAACATGGCAGGGGCTACCAGAATATCCTATCTCAACCCAAACTACCTTGCCACTCTGTCTGTTCGATGAGCCTCCACTATGTGAGGCTGGCTCCCAATCAAAACAAATCTACTCATAAAATAGCCCTCATACCTCATCTCCTCATCCTTCCATCCCCTAAACTGTCAAACCATATATGATAGCCATACTATGTCCACCTCTTGCAAGTCATCAAACACTCTCCTCCATCTGTCCATATCTCCCTACATCTCGTAATGCAACACCCAACCCCTAGCTTCCCCATACCCCTAGGAAATAGGATCTCTATCATCCTCCTCCCCTCCCCTCACCACTACCGGCCTCACAACCATAATATGCTCCCATGCCCAAACCTGTAATAGAGTCATGTGTGTCACACTCAGTGACCCCTGCTAGCATATCACATGCATATCTCTATATAAATGTGCTAATAAACATGAGCCCCATGAGAATTGTCCCTCTCACCACTCAACAATATGTCAAACTACCTCCATGAATCATAAACTGCAGAACCACCTCCTCCAGTCCAGCAACAATATCCTGCTAATCAATCCACATAGATATAGTGGTAAGGGTGGCACCCCCAATGACAAGCATCTATCCAAGTCCAACTACCCCTTTTGAATAGGTAGATCATCTTGTCCAAATAGCATTGAGACGGTGTAATCTAACTCCACCCCTATGGACACCACCTCACTCACTAACCACCCTGCTATGGGAAGCCTCAAGATGCGCCATACATCCTCGAGTGTCACTGTCATCTCCCTAGTAGGAAGATGGAAGGTCAACATCGCAGAACTCTATCTCTCTATCAGTGTCATCAGCATCGCTCAATATGCTCTCAGCATCAGAAAGTGTAGAAAATGTAATAATATCACATGCTCCAGTGTTGCGTGATCTACTCCGGTCATAGCTATAGTAGTCACTGCCAGTACCTTGAAATGATGCTCATGTGTTTGTAATCGGTCAAAACTATGCATCCATATTCACCTGACTATCAGTTCACTTTATTCCTGGCCCCGGGACATCTCTTATGTCCCTCTCTTTGTTTCTTTTTCATCCTCCATCCCCGCTTCACCCTAGTGGGGCAGACCCACCCCATAGTGGGGCGTCCATGCCCTCTCCCATGGGGTGAACCCACCACACATCAGGGCTTCCATGCCCCCCTTCCCGTAGGGTAAAGCCACTTTGCGCCGGGGTAGATGTGCCCCCCTGTGGGGTGGACCTGCTCCCAGTCGGGGCAGACATGCCCCGCTGTGGGACAGACCCACCCCAAGTCGGGGCAGACCCATCCCAATTCAGGGCTGTGCCACCCCATAGTGGGGTGGACTCGCCCCTCCTGAGACAGTGCCAACCCCCCCAACACCCCTTAAAATTCATCCTCTACTCTACCCAACCCAACAAATCACAATTTTACCTCCTACCCATTTTCCTACTCTATCCTGTTAACAAAACCCATCTCTTAAAATTTGCATAAAAAATTCAAAACATATTAAAAATGCTTAAAACACACAAGAGGGGTTTTGTTGCTAACCTAGAGGGGCACTACGTACTCACGGTAGAATCTATGCACCTCATCCACATGGTGGAAGATTTTTGTCTCATGAGCCCTTGGCATACTCCTCTTCTTCTTCCTCTCCTCTCCTCTTCTCCCAACTGCTATAGTGCAAATGAGGTGAGGTAATTTCTAAAATTAACTTTTGATCCTTTTCACCCCCTTTTTTAACCTTTTTAAAATAAAGGGTATTTTTACCTTTGATTTAACCTTTTTATCCTCCAACTAATTCCCTAACTTCCTGGGGCTTCCATTCGCAAACCATACATCCATTTGACTTCGTTCAAAAAGCAAACATGCTCGATTTTTCAAGCTCTTTCCAACCGTGCCTTTCATTTTCTCCTATCAAGAATTCACCCGAGGCCACCTTTTCTTCCCCAGTCGCCCTCTCGACGGGGCATACCCTACCGCTCTATCCATTTCTTCAGTCATGGTCATTCCCTCACAAGATTGGGGGTATGTGCAAGATCATGATGGGCCAAAAAGTGGCAATATTATGGGTATTTGTAGGGTATGTTCCTGGCGACTTTTTTTTAACCCAAAATTGATGAAATGAAAAGGGTTTTTAGAGGAAATTCTCAGCTTTCCACCAATATAAATTATGCTTTAATTTGAATTTAATAAATAATTATTATTTATTTTCTATTAGAATTAAGACTAAAGTCCTAATTGATAGGTTGATTGAAAAACATCTATAACTTTAAGATGGTATCACATTTTTTGAATCCAAAACATGCATCACATTCTATGTTTCACATACTATAGGATTAAAAAAAGAAAAATTAAATTTCATGAAGTTTTGACCAAGTTAAGGTGGTCGATAGACGAGTTTTTATATTTTTTAAAAGTTGTAATAAAAAAATAATAATTAATTATTTACTTGGAAAAAAATTACAAAAATATATGCATCACATCTGGACATGAGTCTTGTACTTATATATAAAATCTTATATAAAAATATTATCATTTTATTATGGTTAGGGTGGTTGGACGACACCTACTTCTTATTTTTTCCAAATTTAAGTACTCGCATTGAAATTTCAAATTTTCACCAAATAGATTTTATTTATTTTTAAATAAACCTAGTAGTTTAGAAACTATATTGAATTTTCTACAGATTATATTCTTACATATTTTTTAAATAATATAGATAATTTATTCAAATTTTTACATCAAGTTGCGTAACACTGATTTTTTTGAATTTTTTGCCACTTAAGGGCTTGTTTTTTCCATGATGATCCTACACATACCCTTGGGGCATCCTCATTCATTCCCCCTCCATTTGGGCAGCTCACTCATCTCTCCCCATGCTAGAGCATCATCTTCTAGTCACTTCCTCTATAGAGTCATCTATATTTTCTTTTCTTCGAAACACTGTTATTCTAACAATATTTCGAAGAGGGGAAAAATGTAGACACCTAAATTTGACCAATTCCATGTGGTCAAATTTGTCTACTCTATTCGTCTCTTTCCTCATTATTAATTGAATAATTGATTTATTAATATTTCATTTTCTGCCTAAGGTTCCTAAAGTGTTTAATTGAAAAATTAAATACTTTACCTTATCCCCTTTGTTTCTCTAAATTAAATAAATATATCAATTTATTTAATTTATTCATTAAGTCTTTTTAAATCAATTTTTTAATTTATTATTTTTCTCTCTTCTTGTCACATCTCCATAATCCTCCCCTAATCTAAATTAATATAATTAATTCATGATTATGGTGTGCACACCCTTAATATGGGATTAATGTCACATCCTCCATATTTTGCCACTTTCCTTTAATCTTTCATTAATCCTCCTAATCATGTCTTTGCACAACCTTAATCAAAGTCATTAGCCACATTTAGCATGCCTTTTTAGTCAACCTTTTCATTTTCCTTTCTTAGCATTGACCCTCTCTTCCATGTAAATTTTTAATCACATTTATTCACCCTAGGTTCCTCTCTTCCCCATGTGATTTTTTAATTCACATTTTATCCTTCCAAAGCTTACCTTATCCCCATGCAACTTCTAGAACATTTGACTTGTCACATCACTCACATGTGGAAAATTCTCACCTTTTTGGAAAATCTCTCTTATCAACTAGATTCTCCCAAGCATGTGAATTTTTAATTCACATTTATTTTCCCAACTACTTTCTCATTCCCCATGGATATTTTTGAGGAATTCTAAAATTCCTCAAAATTCATTTTCATTCTCACTTGGGGAGAAGAAGTTCCTTTTTGAAGAAATCCTCTCATTCCCCAAGGTACTTACAAGGAACTTGTCATTCCTCCACATCACTTGTCCTTATTCCACCTCACTTACACATCATCACATCCTAGGCCACTTGACCCTCTACATGTCAAGATGTGAGGGCTTGTGAGTCTTCAACTCACCATAGCCCTTCATCTTGGCCTTGGTGGCTTAATATCAACCATTGAATTCTCTAGAGAATTCAAATTCTTCTATAAATACTCCCTCTTCTAATGCATTTTGGAGACTTAGCCATTTGCACCCTTATGCTACTAATTTGATTACTCATTTTGCAAGCATCATCTTAGCCATTTATTCAAGCCATTTAGTCTCTAGCATTAGAATTTTATCATATTGTTCATCTTCTATCTAGCTATCTCCATAGCCATCCAAGGAGCACAAAAGCTTTCAAACATCAAGGGCCAACCAAGGGATTCAACAACACAAAGGTATAATCGTTTACAATCAATATTTGATATATTTCTTTGTGTTATCATTCCTTAGGCTAATCTTTGAGGTGTTCCTTGTGTTTTCTTTATATTGCATTTTAGTTATTTTTCACCTTTAGGATAGGATAAACTCAAGGCTTCACACTTACATCTCTAGACTAGGGTGCCACTGCCATTGTCTAGTTAATTTTTGGCTAAATTTCAATCAGAGTTTTGTCTTTATGATTTTTGTGTAGATTTTTGTTTAGTTTCTAAAAAATTATTTCAGTTTTTATCATTGTCCTCTATTTTTACTTTATTATATGAGCACTCAAGTGTTTTGAATCTTGTAATGCATTTATGATCTTCACAACCTAGTGTCTCATATATAATACCCCTATGAGACATAGTTTTAGTCTTATGGCTTCCCATGCTACAATCACATATGGTGTTGATCTTGAATCTTATAACTCCTTCACTCAATGTATTACATCTACTCAACCTATCTTTCATTCTCTTCCTAACCCTACATTTCCTATGTCTTCTTCGTCAGCTAACATTTATGTGGACTTGGAGGATTTCTTTTGCCATGTCCTTGAAGATAAACTTAAATACAATTGGAAAAAGACCTCATACTTCAACAATACCTAGTATTGAATCTTTGGTTGGAGAAATGGTCCTTGTAGTGGATAACCATAGGAAAATAATAAATTATTTTTGAGGGATAGAAGTGTGGCATCTAGCCTAACTTATATATTGGATGCAAAAAAAATTATAGTAACTTTTGCTCAAGCCTTTACTAATACTTAAAATTAATTAAGAAAAAATCTTTCCTCTCCTACAACCATGACTTGTACTTCTAATTTTACCCCTCGAGTTGTCGTAGCCACCACACAACATAATAATAGTCTAAACTCTATTTTATGGTTTTCTTAAGGGAATCCTTATATCTTTTTCCCTTCACATATAATACCTTTATGTTCTTTACCTCCTCTAAACATGCAAAATATTAACCCACCAATCATTAACAATAGTCCACCATATTCAACAAATTCTCAAAACATGTCACCAAACGATCCTATGATAAACCAACTCTTGTAAAATATGCCATTGTTATAATAGAAAATTTTAAACATGAACCAAATTCAATCTAATTCTAACCCTCAAACATAGCTTACATGTATTCCACTGTCATTTTCTATCCTAAAGAATTTTATACTGCAAAATATTGAGATACCTCGCTTTGAGAAGTATGTTAGCAAAGGAGATACCAATAATCATCTTTCATCTTTCATCACTCTACATAGTGATTTCCTTTTTGAAGATGTTCTCTTAGCTAAAAAAATTACATGATCATTGAAGGACATGACCTTTGATTGTTTTTTTTCATTGCCTAATAACTCAATTATGTCATTTATGCAACTTGTTAATGAATTCCTTTAACATTTTTAAGAAAAAATTGGACCTCTAGTTACATTAATAAATTTATTCCATTGTAAACAAAGACCTAAAGATAAGATGACTAATTTTATAGGATAATACTAAGCTCTTTATTCATAAATATACTATAATCTCTTGGATGTTGATATGCAAAGAGTTTGCATTTAAAATTTGCAACCTAATATTAGAGAAGAGTTTTTTTGATGAAGTACCCTTCATTTACACATCTATGTATAGACCTTCATGATTATCTGATATTGGTTAGCCAATATGAAGTTACACCTTCATCGGATCCTAATGGTCAATCCAAATTCATACCTCAAAATAACTATCAATCATTTAAGAAGCAAAATAAAAGATTTATAAAGATAAATAATCCTCACTCATCCAATAAAATTCAAATGGATATTTCCACTACATCTACAACATCTTATCAATTTAGGCCAAGAGATATGTTGTTTTCACAATTGGTTGATTCTCTCCATGCTATTATGATGTAGTTTCTAAACAATAATATGATTTAACTTCCTCCAATCAAACCAATTAACACAATAGAATAATTACCACCAAAATTTATTGAAAAATCCTTTTATCAATATCATTGTATGCCTAAACATGATACAAAAATGTGTATGCATCTTAGGCACCAAGTGCAAGACCTGATTGATTCTAGTGTCATCAAATTAGAGGGTTTAAATGACAAAGGAAATAAATCAATTTCACCACCTAATGAAAACTTACAAATATTTACAAATCCATTACCAATTCATTCAATGAGATAAACATGATTGATGCTCATCCTCATAATATTCAAACTAATATTTTGTCTTATATTACTTTCACACATATTGATGCTTCCATAATGACACACAATGGTCCATGAACATTGTCCCATCGGTTATCTATAAATGTCTTACACTCTCATTTAAAAAATGTAGCATTGTAAATTGTCAACCTTGACAATTTCACACTATGTTTTGATCCATCAAAAGTGCATGGACCTAATTGTACATCTAATGTCCTAAATAATGCATTACATGACCCATTTAGACATTTATCAAGAAAACCCATTTGCAAAACCAAAGTAAACATTTAATATTTTGCTCCCTATACTTTACACCCTAAAAATAGAGCTATGACAAAGTCATCCTAAGCAACATGGTCCCCTATTTTGCATCCAAATTTTAATATATTGAGAACATCAATTTTTTATTTGAATTTCAAATGAAAAATGTCAACTATTAGTATTTAATTTTCAGGAAATTAGAATTATTGTGTATAAATACCTAGTCATTTCACTATTCGAAAACTAAGCTGGGAAATCTATGATCAAACACTTTTGCAAGCAGTTATTATCAATTCAATTGAATTAAAGAGAATATTTATTGAATTATTTCAATATTGAAGCTTCATGTCAAGTTTTATGTGAGTTTGTTCATGCTCATGTTGTTATTATGTTTTTGAGGACTAACCCTTGTAGGTTTTCAAAGAAATCAAGGTAATTTGTAATTAAACCTTCAAGAGATTTGTATGAATTTATTCCTTCAAGGAAATCAAATTTGGGTGGTGAATTGCAGTCCATTGTTGATTCATCATTCATTTATCATTTAGCCTCTATCCCTCAAAATGATAAGCTCTCTTTCATAAACTTTGTTGTTGTGGAGGTGGAAACACCAACATGGGGTTTGACTTTTGACTAAGGAAAGCCCCTATATGGCACAACCCTTCCTCTCTCTTTGAATGTACAGGTTATAGATCTAAAGAAGATTAGAGGAATATTGAAGATCATTTATTCATCATTGCATTCAAATCCTACAACTTGATAAGATACAAAAACTTAGTTATCTTAGCACATGATGAAGATCTAACAATGAGACCAAGAATAAAGAAGGCCTCTAGAGGATTGTGAAATCAGAGTTCAGATCCAATTACTAGGACAAAGTTTCCCTAGGTCACTAGGTCTCAAAAATTAGGATTAGCTTTGTATGATAGGTGCACAAAACTTTTATTTCTTAGATCTATTGTCAGAATTTGTTGTAACAGTTTCTCTGTCATTGAAAAGTTGCATTTATAGATTAGGTCACATAGTTTCATTAGGTTGACTAAAGCAATTCAATTTCAATCAATTTCCAAGGCACAAAAGGATCCAATCCAAGGCTAATTGACTCACCATTGGGGTTGAAATTCAATCTAATCTCCTTGACAATTTGCATCATAATGCTCTTTGAAAAAGAATTGATGTTAGTGATCTATGCATTAGACCTAGGATCCTTTTATCAACAAAGCATTTTAGTGAACCCGACATTTTGAACATCATTTACATCTTCTAATATTTTATAAAACTTTAAAAAGTATACTTGAATATTGTCAAAATATCAACAAAAATTAATCTTTTCTTTGTAAAAAGTTTCTTTGCATTTGAAATAATGATTTGGTGTAAATTTGAGAAAAAAATATTTTATTTTAATATTGAAATTTATCATATCTCTAGGAGACTTCTATGAATTTCCTAAAATATTGCATAATTGGGATAAATTAGCTTTTAGTTTGAAAATTTTGAAAACCCTAGGTTGTTACACTATATTGCAAAGACAAAATCTATCAAAACAACAACAAATTTAGTTTCAAATCTGGGTCAACACACTTGATACATTCATTACATGTGCTTGTTGCCTCAAGAACCAAAATTTAAGATAGGTTCCAAGCCATATATAGTTTCCCTAGGCCACCTAGTCCAGCTAAATTTGTCTCATATTTTAGGGGAAAATTCATACCTATTACCACTCTAAAAATCTAGATTTTAATTTCCAAATCTATGTATATAATAGGTTTGTGAATCTATTTTCAATCCTCTAAGTTTTTCTTACACACATAAACAAAAATTGAAATTGAAATTTAATGATTAAACTTGGAGAAAGCATAATAATCTGATTATGTTAGATCTCTTTCTACAAGTACATTGCATACCTACTAACCCCTTTAGTTGTGATAAATTTGATATGTTCAATGATTCCCTTGAGGACTTCATCTCACCTACACAATCTACTAAAGCTCATAACATTCCAACAAATGCAATCTTTGGCAATCATGATAATCATATTAGTTCTTCTATTGATAGCTCACCTACTTGTGAAGAAGGTATCTTAGTGTTAGAAGATCCAATCATTGAGCGTTATGAGAATCTTGTTTGCTTCTCTCCCAATACCTCTCCTACTTGGTAAGATATTATGGAACAAGAGGATGAAATCATTGATACATTTCTTTCAAAGGATAGTAAGATGGATGTCATAGATGAAGATGCTAAGGTGACATTAGACCGACCCTCAATAGAAGATCACCAACAAGTAGATAACTTAGTTGAGGTTATGAATGCACAATTGACTATTGGATCTCCTTTAATTACTAGACCTCTTGAATCACCTCTCATTATAGGACCTCCTAAACCTCTTGGCCATATATTAAACTATGCAAAACAAATCACTAGTAATTATGTGTCACAAAATCAAGTTATCATGTAGTTGTGCACATATAACATTCTTTAGCATAGTGGTAAATAATATGATCTTGTTGAAAAGCTTCATAATACTCCAACCAAAATTTACCTTTGTAATTTGATTCAAACATCACCTACATACCATGGTATGCTCCAAGAAGCTTTGCAGAAGATTAACCTCCCAACTTCTATTAAACCAAATGTTGTAGCTACATTGTTTGATTGTATGCAAGTGATAAAGTTGGATATTACATTCCCTCAACATGAATTAACCTCACTTGAGATCCAAAATAAACATAAAGTCCTACTGATAAAGGTGGTCATTAATAAAACTAGAGCTAGGTGTACCCTCATAGACAATGGATCAGGTCTTAATGTTTATAGAATTGATCTTTTAGATAGAATGGGTATGGAAAATAATTGCATAGAACCTAATGATATTTAAATGCATGGATTTGATAATGTTAATAAGAAAATATTAGGAGTGATCATGCTACCCATTAAGGTATGACCCATCATTTTACCTGCCCTTATCCATGTCATGCTTGGACCTCTTTCATACAACCTTATCCTAGGTAGACCATAGATCCATGCTATGAAGGGATTCCCATCTACTCTTCACTGTGAGATGAAGTATGAATATAATAACAAGAGATATATGCTTAAACTGGATGAAAAAGTTATAATTCACAAGTTGAAGCCAAATAAAACACTACCAACTCTCTAAATACTTTGATACCGTCTACAAAAGTAGAACCCATACCTGTTGAACATAAAGAATAATGTTTTTTCCCCGTGATGAAATATTTGGATGATGATTGGGGGTCATTATATTTTACACCTTATTTCAAAGGGGAATCTAAAATATTACCACAAAATCCCATAGAGTTGAAAACATGTTTTGTTGATGATTATGGTTCATTAGATTTTACATCCTCCTTTAGGGAAAGTATGAAATATCACAATCTACTCCTAAGTAGTCTTGTGTTTC
This sequence comes from Sequoia sempervirens, assembly GCA_007258455.2. NCBI lineage: Eukaryota > Viridiplantae > Streptophyta > Pinopsida > Cupressales > Cupressaceae > Sequoia > Sequoia sempervirens. The sequence continues at coordinate 103,481,504 of VDFB02075321.1, read as the reverse complement.
ATTTTCTCAATCTTGTTCAATGTTAAAAAATTCAAAAACATCACCCCATGATGGTGATGGGGGATCTCTAACTTTTGTCTCTCATGAATGGAAGATGCCTATCTTTAAGAAACCTAAAAATGATTTGTCTACTCATGAAAAATCTAATTCTTCTCATGAGCATGTGGATATGATTTGTTCATTTGAGTTGGAAGAATGTTATTGGATTGGATACAAAACTAATTTTAAAAAAGGATATAATAAAAACATGGAACAAAATTATAAAGATCAAGTGAATTCTATACCATACTTTTCCAAATAGGGTCTAGGTTTCCATCCTTCATCCCCGTCTTCACCTAATGCTTTAACATCTATTGTATTTATGAAATATTGTGATAAGTAAGCAAGATTTTCTTCAAAAGAGAAAGGAATTACTCCTAATATTAAGGAAGAGCATATTTTGTTAGGGCTTCTCAAAGCCCACTTGATTACTCTTCCTTCGAAAACATGAAAGGAATTTTATAAAAAAACTCATTTTGTGCAATCATCGAGTGCATGGTTATTCTAACAATGAATGTCAGGAATTGAGTAAAAAAATACAAAAACTTAATGATTGTGTTGCTCTCCCAATTGTTGATGCATCTAATCACTCTAAACGATAATGATCTTTCTTCTATGGTGTTTCTCCTCATTTTCAAACTCATTAGAACCAATTGGATAGTCCACCAAAGGTCCAACCATAGGGTCTATTTGTTGTATGGGGTGACTAGCTAAGGACTTGATGGTATGCTAGCTCCAGAAGTGGAAGGTTCGTAAGTTCTTGGAGTTGTGGGTACATTTTCTAGAAATTGGTTGGCATTATCTAACATAGTTATCATTCTGACTATGGGGTCCCTAAAGTGCAAAAATAATCCCTAAAAGGAAGGATTAGCTTTCTTCCTCTTATTTTTTGCAATTTGTATTTTCACCCACAAGGCTTTCCTTTGTGCAGTCTAGCTCTCACAGGAACAATTCCTAATGAGATCCTCCACACTATCAAAATTGTGGGGATAGAGAGATGTATTGTAAATAGTCCTTTTTCCCATGTATAAACCTCTCAAGGTCATAGCTCCTCTCTTTCTCCACTTTCATTATGTGAGGAAATAATTTTCCATATAGTAGCTACATGCCCTCCATTGATGTAACGATGAAATCTGAAAACAAAACTATGTCTAGGAGGAGAGTATATTTCTTGTTGTTTCTAAAATGAGTCTTGTCAAAGTCATTCAATTGCCACATTATCTCTAAGAAGGAAATTTTATCAAGTACATTCTTTAGCAACACATGGGGTGCCACAGGGGTTCCATATACTCTGATTAGTGCGGCATTGGAATATAAAAAATAATTACCAAAATTATGGTTTATCCCCTTCTCTAGAATGAGGTCCTTTGGCCTAAAAACTCTCCTTATCTCTTTTTAAAATCCCTAATCCATTGAAAAACTAAGACCCTACAACAAATTCCTCACAACAATTCCTCAAAAATCAAATAATTGGACTTGTCACAGTCCTTGTCCCAGACATAAGTCCACTCTTGGACTAACAATATTCTCCCCTATTCATCTATTGGCTTGACTTGTAGCATTGGGGGTCAGATTTGTACTCCGTTGTACAAAATTATGTGGCACAATATAGATTTAACATCAAAAAATATATAGGTTCACAAAAATGGATTAATGAACCAATTAGGGACCTATTTTCCTTTATTTCATTAGGAAATGAGATCCCCAAAAAGAATTGATCAACAACCCTCAAGTGAATCAACTCTCTACATGAGAATCTTCATATTTCCTTATGACTGAAGGATGAGGGTCAAAGTCAAACAACACTTTGGGGAGAAAAACTAAAAATAGCAAATCAGCACCAAAATGCAATCTAACACTTGAAACAACAATATTAAACTCAATATTTGCAAAACCAAAAAATAGAATGCAGATCTCATAAGGGAAAAAACATATATACCAGTCACCAAAAGTGTTTTTCAGAAGTTGATCTGAGATTCATTTTCCCATGGGAGAATTCCCAAGTACAAGGGTTGCAACAATCTTTCAGAAGCCTCTAGTGCATATATGAAGCTTCTGACTTTTCCAGCTTTCAATGCCAAAATTTTGGAAATCCAATCTATATGTGAGATTTCGTGATTTGACAAAAAATTTGACAACTTTAGCAACTTTGAGAATTTTGTAAATCTTGAACTTCAAAAGGTCTTCAAGTCTTCTTCAACCTTGTTAGTGTAGGTTTTCTATTTTCCTTATTTAGGGAATATTTATTTTTCCTACACACATTATTAAGCTTGCTTAGGTTATATTAGAATGGTTAGGATGAGGACATGTGGCATAAATCCATAATTCACATGTGTCACTCACACCCACCTTTGGGTAGTTGAGTCTCACACCCCCTTTTGGATTTATTAGCCACCTCTTATAACCATTTGTTTGTCCTTACCTGAGTAGGCATAAGCACGTAATTTGGCATTTACCAAGTAGGAAAAACTCCCACCTATTATGGGAACTTGGGAGTTATTACCACTCTTGGAATTATCTACCTTTATTTTGCTATACAAATAGCACTCACCCCTCCCCTTGGCTAGTAGTAGTATGGACTGCTAGTTCAATGCTAAGGGAGTGCTAAGTTTATCCATTTCTTTTCTTGCTTTCCTTCAATCATTCTAAGCTTGGGTGGTTTCACTACCAAATCTAACATGGTATCAGATCTAGTTGTGAGTTGTGGGTTATCATTTTTTTCAGTTCATTCTTGAAAGCAAAGTAGGCTCTTTTCTTGCATCTAATGATGACCTAAAGAACAAAAAATGCTTGATAGAGATCTCAATTTTTTGGGGGGGCTTCTTTTATATTACATTTTATTGCAGGTATTTTAGAGCTTCCTAGAGACATTTTGAGCTCACAATTGAGTTCAAAGCAACTGGAAAAGTCAAAATTGGCTTTTATTTCATCTAAATCAAATACCAGATGTGGGATCTATAAAGGGTTGAAGACAGAGGTTTTTTGAGATGTTCAAGAATGTAGTAGTGAAATCAATGCATTTTCGGCTCAAATGAACCTCACCATCATACTCAGAAGGCAGCAAAAGGTGACCTGCGGTAGAGCAGTATATTAGTATATGTACCAAGGAGACACTGTGGTACTGTAAGGGAGTAAAAAGTGACACAAGGTAGTGCGGTAAATCAACCATTGGGTCATTTAAAGCATACCAATCACATCAGTCAACATCAAAATATAAAATTGAGCTCAATACAAAGATTTGAATTGTACAAATTTATGAGTCAAGAGTAAATGCATCTTGGTGATAAAATACACGAAAAAAGATAAGATTTTCCATTCAAAAGAGCTAAAATTGAGTTGCAGGTGAGCTCAAAGTGCGGGAGTAAAGGGAATTATTCAAGGAAAATTATATCACCAGGTGAGTTTTGCTCATCATTCTCTGTGAATTTTATAAAATGGCACCAAAGAAGGCTGAAGCAAGAGTTAAAAGGGATGAAGCCAAAATTAGTAAACCCTCCTTGTAGTTCCCATTGCTTTCCTTATTACCTAGTTCAATAGACAAAGGACCTAAAAAGGTTTTTCAGAGATTGCTCAAGGATGTAGAGACTCTATTATTCCTCAGTAGGGTTGGAACATTTATTAGTACTTCTATTGAAATAGAAATGACAATGTTTTGGTATCAAACCCGTTGACCCTTGATTTGGCTACGCTAATTGTTCCCAATGTTTTCATTGATATTGAGCTAATTAAATCCCTTTCCCACAACTACCATGCCCTGACCAAAATTGTTAGGCTTCCAAATGGTGGGTATTTAGTTTATCTCTCAAGGGATGCTATTATAAAGTGTTTTAACTTGAATAAACAAGCTATAATAGAGGTAAATTTAGTGAAATTGGAGCAAGAGTACAATAGGCTGAGAATAACATATCGAAGTGATGACCTCCCCCTACATATGAAGAGGGGTGATAATAAAAAAATACTCCCATTCCCTTCCACTAAAATGGAGCCATTCCCAGTTTCATATTTTTAGGTTTATTTCAAAAACACTTATCATGCATTGTGTCAAGTATTGGGGATAGATACAGAGGAAAATATGTCAGTGGGATTGATGAGAATGGCCATGATAATCCAACACCCTGAGTCAAATATAGAATTTCATTTTGCATCTATAATTGAGGAGGAAATACATGAAGGTTTGTTGCAAGTTAAAGAGGCTAAGGCCCTCATTGCCTTTAGGAAATATTCTTTGTTATATCATTTAATTTTGTACAAGAACAAAATGAAATGGACTAAAAGAATGAAGTTGTGTACACAAGAGAATAGAGTAAGACTCCTTGTGCAAAACTGGTGTTACATCTGAGATAGCAGATGTACAAAATGTGATTTTGTTGTGTTTAGAAATGACTTTGTTGTTAGAATGATAGCTTCCCTTGGTTACCCAACACCAAGGTTACCTGAATCATTTATTAAAGTAATGAGGCATGTACAATATAAGCCAGACCAAAGTTGTACTCATAATTATGTTGATTGGTTGTTTAAGCCACAACACACCATTATCAGAGTATATGGATGTAACCAAGCACCACATATCTTGCCCAAGTTTGTACCTACAAGGGTATGTTTTCTAGAATTTGTGTGGAAAATGCTTTGGATGGAACATGACTTGACGAGGAATTAGAGGAAAGGAACATTTTTTCCTGATTTGACAGTATTTGAGGAATTAGAAATTGGATCTGATATGCTAGAAGAATTGCAGAGGTTCATGAGGATTAATTATCCCCTCAAGTCTGGAAAGTAGAGAGTGTGTGACCCAGAGGGTCATATCAACATGATTAGAAGAACCTTTCTAACAAAGAGAGCTATTTCACATGAATTTGACCCTGATGAGGATGTTATCAGAAATCAGGTATACCTTGCTGATGTAATACAAACTAGGAAAAGATGGATAACAATGATGCAATGGGAGAAATAGAAGAAGGTAAAGGACAAAAGTTTCAAAGGGTTTTTTCCAGATGAAACCAACCTTCTGAAAAGGATGCAAATGATCCTTGATAATTTGATGAATAATACAAAATGGCCCAAGATGAGGGGTTGATTCCACTTCCCACACCTCACCACCCACTACATGAAGCTTCCACATTGCAAACACCACCCCCATCACCTGCAAATCTATCTCCTCCATCTCCTACACATGAACCACAAGCCAAGAGACATAAGACCAAGCCATTGGTTTATTATGGCTCAAGTGATGATGAAGAACAAGAAGCAGTCTTAGCTTTGAATGAGATGAAGGAGGCAGTTGAACAACAAAGAAGTTAAATTCCTCATGATCCTAAGGCCAGACAGTCAGAGGAGGGAGTTGATGAAATTCAAGAGGATGAGAGGGTAGTGGCCTCTGAGGTTTATGGAAGATGATAACTTTATCCATACCAATGAATTTAAGGACTTTTGGATTAAGATGAAGATGAAACAATTTGATGAAATATTGAAAACCAATCTTATAGGAGCTGATGAATCAAAGTAGGATGAGATCCAAGCTCAGAAATTTGTAGAATTAAATGTTGATAGAATTAATATCAGCCCCAAGAGGCAACAGAAATGGTATTAAGGAGTGATATGTTAATTATACTGAGGATGGAGCTATCCAAGGTGTTTCTTCTAGATTAGACTAGAGCACAAGATGATCCCATGTTAGTAGCAGAATTTTATTTAAAGGAACGTGTCTCAATAACAAAGTATAATCCTACTACCCAAACACTTGCTCTATGGAAAAAACATAAAAACACAAGGAAGCCTCAACTCTTGGATGTAGTGCAGGAAATGAGGGGGTCAACTATGGTGAGAACAATGAAAGACACAACCCCCACAGAAACTGCAACTATGACTATGCATTTTGCAATGTTCAATAAGGATGTGGTAGAAAATATGGAAAAGAAGATTAATGAATATGAGAAGAGATTAAAATTTTCAAATTATGAGGTGAATAAATTCTTTATTGAGAATGTGAAGCTAAAACAATAGTTGTAATAGGCCACCATAGTGAGAGGGAATGAATTAATTGTTTATCACCCACCTGTCTAGGAAGAGGATCCACAATTACAACAAATGAAAGATGAAATTGATAAACTAAAGAAACATAACATGGAGGATTTCAAGCATCATATCCCAGAGACTCTAAGAAAGATATTAGAGCATAGATTCAGGATATTGAGGGAGAAGATAAGTGGATTACATGAAAGCTTTAGCAATCTGATTAAATCTTTAGAGAAGATAGATTCTAACTCCCCTATCCTTGAGGAGCTCCAGAAGAGATTGCAACATACCTATCACATACTGACTACTCTATGCAAAGCCACACAAAGGGATCCAGATGCCCCACCAAGACTCAAACCTACACAAGAAATGGTCAAAGGTGTAATTGAGGAGTATAAGTATTTGGTAGATATGAGGAAGAAAGTGGAGAGTAGGAGGATTGCATTTGACTCTATTAAGTACATATTTATCCCATCAATCTTCAAAGACAATAATCAGTTAAAAGGTATGGATGAATGGAGAGAGGAATTTGATGAAATGATTCCTTAAATTCTTAACACATGCACATGATGATGGGGAGATCAATCCCAAAACATTTCATACTTTACTTGATGGGATTTTCATATTGGACAGTGGATACACAAATTTCATGGTGGATGTCAGAAACCTCCTAGATAATAGATGAAAAAGTCACCTCACAAATTTCGTAGTTGCACAAGAATTCAAATGGACAAGTGATCTGAAAATTATAAGTGGTAAGAGAAATATTTGGGTTCTGATGAAGATTGATTATGTGCACTTCAAAGAGAAAATATCATACAATAAAGGCTTTGAACAGGTCTTAGGTGACCACGGTATTTTCTTGGAGATTAATGGATTAACACACATGTTTATTGTTAAGTTCCTTTAGTTATGCTTGATTTCAAAATTATGTTTTGTTATAAAAAGACATGTCCTTTGGTCTAAATTTTGTTTCCTCTCATATAAATAAGAGATACCAAGACCAAATGATATCATTAGATTAGATAGAGGAGAAAGTAATAAGTTAATAGGGATAAATATAATGCTTACATTTTAAAAGACCATGATGCATGTATAAATTTTGAAGAAGTCAATGAAATCTATTTGATTTTGTGGCCTAATCTTGGTATAAACTATTTGTTGGAGTTATTCAATTATGTGGTTGTCTCCATTTTAATGTTTCTTTATTATTTAAATCGGTATATCAAGTATATATTCAATTTATCAATGCACACTTGTTGTACTTGTGTGATATGATTAATTGGTTTCCCTAGAGGAATTAAACATCCTTCTAGTCAGTCACAGTAATCTAGAAGTGTTAATTGGATTGATAAGAAGAGCCATATAGTTAGGGGTTTCAATCTGTCTCTAATATGGTGTTATATGTTTCTTGCATAATTTATTCAATTGGTTCTTTCAAGTAAAGATTAAATCCTTTTGATAGATTATAGGTAACCTGGTTGTGTTAGTTGGATCCATAAGTAGAGTTTTTCAATCATTTACCTGCACATTTATACAAGTTATATGCCAATATTAGTGTGCCAAATAGTTTTATTTATTGCCAATATAGGTCACATATTCAAGATCTTCATTCAACTCCATCTACCCAACAAGGCACTGGTCTTATCCATTTCATCATTTAGTTTTATCCAATCTATTTTCAAGAACCTTACATCTGTTAATTAAACACATTCATAAGCTTCATTTTGATATTTCTTATACAATTTATACCAAATAGGTCTACATCTCTCCACTTCCAATTGCCATTGTGGATAGATTTCTTAAGTAGGAAACAAAAAATTTAAATCTGCTCCATTTCCATAGATATACTCACCTAGGTTTGGCAGAGCCTGAAGAGAAGAAGGTTCAAGTGCATCATTGGACCTTGTATGTTGGCCTAAAATGTACCAAGACTTTGGAAACCTCTTGTGGTTTCTCAACCATCGTTTTTGAGAACTAATAATTTGGTGACTCTACTAGGGATGATTTGAAAGAATCTGGTAGCAGGCAGTGTTGCAGGCTTAGTGATCCCACAAAGCTGGTTTACAATTTCTAGGAGGAACTAATTTTTGCTGAAATCACACATTTTTAGAAAATATAATGATTTAAGCCTTAAAAGGCTCCATTTAAATAATTCCAATTGAAGAGGGTTTGATCAAACCACCTTAAATCAAACCCCCTTGGATAGAACCCCACAAGTTTTAAACCATACCTATAACATAGTCTCCTTTACACCTATCAAAATGCTGATAAAAAACCACTTTTGATTTAAATTTTGGGGGATCAAATGAATTCATTTAAAAAAAAAAATTGTAAGTATTTACTCCTTATTATAAGCTTCCCAAAATGTATAATTTTAAATATATTTAATTTTATTATTATATTTATTTTTTATTTCTCGTGAATGTAGGTTTTTCACTGAAAATCAAGCTCTCTGTTCTACACATGTGGAAAAATAGAAAATTATTAAAAAAATAAAATAAAAATATTAGTGCACCAAAAATTGAAGTTCTTGACCCAACAAAGAAAAAAAATTGAATTTTGATACATACAAAAAAAGTTACGATTATACAGTTATGTCGAATTATAATTGGTTTGAATTTGAAACTTGATTAAAGAAAAAATATTCAATAAAAAACTATCTAACTAAGTGGAAGCACTAGATATCTGAGTTATGAATCTAAATTTGAAAGAATTAGAATTTTATCTTTCATGGAAAAAAGTTATGTGTTATACTGAGCGTCACTTTTTAAAAATGTTGTTTTCTGAAAAAAAACTAGTTTTCGAGGGAGATGGAAAAAGAAGTGCAATCTGAATCCAAAAATTTTGAAAAAAATATATTTAGAATCTATAGACAAAATTTCACGAAACTCTATTTTGTATCATCTTCAAATTCCTCACGGTTTAGCCGCTATAGGTGCCCGAAAGTGAAGATTTAGTTTAAAAAATTATTTCAGTGTCCAGTTTGGCCAAAAATTATAAACCACTATTGTGGGATCACCTCTGGTTTCATTAAAATTTTCAAATCAAGTCTTCAAATAGAGATTCATAATTATGTAGTTTTCAGCTCCCCATCCAAGTCACACAACTAACAGTTTGGAGACTCTACTGAGGGCTCAAATATGAATCCAAGCCTTCATCATAGAGTCAATACCTTACATAAGACTCCACTAGAGACAAGAAAGTATATAATTTTCTCACTTTTGTATAAGTGAGTGGCGACTCGGATAAACAAAAGTACACATTAGAATGAATAAACCCAAGGGTTTAGATCATCACAATAGTTCACAACATGCATGGCAGAAGGTCCTTGTATAAGAAGGCCCTAGTGACAATAGTAAATGGACACATAAGAATGATAAAGGTAAAAGGCATCTGATGACATGTGCATGGAAAATAAGGATAAAACATCAAAACCACACTTTGAGTATAATCACTATGATACATTAACAAATGAGAATAGCTCATCAAGACAACCTCACACTCTTGAAGAAAAAAAAATCCTTTCTACCAACCAGATCCTAAGAAAGAGGAAGAATTTAGGGCTAGGTTTGAGGCTGAAAGAATCAAGAAACAACATGAATATGATCATATAATGGAAGGAAATTAGAATGAGCCTATTGATAATGTAGCCCCTAAAGAAAATTATGAATTTATGACTCAAGAAGAATTAAATGCACAATTAGAGTATGAAAGACAAGAAATGGAAAGAACAAAAGCAAAATATGAACAAAGGCTCCAAGTGATAAAAGAAATCCAAGATTTGAAGTTGCAGAGAGCCCAATTTGATGCTCAGATAACTAAACTCCTTAAATATATACCACCTCACAAGAAAGGGAATAATAATGCAGGGCCTTCAAATCCACCAAAAGCACCACAAAAATAGTTTGGGAATCAATACAAACCACCAAATGTTCCACCTAAAAATCTATCACAACACCCAAATGCTCAGCCACCCCCTAGCCAACAATATATCCCACCAACCCATGTACCATACAATAATCCATTATACCAATATTAGCATCCTCAAAACCAACCTCCTCAACACTACACAACTATGATCAGACAATTTGACCTAGGAGGATTCCAAATATATCCTTACCCTATGGACAAAAATTGGAGAGGTCTTGTCCCAAAATTCATAAGAAGTAGTACAATCATAGCTGAAGAACACTTAAGGAGTTTTAATGCTTTTATTCAAGATCTAGATATGCAATATGAATATGTACAAATAAGGCTATTTATGATGTCACTAACTAAAGAAGCTAGAGATTGGTTTAATAGTTTACCAACAACTTCTATTGCTTCTATTCAAGAGTTTCATGATCAGTTCCTTGAATAGTATGGGAATTAGTGTGCACCAAAGTTTTCCTTTCATGAATTGGTTAGTATCGAGAAATACCAAAATGAGTCAATCTATGACTTCAACTAGAGGTTCTCCAAATTGAATAATAAGATACCTCTTGGATCCAAATTGGCAGACCCTGCAGCATTAAGTATTTATCTAAAAGAATTTTATCCAAAGACAGGATATGAGCTTAGAAATAGGTGCCCTAGAAATTTAGCTAAAGCAAAAAAAATAGCATTGACTATTGAAAATAATAGAAAGGTTGTAGGGATGATTGGTAAGAGAGATAATCCAAGGGTTCCCCAAAATATTAATAACCCTCTTAACATGCAAGAAAATACATATAGAAATGAAAGGCCAAGGTTGCATGATATGCCTTATAATACAAACTAGAAGGATGGAAATATTGTGGTGGATAGGCCTAAAATTAAAGAAACTCCCGACCTTTTAAAGAAAAGAGGAGCATACATGGTTAACAATAATCCCTAGTGTCAAATTTGGAAATTACCACATTCCCCTTATCACTGTATTGTTGCTCAATCAATACAAGAAAAGGATATATTGGTAGACAATGGTGAAGAGGATCATAAAATCTATTTAACTTCCCTCACCCTCAATCCCATTGAGCAGGGATATTCATCTTCAAAAGAAGAAGGTTACAAGTATGATGTTGATAACCAGAGATACAATGTTCATATGGCAGAACAACAAGTTTTTTCTAATGATGAAGAAAGTAGTGATGAATAATGTTCTACTAGTGGACCATCTCAGTCAAGTAAATGCAATGTAAGAAGGACAATTGAGGAAGATATTAAGAAATTAACCATTGTTGTAGTAGAACATGAAAAAATCAAATATCGATTAAGAAATAGAACAGTGAATGAAGATGAAGGTGTTCCAAGAGGAATATTTGTGAAAGATAAAACACAAGGAGCACCAAAAAAGGTAGAAAATAAGTAGCCAGATAAGAATGAACAAAATCATGTTCATAAGGAAGAAAACAAAGAATTGCATAAAGACAAGAAAAAGTTTGATCAAACAAGTAAAAAAGAAGAGGGTAATAGAGGAAATTCACTGGAGGAAAAGAAGATGATCAAAACAAAAAATGCCTCTTTTGATTTCACACAAGCTTTATCCCAGGTAAAAATGTATGTACCATTACTTGAAATGATGAAAATAAAAGAATATAGGGATAGTGCTATCCAGTTAATATCTAATGGGAATAGTAAAAGTTCAAAAACTAAGAGCAAAGAGACCACTAACAATAAGCAGGGAGAGGTAAAAGTTCCTGGAGTTTTTCTTGGTGATGCTATAGTGAATTCTTCGCAAATTGATCCATTTTTTACCACACTCATAAATAACAAGTTGGTAAGGAATTGTATGATAGACTTTGGTGTTGCTATCAACATAATGCCAGTTGGGGTCATGAAACAACTTGGCATGTGGGTAGACATTACTGGTGGAAAATGTTACACTATGGATAGTAGACTTGTTCTAGTAGTAGGAATAATGAAAAATGTAGAGGTGAAATTGGCCGCTTATCCACAAGCAACTTATAACATAGACATAACTATGATTGATACACCTCCTCATTTTGGGATGCTCTTGTCGAGGCAATGGACTACAGCAATTTGAGGAATTATACAGTTTGACCTATCCTATGCTACAATAGTAGTAAATGGTGAAGAGGTCAAGCTATATATGGAGCCAAGGATGAGTCAGATTGTAGACTATGTGGCTCAAGATTAGTTGAACTACTTTTTTGATGTAGATTTTGGAAGTTTCAAAATATAGCCTTCCCAGCTTGAACTAGTGAATATTGATCAAATTGATAAACATGTTTCCAAGAATCACCATAATTTTTGGAAGATGTATTTCGATGGAGCATGTAGCCCATTAGGGAATGGAGTAGGGGTAGTTTTTATCTCACCTAAAGGTACTATATTCAAGTTTTCATTTTTGTTGATGTTTGAATGTACAAATAATATAGCAGAGTATGAAGCCCTACTAATTGGTTTAAGTATGGCAATCAAACATAAGATCAAACTGTTAACTATTCTAGGAGATTCTGAGTTGATCATCTCACAAGTTAGGTCAAAATATGTTGCAAGAAAAAAGGTTGAAACAATATCAAAATTTTGTGTGGGACACAATTAATTATTTGATGCTTTTTTCAATTGAATGGATAGACAGATCCAAAAACATGATGGAAGATTTCCTAGCTAATATAGCCTTAAAAAGAGATGATATCACTTTGGTCAGAGTATCCCAAGTTCAATTTAAAAAAAGACCTACTATCCCTGATAATATATATAGCTGGCAAGTTTTCAATGATGACACTAATCTTATCAATTTTTGCATTGCATTGATCAATATGAAGTACAAAAGGTAGACTTCAATGTGTTTGTAGAATAAATAGATGGAAAACAGACTGTGTTTGGGAAGGAATTTGTGCAACTCAAAACTAAAAAAATTCCTAAAGGGCTTGTGTCTCTAGAAAGGGTATTTGATGGAAATGATTGTGCCCTCATGAAGCAGATACCAATAAAGAAGGAATATGTTAAGGAAATCAATCTGGGCACTAAGTTAACACCAAAAAGGGTTTATATTGGAAAGAAGACAAGTCCAACAATCAGAAAAATGTTGATTGCATTGTTGAGGAAATAAAAGCATGTTTTTTCTTGGTCTTATGAGGATCTTAAAGCCTATAGGGAAGACTTGTTCCAACATGAGATCCCATTAAAACTAGGTGCTAAGCCATTTAGGAAAAAACAAAGACCCATAAACCCCACTCTGGAACCTAAAATGCATGAAGAGCTTATAAAGCTTAGGGAGGGAGGTATTATCAAGCCAATTAGACATTCATCTTGGGTCTCCAATCTGGTACCAGTAAGGAAGAAGAATGGAGATATAAGGCTTTGTGTAGACTTCCAAAATCTGAATGTATCTTCTCTCAAGGATAATTACCCACTTCCAAACATGGAGGTTGTACTACAAAGAGTCACAGACTATGAGTTACTATCCATGTTGGATGAGTTTTCAGGCTACAACCAAGTGAAGGTTAAAGAGTCATAACAATACAAGACAACTTTCTCTATGCCTTGGGGAACATATGTTTATGTTAGAATGCCATTTGGGCTTACAAATATTGGTGCAACATTCCGGAGGGCCATGGATGTTTCTTTTGTTGATCTTATCAATGTGATAATGGTAGTCTACCAAGATGATTTAACTGCATACTCCAAGAAGGTGGAAGATCATGTGGCTCATTTAGAGAAAAATTTTCTGAAAGCATTGGAATATGGCATTTCACTTAATCCAAAAAAGTTCCATTTTGCAGTAATAGAAGGCAAGTTACTTGGGCATATAGTCTTCAAAGATGGAGTAAGAATTGATCCTAAATGAGTGGAGGCCATTGACAAGGTACCCATCCCCAAAACAGTTAAAGCTATTCAATCCTTTTTTGGAAAAATCAATTTTGTAAGAAGATTCATATCAAATTTTTCCAAGATAGTAAAACCAATATCAAAAATTCTAAAGAAAGGTGCAAAGATTGATTGGACTATTGAGGCTATAGATGCATTCATATCCATAAATAAGGAAATCAAAGAAGCTCCAATGTTGAAATATCTAGACTTCAACAAATATTTTCAATTTTTTTCATTTGCATCTTATCACACAGTTGTTGTAGTGATGCTTCAAAAGAATAACGAAGGGTATGAACAGCTAGTTTCCTTCTTTAGCAAGTCCCTTCAAAACATAGAATTAAAGTATGATATTGTTGAAAAGCAAGCATATGAACTAGTAGGAGCTGTCAAGGAATTCAAGCGATATTTAGTAGGGGAAAAAGTAATTTCATATGTGCCTAATGCTGCAGTGAAGGACGTTTTCATACAAAGTGAAACAACAAGGCGCATGTGTAGGTGGATAAATAGGATCCAAGAATTTTATATTGAATTTTAGATAACCAAGCTTGTGAGGGGATGAGGATTGGCCAAACTGATGGTTGAAACAAATTTGGAGGCTACCCAAGTATGTAATGTGAATAATGAAGAAACTATGGTCACAAGTATTGAAAACACTTCATGGTACACTGACATTGTGTACTATCTCAAGCATTTGAAATGTCCAGAAGGGTTTGATGATAATAGAAAAAGGACATTCACATTATAGCCTTTGAAATATGTGTTCATGGAGGGAGAGCTTTATTGGAAAAATAGGGATGGTGTCCTATTGTTATTCTTAGATGAACATCAATCAAGACATGTCTTGAAGGAAATGCATGCAGGAGTATGTGGGGGACACTTAGCAAAAACCATTTCTCATAAGATATTAAGGGCAGGATACTATTGGCCTAAGGTTTTCAATGATGCACATGACTATACTATAAAATGTGAGGCATGCTAGAATTTTTTAGGAAAATTGAGATACCAAGGAGCATTACCTCTCAGACCCATGCAGATTGAAGCTCCCTTTCACCAATGGGGAATTGATTTTATTAGGGAAGTTACAAAAAAATCTAGTGGAGGGCACAAATAGATATTGGTAGCCACAAATTATTTCAAAAAATGGGTGGAGGCAATCCCAACTAAACAAGCAACAAGCAAGGTGGTGATAAATTTTATGATGGAGAATATCATAACTAGATTTGGCACACTAGTAAGGTTGATCATAGACAATGGGATGTGTTTTAGGTCTGATGAATTCAAAAAAAATTGTGACACATATGGCATTTTTGTCTCTTATGCTACCCCTTGTCATCCACAAGAAAATGGTCAGGAAGAATATAGCAATAAAATCCTTTTGAAAATCATCAAAAGGATGTTAGACGGGAACAAGAAGGCATGGGACTCAAAGTTGAAAATTGTTGTGTGGGCGGATAGAATTACTATAAAAAAGGCGATTGGAAAGTATCCATTTGAACTGGTGTATGGAACACAAGCCAAAATTCCATTGTAAAACCTTTCGTGAGTTAACAAGTTCATCCTTCAGGAGGACTTAGATATTCCAGAACCAATGGAATAAAAAATGGAGCAGCTTGCAGAACTTGATGAATAAGGAGAATAGCTCAAAAGCAAAATGTGAAGTTGCAATCACAAATGAAATATCTTTTTGATAAGAAATCCAAAGATAGAAATTTGAGGTGAATGATTTGGTACTAATGTGTAATGCTAGATGTCAGGAAATGTGAAAGCATGAAAATTTTGAAGCCTTGTGGTTAGGTCCCTTTGTTATCATTGGCAAAGGAGGGGAAGAATTTTATTATTTGCAAAACATGTCAAGTGAAGAACAAGAATTTCCAGTACATGGGAAATTTCTAAAGAACTTATTTTCTTGAACACCAGAGGATTAAGGATTTCCAGTGCATGGAAAATTCTTAACAAACCTCTTAAAATAATCTCTTTCCATGCACAGTAGTTTAGGAAATAAAAAAGGGACTAGGACTTGCCAGTACATGGACAATCCTAGAATTCCCTCATTAAAAATAAAATTTCTTTACATGTACAATAGTATAGGATAATTTCCATTTCCACCATTTTCACCTCCATATTCATCTTCATTCCATCCTCACCACGGTCTCATTTTTTATATCCTCTAAAAACTATATGAAGAAAACATCTGGTCTGCATCGAGAGATATTTTAGATTCTTGCTATGATTGGTAAATAACTCATCCCCAACTGGAGCCATTGTTTGAACCATAATTTTCATAAAAATTATAAAGATTTTATTAATTAAAATATGAAATTCCCACCATCACTTTCATAAAAATCACATTATTGCCATCCATAAGATCAATTTTTCCCTTTACCACTATACCATTTCCGCATTCACCACCCCACATAGCCCTCACATCATACCTCTATACCGCAGCCCAATACAAAGTAGCTCACGGTATGGTGGTAAAAGGAGCCATTACTGTACACTGTAACCTTCACCCATTACCGCTATATGTCGGGGGGTCAGGACATAGCCCATGGTAGAGTAGTACACTAAAGAGGAGTATTAAAAGAACACTACAGTACCACAGGAAAGAAAAAGGTGACCCAAGGTAGAGTGGTATATTAGTATATGTACCAAGGAGACATCGCAGTACCACAGGGGAGTGAAAAGTGACACAAGGTAGTGCGGTAAATCAGTTGTTGGGTCATTCAAAGTATACTAATCACATCAGTCAACATCGAAATATAAAATTGAACTCGATACAAAGATTTGGATTGTTAGAATTTATGAGTTAGGAGTAAATACATCTTGGTGATAAAATACATGAAAAAATGTAAGATTTTCCATTAAGAATAGCTGAAATCGAGTTGCAAGTGACCTCTAAGTGTGGCAGTAAAGGGAATTCTTTAAGGTGAATTATATCACTGAGTAAGTTCTGCTCATCACTCTCTGTGAATTATATAAAATGGCACCAAAGAAGGTTGAAGCAAGAGTTAAAAGGGATGAAGCAAAAATTAGTAAACCCTCCTTCCAGTCCCCATTGCTTTCTTTATTACCTAGTTCAGTAGGTAAAGGACCTAAAAAGGTTTTCAGAGATTTAGATCAAGGATGCAGAGACTCTATTATTCATCAGTCAGGTTGGAACCTTTATTCATACTTCTATCGAAATAGAAATGACAAGCTTCTGACATCAAACCTGTGGACCCTTGATTTGGCTAAGCTAATTGTTCCCAATGTTTTCATTGATATTGAGCTAATTAAAGCCCTTTCCCACAACTACCATGCCTTGACCAAAACTATCAGGCTTCCAAATGGTGGGTGTTTAGTTGATGTCTCAAGGGATGCTATTAGAAGGTGTTTTAACTTGAATAACCAAGCTATAACAGAGGTAAATTTAGTGAAACGGGAGCAAGACTACAAGAGTCTAAGAAGAACGTATCGAAGTGATGAGCTCTCCCAACATATGAAGGGTGATAATGATAGAATACTCCTCATCCATTCCTCTAAAATGGAGCCTTTCCTAGTTTCATATTTTTCAATTTTATTTCAAAAACACTTATCATGAATTGTGTCAAGTATTGGGGATAGATGCAAAGGAAAATATATCAGTGGGATTGATGAGAATGGCCATGATAATCCAACACCCTGAGCCAAATGTATAATATGATTTCACATCTATAATTGAGGAGAAAATACATGAGGGTTTACTGCAAGTTAAATGGGCTAATGCCCCCATTGCCTTTAGGAAATATTCTTTGTTATGTCATTTATTTTTGTACCAAAATGAATTGAAATGGACTAAAAGAAAGAAGTTGTGTACACAAGAGAATGGAGTAAGACTCCCTGTTCAAAATTGGTGTTACATCTGGGATAGCAGATGTACAGAATGTGATTTTGTTGTGTTCAGAGATGACTTTTCTATTAGACTAATAGCTGCCCTTGGCTACCCAACACCAAGGTTACCTGAATCATTGATGAAAGTAATGAGGCCTATACAATATAAGCCAGACCAGGGTTGTACTCACAATTATGCTAATTAGTTCTTTATTCCATAACACACCATTATCAGAGTATACAAATGCAACCAAGCACCACATATATTTCCCAAGTTTTTACCTACAAGGGTATGTTTTTTGGAATTCATGTGGAAAATGCTTTGGATGGAACATGATTTGATGAGGAATTAGAGGAAAGGAACATTTTTCCCTGATTTAACGGTATTTGAAGAATTGGCTATTGGATCTGATATGTTGGAAGAATTATAGAGGTTCACGAGGGTTAATTATCCTCTCAAGTCTGGAAAGGACAGAATGTGTGACCTAAAGGGTCATATCAACATGATTAGAAGAACCTTGCCAACAAAGAGGGCTATTTCACATGAATTTGAACCTAATGAGGATGTTATTAGAAATCAAGTATACCTTGCTAATATAATACAAACTAGGAAAATATGGATAACAATGATGAAATGGGAGAATTGAAAGAAGGAGAAGGATAAAATTTTCAAAGTGGTTTTTGTTGATGAACCCAACCTTCTGAAAAGGACACAAATGATCCTTGATAAATTTGATGAATTATACAAAATGGCCCAAGATGTAGGGTTGATTCCACTTCCCACACCTCACGAACCGCCACATGAAGCTTCCACATTGCAGAAACCACTCCCATTTCCTGCACATCCATCTCTCCATCTCTGACTCATGAACCATAGGCCAAGATACATAAGACCGAGTCATTGGTTGATTATGGCTCAAGTGATGATGAAGAAAAAGAAGTAGTCTTAGCTTTGACTGAGATAAAGGAGGAAGTTGAACAATAGAGAATTCAAATGCCCCATGATCCTAAGGCCAGGACATTAGAGGAGGGAGTTGATGAAATTCAAGAGGATGAGAGGGTAGTGGCCTCTCTAAGTTTTATGGAAGATGATAACTTTATCCATACCAATTAATTTAAGGACTTCTGTATTAAGATGAAGATGAAACAATTTGATGAAAGATTGAAAATAAATCTTATAGGAGCTGATGAATCAAAGCAGGCTCAGCTCTAGGCTGAAACATTTATAGAATTAAATGTTGATAACATTAATGTCACCCACCAAGAGGAAAAAGAAATGGTACTGAGTGATATGTTAATTATACTGAGGATGGAGCTATCCAAGGTGTTTCTTCTAGATCAGATTAGAGCACAGTATGATCCCATGATAGTAGTAGAATTTGATTCAAAAGAAGGTGTCTCAAGAATAGGGTATAATCCTACTACCCAAACACTTGCTTTGTGGAAAAAATAGAAAAAAACAAGGAAGCCTTGACTCTTGCATGTAGTGCAGGAAATGAGGGGGTCAGCTATGGTGAGAACAATGAAAGACACAACTCCCATACAAGCTACAAGTATGACTATGCATTCTGCAATGTTCACTAAGGATGTGGTAGAAAATATGGAAAAGAAGATTAATGAATATGAGAAGAGATTAAAATTTTCAAATGATGAGGTGAACAAATTTCTTATTGAGAATGTGAAACTAAAACAATAGTTGCAGTAGGACACCAAAGCGAGAGGGGATGAATTAATTGTTTATCACCCACCTGTCCAGGTAGAGGATCCACAAATACAACAAATAAAAGATGAAATGGATAATCTAAAGAAACATAACATGGAGGATTTCAAGCATCATATCCTGGAGACTCTAAGAAAGATATTTGAGCATAGAGTTAGGATATTGAGGGAGAAGATAAGTGGATTGCATGAAAGCTTTAGCAATCTGATTAAAGCTTTGGAGCAGATAGATGCTAACTCCCCTATCCTTGAGGAGCTCTAGAAGAGATGGCAACCTACCTATCACATATTGACTACTCTATGCAAAGCCACACAAAGGGATCCAAATTCCCCACCAAGACTCAAACCTACACAAGAAATGGTAAAAGGTGTAATTAAGGAGTATAAGTATTTGGTAGATATGAGGAAGAAAGTGGAGAGTAGGAGGGTTGCATTTGACTCTATTAAATACATCTTCATCCCATCAATCTTCAAAGATGATAGTCAGTTAAAAGGTATGGATGAATGGAGAGAAGAATTTGATGAAATTATTCCTATATGCTTAACACATGTACATGATGATGAGGAGATCAATCTCAACAAATTTCATACTTTACTTGATGGGATTGTCATACTAGATAGTGGATACACAAAGTTTGTGGTGGATGTTAGAAACCTCCTAGATAATAGATGGAAAATTCACCTCACAAATTTTGCAGCTGCATAAGAATTCAAATGGCCAAGTGATCTAACAATTAATAAGTGGCAAGAGAAATATTTGGGTTCCCATGAAGATTGATTATGTGCACCATGAAGAGAAAATATCATACAGTAAAGGCTTTGAATAGGCCTTAGGTGACCATAGGCTTTTACTTGGAGATTAACGGATTAACACACATGTTTATTGTTAAGTTGTTGGAAAAACAAGGACAGACAACTAAAAGGGGGGGTGAATCAATTGTCACAAAATAATAAAATTTACAAACTTTACTTCACTTAATTTCATATCTAATGAATATGCCATTAACCATAAACAATTAACACATTAGAGAGACAGGGAACACAAATATTTTTTATGTGGAAACCCTATTAGGGGAAAATCCACGGTGGATGTTAGTTCACAAGATTATACCCTGTTACAAGTATAAAGAAATCAATAAAGTTGAATGCACATGCATTCAGGCACATTGCCTAGAGCTCACTGATCAATTACACAAGGGGCTCACTGCCCTACAATACAAGATAGGATTAAAATACGAAGGGTCTGAACTGAAAAATTATCTTTTGCACAAGCCTGATTATAGTTCCAATTAAGCACATAAAACTCCTTCACAAACTACTTCACACTTTTCTTGATCTTCTTCAAAATTTGTTGTACAAACAAATTATATTCGCACATACACACATAGGAGCACACCCAGCACACAAAGCACACTTTGCACACATTACACCAATGAAACAATCGCTCTTATATATCCTCTACATGAGATTTAATCAACAACTTAGTTGGCTAGCAAAATAAACCATATTTGCAATGTCAATCCAAATTTACAAATAAATTTTTAATGTGAATCCACCAAGGTTAGCCACAACATAGTGGAGACTCAAATTAATATCTCCAACACAAAAATACTTCAATTAATTTCACCTCGAAGATCCACAACACGCTGCCATAATCATGTCAGCTAGGAACATGAAAAATTGAACATACAAAGAAAAATCTTCGACCACGAGCACACTGATTAATGTGGATGTTCTACAAAGATAGAGCACGATCTAGAGACATCCAAAAACATCAAGAAACAATAGAGAAACATCTACAGGAACACTAACAGAGACCACAGAAACACTGTCAGACCACAACATGATCAAATCTATACGTGGACCTCTGAAACTTCTAGTAGATGATCCAGATACTCTCAAGAATAAACCCTTTAGTCCACAGTAGCTGAACTTCGATGTAAAGAACAAGATGCCTTCATGACCTACATAGTTCCACTGAGAACCTGGAATACTTTCTTTTAAAATTTTCTCAATATTCTCGACATATACAACCTCTGATACACCAAAATCTAATAGTGTTGACATCAATGACAACCACCTATCAACAACACATCCACAACATCCAACATAAGTCCATTTAGTTATGCTTGATTTCAAAATTATGTTTTGTTATCAAAAGACATATCCTTTGGTCTGAAGTTGGTTGCCTCTCGTATAAATAAGAGATACCAAGACAAAAGGATATCATTAGATTAGATAGAGGAGAAAGTAATAGGTGAATAGGGATAAATATAATGCTTACATTTCAAAAGACCATGATGCATGTATAAATTTTGAAGAATTCAATGAAAGATATCTTATTTTGTGGCCTAATCTTGGTATCAACTATTTCTTGGAGTTATTCAATAATGTGGTTGTCTCCATTTTAATGCTTCTTTATTATTTAAATTGGTATATCAAGTATATATTCAATTTATCAATGCACACTTGTTGTACTTGTGTGATATGATTAATTGGTTTCCCTAGAGGAATTAAACATCCTTCTAGTCAGTCGCAGTAATCTGGAAGTGATAATTGGATTGATAAGAAGAGCCATATAGTTAGGGTTGTCAATCTGTCTCTAATTTGGTGTTATATGTGTTCTTGCATAGTTTATTCAATTGGTTCATTCAAGAAAAGATTAAATCCTTTTGATAAATTATAAGTAACCTAGTTGTGTTAATTGGATCTAGAAGTAGAGTTTGTCAATCATTTACCTACATGTTTATACAAGTCATAAACCAATATTAGTGTGCCAAACAACTTGAGTTATTGCCAATACAAGTCACATATTCAAGATCTTCATTTGACTCCATCTACCCAAAAAGGCACTAGTCTTATCCATTTCATCATTTAGTTTTATCCAATCTATTTTCCATAACCTTATATTTGTTAACTGAACACATTCATAAGCTTCATTTTGATATTGCTTATACAATTTATACCAAATAGGTTTGCATCTCTCCACTTCCAATTTCCATTGTGGATAGATTTCTTAATTAGGAAACACACAATTTAAGTCTACTCCATTTACATAGGTATACCCACCTAGGTCTGGAAGAGCCTGAAGAGAAGAAATTTCAAGTGCATCATTGGGCCTTGTACGTTAGCCTAAAAAATACCAAGAGCTTGGCAACCTCTTGTGGTTTCTCAACTAGCATTTTTGAGAACTAACACCTTGAATGAAATATTGATAATGGAGATCTAGGAAGTTTGCAACTTGCACGAAATTGTTGAATTGGATGTGAATCTTGACCCTTGAGTCTTGCTTGAAATGATACTTTGAATTCTTGACTTAATCATGAAACCTACATCACAATGTTAGCTCCAAAAACATGCATGATGCAAGAAGATTTCACATGATGGATAGATCTTGAATGTCTAAATAATTATTGATATATCTAATCTTGAATGCCTTTAATTTCTTTTGAAATGCTCCAAAAGTTCTGATAAAATTGCTAGGTGAGACTTAGTGAAATAACCTTATAGTTATAGGTATTTATCCTTAATTTCTCAAAATTCAAATATCACAAGCTGATATTGAATTATGAATTTGAAAATCATAAAATACCACCGAGAAATAATTTAAATTTAGGTGCTAAGGTTTAGGAGGGCCCATTCACCTGTGGCCGAATGGGTCCCAAGTCCATAAACCTAGAACACACATTTCTCAATGTAAAGTGTTATGTTTAGGTATTAATTATTGTTGGGTTCCCCTTCAGAAAATATAATTTATTAGTCTTGTAAATGAATTAAAAGGACAATTAAGGTATAATTAAGATCAATTTATTTAAGAGGGACCAAATAAGTGCATAAATGTAAAGGGGTGCATTTAACAACACTAAATTAATAAAATATTAAGTCCATTTTGAATTATGAGGGCCCAAAAAAGTGAGAAAATGTAAAGGGTTACATTTTTCTACATTGCATTTAGCCCCCACTTTAGTGAGAGGGTGATCTTGCATCAAAGTCACATTAAAGTAGACAATCAAGAGAGGTCTAATTGTACAACCATTGGAAGGATAAGATGACAAAGATCAAGGAAGGTGATCAATCCCTCAAGATCTAAGATCTTATGGCAAAACCAATGAAGGCACAAGGAGACACATGCCTATGTTAAACATATATATGTATGAAACAATGACAAGATACTCAATCATACAATGCCAAAGAATCAAAAAATAAGAAAATAAAAAGGAATAGATAAAGGAAGGATCAAGCCTCAACTTTCCAATGGGTATGTGCAAGATCATGATGGGCCACAAAGTGGCAATATGATGGGTATGTGGCTAACAACTTTTTTTTTACCCAAATTTGATGAAATGAAAAGGGTTTTTAAAGGATATTCTCAGCTTTCCACCAATATAAATTACGCTTTACTTTGAATTTAATAAGTAATTATTATTCATTTTCTATTTGAATTACGACTAAAGTCCTGATAGATAGGCTAATTGAAAAACATCCATAGCTTTCACATGGTATCACATTTTTTTAATCCAAAATGTGTGTCACATTCTATGCTTCACATACTATAGGATTAGAAAAAGAAAAATTGAATTTCATGAATTTTTGACCAAGTTAAGGTGGTTAGGCATACAAGTTTTTATATTTTTTAAAAGTTGTAATAAAAAATTCATAATTAATTATTTACATGGACAAAAATTACAAAAAAAATGCATCACAACGGGACATGATTCCTCTATTATATCTAAAATCTTATAAAAAAATATTATCATTTTATTGTGGTTAGGGTGGTTAGATAAACACCTACTTCTTATTTTTTCCCTAAAATTTAAGTACTACTGCATTGAAATTTCAAATTTTCACCAAATAGATTTTTGTTTTAAATAACAAACCTAGTAGTTTAGAAACTAAATTCAATTTTCTACAGATTCTATTCTTACATATTTTTGAAATAATATAGATAACTTATTCAAATTTTTATGTCAAGTTGCCTAACTCTAATTTTTCTAAATTTTTTGCCACTTAAGAGCCTACTTTTTCCATGATGATCCTGCACATACCCCAACACGATGTGGAAAATGTCTTAGTTTTTTATTCAAAAATGTTTACAAGTGGAACTCGTCCACTATACAAACAGCAATGCATGCTCACACAGGCTAGTGAAATCCATTGCCCACTAGGTGAGCCCCCAAGGGTGGAAAATGAGAGAATCTTATTAGGCTCCCATACCATACCAAAGTTATACCTCTGATAACTTTAATAAGGTGCCACATAATACAAAATTCAAGCTCCATAAGGCTTAGAAAGTTGTGTTATGCTAAACACTTATGAACAAAATGAAAATATAATAAGGCATGTTCAAAGTAGTTTTGCTTAGTTCATGTAATGTCTCCTCTTAAGGAACATCATGTCTAATGTCTCCAAGAGAGGAAAAGTCTAGAATAAAAGATTCACAACTTAGGCAATGTAATGTGTAGCATTACCACTAAGAGGAAATTCATATGCCAAGAAAGGTCACACTCTTGAAGGACATCAAACCCAATTACATCACCAAGAAGAAGACACGTCGCAAGAAGTAAGAAGAACGTGAAATGAAACATAAGATATAGTCCAAGATATCCAAAAATGATAATGTCAACATATGCCCCCACTTTAAATAAATTGCTAATACCACACTATGAGAAATTACTTTAAAGTAGCAAAAGATAGATGCTAACAATAAAGAAGATATGAGAACTTATTTGGAAAGCCCTATGCCAAGTCATATGTTTCCAAATGAAGCTATGCCATGAAGAGAGGAAGGGATTTCCCCCAAAATGAAATCCAAAAACACATAAGGGATCCACAGATTCAGGGTCAGCACATGTTTTTGCTACAATGATATTATAGAGCTCAAAAATGTCATCATTCCCCAAATATCTCATGGAACATGAAGAATCACACATAGTGAGCGAAAAAAAAAAGAAAAATCCTTTTGGGTCAACATGGAAGAGACCTAAATGTCTCAATTCCTTATTCCATCCCAAAAAGGAAAACACAAGACAAAAGAAAATATAAATTTTTATGAAATATAGAAGAATGAAGGTACAAATAGAGGAATGCACATGAAGATACATCAAACAAAAAAATACATGGGATCACATTACGTGCATGCAATGACAAAAAGAGCATGAAAAGAGAACAAAGACAATACTAGTAAGGCACATGTGAGTTAACCTATAGCAGGTGTCTGCATCTTAATCTTGTTCATTATGTGTGGAAGATGAACAACTAGCCAAACAGACAACATCAAGTGCCAAAGTAAGACAATCAACAAGTTTAGCACATGGAGAATCACTCTTTGTATGAGGATCATCATGATTGATATCATTTCAGCTCATGCAATAGGAAAACAATAAATTTAACTCTTTATGCATTTCCTTATCAATTTTAGCAATTTCATTGTCATCATCCAAGTTTATCACGATAGAAAGTCTAATGATAATATCCATAGAAGATACTTGTTCTTGTTGTGTTCAAGGTTTATGATTTTCTTCTTTTGATGAAGAAGGAGAATCATCATGCATTGCTTGAGGTAAGTTTGGATTTTGATTTTCTATTTTGTTTTTTTTTGTTTTTTTCTTGTAACAAATGATAAATAACATGATGTCTATGCCTACGCTCTCTAGCATTTCAATTCCTTTCATTCAATTTTCAAGTTGTGATTATGTAGGAATGGGTTTATCAACGATAGATATATTTTATTCCCTTAAGGGAGGAACAAAAGGAACCATGGGAGGTTGTTCAACCACTCTCTCTTTAGCTTTGTAATTTTGTTTGATTTTAGGAAGAACAATGGGACTTGTTTGATTATCTCGTGGTCTCTTATAGGGAATAGGTGGAGGATTTGCTATGTTTTGGTCTTGGTTACTTGGAAGAGATTTTGGTTCAATCATAGTCTCATCAAGGATAGGACGCTCAATCATGGGTTGAGGCATATTGGTAAGGGATAATTATATTATGTGTTTTTCCTTTAACTTTTGATAAGATTTGAAAAAGTGGTCCTCACGAGGCCTAATAGGTTCCATAGGTTCGACCCAAAAGAAATCCAATGAGAAATTCACATGGGAAGACACAGGATTAAAGCCACTATGATGCACAATAAAAATTTCATTTCCAAATGGAAATTTTAAGCATTTATGCACAACCGACAAGATGGCATTCATTGAGAAAAGCCATGGGTAGCCTAACTTCACACGAAATTGGTCTGATGATGGGATGATAGAAAATGAGACACGCATTTATTTTTGTCCAAATTTTAAAGGAATATTTATCGAACCTATTGTAGGGCAAGAAAAAACATTATGCACTTGGATCCATGCTTTTTTTTTTCATAAGTATCTTGATAAAGCTCATGTACAAATAAGAATTCTTTAGTGATCATATTCTCTACACAAACATGATCAATTAATACACCATTATTAGGCTTGTCATTGATTCTTCCACCTATATAAAGAGGAGCATTAGGTGCATGTTTAATTATGTTATGTTGTGAGAAAGCAATGCCAAGCGACATCTTAGTTAGGACCTTACAAGGTTGAATTTCAATGAATCCAATTAGATTGTCTATTTTCTTCATGTTTTCCTAGTTCGTGCTAACATTCATCACATCATTCTTTGTTTCACTAGATTTGATAAAGGAAATGTTAGGATTTTGCATAGGATTAGTAAAGATTTGCAAATTTTGATTAGGAGGGGATACATACTTATTACCTTGATAATTAACACCACCAATTTGAATATGAAATTAGAATCAACGAGGTCTTGCAACAAGATGATTAAGACACTTGCAATATTTTGTATCATGTCCATTTTAACAATGAAAATGACAATATGCATTTTGTCTATAGTTAGAAGGTAAAGGCTTAGTAAGATCAGGAGCTCTAAGAAAAGGTAAGGAGATTAGTTATTGATTTAAGAGCTGCAACATGATATTATGAAGGGTATCAGGTAGAGGTGTGAATTGCCTATTTCTATTGGGAAATGTGTATGGATTTTTCTTATTTATAGTATCCACTTGGTTATCAACATGTTGAGTTGGTTGAGGGGTATTAAGTTGTAAAAAGACCTTATTTTTGTTGGGAAAATGTGTCTCAACCTTGCAATTATATAAAGGTTATTGTTGATATAATATATATATTTCCTAGTTACACCAATAGGTGTAATATACAATGGAAGAACGGGGTGACATTGAGGAGAAAAATGTGAGTGTTAACTTTTTTAGGAAACTTCTAAAATGGCTAATATACATTAAATAATGATATATTGTAAATCTAGACTGTTTGTTATTAGGATTTTGATCTAATGACATATATTTTGTTGGCATGTCTTTTCCTAGTTACACCAATAGATGTAATATACAATGGGAGCATGGGGTGGCATTGAGGAGCGAAATGTGAGTGTTAAATTTTTTAGGAAACTCCTAAAATGGGTGATATACATTAAATAATGATATATTTTAAATTTGGACCGTTCATTATTAGGTTTTAGATCTAATGGTAGATATTTTGCTGGCCTATCTTTCCCTAGAATGTAACCCTATTTTATGAGGGTGTTGTATTATTATTGTAGTAGACAATGATGTATTCTAAGAGTTTGATAGCGGTCATGTTGTCTCTTGATATCTGGTTGTGATACTCTTGTGAGAAGCTTGCTCTACAAGTATATTTTAATCTTTGTGGTTACTAAATAATATATTGGATGACTTTTGGAGTGTGGGGTTTTTCTCTCGAAAGGTTTTTCCCCACGTAAATCATTGTGTCATGGTATGCATGATATTTATGTTTATTCTATTTAACTTTCTATAACTATTAAAGATCATAAAGTTTTGGATTATTCTCCTCTCAAGATTAGTGTGGGAAGTTGTTCTGCTACCTTAGCTTCCTTACAAGTGGTATCAGAGCTTGATCACCTTTGGTTTCACTTTTAGATTATTGGGTTTTATGAACTAATCCAGACTTGAGTGGGAGCTTCTATAGAAGACACTTTATGATCTTGTTGTAGGAATTTTCAGATGGAAAGTTCAGCAGGGAGAATTAAGGTGGAGAATATTTTTGGAAATAATTTTGAGATGTGGAAGCTAAAGATGGACAATCTATTGATAGATCAAGATCTATAGGATGCTATTGATGAGAATGTTTCAAGGCATGTGTTATGCCTTGCATAATCACACCATTTTAAACTTGTTTAAAATAGGTCCCCCTTTTTTCTGATATGTTTCCTTTTGCCTTTTGTTTTCTGCCTTAGGAGTTTTTTGTTTTGTTCTAGTGGACGTGGAACACAGACCGAAACTGAACTCTAGAACTTTTCTAGGTTTCATGTTCCGGTTCCAGTTCAGCTGGTTTCCTTTGATTTGTTTGTTTGTCATCTTTTTTTTTGGCAAGTGCGGGATGCGGAACAAAATTGAACTTTAGAACTTTTTCTAAGTTCTAGTTTTGTTTCCCCTTCCAGTTCCGGTTCTGCTGGTTTTCTTTCTTCCTCTTTGTTTGTTTTTTTGGAAGAAGTAGGATGTAGACCGAAACCAAACTCTGGAACTTTTCTGAAGTTCCAGGTCCAGGTTCCGTTTTGGTCCTGGTTCTGCCAAACTCATTTGTTTTTCCTTTTGTTCTGATCGTTTGGTCATTGGGTGATTTATTCCCTTCCTTTTTCATCCTTTATTCGTCGTTTCTTTGTGTGTTGTTGGAGGCAGAGCCGGGATGGAAACCGAACCTGGAATTTGGAGAGAGTTCAAGGTCTGGTTTTTGTTCCACTTCTGCCCCTGTTGCGGTTCGCTTGGGATCAGTTTTTGCTCTGATCCCATTTGTGTTTGTTTCCATTTTTTGATCCTTGTGTTTGGTCTCTTTTCTGGGGCCGAGTTTAGGAAGGATTTGGGATATGGAGTTGTTACCAAACTTAGTTTCCTCATCCCATTCTGACTCTGCCCCCACCCTGCTACAGTCCCCGGGTTTCTTTGCTTTTTGTGGACGCAGAGCCAGAATGTGGGTTGAACTTGGAAATGATGGTTATTTCCATGTTTTGTTCCCATTCCAACTCTGGTCCCTGTTCCAGTTTCATTTTTGGCTCCACCCCCGCTGGTATTAAAGGTAAGTATGTTTTTGGTTCGGATTTGGTTCCACCTCTGCCAGAGTTCTCTTTTTGCTATGTTTTTGGTTCGGATTTGGTTCCACCTCTGCCAGAGTTCTCTTTTTGCTAAGTATAATTGAATGAAAGATATATGAAAACTAGGATGAATGATGATATTTTCTATGCTTTTAGAGGACTGAAGGCATTTTTTTTGCAGGGTTAAAGCATGTCGAGAACATCTGATGTTTTTTTTCATGGAAGTTAGCCTGCGGAAAGGTTCTAGGCCGAAAGGAAAGTGTAAAGGGAGGAGGTCACAAGTCTTAATGATGAATGGTACATTCGCTGGCAAGAGTAGGTGGACGTGAATGACAATACCCCTAGAACATTCAAAGTAGCTTTGTGGGAGCGGTTTTTGAGGTCGAGGACAAAATGGTTGAAGTCCTAATGGCAGATGTGAAGGTTGCGATTAATGATGATGGTTGTAAAAGATCTAGAAACCATGCCTAAGAGTAATCTTTTAGTGATATGAATAGAGTATATGCATTTAATGCATGATTGACTCTATTCTAAACTCTTCTAGAGCTGACTCCTTCTATGACCAACTTATTGTAAACCCTAAACGGGGCCGACTCATTTTGGATGCACGTGTATAAATATGGTGTTTTCACCTCTTTGTAAAGAGGGGGATCAAGATATTCTTTTTCATCTTCTTCCTTTGGTTAAGAATTAGCAAGTTAGGGTTAGAAGGTAGATAAAATCGAAAGTAGAAGTAGATTAGGAGTTAAGTTCAGTAGGAGGAGGTGATGTATCTTCCAAATTTTCTTAGTATAGATGGAGATAATTCAAAGACATGGGTTTTCTATACATTGGTGATCTTTCCAGATTTGTAAATGTTGTTTATTTGTTTCACCAACAGTAGAAGAAGACAGATTTAAATCTACTTCATATTGTGCTCTAGAATGGTATTTATCTTGGGTTAATTATTTGATTTGGAAAGCTTTCAAGGAATGAAATTTTATCTTATGTTTCATTTAAATGATGATTTGCAATCTACTGTTAAAGTTTTCACTGTGAATGAATGAAACTTTGTATTAATTACAAATTAACTTTATTCTGCAATTTTAGTTTAGGAATTCCTTGGAAGGTAACAAGTCTGATTAGTTGGATGAATCAACATTCTCTTAAGTTTAAAAGCTTTAATCTATCTTTTTCTATTTCTTTAAAACCACCGGTTAAAGTAGGTTTAAATATATGTTTGATCTTATAACAATCCAGAAGCTCAAAACCAGTAGGCCCCTTGAACATTACAGCCATATTAGTCACTTCATGAAACATCAACATTGTGAACCAACATCAAAGACCTTGGGAGGTGATCAGTTTGATTGTTGAATGTCTTTTTTAGGAGAGGTGAGATATTTCACTTTTATCTTACTTGCATGTTGTGGGTCAACTTGGCACCATCAACAGATCAGGCTCTAGAAGGAGGGCCAGAAGAGAAAAGTGGATAATATTGGGTTTTTCTCACCAGAAAGGTCCCATAGAGTTCTTCGATTAGCTGAAAACCCACCACCTTTGGTAGAACTCAAGACCCCAACAAGACACAAGATTCACAAGACTGGGGCAACCATTATACCACCCTTGTCAGCTCCACTCACTCCACCAATATTTTCACCAATACCCTGGTGGATACCCATCAATCCACCACCAAAACCATCTCAAGTGCCATTACATCCGGTTCAGCCCATCCAACAGTTGGCTCAACCCCCACCACTACCACCAATGGCATTTTTTATGAATAATCCCTCTCCATTGGGGACTATTCCTAGAGGCTTTCATGATATGCCTAGGAATCCTAAGAGATTTTGTCCCAAATACATTCATGGTGAATCAAGGAGTGTTGACAAGCACATACAAGCTTTTAAGGACACTTGTACCAAAGCCCAAATAGCTCACCATGATGTGGTTTGTAGGTTGTTCCCTTATTCCTTAGGGGATATGGCATACAACTGGTACCTAAACCTTCCACAAGGTTCTATTCTGAGCTGGACAGAACTGGAGAATGCTTTCATCAATCAGTTCAAAGTTTATGTGGATCCATCCATTTTGTTCCACCAATTTGCTACCATTAGGAAGGAGCCATGTGAATACCTGCCCTTGTTTAATACCAGGTTTCAACAAATGTATAGGAGGCTGCAGGACCCCTATCTAGTTGCTGAGAATAGTGCCATTCGAGCATATTTTAGAGTTATAGACCCTTTGATTGGCCTTTTTCCTACAAAGGACTTATCAGCCAGTAAATATTGATTCCCTGTCTAAATTTTATCATCTAGCCATCAAGCTGCAACAACAAACTATCTCTCAACAAGGGAACTTGGGAGGAGGTTTTTCTTCAATTGGATATGAAATGCCTAATCCAACCCCTTTATTCAATACTATCTTAGGGATGTCTCCTTCCCATTATGGACCTATATCTGAGTTGCAGACTCAATTTGCTATTCCATTCTTTTCCAATGGAGCTTCTGACTTCTTTCAACAATCACAGGTTCATCACAGTCCACATGGTCATCATAACCAAGCTGGAATACCAAATCCTGTCGGTCAACCACCTATTGCTAAGAGTGTTGAGAGTGAAAAGACAATTCAACTCACAAATGAGGTGGAGACCTTAAATAAAACTATGTCTCAAGTCACAAATGATATGGCTCATCTTAAACTGAACCCCTCTCAGAACCAAGGTAATTATCTGAACAACTACAATCACAACCAGAGGAATTATCAAGGCCAAAACTCCCCTAACCAAGGCTATCAAAATCAAAATAGAGGATATAAATAGAGGCCAAATAACAACCAACAATGGAACATAGGGCCAAATAATGGTGGGGTTCCTCACAATTATCAAGCTAATGAGGTCAGGCCACATGTTGTGAATGTGGCTGACCTCAATTTTATGACTAACTGGTGCAGGTTTCATGATACTGCAACTCATTCAAAGGTAAACTACCCTGAAATGGAGAAGGTCATGAAGATGGCATAGGCAAATGCCCAAATGTTCCAAGGGAATTCAAATAAAGGAGGTGGCTAAATGGATATAGCTATGACTTATGACCTCTTTGAAGAAGAACCTTCATTCCCAATGCAGAATGAGAATGAACTAGAGGAAGATGTGTATGATGCCCAAGCCTTTCAAACAAAGGGAGGACACTTCCTAAGAAATTAAAATAAGGGTCCATTCACTACATCAACACCACCTAACCATATGGTGCCTCTGAATCAGGGTGTCGATAACAACCCTCCTCCACCGAAGGGTCTACCTGACTCCCATAACAAAGGTGATTCATCTGGTGTTTTTAAATGTAATGCAAGCTATAACATAGAATTTGTTATTGTTTCTAAGACGCAGAAACAGAAAACGTCTTTATCATACTTTGACATCCTAAAGTGGTTCACTGCCCAACGAGATATAGTGCTAAAAACTTTGGAAGAAGCTAATAAATCAAAAGGGAAAACCAAGGTGGCACCCACTACAGACATGAATGCAACTTTTTACAGAAGCAAGATATTTACCCCACCATTTCTTTTAAGTTTGAGAATCTGTGGGAAGAATCTACATAAGTGTTTGCTAGATTCAGGGGCTTCTGGCAATGTGATGCCATTTTCTGTATGCAAGAAATTGGGATTGAACCCTATCCAAACAAACAAGAAGGCCATCCAACTCGATAAAATAGAGGTTAATGTAGTTGGATAATTGAGAAATATACATGTGCAAGTAGGTTCTGACCCTAGAATTTTAACCAATATGGATATTCAAGCAGTAGACATTCCCAAGACTTATGGTATGTTGTTGAGCAGAGATTTAATGAAGAGTATAGGGGGATAACTCTCCCTCGACTTTTCACATATGTGGCTACCATGGAGGGGAATGCCTACATAGATTAGGATTGAAAGTGAACCTCGCCTTAAACATATCATCACTGAATATGACTGTCCCAACGAGGTAGCTTATTTTGAAACCAAGATAGGGGTTTATAAAAGAGAGGAAATTCTAACCTTTTTCAGTTCTTGATTCTAAAGATTTGTCAGTACAAGAAACCCATGATCCCATGATTAATGTAAACCAATAGGTATTGATCAGGAAGCTACAACAAGATCAGCTAGTCTTAGGGGAAGATATCGATTTGTGGATTCTTCTACTCCCTAATTGGTGCAGGGTGCATTACCAAGATCATTGGGAACTGACCTGCCAACCCTGCATTGATGCTTTGAATCATGTTTCTCAAACCGAAGAGACCAGCCTAAGTCACCTTGAGGCCATTTCAGATCACTTCTCATTTGAAGCCAAAAATGCAATAATGTTAACCAGGGATAATATACCTTCAAATGAAGTCCCTCCTCAAACTAAACCTACCCTGGTCATAATACCAGACCAACATAGTCATGTTGAACAACCCTAGGGTTTGTTTGATACCAATGCACTCACAAGTATACCAAAACCCAGGGGATTAATCAAAGATACAGATAACTATCAAAAAGATATCCTAGAAGTACATGATATATCTGACCTGGAATTGGATATTACACCTAATGGACCTATTGAATGCCCATCCCCAATATTTAACACAAAAGACTAGGTAGCTCCACCTATGGTTCATCTTATCCAAATTCCCACGACAACCTCAAAGGGATCAGCCCTAGCTCATGATCAGATATGGACCCTCACATTTGATGGATTCAAATCCAAAAGAGGGTGTGGTGTTGGAATTGAATTAACCAGCTCAAAAGGGAAAACATGTTTTCTTCTTATAGGTTGTAGTTTGGATGCACTAACAATATAGCAGATTCTTTGGCTCATCAAATCCTCAGGTTAGGATATTATTGGCCCCATGTGTTCAAGTATTCCCACCAACATGTAAGAACATGTCATACATGTTAGACTTCTTCATCAAAGGAGCATAATTCAGCAATGTCTCTACAACTAGTATATAAGGTAAGACCATTTTCCCAATGGGAGCTTGATTTTATTGGGGTAATTAATAATAATTCTTCTACAAGACACAAATTCATTTTGACTACCATAGATTACTACACGAGATGGAATTAAGCTATACCTTGCAAGAATAGCACAACAGAGGTAGTAATCAAGTTCCTCACCGAATGCATCACAACTAGGTTTGGAGTACCCTTTGCACTGGTATGTGACAATGGCTCTTCCTTTTCTTCTGCCGAGTTCATTTCATGGGCTTATGATCATAAGATTTTTTTTAAGTATTCTTCAAACTATAACCCACAAGAAAATGGAGTTTTAGAATCAACTAATAAGAATCTCTTAGGAGTAATTAAAAACTGTTAGAGAACAATCCTAGAGACTAGCATACCCAGCTAATATTTGCTTTGTGGGCAGATAGGACTAGGATCAAGGCTGCTTTAAAGACTTCACCATTTAAGCTAGTGTATGGACAAGAGCCTGTGTTCCCTATTCACTTGAAAATACCTATCCTTAAGTTTATGCAGGAATTTTACTCTAGTGATGATAGGATTGAAGTAAGGTTAGCTGGCTTGTTGAAATTAGAAGAGCAGAGAGATGCTGCCTTGCAACAATTCTTTAGACACCAGGCTATTGTCAAACATTGGTTTGACAAAAGAGCCAAAATCAAGGCTTTCAGAATATCAAGCATTGTGCTATTGTGGGATAAAGCTAATGAAAAGAAGGGTGATCACCAAAAATTTGATAAGCTCTAGTTAGGTCCCTATCAAATTGTTGAAATCCTAGGAGAAAATGCTTTCTGACTAAGCAATTTAACGGGAGAACCTGTTCCATTGCTAGTGAATGGATAGTTTCTCAAACAATACTTTGGGCCATGATAGATCTTGTATTTTGTTTGGTTTTATATATGTAAATAGTTTGTTGTTTTTCTTGTTTGTCATTTTGTTGCTTTCCTTGTTTTCATTTTCTTTTGTTCTCTTGTTTGTTGCTCCTTCGTTTTTGGTTGTGGGGACCTTCATTTTATGCAGTTGTGTGAAGGGGGTTGTTATCTGAAGTATACTTTGGTTATTAGGAGAGAAGTTGGTTTAGATATTTTTAGGTTTTCTGGTCAGATGATTTTGTTCTAAATTCATTGTTTTATGTCCATTGTCATTGAAAGTTGTGGAAAGTTTTGAAAACAAGGTGCAAAGTAAACAATCTTCATTAGCTATGGTTGAATCTGTCACAAATCAATAGACACATATCCTTTTGTGAAGGTATATTTTTCCTAGGGAAATGGGCGATGGTGTTGTAATATTTGAGTGAAAAATTTGATTCCCCAGATGTTGTTATGAGGTCCATGGTAGTTTTCAACCTAGAATAGATGTCAGACATCTGACATATTGAGAAAAAATTGAATGAAATATCTGAAACTCCAAGAGAAATGAAAAGAAAAGAGAACTATCTAATAAAAGAGAATTCAATATTGAATGGGTGAATCTAGTATATCTACTAGGGCTATAGATGCCTGACTAGCAATAGAGCAATGTTGTGAGAAAACTAGAGGTATCTCTATTGGGGCTATGGATGCCTGATTGGCAGCCGAGCTATGCCCAAGATATAATTGCACAAGAACTAAAGGGAATCAACTCATGTAGTTAAAATCTTGCACATTATTGTTCAAAATATGAGGAAAACTTTGTAAAAGGGTGATGCACCATCAAACACACACATACATTCAGGGGTAGCTAGTGTTGATTTACATTTGAGATTCTAGCTCAACCTTGGTTGTTAAAACTGACCTAACTGGAGTTGTGATGTCCATAAACCAGGAATTTTGGGTAGTTGAATTCTTTGGTTTCTTGAAAATGGTTAAACTATTTTTCCCAGCCAAGTCACCAATTGTTATGCCTTGCATAACCACCCCATTTTAAACTTGTTTAAAATAGGCCCCCCTTATTTCTATTTTGTTTCCTTTGGCCTTTTTTTTTTTTTCCTTAGGTGTTTTCTATTTTTTTTGGCAGACGCGGAACGCGGACTGAAACTAAACTCTGGAACCTTTCTAGGTTCCATGTTCTAGTTCCATTCTGGTTCTAGTTCTGCCGATTTCCTTTGTTTTGTTTGTTTATCGTCTTTTGTTCTAGTGGGTGCAGGACGCGAAACGAAACTGAACTTCGAA
This sequence comes from Sequoia sempervirens, assembly GCA_007258455.2. Taxonomy (NCBI): domain Eukaryota; kingdom Viridiplantae; phylum Streptophyta; class Pinopsida; order Cupressales; family Cupressaceae; genus Sequoia; species Sequoia sempervirens. The sequence continues at coordinate 103,444,863 of VDFB02075321.1, read as the reverse complement.
ACTTTTTCTAAGTTCTAGTTCTGTTTCCCCTTCCAGTTCTGATTCCACCGGTTTTCTTTCTTCCTCTTTGTTTGTTGTTTTGGTGGAAGCAGGACGCAGACCAAAACCGAACTCTGGAACTTTTTTAAAGTTCTAGGTATAGGTTTCATTTCGGTCCCAGTTTCGCTAAACTCATTTTTTTCCTTTTCTTTCGATCGTTTGGTCTTGGGGTGTTTTTTTCCCTTCCTTTTTCCTTTTTTGTCCTTTTTTTATCATTTCTTTGTGTGTTGTCAAAGGCGGAGCCAGGATGGAAACCGAACCTGGAATTTGGAGAAAGTTCAAGGTTAGGTTTTTGTTCCACTTTTTCCCCCATTACAGTTCACTCAGGATCAATTTTTTCTTCAATCCTGTTTGCATTTGTTTCCATGTTTTGATCCTTGTGTTTGGTCTCTTTTATGGGGTCAGGTTCGGGAAGGATTTGGGATATGGAGTTATTACCAAATTCAGTTTCCTCATCCCATTCCAACTCACCCCCACCCTGCTGCGATCCCCGGGTTTCTTTTCTTTTTGTGGATGCAGAGCCAGAATGTGGGCTGAACTTGGAAATGATGGTTATTTCCATGTTTTGTTCCCGTTTTGACTTCGGTCCCAGTTCTAGTTTCATTTTTTGCTCTGCCCCCACTGGTATTAAAGGTAAGTATGTTTCTAGTTCAGATTTGGTTCTGCCTCTGCCAGAGTTGAGTCTCTTTTTGCTAAGTATAATTGAATGAAAGATATATGAAAGCTAGGATGAATGATGATATTTTCTATGCTTTTAGATGACTGATGAAGGCATTGTTTTGTAGGGTTATAGCATGTCAAGAACATCTGATGTTCTTTCTCAAGGAAGTTAGCCCACAGAAAGGTTCTAGGTTGAGAGGAAAGCATAAAGGGAGGAGGTCACGAGTCTTAATGATGAATGGTACATTCACTGGAAAGATTAGGTGGATGTGAATGAAAATACCCCTGGAACATTCAAAGTATCTCTGTGGGAATGATTTTTGAGGTCGAGGATGAAACGCATGAAGTCTTAATGGCAGACACGAAGGCTACGAGTTAATGATGATGGTTGTGAAAGATCTGGAAACCATGCCTTAGAGCAATCTTTTGCCAACATGAATAGAGTATATTCATTTAATGCATGATTGACTATGTTCCAAACTCTTCTAGAGCCAACTCCTTCTATGACCGACTTATTGTAAACCCTAAATGGGGCCGACTCATTTTGGACGCTCGTGTATAAATATGGCATTTTCACCTCTTTGTAAAGAGGGGGATTAGGATCTTCTTTTTCATCTTCTTCCTTTTGGTTAAGAATTAGCAAGTTAGGGTTATAAGGAAGATAAAATCGAGAGTACAAGTAGAGTAGCAGTTAAGTTCAGCAGGAGGAGGTGATGTATCTTCCAAATTTTCTTAGTATAGATGGAGATAATTCAAAGACATGGGTTTTCTGTACACTAGTGATCTTGCCAGATTTGTAAATGTTGTTTATTTGTTTCACCAATAGTAGAAGCAAAAAGATTTAAATCTACTTCATATTGTGCTCCAGAATGGTATTTATCTTGGGTTAATTATTTGATTTGGAAAACTTTCAAGGAATGAAATTTTATCTTATGTTTCATTTAAATGATGCTTTGCAATCTACTGTTAAAGTTTGCACTGTGAATGAATGAAACTTTGTATTAATTACAAGTTAACTTTATTTTGCAGTTTCAGTTTAGGAATTCCTTGGAAGGTAACAAGTTTGATTATTTGGATGAATCAACATTCTCTTCAGTTTAAAAGATTGAATCTATCTTTTTCTATTTTTTTAAAACCACAGGTTAAAGTAGGTTTAAATATATGTTTGATCTTATAACAATCCAAAAGCTCAAAATAAGCAGGCCCCTTGAACATTACAACCATATTGACCACTTCGTGAAATAGCATTGTTGTGAACCAACATGAAAGACCTTGGGAGGTGATCAGTTTGATTGTTGATTGTCTTTTTCAGGAGAGGTGAGATATTTCAGTTTTATCTTACCTGCATGTTGTGGGTCAACTTGGCACCATCAACAGCCTATAGATTTTACTCAAGCTACTCAATATGATGTTATGGACTATAAATCCAAGGGTTTAATTAAATTATTCTTGGAAGACTCTATTTTAATCAATGTTCATGAAGAGACCTTTGCACAAAAACTATGGAAGAATCTTGGTGAGATTTATCAAGACAAATATTTAGTGAATAATATTTTCTTAAGGAAGACATTATATTCCTTGAGAATGGAAGATAGTGGGTGAATTATGACCACCTAGAAGAATTCAATATGTTGGTGGCTTAGTTGGAATTAGTTGGTGTTAAAATGGATGAGGAAGAGAAATGTCAGATCCTACTTTTTTTTTGCATGATTCATGGGATTCTCTTGTTATGGATATTGGGAGTACTTCTCTTATTTTGAAGACTGAAGATGTGGTGGGTTCTTTTCTTTCTAAAGAGATGAGAAGGGAGGTATCGATCACTACCAAGGAGGGCCTAAATGTTTGTGGAATACCTAAGGAAAAAGGAAAGAAGAATGAGAAACGTGACAAGTCCAAGTCCAAGGGAAGATCTAAATCTCTTGGAAAGTCCAAAGTTATTTGTTGGAACTATGGTAAGCCTAGACATGTTCATAAGGAATGAAAAGAAGAAAAGAAGAAGAAAAATAATATATTTGATTATGATTTCAAGTCTGAGAAGAAAGATGGTGGAACATTAATTGCAGCTTTGGAAACTTGTGCAAGTAATGATGCATGGTTAATTGACTCAGGGGCATCTTTCCATATAAAGATTAATAGAGATTGGTTATCTGAATATGAAGAATTTGATGGAGGTAATCTGAAGTTGGGTGATGACTCTCATTTAGACATTGTTGTCTATGGTAAAGTTAAAATCATATTTCTTGATGATAGAATAAAAAGGATTAATGGTGTGTTGCATATCCCTGGATTAGCACAAAATTTGTTATTTGTGAGAAAACTAGAAGAGAGTGTACAAATAGTATTTTCTAATGCAAGATTCAAGATGGTTAGAGGTGCTATGGTGATTTCTAGAGATGTTAGATATAACACATTGTATAAGCTTTATGCATGCACTGTCAAGTGTAATAATACTTATGTGAAAATAAAGTCTGTGGAAGAAGTGAGTATTTCACCTTCAACAGATGGTCATGGATTTTGGGTACACAAGTGTGTTCTTTCTTTTGATTCAAAGTTACCTATAGAGAAAATTATGTTATGGAACCAAAGACTTGGCCACATTGGAGAAAAGGGTCTAAGGACCTTGAAAAATAAAAACGTTATTGAAGGTTTGTCTGATTGTAATCTTCAATTTGATTTCTATGAGAATTGCTTTTATTGGAAAACAAAACCACGTTCAATTTTACATGATTTTTTATAAACGTTGTGGTGTATTGGATCTTATTCATTATGATGTGTTTGGTCCTATAGATGTTCCTTTGATTGGTAAATCCACATATTATGTTTCATTTATTGATGATTATAGTAGGGCATGGGTATATTTTTAAAGAGTAAATCTAATTTTTTCATTCAATTTAAAGAATTTAAAGCAATGGTTGAGTTGCAGATTGGAAATAAAATAAAATATTTGAGCACTGATAATGGTGGTAAATTTTTCTCTAATGATTTTGATAGATTCTGTAAGGATTTTGGTATTCATAAACAGAAGACAACTCTATATTCTCCACAACAAAATGGAGTTGTAGAAAGAATGAATAGGAAAAATGGAGAATCCTAGGAGTATGTTGAGTGGTGTTGGTATAGAAAAAAGGTTTTGGGATGAAGCTGTTGCCATTGCATGTTACCTAGTTAACATGTCTCCTACATCAGCTCTTGTTGATAAGACACCTATAGAGGCATGGTCAGGTCACAAGCCTTCATTAATACATCTTAGAGTTTTTGGTTGTGAGGTATATGCACATGTTCCAAAGGAGAAGCTCACAAAGTTGGAGAACAAGGCTATGAAATGTATCTTTATTAGATATAGTTATGGTGTGAAATGATACAAGTTGTGGGATCTTACTGCACAAAATTTAATACATAGTAGAAGTGTTATTTTTAGAGAAACTAAGCCTTCTTTTGTTACATTGCACCTAGAACAAAGTAAATAGGAAGATTTGATTCAATTTCCTTCTACACCTAAGAAAGTTAAATCAAGGCCTAAGGATAGGCAGGAAGTTGAGGAGAGCTCAGCTAGCTCTGGATCTTTAGAAGAGGAGGAAGAATGTTGAACTTAGCTTGTTCGTAGGTCTACAAGGCATAGAAAACCTCCTGAAATATATTCACTTGATGATTGGAAATGTTTTTTTGCTTTGAATACTAACATGGATGAACCCAGATTTGAAGAAGAGGCACTAGGAATGAATGATGCAAAATCCTTAAAGATTGATATGGATAAAGAAATGGCATCATTGAAAAAGAATTATACATGGGATCTTGTTCCATTTCCTGAAGGACAATAACTTATTGGTTGAAAATTGGTGTTCAAGAAAAAGATTGGTTCAGATGGAGGTATTGAGAAGTACAAAGGCTACTCTCAAGTTGAGGTGTTGATTATGGTGAGATATTTTCTCTTGTTGCAAAAATGACATCCATTAGATTTATGCTTTCTATTGTTGTTGCTTATGATTTAGAGGTTGAGAAAATGGATGTGAAAACCAGTTTCCTTCATGGTGATTTGGAGGAGGATATTTATATGACACAGTCAGAGCACTATGTGGTGAAAGGTAAAATTAATTTGGTTTGCAAATTGAAGAAATATTTGTATGGCCTAAAACAAAGTCCTAGGATGTGGTACCAGAAATTTGATACATATGTGTTGAGTTTTGGATTTGAGCATTCTAAATCAGATCATTGTTTTTATTATAAAATTGATGGTGATTGTTTCCTATTTATTGCATTATATGTTGATGATATGTTATTTATTGACAAAGGGAAAGGTATGATTTCAAAGCTAAAATCTCAACTTGCTACTAAATTTCAAATGAAAGACCTTGGTAAATCTAGACACATTCTTGGGATGGAAATTAAAAGAGATAGTGAACAGAAATCTATGCCTTGGCCAAAGTATGTCAACTCAATTTTATAGACATTTGATATGCAGGATTATATACCATTGTGTGTTCGTGTTTCAGATAGAAAAAAATTATCTATTTCAACCTATGCCTTACCATGAGAAAAGCACCTTACCAAAGTGTAGTTGTAAGTTTGATGTATGTTATGGTTTGTACTAGACTAGACATTTCCCAAGCAGTGGGAGTTATTTCCAGATATATGTCTAATCTTGGTAGATTTTATTAGGATGCAGTTAAAAGAGTCTTCAGATATTTGTGGGGTACCTCAGATTATTCCTTATGTTATCATAGTAATGTGATTGAAGATGAAATTTCCCTTAATATTCATGGTTATGTGGATTCAGACTAGGAAGGAGATGTTGATAGCATAAAATTGACCAGTGCTTATGTGTTTACTTTATTCAGTGGTGCAATTAGTTGGATGAGTAACCGACTGGCTACGGTTGCTTTGTCCACTACTGAAGCAGAGTATATGGAAACTACTCATGTCTATAAAGAATCCATTTGGCTTAAGAGACTATGTTCATATATTGGAATAAAACAAGGTGTAGTGACAATTTATTAGGATAGTCACAATGCGATATGTCTAGCCAAGAACCCAAAATTTCATGTCGATTGCAAGCACATTGATATACAATATCATTTTTTTAGAGATATGGTCGAAGATGGTAGGGTGAAGCTGGTTAAGGTAGAGAAATTGATGATTTTTTTTATTCTTTAACTAAGCCTATGAGCACAAAGAAGTTCAGATGGTGCTTAGAGACTATGGGCCTTTCGGCCCCTAGCAATTAAGAGACAATGTTTACTCTATCTTGTTGCTCTTGCAAGGTGCTCAAAAAGTGGCAGATTTATTAGGAAAATATGTTTCAACCTTGAAATTATATAAATTTTATTGTTGATAGGATATATGTAGTGTAGTAGCCATTGCCTTTTTCCACTTGTTTGGGCCCTCCTTGTGGATTTTGGCTTAATGTTGCCTTGATTTAGTGTTGTAATGTGGATAACACATTCACATTAGGTCTTGGGCCCTTGTGAACTAATATAATTTAATGGAACCTTGCTAAAGTGTTGTAACACACTTTAACACTTTTCTAGGGTTTTATTAATTAAACAAGCATAATAAACATAATTTTAATCAAAATCAACCTTAATATTGCCATATTTGGAGTGTTGTAAAGTGTTGTAACTCACTTTCACATTTCTCTAGGCTTGTCATTAATAATTGGGCTTTCTTATGCTTTAATTGGCCCTATTTTGCATCCAGAAGCCTCATTTATTACATATTTTCAAGGATAATCCTGACACCAATCAATAACCAATCATAATTCAGGTGTCCCTAGCTTGTGTGGCCCATATTTAATGTTTGGGACTCATTTTCCACCTTGGGAAAATGGGTCTCGCCTAGATATTTTGGAATCGAACCAATTTTTACACATTTCTAAGCACTTTTCATTTTTGGTCCCATACATTATGTCTGATCGGACTCATTTTCCACCTTGGGAAAATGAGTCCCATGTGACCAAAATTCAAATTTAATTCAAATTTCTAGTAGTATTTTATTCTCCTAGATATGATGTCGGCTTTTACTATTGTAATTTTGAGAATTCTTGCATAATTGAGTATAAATACATGGTTCTTTCACTCATATTCAACACCTAGCATTCAAGAGAGTTCACAGGAGAACTTAAGCATTCATAAGAGCATTCAAGGGTAGATTACCAAACATTTTAGAGCATTCTTCAAGTGCCAATCATCATGTCAAAGATTTCATTCTTCATGTTTTATATTGTGCTAAGAATTGTGATGTAGATTTCACAATCCAAGCAAGTGTTTCAAGCAAGATCAACATCATTCAAGCAAGAGTCAAGAACCACATCCATTGCAGCCATTTCAAGCATAATTGTAGCACCTTATTGCTAGTTTTTGGTGAGTTGCAACATTGTCTTTTGTTCATTCATCATTCTCCATTCATATTTTCTTTCATTTCAAGGATTAATTTCCAACAAGGGGTTTGACCAAGGAAAACCCCCATTCTCTAACACCCCTATTCCCTAACCCCACAACATTTTTCCATCTTCTTGTGTGTGATTTTCAGGGCTAGGTTGTATATTTTTCAAAAAGAAAAGTTGGAAAAAAAATTTCAAATCCCTAAAGTTGTCATCAAGCCTTGGAAAACCTTGAAGAAGGTCTACAGGTGGCAATTTATAGTTTCAGATCTGAAAACTAGTCAAAAAGAGTAGAGCAGACCAAGAGGAATAGAATTAGGTCCAAAAACTTCTAAATAAGTAGAAGTGGATTGATTCACCACAAGTGGTGAATGATTCCCACTGTACATATCTAACAGATATTTTCACAGATCTAGATACCCATTTGGCTGAAATATGTATCTACACATTTTCCTAGAAGCAGGATTGATTAACCCAACTTGGTGAATGAGTCCTAGTCAATATTAACAACAGATTTTCTAGAATTCTATACCTCCATTCTACCTTCTTCAGTCTGCCAAGTGCACTTTCTATCTCATAAATTTTTGTCACATTTTCTTAATCTTTCTTAGTCATTTAGTGTTGTTTTTCATTCAATTAGGGTTTTGTCTTACAACTTGCATTGCATTATCTTTTCCAAGTCCAAACTTGGTGGTGAACCCCTCAATAGATCATCTTCATCCCCTAGGATAGTCCCTTTGCAATATTTCAATCTCCTTTGCATTGAAATCCCAAGAGTTTGTTCTTGAGTGAAAAGTGTGAATATTGCTTCTCCTTTTAGATCCAAAACCCTAAAGTTGAAAGAGAACCTCATACAAAACCACAAATTTTTCACCTTTTCATTTTTGTGAAACTGTATTTAGAGCAACATAATTCTGATTTGGAGTGCATTTACATCCTAGATTTAGCTTGCATTAACATTGCATTAGGTTTTGCATTGGTTAATTTCCATTCTAGGGTTTCAAATTTGCATTAGTGAAAAACTCATTTAGCTTGCATTATTGCATTTTATTTCATTGAAAAATAATCAAATTCTGCATTTCCATCTCATCCATAGCTCAAGAAACATAAAACACATAAAATTCAATTGAAAAATTCTAAAAATTTTCAAAAAAATCATCATTGGGACTCATTCATCACCTTGGGCGAATCAGTCCCTCTACACATTTTGCATTGCATTTTCTAGCATTTAAACTTCATCTTCTAATTTTTTGTTTGTTGTTTCTACTTTTATGTTTCAATTCCTAGAATTTCAATTATAAGCATTTCATTTTTATTAGCTTACATTGCATTTTCATTCACCCCACATTTAGTATCCTTTGCATGATTGTTTGGTGTCCTATTGCTAATACCATAGTGAGAAGAAGTTTGAGACTCATGTAATCTCACAATAGCACAATCATTGTGGATCTTGGTTTATCTATATCTTCCACTCCTAGTATTGGCTCTAGTACACTAGGCATGGATAACACCCTTAGCAACTCTTTTCCTTCAAGTAGCATGCAAGTTGAACCAAGGAATGATAGTATCCTACAAGAAAACTTAATTTAAATAAATTAGGATTTAGTAAACTTACAACATTAAATACGCCTTGAAAAAATTTCAACTACTACAATTCCTACCATAGAAAACATTCACTACATGCTTGAAAGTGAAGATGGCCTTGATCTTGAGAAAAACATACTTCAAATCTTTGGAAAACATATTCCCTCAACCACTAGTTGTTCTTTTCCCTCAAGAAATGTTACAAGCCAAGGAGAAACTTGCATTCCTCCTCCCACAACAATAACCTCAATACCTACCTATACCACTCCTCAAGTCACAACAACAATGCAACAAGTTAGTAATGTGATTCTTTCTCTGGGTATTCTTGCTAGCATCCCTAGTTCCTATGTGGCATCACAAATTATATCTCCTACATTACCACCCACAATAATTCTATTCACTTGTCCTACAAAAACATATATACCTTCACTACTTTCACTCCCATCTCATAACACAAGCAATGACCCTCTCATAACACAACTTTTCCAAATTTTGTCATCCTTTCAAAAGAAAATTTCCACAATAAACCAAAATCAAAATGGTCCACCTGCATATTATGTCAAAAGTAGTCCATTGTCCTTGGAGATATTGCAAACACTGATGCCACAAAGTGTAGAGGTGCCTAGATTTGAGAAATATGGAGGGAAGGGAGATCATTCTAACCATGTTAATGTCTATACTTCCTTATGTAGTGAATTTGTCCGTGATGAAAAACTTTTGGCAAAACTTTTTTCTAGGTCACTAAAAGATACCACCTTGGAATGGTTCTCTTCTTTATTGAACAACTCAATTTTTTTATTCAATGAAATTGTTGAGTCATTTGTAAACCATTTCCAAGTGCACATGACTCCCAAGATGACCTTGGCCGATTTGATGAGATGCAAGCAAAAAGAGGAAGAAAATACAATTGATTTTATCTAATGCTATCAATTGCTTTATCCCCAAATCGACGTCAAGGTCCTCGACCAACACCTTCAAAATATGTTCTTATAAAACTTGCAAAGTAAGATCCAAGACAATCTTACCATGATGAAATTCCCATCCTTCATGCACTTGTGTACTGTCCTCCTTGATTATCAAAATTCGGTTAGCAATCGAGATACAAAGTCCACTTCTAGCTAAATGGAAAGATCCAAGCCTGCAAACCAAAACAATTCCCAACCTTTTAGAAAACAAAATAAAGGGTTCCTTCAATTTAATCCCCATCATAAAACAACCCAAAATTTCAATAACCAAGTAGCTATTATCAAAGCCACAGTTCCCTTTAACTATGGAGATCCAAAAAGACAATTCACTCCCTTGCCCAATACACTTCATAACACAATGCCCCAACTTTTACAACAAATGATTACCTTGCCTCCCGTCAAAACACCCGATCCTAATAAGCCCTTACCCCCAAGCTTTAAATCAAATTCTTATTGCTATTATCACCAAAAAAAAGGACATGACACGAAACATTGCAAGCATCTTAAACATCTTGTGCAAGACCTCATTGATTCTGACTATCTATCCATTGGAGTTGTTAGTGATCAAGGGAATAAGTCCATTGCCCCTCTGAACCAAAACTTGCAGATTTTTACCAACCCAATTCCTAGACATAATATTTCATTTGTCAAAGCCAGTGAAACTACAAAGAATGATGTGATGAATGTTGATACAAATGACAAAAACAATGATTCTATTCTAAATAATATCAATCCTATAGATGAAATGGTAGGGGTGATAGATGTCATTCATCATAAGAGACGACCTAAGAGTCCTCTTAAAATTTCATTCACCACTAAGGATATAACTAAGCATGCACCCGATGGTCCTCTCTACATAGCCGATCGTATCTATGACAAGCCCACTAATAGGATACTAATAGATCCCGCCTGTGGAGAGAATGTGATCACATAGGAATTATTACTTTTGCATGAACTCTATCAAGATGGATATGATAAACCAAAAGCATGGATTAAGACACATAATGGTTTTGCTTAACCTATGATAGGATGGATCACCTTACCATTGTAGATAGGACCAAAAACATTAGATCTCACATTCTCCATCATCCCGTAGTCAGACCAATTTTGTGTGAAGTTAGGCCACCCATGGCTTTGCTCCATGAAATTCATCCCTTCGATTGTGCATAAATGCTTAAAGTTTACCTTTGATAATGAAGTATTCACTGTTCACCATATCGGATTTAACCCTTTGTCATCCAAAGGAAAATTTTCCTTAGATACCTTTTGGCATGAGCCCATGGAACATATAAAATCATGAGAAGACTTGTTTTTCATATCCTACCAAAAATTCAAAGCAAAGAAAATAACTCAACTATCTCTCTGAAACATGTCCCCATCCAACTCTGAACCTCCCATCCTCCTTTGAACCTCCCATCCTTGACAAAACCATGCTTGAACCTAAAAAATTCCCAAACATCCAAGACCAACCTAAAATAGAAACTTTTCCTACATCCTATAAAAGACCAAGAGATAGTGAAAACAACCCGGACACACCCCCTAGAGTAAAATAGGTATACAAAGTCAAAGAGAAAGTGATTGAACAACCTCTCATGGTTCCTTCCATTCCTCCCCTTAGGGAAGAAAAGAAACCTATGGTTGATCAACCTACTCCTACACAAATGAAACTTGAAAAAAAAAAACAAAAGAAACAAAGGTGCTAAGGAGCATAGGCATAGACATTGTGCCCTTGTTCATAGGTTACACAAAGAATTAAAAAAATAAAATCAAGATCCAAACTTGACTGAGGCAAATCATGATGATTCTACCCTTTCCGTGAAACAAGAAAATCCAATACAACAACTCTCCTGGTTCCTTCCATCCTCCCCTTAGGGAAGAAAAGAAACCTATGGTTGATCAACCTGCTCCTACACAAATGAAACTTGAAAAAAAAACCAAAAGAAATAGATGTGCTAAGGAGCATAGGCATAGACATTGTGCCCTTGCTCATAGGTTACACGAAGAATTAAAAAAATAAAATCAAGATCCAAACTTGACTAAGGAAAATCATGATGATTCTACCCTTTCTGTGAAACAAGAAAATCCAATACAACAACCAAAATAAGAGTTGAACTCTTCCATGGACATTATCCTTCGACCTCCTATTGTTAGTAATTTGGATGGAAATGTCAAGGTTGCTAAAATTGATGAAGAGGTACATAATGAATTGAATACACTATTTTTCTCTTCCATTAGCTTATGAATCTCCTGCAAAGAGTGTTGAACCCTGTGCTTCTCCTATTTCAACACTTGCTTGTGTCCCTTTGGCTAGTTACTTGCCTTCGGTATACAACAAACATGATTGGAAGGCGCATGACTTTCTCATAGGTTGACTCACATTTTCCTTACTAGTCTTTTTCATTATTTATTTTTCATTTTATTTTGTGTGATTGCATGTGCATAATGTGATCCCCCATGATGTTTTGTTTGATGTTTTCTCTCTCTTTATGACATTCCTCTATTTGTACCTTTATTATTCTCTATGTCATGCACCTCTTTCACTTTTTATCTTTATCTTTTTCTCTTTTGTCTTGTGTTTTCCTTTTGGAGAAGATGCAAGGTGTCGAGACATTTGTGTCTCTTTCATGTTGACCCAAAAATATTTATTTTTCCTTTTCATTTTCTATTTTTTCTCTTTTGTCTCATTTTTTTCTTTTGGGGATGATGCAAGGCATTGAGAAATTCATGTCTCTTCCATGTTGACCCAGAAGGTTTTTCTTTATTTTTTCTCTCTTTGTGTCATTCTCCCATTTTTATGTGTATTTAGGGGATGATCATAATTTCAAGCTCTCTAAAAACATTGCAACAAAGAATATAATGACCCCAAATCTATAGATCCCTTATGTGTTTGGTGTTTTCATTTTGGGGGAAACCCTTTCCCTCTCTTTTTATCTTGTATGACAAACTTTACTTAGAAACATATGACTTGGCAAAGGGCTTTCCAAGTTGGCTCTCATGTCTTATTTCTTGTTTACATTTTCATTTTCTACTTTAAATTATTTTCTCACAGTATAGTGTTTAGCATTTTCTTTAAAGTGGGGGCATACATTGGCATTATTCTTTTGCATTTTCCTTTTTTCTCAGTTCTTGGTGGAGTTTTCTTACTTCATACAATGCATTTGTCGCTTTGTGGATGACATTAGGTGTAATGTCCTTCATGAGCATGATCTATCTTAGCATATTGCATTCCTCGTAGTGGCTTGATGTGACATACTACATCCCCTAAGTTTTGAATTCTCTATTCTTTGGTTGGTCCTCTCTTGGAGACATTAGGCACAATGTTCCCTAATTTAAATAACTCGCATGATCTAAGCAAGACTCCTTTGAAAATTTCCTATTTTTTCATTTTGCATTTTTTGATATATGGACACCTTGCATAACATAGCTTGCATGCCTGTAAAGCCATCTGGCTTGTTCATGAGCTCCAAGAAAATGAAGTTTTTCTTGTCTCATGAAGCTCAAAACTCATTTTTTGTGTGGCACCTTATTAAGGTTATCAGGAGGTATAACTTTGGTATGGTTTGAGTGAGAAGCCCAATCTAAGGCATGAATTTTCCCTTAGCCACTTGCATGTGTGTGAGTGCATACTAGCCATGAGTGTATGTTTCTCACCTTATAGGACTTCTCACTCGACGAATAGCCAGGAGTTTTGTTGCCTCAGAGTGAGTATGTGTTTTTTGAACAAATAGCCTAGGTCTAATCCACATCGTGATGGACACATGGTTGAATCTTGATCCGATTCTTTTATTTCACCTTTTCTCTTCTTCATCTTTGGCAGTATATTCCTGTTCCTTGTCATTGTTCTTTATATCATTTGCATGTGTGTTCCTTTGTGCTTATGTTGGTTTGTCATGGGATCTTGATCCTCGGGGCTAGATCACCCCTCTTGATCATTGTCATCTCATCTTGCTAGCATTGGTACATTTGGACCCCTCTTGATGTGTGATTGTCTACTTTAGTGTGAGTTTGAAGCAAGTTTATCCTCTCACTAAAGTGGGGGCTAAATGTAGTGTAGTAAAATCTATCCCTTTGCATTTTTGCACTTGTTTGGGCATTCCTTGTGGATTTTGGCTTAATTTTTCCTTGATTTAGTGTTGTAATGTGGATAACACGTTCACATTAGGTTTGTTAGAAACCAAGATCATATTTGCAAACTAAAAATACCTTCCACTGAAAAGAAAATCAGGAAAAGTAGAGAGGTTGCAAAAGAATGTGCAACATAATACTATTCGAGAGTTCAATAATTACAAGATATGATTTTCTTTATAAAAGAAAAGATGCCTAAACCTAATCTTATCTTGAGCAACAAGATAGCTCAATAAGATAAAGATAAGATCCTAAAACTTAGGAATTAAATATGCCTAAGTAAACTTATGCAAATGTGTAATTAAATATTAATTACACCAACACCCCCCCATAAGTGCAACTTAGGGAGAAGAAGATTATTATGCAAATATGAGTCCCAACAACAAGGCCTGATCAGGTACTCATGTACAAATGCAATGATGAGGTAGAGATGGAAAACCCAGTGGGACAAAACCCCTCTACAATGAGATAACTGCTACAAGAAGCACTGGAAGAACACTGTGGAGTAACACTAGAACCGCAATCCAACAAGCAAGGAAAGATACCTCTGCCTACAAGAAACCAAAATTGGAATCATAATAATGTGATAGCAGACCCGATGCCATGGAACACTGGAAAACTCACAAACTGGAACAACCTTGGAATCTGTGAAGCAATAGTAGATGAGATGATGACAGAATCTGGAAGCCGTGTATCTCGATGTCAATGCCAAACTGTGACTAAAACTCTTCCATGGGAAGGAGTTCCAACAAGACTCTGGAACATTAACCATAAAAACATGGCCCTCAAATTGAGATGGATCTAATGTGGATCATTAACCATAGGCTCTCAATCTAAAGTGTGAACCGATGAATCGGATATGTGTCAAGGAATAGCAAAAATGTGGCCAAAAGAAACTAGGAAACCAGATAACCCATACGAGCTGCCAACAAATCAAAATGGATATGCAGATGAAAATGAAAAATACAGTCTAATCAGATTTATTATGCAAGAAACCCCCCTGATGGAACTTTATCTCAGTTTGTTTATTACAATAACCCAACGATTGTAAAAGGAGAGAATCCTAAACATGCACAAATAGAAAATAACATGATGTGGTACTTAAATGAAGTACGGATATACAGGTTTCACTTTTCCAACTGCCAAAACATCCAAGCAATCTTCAAAACACCCATCGGGACAAATCTTGAATAATGAAAAACTTGGGATAGATACAAAAAAAAATTTCATAGATAGAAATATATAGCTCCTCAATACCTTTCCAACGCCACAAAGAGGACGAAAATCAGAGATCGTGGCAAAAAGTTATGAGCTCAGAAGTCCAAAATAAACATCTGACTTCAAACAGAAAAAATAGTAGATAAACAATAAAATTATGAAAAATAACCTATACCACTAGAAAGTTCTCAGAACCAACTTTTCGACGCTATTTCGTTTTCGAAAATCTGAGTTCGAATGCAAAAGTTATGCCCAAAATACCAAAACCTACTCCAAAAAGGTTTGGAGTTAAGCCTGGCGGCTAGGCTAACCGCTAGCATTAACCACTAGTAGTTAATCACTAGCGATTAACCGACAGCAACATCCATTAACTCTGGTTTTTTAAAAAAAATATTGGATTGCGTGCGTACAAGGCCGTACAACCCAGAAATGAAAAAAAATTACCTCTGGGAGTGACTGTGTCTGATTTTGATGATTTGACAATCAATTTTGGGGTTTTTGGGTGCTCTAAACACAATGGTGAGGTCCGTTTGGGCTGAAAATGCTCCAAAATTTTAGGCATGCTCTAGATCTGGAAACCCTCATAAACTTCAAATCCTCGTAGATCTGACAAACGGAGGTCTTTTTTGATGAAACAAAAGGAAAACCTGACTGTTCCGCCAGCTTTGGATTCAGTGGAATACTCAGATCTAATCCAAAATGCTTCATAAATAAGCTCAAGGCATGAAACCCTCGAGGAACCCCGAATGTGCTCTGCAATGATTTTCTCAAAAATCTAAGAAGGGGCTGCAAATCAAGGCTCTGATACCATGTTAGAAACCAAGATCAGATTTGCAAACTGAAAATACTTTCCACAAAAGAGAAAATCAGAAAAAGCAGAGAGGTTGCAAAAGAATGTGCAACATAATATTATTCGAGAGTTCAATAATTACAAGATATGATTTTCTTTATAAAAGCAAAGATGCCTAAACCTAATCTTATCTTGAGCAACAAGATAGCTCGATAAGATAAAGATAAGATCCTAAAACTTAGGAATTAAATATGCCTAAGTAAACTTATGCAAATGTGTAATTAAATATTAATTACACCAACAAGGTCTTCGAACCTTGTGAACTAATAGAATATAGTGGCACCTTGCTACAGTGTTGTGAAGTGTTCTAACACACTTTAACACTTTTCTAGGGTTTTATCAATTAACCAAGCATAAAAAACATAATTTTAATCAAAATAAACCTTAATCTTTCCTTATTTGGAGTGTTGTAAAGTGTTGTAACTCACTTTCATATTTCTCTAGGCTGTTAATTAATAATTGGGCTTTCTTATGCTTTAATTGGCCCTATTTTACATCCACAAGCCTCATTTATTGCATCTTTTCAAGAATAATCCTGACACCAATCAGTAACCAATCATAATTCACGTGTCCCTGACTTGTGTGGCCCATATTTAGTGTCTGGGAGTCATTCGCCACCTTGGGCAAATGGGTTCCACCTGGATCTTTTGGCCCCGAACCAATTTTTACACATTTCTAAGCACTTTTCATTTTTGGTCCCATACATTATGTCTGATGGGACTCATTTTCCACCTTGGTTGAATGAGTCTCATGTGACCAAAAATCATATTTAATTCAATGTTTTGGTAGTATTTTATTCTCCTAGATCTAATGTTGGCTTGTAGTGTTGTAATTTTGAGAATTCTTGCATAATTGAGCATAAATACATGGTTCTTCTACTCATATTCAAAACATAGCATTCAAGAGAGTTCACAAGAGTATTTGAGCATTCACAAGAGCATTCAAGGGTAGATTATCAAACATTTTAGAGCATTCTTGATGCAGGAGCATCCAGTGGTGTAAGGGCAATCTTGCATCACCCAAAAATAGTTAAATTTCAAGTGTCTCAATTTTTAGATTTTTTTACATTTTTGGATACCCTTTTCGTCATAATGAAATTCCCAATTTACAATTTTTATTTTATATTCCTAGGTGGAAAGATATTAAAGTTTTAGTTTCCCAGACTTGCACTTGAAACTCTTCTGAGTTAGATTTGAGGCACTTAGATTAACCAGAACGGCCCCAAAACTTGCCAAAATTGGTATAGACAATTTTAAGCACGTTCTTTACTTCGAGACCTTTCCAACGAATCAAACGGTTCACGAATCGGAGTCCCGGATCAAAAGTTATGGCCTCAGAAAGTTGGTGCACTTTCTAGAAGATATAATTGCAAATGCTCTTTTGAAATTTGAACTTCATGTTGTAAATTTTTGGTGCCAAACTGCCTAAACTCAAATTTGAATGTATTTTTGGCTCCAAACTAATGAGGAGCTCTATTTATGGGCAGGTTTCTAATTTTTAAGTAACTTTTTGGGGACAAGCTTGCATATTGCGAAAGGGTTATTCTGTAGCTTTCTGTAACTTGCATGTGTTGTAGAACTTGGGGATCAAAATCCTCTGCATGTAAGAAGCTCCATTTTTTGGATAATAAAATTTTTCTCTTATTTTTGGGTTATTTTTTGTGTCTCCGGTTGTGCCCTCATCAAGTGGTATCAGAGCGGGTTTTCTTGAGTGTGTGGATAGATCGCCGACTGTGAGGCAGTTCGCACCAGGACCATGGTTGTGGGTCGAGGTTAAGAAAGATGCCTCCAAGAGTGATGCCTGGTAGGTATGGTGGTGCCAGAGGTGGTCAAGGCAGCAAAAATGTTGGTGGAAGAGATGCACTAGCAGCCCTCCAGAGACAGATTGATGCATTACAAGAGCAGTTGAGAAGAGGGTTAAACCCGAGGGAGGAAAGTGAGGATGAAGGAGAGGAAGAAGGTTCAAATGTAGAAGAGGAAGAAGAAGCAATTGATCAAGACCAAATGTGGCTAATAAGGGTCATTTCAAAGATCGGGAAAAGACCTAGAGCAGAAGTCCCCAGTTATTCCGAAGTGAACCCAAAAGAGTTGATCAACTAGATCAACGAGCTAGAAGAATATTTTGAGTATGAAGAAATAGAGGACCAGATCGGGTTAAGTTTGCAAAAATGAAGCTAAAGGGCCATGCCAGTAAAGAGGTCCAGTTGGAAAGAAATTGAAGAGAAAAAGGAAAGATCACTAGATGGGATAGCATGGTAGAGAAACTAAAGAAGCAGTTCATACCAGTGGACTACGAGTTAGATCTGTTGAAGAAATTGCAAGGGTTGAAGCAAAGAAGCAGATTTTTGAAAGAATATACTGAAGATTTTCATAAGATAATCATCAAAACGGGTCACACAGAAGCCAATAAGGAGAAGGTAGCCTGATATCTTAATGGGTTACGACCGAGCATTCAGGAGGAGTTAAGCCTAGTTAGAATGACCACCATTGAGGATGTGTATCAGTTTGCTCTGAAGGTGGAAGAGAAGCTAAACAAAAAAATTGATGGAAAGCAAAAAGGATAAGGAGGTCAAAGCGAAAGGGGCAATGGAAGACCTTCAAGAATCCAAAATGATGATGAAAAGAAAAGTGAAGATGTGGGTACCAGCCGAAGCCAAAGGAATGACAACTTCTACTGCCCTTGAGATCAAAACAGTGGTGATCAAAGAGGTAGAGGACGAGGGAGATATGGACAAGGATCTAGAAGAGGTGGTTTCAAAGGAACATGTTTCCAGTGTGGTGAAGAAGGGCATCGAGCCTATGAATGTCCACAACACTAAGGAAGGGTAGACAAAAGGCTAGAAGGTCATGGAAGGGTTGCACATGCAGATGAGGAGGCCCAATCTGAACATTCAGATGATGCTAAAAGAGGAGAAGCCCTAGTGATTAGGAGAGCCCTGGTGACTGAGGAAAAGGAACCAAAACAGAGGAAGAATTTGTTTTGCACAAGGTGCAAGTGTGAAGGAAAATGTTGTCATGTCATTATTAATGGTGGAATCATCGATAATCTGGTGTCAGAGGAGATGGTCACAAAGTTGAAGCTGAAGAGGGAAAGGCACCCGCATCCATATGAGATTGCCTGGTTGCAGAAAGACCACAAAGTTTTGGTCAATGAGAAGTGCTTAGTAAAGTTCAAGATCGGGAGCTACCATAATGAGGTACTTTGTGATATCATCCCCATGGATGCATGTCACATGTTGTTGGGGAGGTTGTGGCAGTTCGATAGGCGAGCTATACATGATGGCCATGCAAACACATATTCCTTGACAAAGGATGGGGTTCGTCACAAGTTGAAACCCCTAAATGAGACCGAAGAAAAGGTATGCAGTAGTGCTAGAATTTGTTATGTAGATGGAAGAAATTTTTTAGAAGGCATGAAGCATGAGCATGCGTGTTATGCATTGATTCCTAGAGTGAGTAAGGAGGATAGTGAGAAGGTTCCAGAAGAAGTTTTTGGGATGTTGGATGAGTTTTAGGATATTGTTTTTGATAATGTACCTGAGGGTTTACCACCAGTAACGAAGATTAGTCATCAGATTGACTTGACTCCTAGAGCCAGTTTTCCAAATAAGGTAGCTCATAGAATGACTCCAGTAGAAAATGAGGAGTTCAACAGACAAGTTCAAGAGTTGTTGAGAAAGGGTTTGATATAGGAGAGTTTGAGTCCATGTGTAGTACCTACAGTACTAGCACCAAAGAAGGATGGGATGTGGAGGATGTGTACAGATTCCTTAGCCATAAACAAGATAACAATCAAGTACAGATTTCCCCTGCCAAGGATGGATGACCTAATGGACTATTTGAGTGGAGCTTAGTACTTCACAAAGATTGATCTAAAGAGTGGATATCACCAGATCCAGATTCGAGAGGGAGATGAATGGAAGACTGCCTTCAAGACCAAAGAGGGTTTGTATGAGTGGTTAGTCATACCTTTTGGGCTAACCAATGCACCGAGCACATTCATGTGGCTCATGAACGAGGTACTAAAAGAATTTCTAGGAAGTTTTGTTATTGTGTATTTAGATGATATTTTGATTTTCAGTAAGACATTGGATGAGCATCTGATGCATATTTGGAGAACCTTTGAGAAGTTAAGAGAAGAGAAATTGTTGATTAATCTAAAGAAGTGCAGTTTTGTGAAGAGGGAGTTAGTGTACTTGGGGTTTATTGTCTCAGCAGAAGGTCTCAAGATGGACCCAGAGAAGGTGAAGGCTATTCTGGAATGGCCTACCCTAAGAAATGCTACCGAGGTGAGATCCTTCCATGGTTTGGCTAGTTTTTATAGAAACTTCATTAGAAACTTCAGTAGTATTTGTGGACCCCTAACTAAAACAATGAGAGGGGATAGAAAAGAATTCAAGTGGAGCACTGGGGTGGCAAAAAGTTTTGAACTGTTGAAGCAGAAGGTGACAGAGCAACCTGTTCTAGCCCTCCCATATTTCAACAAGGTGTTTCAAGTGGATTGTGATGTCAGTGGTTATGCCATTGGAGCAGTGTTGAGCCAAGAAGGTAAGCCCATTACCTATTTTAGTGAAAAGTTAAATAATGCCAAGAGAAAGTATTCTATATATGATCATGAATTTTATGTGATAGTTCAAGCATTAAAGAAATGGAGACATTATTTGTTGCTGAAGGAATTTGTTCTATATACTGATCATCAGGCCTTGTAGTACATAAATAGTCAGGGAAAATTAAATCAGAGGCATATGAAATGGGTAGAATTTTTGCAGAGTTATGCCTTTGTTTTGAAACATAGGAGTGGGAAGTCAAATAAGGTTGCAGATGCCTTAAGTAGGAGGCATACATTGATGACAAAGATGCAGATTGAAGTGGTTGGGTTCAATTAACTCAAGACACTATATGTAGAAGATCTTGATTTTGCAGAGGCTTGGAAAGCTTGCAAGGAACCTATTACAGTGGATAGGACAAGGTGGCTGGATTTTATAATCCAGGATGGCATGTTATTTAAGGGAAGTCAATTGTGTATCCTGAGGAGTTCCATGAGGGAGAACCTAATAAATCAGAAGCATAGTGGAGGAATGGCAGGACATTTTGATCGGGAAAAGACCATTTCCATTATCAGTGAGCATTATTATTGGCCTCAGTTGTCACAAGATGTGAAGAAGTTTGTACAAAGCTGCAGGGTATGTTAGATGGCTAAAGGAGTGAGTTAGAATATAGGCTTATATCAGCCCTTACCTGTACCAAAGAGGCCATGGGAGGATATAAGTGTGGAATTTGTTCTTGGTTTTCCAAGGACACAAAGAGGGAATGATTCAGTCTTTGTGGTGGTTGATAGGTTTTCAAAGATGGCACATTTAATTCCATGTCAGAAGACCCATGATGCAATCCACGTTGCTGACTTGTTCTTCAAAGAGGTGGTGACGCTACATGGCCTGCCAAAGAGTATTGTTTTAGATCATGACAAGAAATTTGTGGGATACCTTTGGAGGACTTTGTGGAAGAAGCTGAAGACAGAGTTGAAGTTCAGTTCTACACACCATCCACAAACAGATGGGTAGACAGAGGTTGTTAACAGGAGTCTGGGTAACCTACTGAGATGTTTGGTAGGAGATAAACCCAAGGGATGGGACTTGATCTTACCCCAGGAAGAATTTTCTTACAACAATTCTGTCAACAGAAGCACTGGTAGATCACCATTTTAGATTGTGTATGGAGGTAGCCCTAGAATAGCTCTAGAATTGAGGAAGATGGACCAAGGGAAGAAAATAAGTGTTGAAGCCGCAGATTTTGCAGAACACATCAAGGATATACATGAGAAGGTAAGAGAACATATTAACAAGATGAATATGCAGTATAAGGCTAAGGCATATCAAAAGAGGAGGTATAAGGAGTTTCTGTAGCGCTCGAAAAATTAAGAGTGTTTTCAATTCGTTCAATCAGTATAAAAGGGAAATTAAGAGTATTTTCAATTTGTTCAAATCAGTATAAAAAGATTTCCAAGTAATCAACATTGTTCATAAAACTTCCAAAATGAGCTCAATAAAAGAGAATTTAAATTGCATTTCATGTATAATAATAATATCAATGTAATGTATCAGGATTATACAAAGCATAAGTATTTCAATGACTTTTCTCATATACATATATTCAACCATACTTGGAAGAAATCAACAATTCCAATAGAAACATCTTTTCTATGCTAAGTCATAAAATTTTAATTCCTCAAAGCAAGGTTACATTAGATACTTTCAAATCATACTTCTATTTCAAGTTTCAACAAAGAATGTCAAATACATATACATTTACAATGGGGCTTCACAAGCCAATCCTGAATAATACACAAGTACATCAATAGCAAATAAAACACGGAACCACCAACTGCCGTGACACCATCGGTCTGCTTGCGAGCTGAGGCCAAGAGTGTGATTCAGGCGCCTTTTCCGCCCAACCACGAAGTACATTACTTCCCCGGGTTCCTTCCTAACTAGAAGGAATCCCCGGCCCTGCATAAAGGAGCCTAGCAACCCGAAACAGTAAAACAAGAGGGAACTCTTGATGCATGCCTGGTGCCTATATGCATTTCTAACATGAGAAAAACACATTTCTTGCAACAGGAGGTGGCAGAGACTCAAATACATATATGTTTCTAGGCTTTTAAAACAAACCCATCTATTTCAATGGTACAAGTACTTGGCCAAGCATAAATAATACAAGTAAATGGTAGTTTAGAAAAGGTAATACTACCATCTCTGTTGGTCCACCTTCGGCACCCTGTCCCGGAAGTTACCAAAAGTAAAGTATGAATAAATATCAAAGCAGAAAGTTGTGCATTTTCTTACATGTTTCATGCATTCAATTGATTCTAATAAAAGAATTTCAAATGTGAATTTTCAGATCATCCTTTGAAAGAAAAATTGTAAATTCAGTAGTAAGATTTTGTTTACTCTTTTGTAAGTAATCCTTTTCTGATTTGGAAAAAGGTTATGTTTTTAAAGAAGAACATGTATGTCATAATACTATCAGTGCACTAAAAGATTTAATTAATTTGTTTGAGTGAAACAGTGTTTTCTGATTTCAGTATGTACTTCTATTCTTTCCAAGTGTAGGCTGACTGATAGTGTAATTCCCAATTTTAATACAGGTTTCAGAGTATTAGTAATATACTGAAACAGTGTAATTTGTTCAGAATATCAGAGGTTTGAAAGATAATCTTGCATTCAAATTTTATGTTGTATTCCTTTACTCAGGATTGTACTTCTGTATGTAATTATATGACAAAGTAATCAAGAAGATTTTCAGTTTACATGGTTCCTCAGAGATATTTATGTTCTTGTTCCAGGTTTAACATTTCTGAGATATTTGTGTATATTTAACAGAGATCATATCATTTTCTGGAAATGGTTTTCCTATTCAAACTTGCATTTTGGTAAATATATGCATGGATATATATATATATAAGTGTATATGTATATATATATATGTGTGTGTGTGTGTGTAAAAATTCATATACAGCTGCGTGTAAATTTTGAAGAAAGAAATATTATTTTTTTTATAACTGTTCAAAGTTCTCTAGCCGTGCACATAGAATATAAACATTTTTCAAGGTTTCCTTATTGGCGTTGAGCAACATAAGGGCGCAGGAAGCCCTTGCCCCTCCCATGGGGAGGGGGTGGGCTGTGAGGGGCTCGCGCCTCCTCCACAGGCCGCGGCCTGTGGAGGGCGTGAGCCTCCCACAGTGCCGCGTCCTTCCCATGGGGAGGACAAGGGATTAAATCCCTTTCCTTATTCTTATGTATAACAATTTCAAAACTCAAAATAAAGAAGACATTTTGCCCAGTATATATTGCATTCGAATTTATCTCAAAGGCATTTTGAATTTATTTTAGAGGATAGAGTTTTATGCAGAAATTATATGCATATATATATATATGTATATATGCACGGGAATTCAGATTCCTGTGCATATATATATGTTTATGTCTATTTCCAGTTATAATTGAGAGCAGTTTAATAAATTGCAATTTTTGCAACAAACTGAAACCCTAATTCTGGAAGAAAAGATTGGGTATTCTATTTGCAACAATGAGAAGTAAGCTATTACCCAGATTCAAAAATAAAATTGGAAAAGATTTCTTAGTTGTCTGTAATCATATCATGGAATGATGCATTTTATTTCTTCAATTTCCTTACTGCAATTTTAAACTAAATGAAGGCAAAGTATGAAAAGAACCTAGCAATTTTCTCCAGTGCAGATGCCCAGTAATACCTTCTTGTCACCTCTTTCCAAAGCTCTCAGATATGTCTGAATGAATGTTCTCTTTTCTCTCTTAAAGCTTTATTCCTCTTTTCGAGGATCATGCAGAGTATTTCCAGATGACAGATAAATTTCTCATGCAAATTCTAAAGATTGCCACATGCCAACAGCATTGTTGGTTTTAAGGAAAATTTTCCAGAGCCCAAAGTTCTCTCAGGCTGTTCATTCCTCTTCATTTTGGAAAAATAATCATATGCAAACAGAATTATTTCCACTTTATACTAACCAATTATTTCATTATATGCAAACATAACATTTTCACTTTATTATTTGTTTTTAATTTCCTATATATATATATATATTTTTATTTAAACTCGGATTTTCCTTCTTTTTTTTTTTTATTACACAAAAATAAATGGGATAAAATAAAATAAACCATATTCTTTTCACAATTTTTATGGTTAATTAAACTATATTTTAATTTTTCTATGCTAATCAATTTCAAACAATCACATTGAAAACAGACATGACCTAATGCAGCTACATGATTTTAAGTGGTATGTGCGTGATCGAGAGCTTCTCCTCTTTTACCCTGTCGAGAAGCTAACCTTCTTTTCCTCAATCACACTCTTGGCCTTCGATCACCTGCAACTCAAATGCACTCAGGCGTGCAAAAATGAAAGTGTATTAGTAACCAATATAGAAATATAAATTTAAGCAATAATTAAATCTACACTCCTATTTTGTATCATTTTAAAATAAAATGCACTCATAATTCTGAAAGAAAACAATTATTTTCCTACATTCCATACACCAAAGCATTGTATTATATTATATTGCTCTAACACGTATCATAATTTATATATTAAATCCCACAAAGTCATGGTCAAAACAGCATCAAAGTCTGAGACGTGACATCCTTCCCCACTTGGAAGAGACATCGTCTCGATGTCTAAAATTAAATCCACACAATAGAGTTTGAAGTATCAGTGTATCATAGTCACAATATGCATAAAAAGAAAAGTAAGCTATAACCTCAAATGAGGAAAAGATCTGTTAATGTCATCTGTATTTTCCTAGGTGGTATTATCCATCGAATATTGGTCCCACTGGACCTTGCACTCCACAATATCATGGTTCCACAACTTAACGTTGCGCCTCCCAGAATCCTGGTGGGCTCCGCTAACACCACCCCTGAATCCTGCTAAGTGTGCCAGTCATGCATACCACACATATGGTATTACTACCATTCAATTATATCCAAGTAACAAATAGCTCTTGCACCAGAGCTTACAAGAATAATATCACATCTTTCGAGCTTAAGAATTTATTCACTCTCATTAGTATAAGTATAGAGAACATTTCTCGTTCAAGCATAAGTATTAGTATAGTTAAGGAAACAATTTTCTATGCTATGAGTACAAACACCCATACAGAAGTGTCATTGCACAAAGCATGAGAAGTGCATTATTGCACAAGCACCATTCTCATATAATACACATGTAAGTACCTTTACTAAAGGAAAAACAATCAGGCATACATGATCCACCCTATCAATCCTTCATACCTTGTTTGCAAGACAAGTCGAGAAAACTTATCTAAACATCCTTACCATTGAAGGCCCCTTAAGGCATCTCAATTTTTTGTTCTTCAAAAATTCTCGTGGATTCTACAAGACCCATACCCTCAATCATCAACTTTCCCAAAGTCTAGTACCATAATGAACATTCTTTCCTTTAAAACATCCCTTCTTAGGTTTCCTGCCTTCGAGAAGGCTCAACCAAGATTATCTATTATTATCCATTTTATTTACTTCACATATAAATTACAAATAGAAAAACAATTGCAAAGGTGCTCCAACGAGGTCCAAACTAACCATCGTGCACACCGACTATACTGAGACTAGGTCACTTGCAATCCATTCCTTTGACAATTCTGATTTTTGAACTTTCTCTTCTTATATTTAGTGCCCTTTATCTTCCTTTGAATTATACTTCATTTATTTCATCTTTTACATCTTACTTATTATTTATTCCTTAATCAATCCTTATTTTACTTCCATTACCAACTATTGGTTTCTTCTAGTTTAGAATACCTTTTTGTAACTTCCTTATCCATTTTTAGTTCTACAACACTTTTATTATCCCCTTTTTTTTAATAATACATTCTATATATCAAACTTCAATCAACATTTCCAATCTTACCTTTTTCTTCTCATTCCACGCTATTCTTCTTGTCTCAAGGGTTTCTCCTTCCTTTTGACTTCCATTACTATTATATTGTCATTTTAGTCTTTCATTCTTCCATTCAAACTTTATGTTACCACAACATCTTACATTTTATTAATTAATACATAGCTATGAGGAATTTCCATTCCTATGCCCTTATCCATCCTAAATTATCTTCTTATGATCTAACAATACATGTTGCCAAAGTGTTTCTTTGCTCTACCCTTTCACCACCTGCAACATCTCCTTACTTTCCATTTGTGTTCCATTACATCCACCTTAATTGAAGCTTACTACACAACCACTTTGCTTTCTTAACTAACATCCTCCTACCACTACCTATTATATCAACATACCAAAACAAGTTTTTCTCAAAACTCAAGGGATATACTTAGGAATCAATCCATAAAGAATGTTCTCAAATTTCCTTTGTACTATCAAGACACGGTGTCCTCTCATATAGTAATACCAACAAGATATACAAAAATAATAGGCCCATAGCAACACTAGTGTTCAAAACTTTTCTATTCTTTCAAAATTAAATACTTGTATCAGACAACGTATTAAGGAATTCAATCTATCGTAATTCTATCAACATACATACCAGGAACTGAAGCACTCTCTGTATTATACCCCCTCAAAAAATCTATCAGAGGTCCATCATGGACATGATAGAGCACATAACATGAAACTTGACCATCAATTTAAAACATTCAGGCATAGCCACCATTTAGAAAAATTAAATCAAATCCAAGGAAAAGAAAAGTCGATTTCAACAATAAGGCATAAAATGTGCACCATTTCAACAATAATTCACACATGACCATAATGGTCGCAAGATAAATAAGTATCAAAATTTTGATGGCTATACTTACTCGTGCCCATAAATAAAAATTCAACTTTGGCCTACACGCCATTCAATAAATTGAACAAAAACAATAAAATAAATAAGTAAATAAATAAATAAGATATCAATTTCTTCAAGTTACATAACATATGAACTGTGTGACTAACTCTAGTCATCAGAGAGGGAGTACAATACCCAACCATACTTGGGCTTCAAAATCCGAGGTAAGTAAGAGAGCACATTCAATCATAGTGTACAATGAGTCATCTAAGACCCAGTCACACAAAACAAGAGATCCATTCTACTTCATCATCCAACATTGTTGAAGATGCCAAACAACAAAAATTTGCATTCCTTTCAAGGGAATTTCAATCGCCACGTAATGACACACATGGTCAAACACTAGGGAACATCCACAACCCAAGGTATCCAAATGCTTCATTCACAATGAAAAGCAATTACCAATTCCCACTTTATAGATATACACCATTCATATGGATAACGCATTACTACAACATTCACACATTAATTACCTAAATTTCTCATTCGCACAATTAAATATGCCAAAACACACACACATGGGATATGAAAACAAAAATTATTCAAGTGTGCCACTCACACAAGGTAAGTATACCATCTCTAACATAATATGAAGAACAAGCTTGAGCGCTTTACTCGCACTAACTATAGACAATCATAAGTGCATTACTCACATATTATACATGTATATATATGCAAAGTGCCTAACTCACACGATGCATTACTCACACATTGTACATGTATATATGCAAAGTGCCTAACTCACACGATGCATTCCTCACACCAGATATGAATCACACAAGAGTGCATTACTCGCACAATATATGCAAAGTGCATATTCATAAATATATCATTTATATAAATCTAGCATATAGGACTCATAAGGTCTCATAAGTTCAAAACTCATGCCCTGTCAATAAGGCTGACAATGATAACTTATTTGAACAAATTTTTTCTCCTAGGACCATATCAAAGACTCCTAAGGAGGCTTAACTTGTATTTACTAAAGATCACAAGGATCATACACACATCCCGATTAGGAACAAACATCACCTAAAAATCAGCTTACTCATAATCAAATACCTTTACCATTGCAGACATCCTTCTTGGATTCTCTTCTTCCTTAAAGCATCATCTAATGTTTAAACCATTAATGGTCGTAGGTGATTGTTCTTTCTACTTGTCTTAATATATGCATATTTTATTTTTACCTCTAGTAACCTTGTAACTTAACTTTTTAGATCATAGTCATTCACTCTTTATGTCCTCAAAGAGACCTCGTTTCTCAATATTTCTCTATTCTACATCATCACTTCACGGGTTGTCATCATGTCTTAGCCATCTTGGCTCAGATATATCCATCACAATATCTCAACCCTTTTTAAAGGTACAATCTCCAATCCTTGCTTCGACCATGACATTTTCCTACTAAGGATTCTTTTGAAAATGCCACTAAACTGATGAGTACTCTCAACTAATATAGTCATACCATGTCTAATCTTCTTGGTTCTCAACTTAAACATCCAAGACTCATTGAGGTTCCAACCCATCAAAGAAATCTTTGACCCAAGATAGGGTGTTAATTCACTCGATACTCTTAGAAATTTAGGTCATCAACAGGTTCACATTGCAACCTATAGCATAGAAGTCTTAAGGTCTGAGTGTTGAACCTATGGCTTTGATACCAAGTTGTAGCACTCAGAAAATTAAGAGTGTTTTCAATTCATTCAATCAGTATAAAAGGGAAATTAAGAGTATTTTCAATTTGTTCAAATCAGTATAAAAAGATTTCCAAGTAATCAACATTGTTCATAAAACTTCCAAAATGAGCTCAATAAAAGAGAATTTAAATTGCATTTCATGTATAATAATAATATCAATGTAATGTATCAGGATTATACAAAGCATAAGTATTTCAATGAATTTTCTCATATACATATATTCAACCATACTTGGAAGAAATCAACAATTCCAATAGAAACATCTTTTCTATGCTAAGTCATAAAACTTTAATTCCTCAAAGCAAGGTTACATTAGATACTTTCAAATCATACTTCTATTTCAAGTTTCAACAAAGAATGTCAAATACATATACATTTACAATGGGGCTTCACAAGCCAATCCTGAATAATACACAAGTACATCAATAGCAAATAAAACTCGGAACCACCAACCGCTGTGACACCATCGGTCTGCTTGCGAGCTGGGGCCAAGAGTGTGATTCAGGCGCCTTTTCTGCCCAACCATGAAGTACATGACTTCCCCGGGTTCCTTCCTAACTCGAAGGAATCCCCGGCCCTGCATAAAGGAGCCTAGCAACCCAAAACAGTAAAATAGGAGGGAACTCTCGATGCATGTCTGGTACCTATATGCATTTCTAACATGAGAAAAACACATTTCTTGCAACAGGAGGTGGCAGAGACTCAAATACATATATGTTTCTAGGCTTTTAAAAAAAACCCATCTATTTCAATGGTACAAGTGCTTGGCCAAGCATAAATAATACAAGTAAATGGTAGTTTAGAAAAGGTAATACTACCATCTCTGTTGGTCCACCTTCGGCACCCTATCCCGGAAGTTACCAAAAGTAAAGTATGAATAAATATCAAAGCAGAAAGTTGTGTATTTTCTTACATGTTTCATGCATTCAATTGATTCTAATAAAAGAATTTCAAATGTGAATTTTCAGATCATCCTTTGAAAGAAAAATTGTAAATTCAGTAGTAAGATTCCATTTACTCTTTTGTAAGTAATCCTTTTCTGATTTGGAAAAAGGTTATGTTTTTAAAGAAGAACATGTATGTCATAATACTATCAGTGCACTAAAAGATTTAATTAATTTGTTTGAATGAAACAGTGTTTTTTGATTTCAGTATGTACTTCTATTCTTTCCAAGTTCAGGCTGACTGATAGTGTAATTCCCAATTTTAATACAGGTTTCAGAGTATTAGTAATATACTGAAATAGTGCAATTTGTTCAGAATATCAGAGGTTTGAAAGATAATCTTGCATTCAAATTTTATGTTGTATTCCTTTACTCAGGATTGTACTTCTATATGTAAGTATATGACAAAGTAATCAAGAAGATTTTTAGTTTACATGGTTCCTCAGAGATATTTTTGTTCTTGTTCCAGGTTTAACATTTCTGAGATATTTGTGTATATTTAATAGAGATCATATCATTTTCTGGAAATGGTTTTCCTATTCAAACTTGCATTTTGGTAAATATATGCATGGATATATATATATATATAAATATATATATATATATATATATATATATATGTATACATATACAACTAAGTGTATATGTATATATATGTGTGTGTGTGTGTAAAAATTCATATACAGCTGCGTGTAAATTTTGAAGAAAGAAATACTACTTTTTTTAATAACTGTTCAAAGTTCTCTGGCCGTGCACACAGAATATAAACATTTTCAGCGTTTCCTTACTGGCGTTGAGCAACATAAGGGCGCAGGAAGCCCTTGCCCCTCCCATGGGGAGGGGGCGGGCTATGAGGGGCTTGCGCCTCCTCCATAGGCCGTGGCCTGTGGAGGGCGCGAGCCTCCCACAGTGCCGCGTCCTTCCCATGGGGAGGACAAGGGATTAAATCCCTTTCCTTATTCCTGTGTATAACAATTTCAAAACTCAAAATAAAGAAGACATTTTGCCCAGTATATACTGCATTCGAATTTATCTCAAAGGCATTTTGAATTTATTTTAGAGGACAGAGTTTTATGCAGAAATTATATGCATATATATATATATATGTATATATGCACGGGAATTCAGATTCTTGTGCATATATATATGTTTATGTCTATTTCCAGTTATAATTGAGAGTAGTTTAATAAATTGCAGTTTTTGCAACAGACTGAAACCCTAATTCTGGAAGAAAAGATTGGGTATTCTATTTGCAACAATGAGAAGTAAGCTATTACCCAGATTCAAAAATAAAATTGGAAAAGATTTCTCAGTTGTCTGTAATCATATCATGGAATGATGCATTTTATTCCTTCAATTTCCTTACTGCAATTTTAAACTAAATGAAGGCAAAGTATGAAAAGAACCTGGCAATTTTCTCTAGTGCAGATGCCCAGTAATACCTTCTTGTCGCCTCTTTCCAAAGCTCTCGGATATGTCTGAATGAATGTTCTCTTTTCTCTCTTAAAGCTTTATTCCTCTTTTCGAAGATCATGCAGAGTATTTCTAGATGACAGATAAATTTCTCATGCAAATTCTAAAGATTGCCACATGCCAACAACATTGTTGGTTTTAAGGAAAATTTTCCAGAGCCCAAAGTTCTCTCGGGCTATTCATTCCTCTTCATTTTGGAAAAATAATCATATGCAAACAGAATTATTTCCACTTTATACTAACCAATTATTTCATTATATGCAAACATAACATTTTCACTTTATTATTTATTTTTAATTTCCTATATATATATATATATATTTTTTTTTTTATTTAAACTCAGATTTTCCTTCTTCTTCTTTTTTATTGCACAAAAATAAATGGGATAAAATAAAATAAACCATATTCTTTTCACAATTTTTATGGTTAATTAAACTATATTTTAATTTTGCTATGCTAATCAATTTCAAACAATCACATTGAAAACAGACATGACATAATGCAGCTACATGATTTTAAGTGGTGTGTGCGTGATCGAGAGCTTCTCCTCTTTTACCCTGTCGAGAAGCTAACCTTCTTTTCCTCAATCACACTCTTGGCCTTCGATCACCTGCAACTCAAATGCACTCAAGCGTGCAAAAACGAAAGTGTATTAGTAACCAATATAGAAATATAAATTTAAGCAATAATTAAATCTACACTCCTATTTTGTATCATTTTAAAATAAAATGCACTCATAATTCTGAAAGAAAACAATTATTTTCCTACATTCCATACACCAAAGCATTGTATTATATTATATTGCTCTAACACGTATCATAATTCATATATTAAATCCCACAAAGTCATGGTCAAAACAGCATCAAAGTCTGAGACGTGACAGTTTCAAATTGGTGATGAAGTGATGCTCCACTTGAGGAAAGAAAGGTTTCCAGTAGGAACATATAACAAATTGAAGATGAAGAAGTTTGGTCCCTGTAAAATTTTGAAGAGGCATGATTCAGGGAATGCATATGAGGTAGAGTTTTCGGATGGATTCAACATTTCCCCTATGTTCAACATTTCAAATTTGACAGAGTATTATGAAGGTGGCGTAGAGGAAGTACCAATGATGGAACAATGTGGGATTCCAGCACCTACTTCAAAAAAGGAGGAGATTGAAGAAATCCTGGATAGTCGTGTGGGAAGGAGTACCAGGAACAGGCAGTATGAAGAATATCTAGTGAAATGGAAAGGAAGGCCTGTTGAAGATTCATCATGGTTGCCTAAGGCGGAGGTTGACCATTTGGGTTTTCCTCCACCATCTAAGACGTGACAGGGTCACTTCTCAAATTACCCCGAGTGTCTGATGCAGGAGCATCCAATGGTGGAAGGGAAATCTTGCATCACCCAAAAATAGTTAAATTTCAAGTGTCTCAATTTTTAGATGTTTTTAAATTTTTGGATACCCTTTTCGTCATAATGAAATTCCCAATTTACAGTTTTTATTTTCTATTTCTAGGTGGAAAAATATTGTAGTTTTAGTTTCCCATATTTGCACCTGAAAATCTTCTGAGTTAGATTTCAGACACTTAGAGTTCCCATAATGGCCCTGAAACTTGCTAAAATCAGCATAGCCAATTTTGAGCGCGTTCTTGACTTCGAGACCTTTCCAACGGTTCAAACAGTTCACGAATTGGAGTCTCGGATCAAAAGTCATGGCCCCAGAAAGTTGGCGCACTTTCTAGAAGATACAATTACAAATGCTCTTTTGAAATTTGAACTTCATGTTGTAAATTTTCGACGCCAAACCGCCTAAACTCAAATTTGAATGTTGTTTTGGCTCCAAACTAATGAGGAGCTCTATTTATGGGCGGGTTTCTAATTTTTGAGTAGCTTTTTGGGGACAAGCTCACATATTGCAAAAGGGTTATTATGTAGCTTTCTGTAACTTGCATGTGTTGTAAAACTTGGGGATCGAGATCCTCTACATGTAAGAAGCTCCATTTTCTGGATAATAAAATTATTCTCTTGTTTGTGGGTTATTTTTTGTGTCTCGGGTTGTGACCTCATCAATTCTTCAAGTGCCAATCATCATCTCAAAGATTGCATTCTTCATGTTTGCTATTGTGCTAACAATTGTGATGTAGAGTTCATGATCCAAGAAAGTGTTTCAAGCAAGAGTCAAGAACCACATCCATTGCAGCCATCTCAAGGATAATTTCAGCACCTTATTGCTAAGGTTTGGTGAGTTTTAACATTTTCTTTTGTTCATTCATCATTCTCCATTCATATTTTATTTCATTTCAATTATTAATTTCCAACAAATGGTCTAACCAAGGCAAACCCCACAACATTTTTCCCTCTTCTTATGTGTGATTTGTAGGGATAGTTTGTAGATTTTTCAAGAAGCAAAGTTGGAGAAAATTTATCAAATACCTAAATTTGTCATCAAGCCTTGGAGAAGCTTGGAGAAGGTCTACAAGTGGCAATTTAGAATTTCAAATTCAAAAACTAGTCAAAAAGAGTAGAGCGAACTAAGAGGAAAAAAATTAGGTTCTGAACTTCCAAAAAA
This sequence comes from Sequoia sempervirens, assembly GCA_007258455.2. Classification (NCBI taxonomy): domain Eukaryota; kingdom Viridiplantae; phylum Streptophyta; class Pinopsida; order Cupressales; family Cupressaceae; genus Sequoia; species Sequoia sempervirens. The sequence continues at coordinate 103,410,984 of VDFB02075321.1, read as the reverse complement.
GAAATGGACTAATTTTCCACAAGTGGTGAATGACTCCCACTTTATAGGCTTGCTAGATATTTTCACAAATTCGGATACCCATTTGGCTGGAACATGTATCTACACATTTTCCTAGAAGCATGATTGATTCACCTAGCTTGGCGAATCAGTCCCAGTCAGTATTAACAACAAATTTTCTAGAATTCTAGAACTCTATTCTGCCTTCTTTAGTCTCCCAAGTGTACACTTTTTATCTCATAACTTTTTGTTACATTTTGTTCATATTTCTAGGTCATTTAGTGTTGTTTTGCATTTAATTAGGGTTTTTTCTTCCAAATTGCATTGCATTATCTTTTCCAAGTCCAAACTTGGTGGTGAACCCCTCAATAGATCATCTTCAGCCCCTAGGACAGTCCCTTTACATGATTTCAATCTCCTTTACATTGAAATCCCAAGGGTTTGTTCATGAGTGAAAAGTGTGAAAATTGCTTCTCCTTTTAGGTCCGAAACCTGAAAGGTGAAAGAGAACCCCATACAAAACCACCAAATTTTCACCTTTTCAATATATATATCCTAGTTACACCGATAGGTGTAATATACGATGAGAGCATGGGGTGGAGTTGAGGAGTGAATTGTGAGAATGTTAACCTTTTTAGGAAACTCCTAAAATGACCAACATACATTAAATAATGATATATTGTAAATTTGGGCCGTTCGTTTTTAGGTTTTAGATCTAATGGAAGATATTTTTTTGGCATGTCTTGCCCTATAATGTAACCCTATTTTATGAGGACATTGTATTAAGGTTGCGGTAGACAGTCATGTATTATGATGGTCTAATTTTGGGGTGATCCCACAATAGTGGTTTACCTTATTTGGCCAAACTTGACATGGAATTGATTTTTTTCAACTAAATCTTCACTTTCGGGCACCTATAGCTACTTAACCATGAGGAATTTGCAAATGATACAAACTAGTGATTTGTGACATTTTTTCTGTAGATTCTAAATATATATATTTTAAAAAAATTGGAATCATATTGCATTTTTTTTCCATCTCCTTCAAAAACTAGTTTTTAAACAGTAAACACCATTTTTAAAGAGTCATGTTCACTGTAAACAACATAACTTTTTCTATGAAGGATAAAATTCTAATTTTTCAAATTTAGATTTGTAACTATGATATCTAGCATGTTCATTTGGTCTCATAATATTTTATTGATTTTTTTTTTCTTAATTAAGTTTTGAAGTCAAACCAATTACAATTTAGACATAGGCAGACTGTATACAATATAAACGTTTTTTGTATGTATCAAAATTTAATTATTTTTTTTGTTGGATCAAGGTCATCAATACCTAGCACAAAAAAAATTAGAATTTTGTTTTGGTAATCTACTATTTTTCCACATGTGTTGAATAGAGAGTTTTCTTTTCAATGAAAAACCTACATTCACAAGAACTAAAAAATATACCCATGTCCTACTATAATCATCAATAAATGAAACATAATATGTGGATTTACCAATTGAAGTAACGTCTATAGGACCAAACACATCAAAATTAATAAGATCCAATACACCACAAGATTTATGAGAACTCAAGTAAAACTAAATTTGGTTTTGTTTTCCATAAATGCAATGCTTACAAAAATCAAATTCAAGATTGCAAATGGATAAACATTCAACAAGATTTTCATTTTTCAAGGTCCTTAAACCCTTTTCTCCAATGTGGCCAAGTCTCTGGTGCCATAACATAGTTTTCTCTATGGGTAACTTTGTCTCAAAATAAAGAGAACCTTTGGGTACCCAAAATTTATGACCATCTGATGAAGGTGAAATCATCACTTCTTCCACAGACTTGCTTTTCATAGAAGTACTATTGCACTCAACAATGTTTGCATCCAACTTATTCAATGTGCCATATCTGACACCTCTAGAAATCACCATAGCACCTCTAACCATCTTGCACCTTGCATCTAAAAATACTACATGCACACCCGCACCTATTAGTTGGCTCATAGATTAAAAAAAAGGTGTGCTAATCTAGGGATATGCAACAAACCATTAATCCTTTTTATTCTATCATTAGGAAACCTAATTTTAACTTTACCATGACCAACAATGTATAAATGGGAATCATCACCCAAGTACACCTTACCTCCATCAAATTCTTCACATTCAAAAAACCAATCTTTATTAAAGGTCATATGGAAAGATGCACCTAAGAATAAACTTTAGAGGAGAATAATGCAAAAATTTTACAAATCTTTAACAATTACAGAAACTTAAATAGAAAAAATAATAAATATCATGCATACCATGACACAATGATTTACATTTGGAAAACCCTTTCGGGAGGAAAACCCCACACTCCAAAATCTGCCCAATATATTATTCAGTAATTCATAAAGATTACAATATACTTGCATAGCAAGCTTCTCACACGAGTATCACCACTCAGAGATCAAGAGACAACATGGCTGCTATCAAACTCTCATAAAATATCACCAACTCTCTACCGTGGCCGTAATACATCACCCTCATAAAATAGGGTTACATTCTAGGGAAAGACAGGCCAACAAAAGATCCACCATTAGATCTAAAACCTAATAATTAATGGTCCGAATTTACAATGTCATTTATCTAATGTATGTCGGCCATTTTAGTAGTTTCTTGAAAATGTTAACAAAAAAATATTTACACACATCCCACTCTCCCCCCTTTCTATCATTGTATATTACACCTATCGGTGCAACTAGAATATATATATATGTATATACATTCATATATATATATATATATATATATATATATATATATATATATATATATATCCTATCAACAATAACTGCTATATAATTGCAAGGTTGAGACATATTTTACCCCAACACTAAGAAGTCTAAATCCAAAAACCAAAACAATTATCAACCTTTTAGAAAACAAAATAAAGGCTTCCTTCAACTTAACCCCCCTCAACCAACTCAACATGTTGATACCCAAGTGGCTGCTATAAGGAAGACAACTCCTTTCATATTTGGGGATCTGGCTAGACAATTTACTCCCTTACCCAATACCCTCCACAACACAATGTCACAACTTTTAGAACAAAAAATGATCACCTTTCCCCTGTTAAAACTCACAATCCTAATAGGATTTTACCTTTGAACCTTAGATTGAATTCTTATTTTCCATTATCACCGACAAAATGGACATGGTACAAAACATTGTAAGTGTCTTAAACATCTTGTGCAAGACCTCATTGATTCATTCACCTTAAAAATGGAGGTGTTAATGATCAAGGAAATAATTTTCTTGCCCCTCCTAACCAAAACTTGCAAATCTTTACCCACACTATGCCAAACCATGATATTTCATTTGTCAAAGCTAGTTAAACTAAGAAGAATGTTGTGATGAATGTTGTCATAGACAATGACAACATGGATACTATATCTAGTGAAAATGGCTAAAGCATACATGATATCAAAATGTTGAGACCACAAAGCAAATATCATGAAATAAAATCCCAATACATCAACAAAATTGTGAGAATGAAATACATAAAGAAAGAAATGGAAATGCAAACCCTCATGATGTGCTTCTCTCACTCCAATTTGTTGTCCTTCTTATTCCTTTAATAGATTTGATGTGTATCTCTCAAATGCGATCAAATGCACTAAATATTGAAAGCAATTTGATAGAATGATCACAAGGAAATCAAAGATGTGGTCTCTCTAAATTGAGAAATAAGTCCTCAATTTATATATTTTGAAAAGATAATTGAATGGACAAGATTGAATGATAATCAATGGACAAGATTGAATGCAAGGATAAGTTAGAAGGGAAACTTGCAACTAAAAGTGGAGGACAAAATTAGTTAATTAAAAATAAATAAAGTATTTATTTTCATCAAAATATACTTTTTCAAAAGTAGGGGAATGAAAGAGTGAAGGGTGAGTTAAATTGAGAAAGAGAAGAGTTAAGTACTTTTGAGTACCTCTACATTATTCATCCTTCAAAACAACATTTATAGGCCCCTAAGACCCATTATTTTTTATCTAGAGGCCCATTTCACTTGACAAATTACTTAAATCCTGACAAACAACACTTAATTCACTAATATCCCAAAAACCCACCTTCAAAAACCACTAGTGGGACCCATTCGCCACCTTGGGAAAATGAGTCCCCTCTTGTGGGACCCATTCACCAAGGGTAGCAAATGAGTCCCTTTTGAGGGAAATTTCAATTTTCAATGGGAATTCAATTAATTCAACTTAATTTTTTGATGGATGTCGGCCTCTTAGGTCTAAATAATGGGAATATTAGGTGTTGATGCTTATAAATACTCACTTTAAGCCATTTTTCACATCTCTTAGTCATTTTTACAAAGCAAATTCTAAAGTTAAGTCTCCTGGACAATAAGTTTCATTAGCAAAGTTGAAGTTTTAGGGCAACAAACTAGGGTTTTTGCAGGTCTTGAAGCTCACTCTTCATTCAAGGATCAACATTGCAAAGAGTTAATGATGAATTCCTATGGTGAATCATGGAGAAATCTAGGTTGAGGAGATGCAACTAGCCACCAAATCACACCTAAAGACTTGTTTTCAAAGTGAGCCTATCTTCCATTTTCTCTCTATCTTCAAATTAAGGTTTGCATTTCATTTTGATTTCTTTTATCTCCATTTTGATGTGTTGTAAAATTTCTAGAGTTGAAGTCTTGCATCATTCCAATCACCTTTGCGCATCTTATTCTAGCACAATAGAGTAGGATTTTATCATACTTCAGACTTTCCTAGTCTTTAACACACTTAAGGGTAGGGTTTTATGCAGATCTTTTTCCATTCAAGGTTTGATTACCCAACTAGGATTTTTACCAAGGAAAACCCCCCATTAGACAACCAATTTTAAGATGTTTTGTAGGAATTTTTTGAGATCCCGATTCAGGTTTTCATCAAAAAGTGTTGTACAGGTGTCAAGGTATAGAACATAGATCTGAATTTATAGAAAATTGAAAGTGAAATGATTCACCATGGATGGTGAATGAGTCCCTCATGAGGTTAATTTTTGAGTTAGATGTAGATCTAGATACCTAGTGAGCATAAATCAGTTTCTAGGCAGAAAACCCTTTCTTGGGACTGATTCGCCTAGGGTGGCGAATGAGTCCCAATCAGCATAAAAGTCAAATTTACCAGATTTCTAGAGTGCTTTCTAGTCATATTCATCTTTACAAGTGCACACATTCTAAAATATAGCTTTCTGTTTAGTTTCATTTGCATTTTTGTTCATCTTTTTAAACTTTTTGCAAACCTCGTTGTGTTTTCAAACATTGCATATTTCATAGGATTTTGCATCAATAATCAGTCAATTTCAATACTTAGTTGTATTTACAGCAATGCATTTAGTCATACACACATCATAAAATCCTTTATTTGAGTGAACCACCACAATTTTAGGGTTCTATCTCTCTCCTTTTAGGTGAAAGATCCTAAGAGTGCAAGAGAAGTCCATGGAATCCATAAAATTGTTGGTTCATATGAATAATATGGTGGGATTGATCAAAATTCTACCTCGTAAGGGCCAAATTAGAATTACTCTTGAAATTTCTTTCTCATCTAAGGATATCATTAGAAATGCACTTGATGGTCCTCTTTATATAGTTGGTTGAATCAATGACAAGCCCACTAATGGGACATTAATTGATCCCATTTGTGGAGAGAATGTGATCACTAAAGAATTATTACTTGTGCATGAACTCTATCAAGAAACATATGATAAACCAACAACATGGATAGAAACACATAATGGTTTCACTTGCCCTATAATGGGATCAATCATCCTTCCTTTAAAAGTTGGACCTAAAAAATTAGATGTCTCATTCTCCATCATATCGACATCAGATCAATTTTGTGTGAAGCTCAATTATCCATGGTTACACTCCATGGAATTTGTCCCGCCAGTCATGCATAAATTCATAAAGTTTCCCTTTGACAATGAAATCTTTACTATGCACCATAGTGGCTTTAATCCTTTGTCTTATCGTGGGAAATTTTCATTAGATTGCTTTTTGGCCCAAGCCTATGGAACCTGTTAAACCTTGTGAGGACTTCTTTTTCAAATCATATAAAATATTTCAAGGAGAAATGTATAGCAAAGCTATCCCTCATAAACACATCTCAACCAATGATTGATCCTCCTATCATTGAAGAAACTATGATTGAACCTAAAGACATTCCAAGCAACCAAGACCAACCTAAGACAAATCTTTTTCTTATCTCCTATAAAAGACCAAGAGATAACGAAATAAATCTCATCAAACCTCCTAAGATAAAAACAAGTTTACAAAGCTAAAGAGAAAGTGGTTGAAAAATCTCCTATGGTTCCTTTTGTTCCTCCCCTTAAGGAAGAAAAGAAACCTATGGTTGATAAACCTGCTCCTACACAAACACAACTTCAAGATTAAATGAAGAAAACAACAAAGAAAGTCAACATCCAAACATGACTAAATCAATACACGAAGAGTCTCCCTCTTCACCACAACAAAAATTTCCTATATTGAAACTACAATAGGAGCTAGATCCATCTTTAGACATTATCATTCGACCTCCCATTGTGATTAATCTAGATGACGATGATGAGGTTGCTAAAATTGATGAAGAATTCCATAATGAATTGAATTCATTGTTTTTGTCTTCTATGAGCTTAAATGATAGTTCTCCTAAGAAGAGTGTTGAACTTGGTGATAACCCTAGTTCAACACTCATTTTTGTCCCTTTCAAGGATATTTTTCCGCTTTCCATATATGATGAACAAGATTGGGATGTGGATGACCTACTATAGGTTGACTCACATGTGCCTTACTATTCTTGTCTTTGTCTTTGTTTTCATTTTCATGTTATGTGTGTGACTGCATGTGCGTAATTTGATCTCCCCATACTTTTTTTTTCGATGTATCTCTCTTTGTGACATTCCTCTATTTGTACGTACATTCTTCTCTATGTCATAAACATTTTATCCTTTTCTTTGTCTTTTTTTTTCCTTTTGGGGATGACACAAGGTGTCGAGACATTTAGGTCTCTTCCATGTTGACCCAAAAGCTTTTAATTTATATTTTCTTTATCTTTTTTTTTTCCTTTTTGGGATGATGCAATGCATTGAGACATTTAGGTCTCTTCCATGATGACCCAAAATCTTTTGCTTTGTCTTTTCTTTGCCTTTTATTTTCCTTTTGGGGATGACGCAAAGAATCGAGACATTTAGGTCTCTTCCATGTTGACTTGAAATATTTTCTTTGTTTTCACTCTCTTTGTGTCATTCTTCCTATTCCATGAGTATTTGGGGAATGATGATAGTTTCAAGCTCTCTAATAACATTGTAGCAAAGACATACTAACCCCGAATCCATGGATCCCTTATGTGATTTTTTTGGATTTCATTTTGGGGGCAACACATTTTAATGACATAGATTTTTTTGGGAACATATGAATTGGCGTAGGGCTTTCCAAATAAGCTTTCATGTCCTCTTTATCATTAGAATTTATCATTTTCTACTTTAAAGTAATTTCTCATAGCATGGTGTTTAGCAATTTCTTTAAAGTGGGGGCATACATTGGAATTATTCTTTTGCATTTCATGTTTTATTGTGTAGACTTCTTACTTCATGCAATGTTTCTTTCTCTTTGTGGTGAAATTGGGTGTGATGTCCTTCAAGAGCATGATCTCTCTTAGCATACTATATTCCTCTTAGTGGCTTGATGTGACAAACTGCATCCCCTAAGTTGTGAATCTTTTATTCTTCAATTGGTCCTCTCTTGGAGACATTAGGCACAATGTTCCCTAAGTTAATACCTTACATGAACTAAGTAAAAATATTTTGGAAGTACCTTACACTATTTTTCATTTACAATATCTATTATATGGCCACCTGGCATAAGACACTTTGCTTGCCTATGGAGCCATCTTGTTCGTTCATGGGTGTTAGCATACGAAGCTTTTCTTACCTCATGAATCTTGTTGTCATGTTTTGTGGAGCCTTATCAAAGTTATCAGGAGGTATAGATTTGGTATGGTTGTATGTATGGGAGCCAAACTTAGGCGTGACTCTCCCATAGCCACTTGCACTTGTTTGTGTGAGCACATACTAGCCACGTGTGAATGTGTCTCACTGGGAGCTCACCTAGTGTATGGCCTGAGGTTCCACTAGCCCTTGTGAGTGTGTTTGGTTGCATAGTGGACATCATGTTCCACTTGTAAACTTTTTGGAAAAATAGCTTAGATCTTATTCACATCATGTGAGACACATGGTTGAAGCTTGATCCACCCCTTTTGTTTTTGCTTGTCTTTTCTTTCTCTTTGTCTTTGGTAGTGTATTCCTATGCCTTGTTGTTTCTCATATTATTTACATGTGTGTTATTTTGTGCCTATGTTTTCTTTCCATAGAATCTTGATCCTAGGGACTTGATCATCCCTCTTGGTCGCTGTCATCCTATCTTACTAGCGCTAGTACATTTGGACCCCTCTTGATGCGATTTTGTCTACTTTAGTGTGATTTTGAAGCAATTTCCTCCTCTCACTATAGTGGGGGATAAATATAGTGTATTAAAATGTATCCCTCTATATTTTCACACTTTTTTGGGCCCTCCCTACTAAAATTGGGCTTCTTTATGTCTTATTTGGTCCTATTTTTCATCCACAAGCCTTATTTAATGCATCTTTTTGAGGATAATCTTGAAACATATCAAATGACCACTCAAAATTTAATTATTTTGGTTTGTATGGAACATATTTAGTGATCTATGGCTCATACGCCACCTTAGGCATATGGGTCCCACCTAAGTTTTAGGGCCTAAACCTAGATTTGGCATAGAACTTAACAATTTTTTAAATTTGTGTCCCAAGCTTATCCTATTGGGACTCATATGCCCCAATTGGCGTATGACTCCTACTTAGATTGAACCTATTTTAAATTCAAATTCTTGTCGATATTTTATTCTCCTAGATTTTATGTCAGCTTAGAAAGTTGTAATTTCGAGAAATTTGGCATAAACAAGTATAAATACAAGGTTATTTCACATAGTTTCATCCTAGAACTTCATAAGCAATCAAGAGCACTTACACAAGAGTTTACAAGAGCATCCAAGAGCATTCAGGAGTGATCATCAATCATTTTGGAGCATTATTTAAGAATCAAACATCATGTCAAAGTCACCATGCATCATGTTTGTTTTTTAGCTAACATTTATGATGTAGGTTCTTATGATTCAAGCAAGCATTCAAGTCAAGATCCATAGAATTAAATGAAGAATCAAGATCTATATTCATGCTATCCATTACTTACAAGATTGCAGCCTTTATTCCAAGGGTTTGATCTAGGTTGAAGATCCATTACATAGCAATATTGGAGAAAAGATGTCAAGTTGTCAAAGTTGTCATCTACATTGCAAGATCACGAAAAGTCACCTACAAGTTGCAATTCAGTGTTTCAAACTCAAAGATTTAAGAGGAGAGAAGATACAAGAGAAAATTAGAGAATATCATAGTTTCAGATCAACCTTAATACTAGGACTAAATCGCCCCTTGTGGCATATGATTCCTAGTATACCATATTTTAGGCATTTTTGTAGATTCTGGTTTAGTAGTCTTAGATTTTGGTTTCGGCACAGAACCCTAAACTGGGACTAAATCATCCCTACTAGAATATGAGTCCCAATGTGCATTAAAAGTTAAATTTTTAGGATTTCAGACCTTGTTCCGAGCTTCTTCAATCTTCCAAGTGCCCCTCTATCCTTTCTCAATTCATTCTTTTGATTTTCAGTTTCATATCTTGGGTTGCATAGTTAGGTTTACATATCATTGCATTTCTTTCTTTCCAAGCCTTTTCTTTGGTGGTGAACCCCCTTTCAGTCTTTAATCACACCCCTAGGACACCCTATTATAGATTTTTTTCCCTCATTTCCATCCCTAGATTGATATCTCTAAGATTTCCTTGAGTGAAACTCAAAGGAAACTGGTGGAGGAACCCTAATCCCCATTTAGTTCTATCTCCAATAACATAGAGCGCTAATTTTCTATATTTCACCACTATTGTGGGATCACCTAGAAGTCATGTTATCTCTTGATCTCTAGTGGTGATACTCCTATAAGAAGCTTGCTTTACAAGTATATTGTAATCTTTGTGATTGCTAAATAATATATTGGGAGGCTTTTGGAGTGTGGGGTTTTTCTCTCAAAAGAGTCTTCCCCACGTAAATCATTGTGGCATGGTATGCATGATATTTATGTTTATTCTATTTAAATTTTTGTAACTATTAAAGATTTGTAAAGTTTTGCATTATTCTCCTCTCAAGATTAGTGTAGGAAGTTGTTCTGCTACCATAGCTTCCTTACAATTTTGTTTCTTGAAAGGTTGATAGTTGTTATCGGATGTGGATTCAAATTTTTCAGGATGACTAGAGGCAGTTTTCATTTTAGAACTACTAATCAAATTTTGATAATCATGAAGGGCGGTACACAACTATGTGAAGGAAGGAAATTTCAAGATCTCAAGCTTAGTTTGGACTTTGTTTTACAAATTGGAAATAAACATTCTTTGAAGGTCATCACCAGGAATATTAATGTTTATTTAGGAGTAGAGAAATTGGTATCGTGTTATGAAATTAGTGACATTTTCGTCATCGTTTTGTTTACATGTCATTAAATCTACCAAGGTCATCTTGCGACCCATGTGTATTTGGAAGTGATTATAGAAGAAATCAATAATTTCATGATTGAATGAACATATTGAATTATTCATTAAGGAGAAAAACCATTTGAAAGAATCATCCTTCAAGGATCTAGGGAAAAGTTTAGCCAAGATTTTATCCTAAAAATGAAGTCACTACATAAGGCTACATATGCAGAAACATAGCTAACAGGATCTCCTTTTTCACCATATTTATCAAATCTAGGAATCTCTATACCTTGTAGAATTTGTGTTTTCAATATCTCCAAGGACAAGGGATTTATTTTGACATTTTGTGAAGGTTGGCCATTTTAACTTTGACTTAAAGTAGCAAATTGTTGTTGTCTAGAGGGTTGAAAAATTTTGCAAGAGTGTGTCAAGATCATTGCTAATGTTGTGTGATGGAGGTGAATAAGGTGGAGGTGTATATGTATGTGGAGGGAAAATGACTTATAAGTTTGTGAGGGGAGATGGATTAGGAGATATGATATGTGAATGCACAAAGCTAAAAGGAATCCCAATGAAAACACTTAAGGAAGTGTTGAAACTACTAGTAGATTGTATGGTTGTAATAGTTGGATTAGTGTATGTCAGAATAGAGGTTATGGTTTTGGAAGGAGGAATTGGAATTTCACCTTTACTTTGAGTATACCCCAAAGCTTGAGCACAACTAGTCATGGTAGGGACATATTTATTAGTGACATGAGCTAAGCTATCAACAATCTCTATTCCTTGTTCATTTTCAATTTTTCTCCTCATGTTATCTATCATAAGAACCACATTAGAAGCATTACATTCAAAACTCACAAAATCTTGCAATTTATCAAGTGCTTCATCCATTCTTCTAAGGTTCTCATGAGGGACATTTCCAATCATTGTGTCAACATCAATCACATTAGGTGTAGGTAGGAAAGTCATGGGAAATGAGGTGTTAAGGCTATGATCCATAGTTGGTTGACTAGTGTCAACACTATGAGTGAAAGAGTTAGAAAACCCAAGATCCACGATGAATGGTGTATTGCGGAATGAAATGAGTCTCGAACTACATCTCATGACAGTATTGGAAATAGGACACCAGCTTGTGAATCTCATACAAGTTTCACACACCCAAGGTGCACCCAAAATGGATAAGAGGTAAAATGGAATGAAATATCCTAGAATGTAAATTTCAATGCAAGCAATTTTTAGATTTAAAGCTATGCAAAAACCTGAAAATGATGAATTTTAGATGTAACTTTGAAATCAAACAATGCACTAATTTTGAAAAAATTATGCTTAATATGAAAAAATTTAGATAATAGAAATTCAGAAAATTGAAACAGTAAATTGAATATAGAAACATAGAAGGCTGGAATTAATGATTTTAATGCTCAAAATTTTAGAAAAAACCTTGATCAAGGACTCATTTTCCCATGGGAAAATGGGTCTCACTTAAGGGTTTTTAAAAAATAATTTTCAAGTTTCTGAAATGATTTCTATGGTTTCAAATTATGGTTTTAGACAGTAAGTTACAGTTTCAAATTTCTATAAAATGAGGTCTAAATGCAAGTGCAAAATAGTGCTAAATGACAAGGAAAAATACCTAATTTGAAATGCAATTTTGATTCAATTTTGTAATGTAAATGAATGATGATGCAATGTTATGTAAACAATATGCAACAATAAGTTGATCTTTTTGAATTTTCTAGATTTTCAAGAATGCAAAAATGCAAACCTAAAACCCTAAAGAAGATGCAAACTAATGCAAGTAAACAACCCTAAATGAGATGAAAAGCAATGCAATGTAATGCAAATGAAGTCACAACCTAGATCTAGAGCTAAAAATGGACTCCAAATCAGCAAGATATGATGCTCAAAAGTCGGGTTCACCAAAATGAAGCATTGAAAAATAGGTAGGTTCACCAAAATGAATTGATGAACCAATTAGGGACCTATTTTCCTTTATTTAATTAGGAAATAAGATCCCAACAAAGAATTGAATAACAACCCTTAGGTGAATCAACTCTATGTGAGAATCTTCATATTTCCTTATGATTGAAGGATGGGGGTCAAGGTCAAACAACACTTTGGGGAGAAAAACTAAAAATAGCAAATCAACACCAAAATGCAATCTAACACTTAAAATGGAAATACTAAACTCAATTTTTGTAAAACCACAAAATAGAATGTAGATTTGAAAATGGCAGAAACATATGTACCAGTCACCAAAAGTGCTTTTTTGAAGTTGATCTGAGACTCATTCACCCATGGGTGAATGGGTCCAAGTACAGGGGTTGCAACAATCTTTTGGGAGCCTCTAGTGCAACTCTAAAGCTTCTGACTTGTCCAGGTTTTAGTGCCAAAAAGTTAGAAATATGATCTTTAGTTGAGATTCTATGATTCGATAACTTTGACAACTTTTGCAACTTTGACAATTTTGTAAATCTTGCACTTCAAAAGGTCTTGAAGTCTTCTTCAACCTAAATCTGCAATCACACATACAAGAGAGAAAAATGTTTGTTTTGGGTGAATAGGGGTTTTCCTTGGTCAAACCCCGTTTTGTTAATCAAACCTTGAATTGAAATAATGAAATGAAAGAGGGAATGAAGAATGAACAAAGCTATGTTACCACTCAACAAACCCTTGAATGAAACCTTGATAATGGGGATCTTAGGAAGTGTGCAACTTGCATGAAATGGTTGAATTGGATGCAGATCTTGACACTTGAATCTTGCTTAAAATGATATTAATCATGAAACCTACATCACAATGTTAGCTCCAAAAACATGAATGATGCAAGAAGACTTTCACATGATGGATAGATCTTGAATGCTTCAATAAATCTCTAATATATCTGCTCTTGAATACCTTTAATTTCTTTTGAAATGCTCCAAAAGTTCTCATAAAATGGCTATGTGAAACTTAGTGAAATATAACCTTGTATTTATATGTATGTATCCTTAATTTCCTGAAATTTAAATATCACAAGACGACATTGAATTATGGATTTGAAAATATTAAAATACGGTGAAAAAAAATAAATAAATTTAGGTCCTAAGGTTTAGGGAAGACCCATTTTCCCATGGGCGAATGGGTCCCAGGTCCATAAACCTGGAACACGCATTTCTCAATGTAAAGTGTTATGTTTAGGAATTAATTATTGTCGGGTTTCCCCTTTTGAAAATGTAATTTATTAGGCTTGTAAATGAATTAAAGGGCCAATTAAGGCATATTTAAGCTCAATTTAATTAAGAGGGCCCAAATAAGTGCATAAATGTAAAGGGGTACATTTAACAACACTAAATTAAGGCAATGTTAAGTCCATTTTAAATTATGAGGGCCCAAACAAGTGATAAAATGTAAAGGGTTACATTTTTCTACACTACAAGATCTAGTACCATTTGAAGTGTACCACACTTTAATCCCTCTTCAACAAGCATAGGGATTTATGCAGCTCCTTTGCAACATATCTAGCATAGTCATATGGTTTGTTGGCATCCATACTTTATATGTCAACTACAAGGACCATTAGGCTAACAAACATCTAAATCTTGTAGTCTAGCCCCAAAACATGACATAAGGAGAAGTAGGTTTTTACAAAATAATCTTCAAAAATATCAAAACCAAAGGGCTCATGATCACCCCTGGGAAACCTTTGTAATTTTTTTTGCTACCCTCTAGGCCTCAAACAAGGCAACCACTTCACCTTGTAGTTATCCCTATTTCTTTGGTATTCTCTATCTAGGGCACCCAAGTTGATTGGAAATTGAGCATTGGGGTTTTGGTCAAAAACATTGCAAATATGGTCTTTGTCAAGACACAAGAGACTTCTCGCATCCACTATACTAGTTCCCTCATTTCTAGGTTGTATGCCTTGCTAATTGTCTTTATTAATTCTACATTTATAAACACATTAGGCACAACCATCTTGCCCAATCCTAGATTCCAAATGTTACAAACTGGTCTGTTTGCATAAGACTTCCTGTATGCATGCTTGAAAAGTGCATACCCTTAGTCTAGAATGATGGTGTCACGATAATTCTTATTCTTGTCAAAAACCCTATCGACAAGAATTCCCAACCCTAGAGCTATCCTAGACCTCTTATGAGATCCTAGAAGTTGTGAAATGATTTCCTCATCCAACCCACTCTTTTGACCCATTTTCTTGAAATAGGGATTTATAGAAAGCAAACTAGGGTTTTACAAAATTTTACACTTCTACAAGACTTTTGGAAAATTTTGATAGCATATACCCTCAGCAAACCCTAAATTTCTTCCTTTGCTTACCGAATTTCAATCAATTTACACCCTAGCACCTTTAAAATCATAGAGATGTAGTTTGGTGTACTTGTTTGAGATTGTCGAAAGCCGTAATTTTGGTGAGAAAACCCTTGTTTGCTTCTAAAAATGATAGAAAATCGCACTAGCACTTAGTGATTGTGTTTTAATGATACAGAATGAAGCAATTAACCCCAATTCATCATGAATCGGGTAGGTAGTTATCCCATCCACCCTTAATATTTCCACATGCTTGAACACATGACCAGTGGTAGCCATTCATTGAGTTTGAATGTGGATCATCGATCTCAAGATCGACGATGATCATAGAAATTTGAAATTGCCTCTTTGAAGTAAATATAAGAATAATAGGGTTTTAAATATACACTAGGTTTTTAAATAGGGACCAGGGTTTAAGAGGCCGTACAACATGATTTTCATACCCTCTTCCTTGCATAAATGAAGGATTGTCGAAATTTCAAATTTTCAAAATGTTACAAAAGGATATAATTCAGCAAGTTCCACCATACGAATTGAGAGGCGAACAGAAGAAGAGAGACAAGTAAAAAGAAGTAGAGAGACATACATAGAGGGAGTATTTTCTATAAAGTGGCTAAAATCATTTTTCTAATGACCCATCAATTGATCTCATTTATTGTATGAGTATTTACCAAAAAAAGAAAAGAAATCATCAATTGAACTTCCACATCTCTTTGGCATACCTATTGCACACCCAGGTGAGATTGCTAGTATAATGCATCAACGCAATGAAATTTTGAAAAGGGTCGAACTATATCCATTTTTTTGTTTTATAAAAGTGCAACCAGTGCTGAATTATATATGATTCTAGAAATTACCATTTTAGTTTCATCACATGTCATAATATAATTATTGACATGGTGAATAAAATATTGAAAAAGACGTTATTAGAAAAAATTGTACTGTCTATCCAGACATCAAAATAGACATTTGACTGTATTTTTAATTCAAATGTGCATCTAGAATCCCACTACATCCATTTCCAGTCTACACGTGCAATAATCTTGTACTCAGTTGCGCAGTTTTTACCCTGTACATATTTCTGAGAGGAAATCTGCGCAAGTTTAGGCAACTATAGTATAAAAGCCAATGTTTTCTTAACCGGTATATGCTTGACTACAAGACTTTATATATACTGCTCTGCAGTTTTATGGTGTAGGTTAACACAAACATCAGACACTGCCTATCACACGTCTCTTCCAATGGCACCAGTCATTTCCCACGTCACTGTCATCATTTTGACATGTGCCAAAATACAGAGTTCACATGGCAAAGACTTGAAATTTGCTTTCTATCTGAGAGTTGATCAACAGGGTCTGAGCGTGAGCAGTGTGAAAGGGGACACTCGGGAATTTAAATAGTTCGGCGATCTTTGACAATCTAAAATGACAACTATGAATACTTGTACTTGGTAATTAATTAGTCGATAAGTTGTATATAGTGTGAGATTTGAGTCTGAAATAAGTCACATGTCTCAAATCACTATTTAGTCGTCAGAAAATAAGTTTTAACTGTTGTTTAATGGTAAACCAACTGTCATTTAATGGTAAAAGCTTTCAAAGACTCATTTATCATGTAAAATCCAAATAAATATTGATTTTTCAGTTGGATGGGAACATTCTATTTCCATTTGCAATGTTTTTTTGTCAATTTGATGGCAACTTTCTTTTTCATTTGCATTGCTTTATGTTTTAAATCTATATGCAAATATTTCAAAATTAGATAATACTTAATTTCTTTAAGAAAAAAACCTAGATTTGTCAATGTTTATTTCATTCCATTACTTAGCACTTATTATTAATTGTTTAATCCAGCCACATACATCTAGAATTTGCAGCACATGGTATCCATATGCACCCACGCACAAACATGTACTCTCTAACATAAAAACATACATATAGTTTTCTCTCAGTGTAATCCTTGAACCTCCTTTAGATGCAAGTGCTAGTTTGTAATGTTATTCATGTTCTTTCTTTCTATGAATTCTATATTTACACATATAAACGGTTATATAGAGAATGCACGATGTATTTTTCCAATGGTATGTCCATATTAATTCTTATTTCCTTTTAGTTTCATTCTGTTAGAATATTTTAATGCAAATCATATATCAATAAAGGATATAATTTTTATCTATTTTATACATTCTTATATATTTGATACTTATTATTTTTTTATATTTGGATACTCATTTTCTATTTAGATCCTACAACCCTCTTGTCCTAAGTCAATTCTGCATGCACAAACTGATTCACTTGCAAATCTAACCTCTAATATTAAAAAATTAAAATTAAAATTTTGGTCAATTTCAACCATTTTGTTTTCTCGATGTGCTAACTTGGTACATATTTCAAATTATTATTTTCTATAATAATGTTACTTAAAGACATTCATTCTAACATTAATTTGCATCCTATAATTATCAATAATTCACGTACAAAGAGATTTTAATGGTAAAACACTTCAATTGGTTCATTAAAGGGAACAATCTTTATTTAATAATCATCATTTAAGACATCTGCAATCTTACCTATTGCATGTCGATCATTAACATTATCATAAAGCTAATCTCATCATGGGGTGACCCAAAATAACTTCCCCCTAACAATTCAATGGCCTCTTTAAGGTATCATAATATATCTCGTCTTTGATGATCAACAAGAAGTAGAGATTATAGCAAACTAGCGAATATAAATGCACATATAATAGGATCATATCCACGAGCTACAAATTAGATATGTGCTTGTGAAAGTAATACATAATAGTAAATTCAACCTAGAATAAGCCACAATCTTTCACATAGTCTAAGATAAAAGGAATCTTAAGATCATCTATTATTCTATCCTCGCGTACTAAATTTTATTGCATTATCAAATTCATTCACTCACATCAATTGTAGAGAAAAGTATATTCCACCTTGTTACCATAGCTTTCATCCCCTTGTAAAACCTATGCTCCCTTATTTAAAATTTGGCTAAGTATATGGTTTTCGGTCTTCCTTGTGGTTTACGGAACTCCATCGGCCCCCACTCCAATTGTTAAAACCCCACTCTTATCTGACATGTTTGAAAATCACTTCATAATGTCTTTTGTCTTTACCGAGTCTAGAATGGTCGTCGGAGTCCAAAGCAGTTGTCTCAACTTTTATAAGTTCCACCAAAGTTGAAGTTAAGTCATTTCAAAGGTTTTTAAAAGTTCGGAAACCTCTGTCAGTCTCCAATGAGGTTATGAGAACTTTTCCTCTTTTCACTCGAATGTTAGTGAAGGTTTTTGTTCTAAAAAGCAATATGGAGAATACATTAAGGACAAAGTGTTGCAAGAATTTATGATGGTTATGAAAATTTTATTGGTCCCTGACAAGGTTATGAGAACTGCTCGTTCTACCGAAAAAGTGCCTCATAGCCGTTCTTTTTCAAATATTTAAAAAAGTGGTTAAGTGAAATGAAGACATGAAAGGTTACACGCACCCAACTCAACAGATGGGAACTTAACCACTCATCCACTAAGCATTAATTACAGAGGGTTTATAGTAGTTTGAGCTATTGAGAAATGCTCAATTCAATTGAGACGATAAAAAGAGTCGGAGTAAAGCAGCTCATAGTGAATTCATGTAGCAGCTAATCTCAGAGTTGGAGACGCACGGAAAGGTACTATTTATATATCAGACAAAGATATAAATTTTTGGGAATTGAATTTTTTGGGGGAAATATTGTATTGGTATAATTTTTCCCATTGATAATTTTATATGTGCCCTAAGATTTCATTCATAATGAAATACTAGTACTAGGGCTATGAGTATGTTTCCAGTTTAACTAGCACTATGCTAGAAATTGGAGATCTACCAAGCTAGGGCATATGATCTTAGGTGAATTTTTGGGAAAGGATTGGGAAACCTAATCCTCGACCAATCACGAAAAGGTTAATTAAAAGCGGATTGTTGTAAGCGATTGACTTTCTTGTTGCAATTCAGTGTTTAGATTTGATAATAGAATGTATAAGTCATTATGACCATGGCACCCGAGACGTCAAGATTGAGGATAATAGATTAGTGGTGATATTACAAAGACATACCTTTGCATCATGTCTAAAGATACCAAAAAGAGAAAAATACTCAATGTTTGATTTCACATTGTTACAAACTTATTTTTTAGAAAATAAAGGATCATATAGAAACACAATTGTCAAGGAATGACTCACCACACCAAGGAGGGGTAAACAGAAGTTGCCCAGGAACCTACACAGGAACCATTTTATAAATGAGATTTTTGATATGATTGTGTTGTTACATAGGTTGAGGGGAAATGATATAAAGCTCATGAATTTAGGGAATGGATTTATTTCTTCATTCAGATTATATTAGGCGGAACTCAATTCTTATATTGGGCTCAACTTATCAGTGACCAAGTACATCACATGATCATCCATTTCAGAATTAATAGGTTCATTTCCTCCTACTTAATATATGATATTGCTAGTACAAGGCCCTGACCAGGATTAAGACCAAGTTTGTACCCACAAGAGGAAGTCCCAATTTGTGATTATTGTGACAAACTAAAATTGGTTAAAATTTTCTAACATCATAGGATGGTTATTGATACTTTCACTATGAGAGTAACCCATGAATTTTAGGGAAATATTGATTTGAGACTCACTCCTGAAGCCACATAGTTGGTCAATACATATGGGATCCATTTCATTCAATTCCAAAGGTTCTCATACATTAGGGTTGGAGGTTTTGATGCTCCCCCATTAAAAATCCTTAGGTATGCCAAAGATAAATTTGTATTAATAGAAGTCTACAGGCAACTAGCTAAGGTGAATAAGAGATGCCAGGAAAGGAAGAAGGTCGGCATATAGTTTCTCGTTGGACTCCTGGTTATTTCTCATGCAACTCAATGCCAGATGCACTGAATATTGAGAGGGACCTAGTTAAGTATACTTTGCACTTCTATGATCCTAGGTTTCCTTTCGATAGTAAAAACTTTGTAAAAAATAACTTAAATAGCTAGGTCCTAGTTTTCATCATATTCCAAACCTAGAGGATTACTAGGTAGATTGTCTTGACAAGTATGTAGTAAGGAGAAGATGTTGGATGAGGTTTTCTTTGCAACAAATAAGGTTATCCAATTTAAATTGGGATACTGGAGATATTGAAGATGATGAGTCAAATTTACTAGATCTCATCTTCATCAAACATATTTCTATCTAACCTATTGTAACTATGGATTGGGGTATCAAAGATATAGAGACCATCAAGGAAAAGACTACAGTTTTCCTAAAGAGAACATAAGAGTGGGTTGCTAAGAAGAAGGTATAAAAGTAGTGCCCTTGTACCAAGTCACAAAGCACTCATCCTCAAGGAGAAATTAGTCAGCTCCTGTAGCTTTAGGAACATAATCTTCTACCACACAACATGTACCATTAGAAATTCAGGATGATGGGGATGATGAACCTCTGAAAGGTAATTTACCAAAGAAAACATGTGGAGAAGATTCTCTTTGTCTTTCCCAACAAGATGAAGATGAAGCAGCTCAAGATGAGGAAGAAGTGGTTAATGTCTCCACTTATCCATCCCATGTAATTATATCTTCTTCTACTGATAAGGCACATGAATCTCCTAAGGTTGGCCTTACTCCATGTCTTCCTCTATGAAACATGAACATTCTATCACTTATCCATTGAGAAGAACTCTTTTTGGCTCCTCTGGTTCCAAATCAATTATCACTCCTTCTACCTCCTCTTGGTTGGAACATTGTTAAGGAAAGGGAAAATGGTTCAAGTGAGTCTTCCGAAAAAAGGTCTTGTTGGTCAACTAATTCAAAGGAATTTCCTAAGCCTAAGAAACTAAAAACCACATCCATGCTATTAGAATATGATAACACAGGAAATTTTTGTGTGGAAGTTGCCCATCCCTCAATGGAGAAGGAAGTTAATCAAACAATGACTAGTGAATTCAATGTCACTAGGGTAAAATTCAGGTCATGTACAAGGGATGGAGATGTGCATAATTTTTAGGTAACAATAGCCAAGTTCGTCGAATGAACTACCAAAGATAGAAAGAGAAAAGATGAATTGAAAAGTCAAGTCAAAGTCTTGACTGAATGTTTAAAGTTTGTCTTTGAATTCATTCCTCAACCTATCACCCAAGTCAAAGTTTCATTTGATCCAACATCAGTAGTTGGAAAAGAGGTGGTAAGTAGGATAAAAAACTATAAAATATTTGGGATATCCATAGATGAATGGATTGAGAATATATTGAATAAAAGAAGTCAATTTATCTCATATATATGTAAAAGGTACATCAAAATGCAGATACCCTGAAAATGGAAGTAGAAAAGGACATCACCTCAACTAGAAATGAAGATATAGTATGGACTAACACTTTGGGTGAACTTAGGGAATGATAAAATTGGGACTTGAGAAATTGGTTAATGAATAAATCCTTCCACATGTTACTAATAGCCACTGTATGATATGGAAAAAGAGTGTGGTATGGAAGCTTTGTGTAGTTAAGCAAAGTTTACAAGAGTTTGGCAAGATATTAATGGAGTGCAATACAATTAATGAGGAATTCAGCAAGAATCTCTCTACACTCAGTCTATAGCCTTTGGGAAAAGAAGGGAGTGGCGATGAAGATGCAAAGGTTTTGAAGGATAAATTTAAAAATATGATTGATGATGTCAAGTTAATGCCTGACCTTTCAATGTTGAAAGCTTTAGGAAAAATGTTGGTGTTGATTTAGTCGTATTTCAATCGGTCGAGTGAGGAGTTTCCTTTAAGAAGAGACTTGAAGTAGGATGAGACAATAGAGCGGCATGGAAGCTCTGAGTTTGAAATGTCACAATTCCCTAGCATAAAGAGATGATAGTTGTTATGAAAGCTTTCTAAGCTTTCCAGAAGAGGATTTCCACATCATCAGCCCAGTCGACTGAGGAACCATTTAATGAAGTTCCACTATCATAACCTTTTAGTTCCCTTTCTATTTTATAGTTATTTGAAGAGACTTTATCTTTTGCAGTTATCTTTAAAGAAGTAGATACTTACCCACTTATATATGCTTGTAATTAAGAAAAAGAAACTCTCTTGGAATTTTTGGTACTTAATATCTTCAATTTCAATATAGAAAACAATAATTGTTGCACCAAAGGAACATGTTCTCATATACATCCACATTATCACCATCTATGTAATTATGAAGCGCAAGGTCTTTAGTCTAAAAATAATTGGTTGCTTGATAACACTTAAATTTTTTAAGTAATATTATCACCAAGTACAACTACATTGAAATTATCATAATAAAAACAAATATAAGGATATTTGACATCAATAGAAAGAACAAAGGAGATAAATACATCAAACAAGAAACTAATTTCTTGTTCATTCATTACATCACCTACATGTGCACACTCTATATAATTAGCCTCAAAACATAATCCACTTGACTACTAACCTATGCATAACTCTTCCTCTTTGTCCATCTTGTTTCCACAAATAGCGGGATCATAATTGTATCATTACAATTACTAATCTAGATGGCATATCTAGCTAAAAGTAGATGCAAACACTATCTTCATCATTTTTACTATTCACATGAAGGACCAATACCTTCTTCTACCCATTTATGTACACAATCATCATCTACTAGTGTATTTACCTTGTATTCTACATTTGTTGTCTTGCTTATCATAGAAACTTGTTCATTATTAGGAACACTATAATTTGAGGACAATGGTTTAGCAATGTAATCCTTAT
This sequence comes from Sequoia sempervirens, assembly GCA_007258455.2. Taxonomy (NCBI): domain Eukaryota; kingdom Viridiplantae; phylum Streptophyta; class Pinopsida; order Cupressales; family Cupressaceae; genus Sequoia; species Sequoia sempervirens. The sequence continues at coordinate 103,388,246 of VDFB02075321.1, read as the reverse complement.
TCACCTTTCTAGTGGAGTCAAAGTATGCATAAGAATGATACCTATTTACCAATATGAAATCTTCTATACTAACTTCAAAATAATATCATAAGATTCAAAAATCTATCATTGTAGACAATTTTATTAGGTCTAAAAGTCTTTGTAATTCTTAAAAGAGAAAAAATAAACCTATGGCTAAAGTCATTACTATACTCTCTATCTTTCTACTTAACATTTTTTAATTCTTGGACAAAAAATAAGGTCAAAATTCATTACAAATTCACATTAAAATTTAGCCACAAGATCATTCCAAGAAGCAAAGGACTATTCTTGGAAACCTTTTGGTGTAGGAGCACATGGGAAACACTGGGTTTTCCTAAAGTCTAGAAGGAAGTTCAAATTTTGTTGTGTTATCATAAGGTCATGTTGACCATTGTTTTGGGTGCTTTGGGTTGTTTTTGAACTTTGGGAAAGAAGGTGACAAGTGTTAAATAGTTTTGCAACATCATTGTGCTAAGTTGTCAAAAGTTGGCAAGGGGTTAGAAAACATAGTGTGTTTTATAGCACTCACCATTAGGTCATCTATGAGCTCAACCCAAGCATCTAAATTGTTTGAAGGCCTATTTAAGGCATGCTTCGACCATGGGATAGGGTTGGAGGCATTTTGTTAGAGTGACAATTTGTAAAGCTGAAAGAAACAGCGTTTTGAAAGTTAGTTTCCTGTGTTTTGCATTTATATTGAGCTTTAATGGAGTGACTCTGTTGTTTTTCCAGTTGTAGTATGTAGTATTAACATTTAGAAATCTTAGTGTGTTATCTTTTTGGTTTTTTAAATCATATTCATCTTGTATTTGTAAATATTTCTATTTCCTGTGTTTTCTGGCCTGTAACAGGCAATTTTGAAAGAATGGAGTCCTAGAGCACCTTCCCATTGTACAAATTGTACGGACCTTTGGGATTTGTGTCTAGGCTCCCTTAGTGTAAATATGATAGCTATTAGGGTTTGTGGTAGTGCAGGAGTTGCTAGCAAAATGATGCCCTAGGCAAGCCAGTGCAGGTCTGGTTGGGGAAAACTTGGAGTAAAAGAATCATAACTTGCAGGGGAGTTGAGATTTTGAAGAAATTATTTCTTGTGAATTTTCTTGAGGGTCTGAGCTATGCTTGGAGGTCAGGAGGAGGTTCTAACAGGCCGTTTGGAGGGAGAACTCTTTGATAGTCTTAAATCAGCCTGAGAAAACTTAGAAACCCTAGGTTTTTAACCATTTTTGAGTGTGGACAGAGTACGGGCTGTACAGGGCTAAAACCCTAAAATTCTTTGAGGCATAGGCATGAGAAACTCAAACTCTAAACAAATAACCTAAGTCCTTTGGTGGGTTTAGAAGAGAAAAGTACTTTACCTCTGTTCAGAGGCCTAATTGGGGGCTCAAGGCTTGTAGCCTTTTCAAACCCTAGGAAGGGATTAATGGAAGTGACGGTTAAAGGGAGTCTTGAGGAAGTACAAGAACCCTAGATAGAGTCCCTTGAAGCTTTTTAAATTTGTTACACCTCTACAAGTTATCAAGTTGAAGGTGGAGTGAACTTGGTCTTTAAGGCAAAGTAAGGGCCAATGGAGAATATGGGGTAGCACCAAGATTGGCTTGGTAGAAGGGAAGCTTATTGATAGAAGAGGGGTTGGGCAGACAAACCAAGGGCACCTAGTCAAGAGTAGGGACCTATATTTTTGATTGGTGAAGCAAGACACCAAGGAGGTCTTACAAGGAAAGTCCTAGAGCAGGAATCTGTGATTGATTCCTCCAACCCCACTCCCTATCACCTTCATACCATTTATATGTCATTTTGCATAGAGACCTAATAAAAATTTCATCCACATTTTCTCATCTTCAAACTATTTTTTTCCATAAATTTTGAAAATGCACCAACATGTGCATCCCCTTTATTAAATTCATACTCATCAAATGTAGGCATGTATTTGAAGACCTTAAAAGTCATAAATTATGTTTAATAATCAAACTAAGAGAGACCTAAGTAATTGTACATCATGTCTAGGGGAATGATACAAACTAGAGCAACCTAATGCATTAGGATGGAAATTGGATCAAGCAAAATCTTGATCTATTCTTCACATTTTTTTCATTCTAGCAAGATCACTAACTTTTGTCTTGTCTTCTTGTATGGATACATGTAAATCCTAGCATAGTTTTTTGTATGATGTAGGGCTACCTAAGTAGCATGAAGGGGAATCACTAAAATATTCATGAGCAAACAGTTAGATGATATTCCTAGGGGCATTAGTATATAAAATATTTGAAGGAACACACAAATGAGAAATGTAACTAGACCAATTATGCATGCCTACTCACATAACACTATGTAGGGAAAAAAACTTAGGTCCCATAAATTGATATGTTTCAAAAGATAAGAATAAAAATATGTGTATCTTTGTAACCAATCGTTGTAGACTTGAGATGTGTTCTTAAAATATTCACATTAGCAAAACAAATTCATCACCTCTTCCAAAAGAGGAAATCCTTGAAGCAACTTTGACCTTAAAAGAGATAAATATTCATGGATCTAACTCACTACTAAAATCATCAATTCATTTTAACCTAGTTACACTTTCATCCTTGGTTCCATATGTTGGTGTAGCTTGATAGGCTATCAAACTTACCAAAACAAGTGCACATAGATGCAAAGAACCTATAATAGTAACATAAATTTTCATTAATATAATACTAGGGTCTTTAATATATGAACCAAGATATTATTTCTTTGGAAGTTTCATTGACTATTAGTGTAAGTTGATTGGATGCCGAATCCAATACACAACAAAATACAATTTGGGATGGGAATTTTTTTCTAAAATGAGTTATCAAGGTCTTGAAGATAATTTAAAAATATTTATAACATTGGAAAAAATGTTAACTCTTAAGTCCCAAGGCCAAGGATATATCATTAAGAAGGTAAATTTAAGGGGGCTTCAACATTAGACTGTAAATGATTAAGGAGTAATAAAAAAAAATGGGTAGTCTCTCCTAAAATTTGGGCTTCTCTTAAACTTAGAAGGGTATTGCTAGAGGTATCCTTAATAGGTTTATCACTACCCAAATATACACTTTACTCTCATTATTTGTCACTAGGTCAAAATCAACTGGCTACATAAGACCTCTTTTATTTTTTATAATACCTTACACAAGCAACTATGGATAAAAATAGTATTATGATCCATGAAGATAATTTTATTTAATGTTTCATACACAATTGATAGGTGGAGACATACAATACATAATTCTCTAATGATTTAGCATTTAAGGCATCTTGAGGTTATTTTTTGGTTTAGAGCAATGAATCGTGAACAATGTATATTCTAATCTACTTCTAATCTACTCCTACAACAAACAAGATGGAGGGTCATTAAATGATGTATTATTTTACTTCACCAATGTGGATTGGTGTGTACACCATTATCTAATAGAGTCATGAATAATAAAGAGGAAGGGAGCATAAAACCAATAGAGTATCAATAAAACTAGATACTATTAATATGACAACCAATTATTATAGCAATGCAATAGACATACTTAATGATGCATCTCAAAACTATAATAATTCATATAAATAGATAAATGACCATTACAAATAATTTTTAATGCATTAGATGATATGGCACATACATCGTTAAACTCCTATTACAATTGTATCAACATATATGATAAGAAGGAATATAATAACTATGATTAAAATATTCCCCTAAGTCATTGTGAACTACCATGGACACATGTCATTAGAAAATAATATTTATAATATAAAATATTTACTATGCTATGCAAAATGCATTCCTTCATTAGTAAATTAGACCTTCATTTGTTTATGTCATACCACTACCTGTAGACCTTTCCTACATAGAAAATTAGATCATTGACCAACCCTTTGAATGTAAAATGAAGTAGTATTTATAGATCTTAATATTTGGTGCCCAAGAGCTCATGGGGACTTTAGGAGGGTGTGGAATCCATAGATGTGGTATATGGGAACATTGTAGGTCCATGTAACTTTTAAAATAAGTTCTAAAGAATAGTTGCACATGGGTTTGGGGTGGCTAGAACCAAAATGACCCACATTTATGACAACATGGTCACCCATGTTGAATGAAGTAAAATCTCTACATGAAATCACGACATTAGGTTTGGGCGAATGCATTTTGGGTTGGAAGGAACAATCTAGTGGTTGGAAGGTTGAATTAGGCATGAATGGAGTGAAGGAAATCCATGGGGGTGGGTGAAATAGGTTTTCAAGGGTCTCTAGGATGTAGTGGGGACCTAGTACAAAACATGAAAATTTTGGTGCCTAGTAGGGCTCTAGGTCTAAGAGGGACTTGTGGGGGTAGGAGAAATTGTGTCTTAGGGAGGGAAGTGGAAATCAAACTAGCACAGAGAGTGAAAGGGAATTCTAGGGGTTATATTTTTGAGGGATCATGGATCACAGATGGGAGCATCGTGAGAATATAAGGACTAGCTCAATTAGAAACCCATCAATAACAACAATAAATGATGTGCCCACTGATGAAAAAAAAAGATAATTTGAATTATGCTTCCCTTCATGGACGTATTGGACATAAGCATGGTTCTTCATTTAGGGACAACTAGGGTTAGGCTTAAGTGGAATTCCAACAAGTCTACCTCATTCTAGGGCTAGTAAATATCCAATAGGTTTGTGTCAAATGCAAATTAATATTGTTTTTAATTCCTTTTAAATGTTTCTTTAGTTTTTTTTTGTCTTTGAATTGCACCTTTGAAGATAAAGGATTGAAAACATATCTTGGATAGGGCTTTGAAAAAAATCTAAAATTGATATAAAATTGATGGTGGGGATAGCTATACGATAAGCAATATGATTATTCTATGGAGGTCACAGTTGAGTGGTGCATGTTAAGGCTAGAAGCATTTCTTAAAAAACTGTGTGAACCATTTTTATTTGTTGGAGAGGTATTTATGCACTTTTTGTTGTCCCTAACCACATAGTAATTATAGTTGTTCATGCATAGACTTTCCATGTTTTTATCATTAGAATGTTATAGAATAAATCAAATCATTCATATATGCATAATTAAATCAATAAAAATATTTATAGATTGAATATATAATAAATAAATAGAACTAGTTATAAAATCTATTAAATCTAAAGAGAATTGTTCTTTTATGATATGGAAAAAATACACGACTTTTAATATAAAGTGTGAAAACATTTTAGATTGTAATGATATTGCTATCAGAATTCAACCGTGTGAAAAATACCTCCTACTTATCATTTTAGATTCTTGTTAGCTCTCATCTTGCTCACGTAGTGGCTAACCTGCTAAGGGCTTTTGCATTGGAACAAAGGACTTTATGTCAAAAGAAAATTATGAACTTTCACTATGTTTAAAGTTTTCTATAAAGTTCATTCTACAATATTGATATTTTTAAAAATATATGTTATTATTATTTTCTGAAACTCTTACAAAAATGTAATAATTTTTTTGACATGCAGATAACATGAGCGGACCCTTTAGAGGCAGACTATGGTTCAGTTTGTTGAATATATCTGCAGTTGGTGCAAATGTAAATAGGCCTATAAATATCATTAACAAAACATGATCTGAGGATAAGTTCAGCTTTGTAAAGCTAGATGGAATATAGAATGAGTTTGGCTCCAGGTAACCCAAACTACGTTCGTCGTGGCTCCCATAATCCAAAGGGGTCCTTATCGTCTTGCAAAAGCATTAGCTCATCCTTGTATGGATTATTTTGCTCTACTACATCCAATGTAATTTCTATTTCACCGGCATTACAAGATTAACAATTATTTACGTAAAATATTGGACCAATATCTCTTATATTATTGTTATGGTTGCTAAATTTTAAAAGGTAAAAGATTGGACCAATATCTCTTGTATTATTGTTCATGTGCTTTGGGTTTCCCTTCATGTGCATATTGTCATTGATACAGTCACAATTCAAGAGGTTATTTTCGTGGTTCACAAGGTTCATGATTTGTCTCTCTCACCATTTGGTCAATTTTCGTTATTAGGGCGATCATGGTCATTCTAGATACCTTAATAGGAAAGTTTCTCTATGTTTAAAACTTGTTACTTTTCCATTCATGTACATCTTTCTCACTACATATGTCCAAGATCTTCTAGATGGTTAGGGCCCACCTCCAAATAAGGATCCCCTCCTCCTATACATATATAACACTGACAACTGAGCAGTGTGATCATTTTTTGTGTTGTTATTGCTTTTTGGTTTCAACCTTATCTTTCAAGGTGAGACATCATTTCACTTGTATTTTATGTAAGCATTATATTATGTTGTTTCTTTTTTATATAAAGTATAACACTCTTTATCACAAAAGTAAACCCTCAATGTTTTTTATAGTCCCTACACCTAACCTAGTAAATAATATCTCAATCAATACAAATTAGATCTAGAAAAATTCATAAAGATAGTATTCTAACATAAAAAATTAAATGCAAGATGGAATAAAAGGTTGTTTAGTTATTTTTAACATATTTTGATTGTTAGATATATTTTGGGATTGATGTGGTTTGAATATTATATTTCATTTTTTTTTATTATTGAACACTTGTGATCAAAGCTATGAACTAGCGAAGATACAAATGAGGGCCTTCATCCCCAAGGTGAATGCTCGTCATTAATACAATGGTCTAAACCCAAGAGTATTGTGGCCTAGCATAGTCTAAGAGGTCGCGAGCATAATAACCTTGCAAGGGCTTGAATCTAGAAGGGTGAATGTTTCAAACCTACAAGAAAAACATCCAAGCAAGGGCTCCTAATCCATGAGCTCAATAAACCAATGGGAGTTTGAACTTTGGTGGCAAGAATCGCAATGCCACAATTTAGCCATCACATTATTTCATGAACAAATATATTCTAGACTATTATAATATATTAAGTTATAGTTTTTTATGATTTTGGATAGAATTGTGTTTGCAATTCTAATTAATTGTTGTGATTACATCTTTCTAATGTGATTGCTATCTTCTATACTTATGTTTTTTCACTTAGTATCATAATATACATAATTGAGTGTTGACAAACACATTTAGAAGTTTGGTATACAAAGATTGAAACTCTAATCTTCCCTATCCTCTAATCATACTTGTTGTTTTTCACATTATTAAAAGCAAATAAAACAAAATTACAAAATTACTGAAACAATATTTCATTGTAATATATATCTTCATATAGAATTAATTTGGAAGCCAACAATAATAATTCATATCCCTTTAAAACATTACAGATAAATTTTATAAACTTAAAAATATTTTTTCCTAAACCTCTCCTTATGTGTATCCAATATTATAGATTAAACGTTTAACCAAAATAATATATAATTTAAAAAATTCAAAAAATATATTTTAAAACTTTAATTATTTTTTGAATTTATATTTATTATTTTTGTGAAATATCCATCCAAAAAGCTACTTAGCAAGAGGCCGTAGGTATATGGCGTTTGGAATAATTCAATCGACATCTGGGCCCACTCATTTTGTTTCCCTCCCCCTCCTATTGCCGCTAGGACTAGGGACTAGCCAATGACTTCTATTGTCAAAAAGGACTCGCGTTCTTTATGGGAGCCAACGCATGAGATTCTCCTTTGCTGTCCTCATTACCAACTCCATCCTTGGGTACCTTTGTACATTTTCCCTCCCTTTTGGGATAGGATGCTTTTTTTTCGGGTATTAATTAGCACTTGTATTATGAGGGGTGTAATGGTTATGTCGATAGAGAATTATATCTAGGTTAGTAATAGTTGAACATTGAATAAAATGGGTATACTTGGGAAGAATGAAAACATAACCAAATTTGAAATGTAACAATTCATCATTCAATATTTGTATATTTCACACATAAGATATTTCTATAAAATTTTAACTTAGATCTTTATTGATATATTCTAAGATAATTTCAAACTTGTAGTAGTACAATCTACCTAGCCAAGGGTAAATGTGTTTAATACTCAATATATCCTACACAACAATTTAACTCTTAAATATCAAGAACATATGCATCCTTCTCATAACTAAAGTGCACTTAAATCAGTTAATTATTTTTTGATGTTGAACCTCACCTTCCTAGCTATATCAAGGGTTGAACCACGTACAACTTCAACTAGTGCAAGTACACTATCTCCTATGTTACAAATATAACACCATACATGTCAAACAACATACACCTATTCCAGAATAAAGGGCATGTGAGTTAAGAAATTATGGAAAATTACCTTGGTGTCAACCCCAAGCCTCCAATAAGACCAACATAAAGATTACTAATAATGTCACCACACAAGTTAGGCATCAACAAGAAATCAAAGAGTGTAAGATATTTTACAAGCTACAAAACAAAATATGTATTTTACATTATTATTGCAACAACTAAAGCCAAAATATTTTTCTAACCATCTTGCAAGAGAGGAAAAGTGACAAAATTGTAGTCAATGCTTTTCAAAAGAAACTCAATGAAACGCTATGTTGAATATGGATACAAACACACTACTTATTCTTCATTTACTAAATACAAAGATAGAGCATTTGAATATGATAAATTATAGGAATTATTAATTAACATTAGTCATTATGTAGATTAATGTAGAACAATTAAGCATACGTGCACATAAAACAAAGAGTTTTCTAGGCATTTAATACTATTCAAGTGACTTTAAAATTTTGAGACAATTTAATCCATAGCATGTCTTCTTAAATTGAGAATGATAAGAGGATAACAGTTCAAAAAAATTTATGGTGTAAAACCCCTCATAAAGCATACAACTTAGAGTCAACATGGCATAATACTGCTAATCATCAATAGGTCTATCAACTTTGTTCCTTAAATATGAATAGAAAATATTTAAGAATTTAATATTGCACATTGCAGTTTGCAGACAAAGATTTAGAGAGAAATGAAGGATGAGGGACATAACTTGGATGGACTCATTAACAGTGAATCCAATTTAATTTTAAGGTAATAAGACATTCTAATTTATGGATTCAATAAATAGTAGTTAACATTTCATTAATATCTTTAATTTAGCATAGTGGTTGTTACCATCTAGTTATAGCCATATAAAGGCTTTGCAAAATTGTATACTTGGTGAAAATTATCCAATAGATCACTTTAATGTACTTGTAGAAGTCAATAAATTCATTGAATTCTCAAATAAGAGTTTGGTAATGCCACAATCTGCTATATATGGAATCATATCATCCCCTAACAACACATTATTCGATTTTAGGTTGCAATGAATAACTTGCACAAAGCAATGATGATGGAGATATTTCATTCCTTGTGCTATTGCATTTGTTATTTTTAATTTACCACTCAAACTTAATCTACATTCATCTACTTATTCAAGATAGAACCATATGTCCAAACTTCCATTTGACATGAATGGAAGAACCAAAGCTTTAAAATCAAGGTTAGAACAAGATGAAATGATTTTGATCACATTGCAATGTATGACTCATTTTAACACATTACATTGTCTTTCAAAACTTTCAAGAATATTTTCATCATATAAATTGAGAACTTTAACAACAATACTTTTACCATTGTTGAGAATCCCAACAATTGCATCTACAAGTTCTTCATATTCAAAACTCTTTTAGACCCAATGTTGAATTCAAGGGTATTATGATTACTATGTCTCCTTCTATAGAAAAATAGAAACAGTACAAAAGAAACAATGAAAATCGCAATGCCAATCACAATTGGGACTGTCATCTTTATGGAGACTGGGAATTGTTTGTGTTTAGAATTAAAGCATGGATACAAACCAATTCACTTGCCACAAAGGCCAATATTTCCAAAACTGCTAACTCACCAATTGTTGCAAAAACTACTCCCTTTGGAACCTCTCGTGTTAAATTATTAAAAGAGATATTGATATGTTGAAGTGTTATCATTTCTTGGAAAGCTATTGGAATTACACCTAACAAATTATTTCTTGAGAGATCAATGTCTCAAATATTTTTCAAATTTATGAGTGATGTTGGCATTTGGTTGTCAAATTAATACCATGATAGATTCAAATATTCTAAGTTTGAGTAACTTGACAATGCAACTAGAATTTCACCTAAGAAGTTGTTGAGAGATGCATCTATAGCTTGGACTATTACCATTTTGCTCATTACTAAAATAAAACCTTATAATAAATTTCTAGAAACTTTAAAATAAAATTAGATATTTGTAAGACTTTCCCATTCAGGAGGTATGTTTCCTTCTAGCTTGTTGTGAGATAAGTCTATCTTTTCCAAAGTAATGTGCATCTCCCTAAATTGGTGGGTACTTTCTCGAAAAGTTGATTTTGATGAAGAATTTAAGATATAGATTAGTTGTGGAAGATCGCCAAGAGCATCTAGAATTTTCCCTAAAATCATGTTTTGACTCAATGATAACAACCCAAGTCTTTTTGCATGACCCAATATATATTGTTTTTGTTCATACGCAATATTTCAAGATTTGGAAGGTGACCAAGTATGGATGGAATGGTCTCACTGAAAAAATTGTTAGATAAGTCTAATTGTACCAACTTTGTGAGCTTGTAAACGCCACATGGTATGTTTCCCTCAATCTTATTAGAGTATAACAAAAAATGGAGAGTTGGCTTGATAGATTGCTAATATAAAAGTGCAAGAGGCCAGTGAGATACTTATCATTCAATTCTATATATTGTAAATGAGAGAAATTAGTTAAGGTTATTAGAAAATACAAGGCCCTACTTCCACTCATAGGATAATCTTTCATTAAATAAAGTTGTTGAAGCTTGAGTAATTTTCCAAACTCAAAGGGAATCATGTCATTCAATTGGTTAATACTTGAGTGAAGCAATTGAATTTGGGTGCAATTGGAGAGGGAGTTTGGTATTTCTCCAATTAATTAGTTTCCCCATAAATACAATTCTTGTAACTAGCAATTAGCCAAACTATCAAGGAATGTGGCTACTTCACTCGTTGAACCATAATGACAAAGTTTGGTGACTAGTGCAATTGGAAAGAGTAGTTGGAATTACTCCTACCAATTAGTTGACATAAAGAATTATGAGTTGAGTAAGCTTACTCAATTTAGTAGCAATACCAGCATACAGTATGTTTCCCACAAAACCCAATCAAGTTAAGGATGAAATTTTGACTATAGAAACTAGGATTGCATCTATTAGATGGTTTCCTCCTATAGCAAGCACCTTTACAAGTGAAAGGAGGCCAAGATGAGAAGTAATATTGCCACTCAAATGGTTAGTATGAGAAATTTCAAAAAATGACAATCTCCTAAAGTGAAGGGAATAGAGCCTTCCAAGTCAGTTGAAGGAAATCTAAGTATTCTTAGACAAAAAATCCTCCCCAATTAGAAAGGAATCTGGCCATGGAAGCTATTATTTGTGAGAACAAGTTCTTTGATAAAAGAGATTAAAAGAAAAAGGATAGATAGGGCCTACTAAAGGCATACCTATGAGATTTGAAGAAACCATGCACTCATGATGAGAAGAGAAAGCAACGCCTGTCCAATTACAGAAAAATGATTAATGGGCCAATCAAACAAAAAATTGTTAGGGTCACTAAAAAATAGAATTCTTGACACCCAAAAGAGCTTCTACATCAAAATGATAAGAATGAAAATGGGAAATGTAAGCTGGAATAGGTAATACAAAAAGAAATAAGAAAAAAAAAGTTCAATAGTTATTTGACATCATCTTAGAGTGCATTCGCACTGTCCCACACAATAGTTATTTGAGCTTGTTTGTTGGCATTAATTTATTTTTTATTTAAGGAGGTACATAATGTGGAGTCCCATTTAAAATCTACATTGGTCAGTCGTATTCACATAGCATCTACCTTGATTAATATTTCTTTGGTACCATGTCATGTGCAAATATATGGCAATCACATATTGTTGAAAATGTAATCAAGTGCCACATGAAAGGGAGAAACTAAAACAAAGAAGAGATTCTAAATTATTTATCTTCCATATCATACCTAATATCATACCTAAAGTTAACCAATAGTAGGGTTGGGGGGGCTAGCTCGATTGGATAAAGCATAATGTTGTAGGTAAGAGGTCACAAGGTCTAGTCTCCCCTTTTCCCTCATGGTATCAGAGGGTGTATCATGCTAGCATCACTGATCACATGAAAAAAATTTACCAAGCACATTGCAGTTTATAGGGGGGCTACCCAATTCCTATAGTCTAAAAAATATTTAACCAACAATAAAAAAGGAACACTTTTGTAATGAAATGAAAGTTGGTCAAACCGACTCAACTTAATATAGATATTATTTAAAATCCCACAGGGAGCAGACACTTGGCATTTGCAAGCCTCCCATGTTTGGCTTAGTAGAATGCTTTGCGATGGTTATCCTTTTCTTGTTCTCATTGCCATGCAATATTTTTTCTGGAAGGTTGCATAAATCTTTCATTCTACCTTTATTCATTATGAATAGATTGAAGTAGTAGTTGAAGAGATACTGGTCTGGGGCATTCAAATACATTTTTTCGCCAACCAATATCTTCCATTAAGAGGTTGTAAAAATCTTGTATCGAATTCAATAATCTAGTAAATCTAAAACCTTTATTTTTTTAGTTACTTTTTGTTTATTGTGAATAGATTGAAGTGGTAGTTGTTTAGCTTTTCATGGTTGAATAAAAGAGTTTAGAATATTGTTGTAGCAATTCTATTTTTTTTCGTCTATCCTTCCATGGTGAAATGTTGTGTTAGGAGTGGGCTACATGACTGGGCTTCAAATGGACTTTAATGTCTACTAGGTCATCAGAGAAGGGTAAGAAAAAACTTAAATTTAATTAAGAATTTTCATAATTATGGTTTTCATGAGATCCCATCCTCTTTACTTATAGAATATGAATGTGTATGCTCAAGCACATCTTTCCTCAAATCTGTACTAATAACAACGTGTGAATTTAACATTTCAAATTGAGGGTTATGCTAAGAATTAATTTTTGAGTAAATGGTTGTGCTCTTCAACATTAATAGCTTTCCTATGGTTTCCAAAAGTGCACAAGATTTTGAAATATAAAGAAATAAGAATGGTGAAGTCCTATAAAATTATAGCCTCTTTGACATCATCACTAAAATATAATGTCTTGTTTGTGTGTTTTATTTTGTAGGTATCATTAATTTTAATGTCGTCATGGATTGAAACAACAATTATAGGAGATTGGTTTTAGTTCATCTCATTTTAAAATATTGTTTCTGTAGCTCTAGGTTTTGCAATATTTTTACTCTAAACTATACCTATTTTTTCTCATCGACATTCTTGATAGAACACAATTTGTGGAGAATCTTAAGGTAAGCCACTTACCATGGTTTTAATGAGGTTTCTATGTACCTAAGTGGTCAATTTATGTTTGTGTTTCATTCCATTCTAAAACAAATTTGTTGTTATCTATTAAATGAAGGCACTGGGTTATGTGGTTTTATCTAAGCCATTATTCTAATAAGAGAGTCGACAACTCTCAGATGCCTCTTTCAATTATCACTTATGACATATGTAAAGGAATTCAAGTGATCATGTGAGCCATAAGCTAGAGGATTTCTTAGACGAGTATTCTAGCAATAGAGACTTAAGAAGAATGTATTATGAATCAAATAATAGTTAGGACATTTTTTGCAACTACAAAAATTTAATATATATATTCCCTAAATAAAATACATTAAGCTAATATTGTGCAACAAAAAAGAGTAAACAAGAAAATAGTACCATGGATTCTTTAGATTTTTATCAAGTTAGAATGTTATTTGAATAGTCTGCTTTGAATTGTGTATTGTAACTCTTATATTTTCCTTCATGGTATTCATTCTATTTGGGTGGTGATCAGAGGGCGGTGAATGCAAATGATTGTCCAAAATGAACAATATTAATTGCATTTGTTGCAAACATTTATCCAACCCAGGAGCAATGAATTTGATCTAGTAGAATGATATGCATTTACTACAACTAAGATATTGTAAATTGATATGCATTTACTATAGCAAAGATATTCTAGATTTTATCATTTGATATGCATTTACTATAGCAAAGAAATTTAGTTTTTATCCTTTTTTTTTTGACAAATGTAATATTTTTTTCTAGGAAATTTTACTGAGATGAAAGAGGTTTCCCAATGTGAGACAACTTTCGGGCTGAAAGCTCACACTAAATATAGCCTATTGACTAATTATTAGCATTTTTATCTCAAAAGGTATATCGATATATATCTATAAAAAAAAATATATGTAAACTAATATGTTGGAGAGTATAATTTGATATTTGTATAAAGATACATTAATTTTATTTATTTATTTTTCTACATAATTTTTAAACACATGTATATTATTGTCAATAATATTTTAAATATGCTTGTATTATATTATAAGAGAGGGGGACCAACCACATTCAAGGCCCTAGGTCACGGAGGGCCAAGAGCGGAAGGCTACCCTAACTTTCCTCAACTTAACGGGATGTTAGGAAATGTGGGATGAGAATGATCAGGAATATAAGGTCCTTTAATCACCCTACAGACCTGAAATACAGGACATGGCTAAGTGAGCCAATCTTCGGGTTCAACACTGCACCTCAAGAAGCTCTCTGCCTGAGGATGAAAGCATAGTCCCAACACGACAGTGCAACGCACTAGTGTCTCTCAAGTGTGTCGGTGTCCATACGACCAGACAACTAAAGAGACAAGGTCAAACTTAGGAAAAAAAGCTAATAGCCCAGCTAGCTACTACTAAAGGGCCAAAACAACGTTATGAAGTAAGAAAAATATGTTCTAATATGATAAAGTAAAAATGCAACCATTAGGGTAGCAAGAATGATCTCACAAAGGAATTCATTCACCAGCTAGCTCCTAAAAGTACATCCACCTACACACAAAGAGGAGGAAAAATTTTGGGTGGTTGTATAGGGACCTGCCTCAATCAGACCCCTGTTTAGGTGTTTCCACCTCCACAAACAACCAAGAAAGTGAGTATGATAAAGAAAGTAATGTAATAAAGAACACTAAAACACCACAAAATAGTAAATGTGCTTACTCAACCAAGTAATAGAGGAGAGGAATGGGAAGCTTACCACCTCCACCAAGAGCACTCAAGGCTAATGGAGGAGAGAATGAGAGTACTCAAGCCTCTACTACAATGGTGTTTGTCCCACACTTGCTCTACCGAAGTGGTGGAGGGAAGGAGTTGCTGCTATGGAGTGTAAGAGTGTTACTAAAGGAGCTTGGGAATGCAAGAAGTGAGTGCAAGAGTGTGAAGAAGTTGAACTAAAATCTTGGAAGATCTAAGGAAGAAGTTGAAATGCATCTAGGAGGAGGGAATTTGAAGGAGAGATTAAGAAAGCGGCCATATTTGGGTCAATTGACTGAAGAGGGCATTACAAATCGACTGCCAATGGGAAGTGCAATGCCTCTATAGGTTTAGCTGTAGGAATCTACCAGGGATGTAAGTGCATCGAACAGATGGCTACTTGTCACATGAGCATCCCCAATAGAAATTCCCCTACTAATGCTCAAAATAGGCACCAAGTGGAACGAAGGCAGCGGGCTTATGTGTAATTAAGCCTCCAAACTTGGTTTTTTAAAGTGGAGCAAGGAAAAAGAGGAATTTGCATAAGGGGTGAAAATTCACTCCTATGCATTTTCCCCCACTTTAGCGAGCACGAATACTAATGAGTGCTTCGATAAAGTAGATTGAAGAACGACTAAGGTTAAAAATGTATACCTGAACCATCAAGGAAGTAGACCATGATCTGATGAACCTAAAGGTGTAGGGTGAGCAAAGGACTCCATAGCTTCTCACAACTATGAAGTTGAAGAAAGAAAGTGTCCTACAAGCTTGCAAACCTATAGGGAGGCAACCCCAAAGATCTCTCACATGAAGGAAGCCCTATGAAGTAAGCACCTTATAGACTCACAGACCTGCAATGAAGGTATCCCCCAAGAACTCTCACATGGAGGATACCCGAGAAGCATCCCCTAAGATATATCACATGGAGGAAGCCAGGAAAGTGCCCTACATACCCGAAGGCCTGCATGGAGTGTGTCCTTCAAGATCTCTCACATGAAGGAAACCCAAGGAAGCACCCTATAGACCCACAGACCTATAGGGGAGGTAATCCCCAAGATCTCTCACATGGAGGAACCCAAGAAAGTTGCCTATAGACCCACAGACCTGTAGGGGAGCCACCCCCAAGATCTCTCACATGGATGAAGCTCAAAGGAAGTACCCTATAGGCTCTCAAATCTGCAAGGAGGTATCCCCCAAGATCTCTTGCATGGAGGAAACCTAGGAAAGCAAACTCTGCAAAGTTAGGAAGCGGCCACATAGGCAAGTAAGCAGACAGTCACGCAGACCATCGACAATCTAGAAGACTTTCAAAGGGGTCCCTCGGGAACCCGTCATGAAGAAGGGGTCCACTCAAGGGATGCACAGTTCAAAAGTATATATTTTCTTTCCCAAATCAATACATCATCAAGGGATCCTTTTGAAAGATGTTCACTTCATCAAGGAATTTGAAAGGAAGAATATGCTCCCACGCGAAGGGAAGGTCAAAGTTGTTCCCGCTTTGGAGGAATTTTTTCAAGTCCTTTCTTTACAAATCCATGATGAAGGAAACATGTTTCGTTAGGGTTCCAAGTTGAGAATGAGGTTCTGAAGAAAGATTTGCAAAGATTTTCGAGAAAATATTCATTGGAAATGAATGCATTTTTTGAAAATTGGAATGTTGTAGAAAAAAAATTGTCACACATGAGAGGGACAACTCAAGCAAAGAAGAAAGAAAGATAAAGAGAAAGTAAAGGAGAAAAATACAAAAAATATTTCGGGGTCAGAACTACTCATATATATGTGTGTGTGTGTGTGTGTGTATAGTAATAGTATATAAATGAACTATCATCAACCCCCTACTATATCAATCCATGTGAAGAATGCACAAGAAGACAAAGAAAAAATAAAAAATTGGCTCAACATGGAAGGGAAGCCTAAATTCCCCCAACACTTTACATCGTCCCCAATTTATCAAAAATCAAGCACAAACATGGAAGAATGATGATGCAAATGGAAGAAGGTTTACGAAACAAAAACCACACCTGTATCCAAGCACCAATAGGGGTGACAAGGGTCATCCAGGCACACATAGCACAATCACGGGGGAACACATCACAAAACACACACACACACAAAAAAGATCAAGAAGAGGCCTCCTAACATTGATCAACCAAGAGATCATCTGCTTCCCACTCTAGATCATCATAGGGGAAGGAAGAAGAGCCTGTATTTGTGGGATGTTAAAAGAAGGAGCATTCGGCCCATCTACAATAAGGGATAAGGAAGAGGGCCCCACAAGGTCTTCTTCGCCAAGCTCTTGTGGAGCTAGAGTTAGTTATTTCACAAAGATCATTAACAAGGCCAAAACTTCATCCACAGAGTTAAACATGCACCCCACAGGAGCGTCATGTTTAACTTCAGTGGATGGGGTAGGTTGCACCTGAGATTCACAGCTAGGCTTACCAAATGACTCAGGAGAGGTGACAAACTCAGGGGAAGCCAGGACTGGTTTTGTCACTAGGACAAAACAAGTTAACACAGGACCACCTTGTGAAGAAAGTGAGCTTCTCTTACATCCTTCACTACTAGAAGGACCACACTCCACCTTTTGCTTCGTTGGAGGGGAAGAACTTCCCACAGATGAGGCTAGAGGTGAAGAGGAAGAGGATGAAAGAACCACAGTGGACACAACTGAGGCATTAGTCATATCCATGGGCTTCGAGAAAGGCAGGATATCGAAGATGGACATCAGCAAAGGTGACTCCACTGAAGGAGTGATGAACACTTGTACCCACTTGGGGTTGGGTGTATTCGCACTCGCAACGGAAGTCGAAAGCAACATGGAACTAGACTAAAGAGAAGTAGAAGGAAGGGGAGAGGAAGACACTATAAGAGGCCTTGAAGTATGGGTGGTTGCCTCTTCTTCCTTCCTCTGTGAGGTGGCTTGCTCAGCTAGAAGAGACTTTCGTCGGTGTTTTCACTCGCATGTAAGGTGGTTCCCATGACACTTTGAGTTGGAGGGTGGAGGAACAGAAAGCTCCTGCTCAATCATGGGAATGCCCACTATGACTGTCTCTAATGGAGGAATGGATTCCTGAATGGGAGCAGGAGGAGCAAGTCGAGAAGAAACAAGGAGAGTCGGTTCAAGTGCCCTAGCAACGGGTCTCTTCTCATTTACTACTTTTGGAGTAGGAGTTGTTGGAGGCCATGGATTGAATTCCCTTTGGGAACCTTTCTTTTTGTTGTATAAGTAATACCATGATCCAGGGTATTCATTAGGGAGATCTGAGATCCTGAGCTTGGGTCTATGTCAAAGAGGTATCATCAGACTCAATGGATAGCCACCGGGTCGACTCATCCAATACTTTTCCCAAGAAAGGGGAGAGGACGAGGCAGTTCAGGAAAAGGAAACCTTCTCTTTGCCTTTATGGGAAGGAGAGGGATTTGGCGTGGACTTCTCCTCTCCCTTCTCAGAAGGGGAAGTGGTCGGTGCAGGCTTCTCCTTCTCTCGAGAAGAGGAAGCGACTGACTGTTGTATCACAAGAAGGGTCAATTTCGGCTGTCCCTTCCCCCCAGTCTTATACTTTACATAATTCTTGTAAAGTAGGTCCATTCTCGAAGGAAGCAAATCGACTGGGGTGGGCCAAAAGTGATCCAATGGATATCCACCATGGGATACCAAGGGTTGGTATCTAGTGTCATGCACTACATGCACAACACCTTTGTGGGAAAATTTTAAGTATTTGTGAACAACAAAGCGATTCCATTCATGGAAGCTAGCCAGGGTATGCTTAGCTTCAGCCTGAATAAATTCGACTCTAGAGTAACATCAAAAACTGTGTCAATAGCCCTAGGTCCAACTAGGATGGAAAAAGTTATTGATTCATATGGTTTAAGACACATACCATAGTGTGTACGGATGGTAGATTTTGTTTCTTCATATTCTTCCCTCTGTAATGAATTCAATACTAATGTTTCTTTTGTGATGACATTCACACAGCTCATGGGGTCTACCAAGACCCCTATCACAATGTTCCCATTGAGGCAAGTGGGAATGTAGAGGGGAGAGAGCTTCTTGTTTAAAGGAAAATATTGTGACGTGAATGTTATGTCCAATGAACTGGGTGTAGGTAGAGCAGTAGAAGTCACTGTGACCATGTTAACATAGGCCTCGGGTTGAGTAACCAAAATTAGTGGGATCAATAATTATGTTAGCAGAATGTGACATAAATGGGTCAATGTATATTTACAATTCACTATTAGCTTTCACCATTGATTTGTTAGCATTTTGTTTACTCCCATCAAGACGAATGGTACTAATGAGCCTATATTTTTGTCTAATTTTGGGTAAAACCTATAGTCTATTTTCTAATAGTTGTCATGGACTTTGATGCTTAAGTGTTGGTATTGGCATAATGTTTCCCTCAAACCAATAACATTTGACAATATCCTATCTTTGCAAGCTTTAATGACATTTGGCATAATATGTGGGTTATCTATATTGATTTTTCATGTGATTAATAGATTTTTCTTAGAGTGGTTATAGATGTGTGATTATTATGTGTACTGACTCTCTCATGCATATTTAATGAGCTAAGTTGAGGAAGACACCGCTAGTTGGGCATGCACCATAACGTCCAACTAAGGAATCGCTCCAAGTCAAAGGCAATTGACAGCAAATATTTTTCATGCAACTGAGTGTAACCCCCTTGTAGTGGACCTTAATGGTTGAGCATGCATGGGCATTACTGTTGTGTTGAATCTATGCTTGACTTGCATGTTTGGACAAATTCCTTGCATGCATAACCACCATCACTCCACTTTCCCCTATTTTCCCTAAATGGCGCCCTCCCAGTCGTGGAGTTGACTGCCTTGTTTAGCTATAGTATAAATAAAAATTTGATGCTCCTTCCTCAAGAGTTGCACAATTTGATATTGTACTCACATTCTCCAGTTTCAACAATACAAATACATTACTCTTTGTATGCATGATTTACAGTGAATGAAATAAAAGTTTTTAGTTTGAGCATCTGAGTTCTTGTTAGTTTAGAGGATACATATCCAAGGGGGGCCACTTGGTAAGTAATCCATCTTCTTAGTTTAGCATTAGCCTAGTATTACTTGTTGTTTAGTGCTTCCTTAGACATCTAGCATTGATTATTCCTATAGCCACTATAATTTCATTCTGTGACTGTTCCTGCAGCTGAAGCAGATAGAGTAGTTTCCTATTTGTTGTTCAAATTTTCATTCTTGTTCTATATTTTAGCTTAGCATAGTTGTCAGTTGATGTTCAACATTTTTTTCATTTCTTTCCAGCAATTTACTTTCAGTATTGTGTTTCTTAGTTGTAAAATGCAATGGCTACTTGATCCCCTAGTGCACATACTATGCTGACCCATTTCAAGTTCACGTCCCTGGGTTGACAAGTTAAATACACCTTCATGATGATTGAATAACTATTCAGGTTAGATGTCCAATCTTTGAATCACGGTTGTAAAGGCTTAGTTATTAAATCATTGTAGGAGGCCAACATTTTTGGCGTCATTGTCGGGGATGGTGTCAAGCTAGGAAGTCTTTTGGAGTCATTGGTAGTTTTTATTTTTGTAGTGTCTTGGAAGTTGTTCTTAGCACATCCTCATTTAGGAAGTAATGGCCTCCCCTTATTCTTTACCAATTCTTTGTGTGAGCTGACTGATAGTGGGTGATACCATATGCATAGAGGAAGGAGAAGGGATGCTTATGGGATATTTATTCCTAACAATCCACGTCTATTCCGGCTAGTTGAGTACTAAAACCTATCAGAAGAAGAAGAAGAAGATCCACACCCCTATGTTTATGCATATCCTAATCTGACTAGCTCTGAAGTCTCCTCTGAAGATCAAAATCAGCTTGAAAACCCCTTTGTTTTGGAACCACATCAAGCAGGTATGGGTGATGCAAATAGGAACAGATAGAACCAACGAGATTTTCCTTTACCCATTGCCCATCAAAATGAATTTGACAACATCAAGAACATTCTTGAATCAGCACTTCCCAAGTTTTATGGACTTGTGACAGAAGATCCTAATACATTCTTATTTGAGTTTGACATACTCTACAGGAGTTATGATTATACCACTGATGCACATAGGCTTAAGATATTTCCCACCACTTTGAAAGAGGTTGAATTAAGATGGTTCATGAGCCTAGTAAGAGATAATGTGGAAACTTTGGAAGACATGAAGACAAAATTCCTGAGAAATACAAGGAATATTGTAGGGGTAGTGAAATGAGAGGAGGTGACATTTTCAAGATGCAACAGAAGGAAGATGAGAGCTTAGAAGACTACATTGCAAGGTTTCTATTTTTCTTGGAAAAATCTCCACACCATGCACTTAATGAGGACTCGTAAAAGTTGTTTTTCCTAAGAGGAATTAATGATAGCTACACTGATGCTTTGTACCTCATGACAGGAGGAGATATCTCTCAAGTCCCTTGGGAGGATATCAAGAAAATATGCTAGAATTACTCTAGGGAAGCTTCAAAGAAAGGGAGAGCTTATCAATATCCCATGGGTAAGTCAACTACCAATGGAGTTTCAAGAATGGAGATCACTCATTTTTTTGGATGACTTCAAGTAGGACATTATCAACAATCTAGCTACTTAGTTGGATACACTTCAGGCTAAGAAGAAGAGGAGGTAGAGACAATGTTGGAAGAATATTTCCCTCACTATAGAAAAAATAAGAAGGATTGCAGATGCAAGATGGTAGCTAATCTTGAAATCAATCAGATCCCACCTGAGTTCAAGCCAATTCAGATTGAGGAATACCAAGTCTACTATGTTGCACAAAGGAAGCCTTGGGATCATTGATAAGGTATGCCACTGGATCCACTATCCTATGTTGGGCCATATTTTAACTCTTATTCATCTGGGAATCAATGGCATTCCCCATATCCACCCAATTATGGAGGATATCCACCACAACCTTGGATTAACCCTCTAAATTCTTAGCCCAGTCATCAGAATTCTCCACCCTAGTGGCACCAACCTCAAGGAAATTGGTAGCAATTTCAAGGGCACTAGCAACCACCTCCAGGAAATTGGCTGCAAATAAATCAATGGAAAGGAGGACAACAATGGCCTACCCAGACAACCGGCTACATACAACCACCTTCTCAGCACCAACAACCTAATATAATGCCTCCACCTACTAATCCAAGCTCAAATGCACCTAAACCCACTCAGCTACTAGCTCATCCCACACCCAATCCAAATAACAAACCACAGCAACAACCTGCATAATTTGTTGATTCAAATCAATTCCCTACATATTCTATGAGTGTAAGTGGCATCCGCTTGTGTTTAGGAACTACTCTATCAGCCCCTTCCAAACCCATTATCACTGAACTTCCTATGGAAGAGGAAGAGGAGCCTCTGAATGATCCCATTCAGCCAAATGCACCTAAAAATATTGAACCAATTCAAGTCAAGCAGACTGAACAAGAACCACCATTCCCTTAGAGGTTGGAAATCGCCAAGAAGAAAGAAGAAAAGGAGGATACCACTTTTGACATCTTGGATCAGCTAAAGCATATATGTGTTCAGATACCCCTATTTTAGGCCATAAAGGATGTTCTAATCTATGGAAAATATATCAAGGAAGCTTGTCTCAAGAAGCTATGAATAAATCTAAGAAAGACCCAACTACAGTCCATGTGGTGGGTCAGTTAGCTGACATCATGTTGGGAAAAGTGACTATTCCCAAGTATAATGACCCAAGCAGTCCTGTGGTAGCAGTTGTCATAAACAGGATTCAAGTAAAGAATGCTTTGATTGATTTAGGGGCAACAATAAATGTAATGACCAAAGACATCTTGCAGCAACTAAATATTGCAAAAATGATATCTAATCCTACTATCTTGTATCTTGTTGATAGCTCTATTGTTAAGCCTGATGGTACAGTGAAGGATCTTGTAGTAGTTCTATACTCTTGGGAGTACCCAACAGATTTTATGATTCTTTCTCCCAAAGCTACACTAGGTAGGTATCCCATTATTCTTGGAAGGCCTTGGTTGGAAACTATAGATGCATACATTGGATGTTGGTCGGGTGACATGACCATTTCAGATGGCAGGAGTACTAAAAATTTTGTTCTTTATCCGCATGCTCAGCCATCTCATAATGAAGATGATTATGTATGGCCACAAGTTGGTGAAGAGGCTGAGGAAGTTCATTATGTGGCCCAACTTATGATGCTATGAAGAAGCTCTTTCATGCAGCTCCAAGATGAGGATGAAGTATTTGCTAACATCATTTAGAATCATTGTGAAGTGGAGGAAGCATCATCCTCTCATCCTACTACTTCGATCAAGACACTTTTGCATGCTCTTCCTACAACCACTATTCCTCCAGCCACTATTCCAGCAGATATTCTTCCTGTAGATATTCTTCTTCCAACCACTGTCTCTGTAGAAAGATTTCCTAAAGCAAAAGGTATGTCCCATACATTGATTTCATATGAACTAAAGGTAACATGTGTGAATGAAGTAGCCATGATAGAATTAACTACACAATTACAAGTGTCAGAAGGAAGATATTTGAATTTTAATAGCAAATTGAATGAAGAGCAGCAATTGTTATTGGAAAATCTATTGAGGACCCACCAGCAAGTATGCACATGGGATTATCGTGATATGAAGGGATTGGATCCTAAACTTTGTACCCATAGAATTTATATTAGAGATGATTGCACTCCAGTAAGATAGCCACAAAGAAGGATTAACCTTGCACTAAGAGAAATTGTGAAAGGAGAACTACATAAATTACTAGATGCAGGATTTATTAACCCCATTTTAGATAGTGAGTGGGTATCTCCATTAGTGATTGTTCCCAAGAAAGGAGGGAAATGGTGATTTTGTGTTGATTATAGGGAACTCAATGGTACCACTAAGAAGGATCACTTTCCTTTACCCTTCATTGATCAAGTTCTGGATACACTTGCAAGGAAGCAATACTTCTCTTTTCTAGATGGATTCAGTGGCTACAACCAGATCCAAATTACACCAGAAGACCAAGAGAAGACCACTTTTACTTGTCCTTGGGGGACCTATGCTTATTCAGTGCTCCCATTTGGCTTATGTAATGCACCTGCAACTTTCTAGAGGGTAATCATTAGCATATTCTCAGACATTTTTCATGACTGCATGGAGATTTACATGGATGACTTCACCACTTATGGTGTTGATTTTAATCAAGCATTGGATAATCTCAAGAGAGTCCTACAAAGATGTGAAGACCAGAACTTGTCTTTAAATAGTGAAAAGTTCTTCATAATGATGCAAGAGGGTGTAGTTCTTGGCCACTACATCTCCCACAAGGGAATCGAAGTTGATCCTGCAAAGATTGAGGTAATCACAAATCTACATACACCTACAAAATAGAAGGATGTTAGAAGTTTCTTGGGTCATGCAGGATATTATCAACAATTCATCAAGGATTTCAGCAAGGTAGTAGCACCATTGTATACCCTTCTCACTAAAGATGTTGAATTTTAGTGGACTAAAGCTTGTGACAAAGCCTTTTTTGACTTGAAGGAAGCTATAACTCATGCTCCTGTACTCAAGGGACCCAATTGGGAACTCCCTTTCCATATCCACACTGATGCATCATATTATACCATAGGATTAGTCTTAGGATAGAAATATGGAGCTATTGAACATGTTATTTACTTTGTCAGCAAAAATTTGCAAGGAGCTAAATTCAATTATATAGTGATAGAGAAAGAGATGTTGACAATAATCTATGCACTGAACAAATTCAGACATTACATAATGGGCTACCAAATATTTTTCCACACTGATCATGCAGCCATTAGGTACCTTATGAATAAACCTTTGATCACAGGTAAATTGGCAAGATGGTTATTGTTGATTTAGGAGTTTGATATAACCATTGTGGATAAGCTGGGGAAAGCTAATGTTGTTGCAAATTTTCTTTCAAGGCTAATTACATCAAAAGACAATCAGCCCACAGACGACTCTTTCCTTGATGACCATCTATTCTCTCTTAGTGTACAAACACCCTGGTATGCTGATATAGCCGATTACTTGGTCACAGGTATAATTCCTTCTCACTTCTCCCCAAAAGAGAAAAGGGCACTTATTGAAAAATATTTTCATTTATCTTGGATTGTTGGATGTTTATTTTATACTGGACCAGACCATGTCATGAGAAGATGTGTAAGAGAAGATGAGACATATGAAATTTTGCATGCATGTCACAACAAACCATGTGGAGGACACTTTACAGCCAAGAGGACAACAATGAAGGTTTTGAACATAGGGTATTACTGGCCAACACTCCACAAGGATGCAGGAAGGTATACCAAAAAATGTGATAGGTGTCAAAGAATGGGCAGACCAACCAAATCTAATGAGATGCCACTGTGCCCTCAGGTAGTAATCACTCCCTTTGACAAATCAGGATTGGAATTCATAGGACCAATTGACCCTCCATCAAATGGTAAGTTTTACATATTAGTATGTACTGATTATGTAACAAAATGGGTAGAAGTTAAGGCCATGAAGCATGCAAGAGATAACAATGTTACAAACTTTCTTTATGAAGAAATTTTCACAAGATACAGAGTCCTCAGAGAGATAGTAATTGATCAAGGAGCTCAATTCACATCAACTCTTGTTGCAGAACTAGTTAATGAGTACAACATAAGGCACATGAAGTCTACCCCTTGTCACCCCCAGGATAATGGCCAAGTTGAAGTGACAAATAGAGAAATTGAAGCCATTTTGACCAAAACAGTAGCCATCCATAGGAAGGATTGGGAAAATAGATTACCAGAAGGTGTTTGGGCTTATAGGACAACATGGAAAACAATTATAAGCTTCACTCCATTTGAGTTGTTATATGGAAAGACAGCCATGATGCCTGTTGAATTTGAATATAAGACTCTACAAACTATAGTGGATTTGGGGATGGATATTTCTAAAGCATAGAAAGAAATAATCATGCAGCTAAATGCTTTGGATGAAATAAGAAGAGCAACCCTACATCATACAAAAGTAGTGTAGAATCAGAGAATCAAGTGGCATGACAAATTTATCAAGGACAAGAAATTCAAACCAGGAGATTGGGCCTTGTTCTATGATTCCAAATACCAAGACAATGTAGGAAAAAGACAAGGTGGCTAGGACCATATGAAGTTGTTGAGGTCTTTCCCAATGGAGTTGTCCAACTCACCACCATTGACCTTGTCAGGTTCAAATTACTTGTCAACGGTCATCGCCTCAGATTATACCACAAACTAGCCTCTAAAGAAGAGTTCCTACAACAATTCACTTAGTATTTAGCACCCGAGCTTCCTGTAACCAAAGGCATTGGACCTAGTGTCCCTCCTTCTACCTAACTGAGATACGTACTTTTCATAATAAATACTTTCACTTACGTGGAAGTCCATTTCTTTTTCATCCACCCATCCACCCATCCATCACCACCTTTCTCTCTCTTCCATCACTTCATTCCACCTCACCTCATTTCACTTCATCTTCATTTATTACTCAATTCATTCTCCAACAAGGCTAGCGTTACTTTATCTGTGATCTTTGCAACAAATATCCCACACATTCAGGTATGTGCGCATTAATTTCTATCTTTAATCATCTTTTAGGAGTGTTCATTTAATCACTAAATGTTAGTAAAGATGTTCACATAGATGCCATCATTACCTATCAATCACCACTCCCATCTCACATGTGCAAACACATGTCCAAATTTAAGTTGGGGGGAGGAGAATGAAAAAGATGCAAATATTTTGTGAATTTATTGCCCATGTGTCAATTCATACTAGGCTATGTCAAAAATTTGAAATGAGCTAATTTGAAATCCAAGTGAAAGGATGACTTACATGTGTGAAGTGATAGTAACTGCAGCCGCCATCTCTTCCTATCATGATTCTTCGATATCACCCTTTTTTCTTTTCATTATTGACCTTGTTAAAATCTTGAGTTGAAGAGCCACAGTTGCAAAACAAAATAAAGGAAAGTTAGTTGGCAGTTGCACTAGAAATTTAGCAAGGTGATACTAGAAAGAAGGGGAATTGCAGGAAAATAAGTTGCAGAGCATTTATTTGATTGAAGACAATGGGAGGTGGGTTAGTTTGAAACGAACCCATGGTGCATGGTATTTTACTACAAGATGCACAATGCCTGGCTGAATTTAAAAACTGTGGATGGATAGATTACTTTCTGAAGTTGGATGGTTTTGATGAAGGAATTTCCCTTGAATTTTCTCAAACATTTTTAGAGGGAAAATCCATAGTAAAAGGGTTGGAAGTTGTGGCAACAGAGGAAAGAATTGCAGAGGTTACAGGGTTACCTATTGATGGTGAAAATTACCCTGCTTCCAGATATGCCAGGTTAGCTAGGGCTGAATTTACAGAGCCAAATGATCCTCCATTGATCATAGACAAACAAGGCTCAAAGAGAATGTCTCTACCCGAGCCGTGCAAGCAGATAGCCATGTATGTCATCAAATACATCACTTGTGAGGGTTGTCAGTCAAACTTGCACTCTATCCACTTCAAGCTTTTGAATCATATGAGGCATGATAGAAGGATGAATGTGCCTAATGTGATGTACAATCTTCTCTCAATCATGGCGGCTGAAACTCAAAAAGGTAGGGATAATTTTGTTTCCCACCATTGCCTAGTTAAATTGCTAGTTGAAAAATATTTGTGTGATGTATTTGGAATGACTTGGGAAGATTTTATCAAAGTTGATCATTTGCCACCTAGGGCTATACCTCAATCCCATAGGTCTAGCAGGAGGGTAAGCACAACTAAATCCATTCCTAGTGCTTCAACCTCTGGTGTTGGCTCTAGTGTGAATCTTCTTGCAACAGAAGAAGCTATAGAAATTAGTTCTTCTGAAATAGAGCATACAGAAAAAGAAAGCCCTTCCTCGGGTTCTGATGATGAAATTCCACTTGAAACCTTCATGAAAAATAGGGCATGACAGAGAGAAGTAGAAATGAGAAAAGGGAAAGATAAAACATAGCCTGTAAAAAGAGTGGTGCTGAGATCTAAGAAGAGGAAGGTTGATACTATTCATCCTGTAGCCAAAGGAAAACATGAGAGATCTTCAAGGAAATCAAGACCAGTTGGGCATGCGTTTGGTATGCCTCCACAAGAAAGCCCTAAACCTAGTGAGACCTCACATGAGGACCCTAAAGCTCTAATGGAGTTGGAGAATGTTGAAGGAGAAGAAGACATATTTAAGAAAGCAGCAAATATAACACTGGCCAATCTTGCTAACATTGCAAAATAATTGGAGGAAAATCAAGAAGTCCTGCAGCAAGAAATCCTATAGCAATAGCCAAAACTGAAGTAGGAGTTCCTAAAACCACTGCAAGAGCAAGAACAACAATCCCTATAGCAAAAAGAAGAAGAAATAGTACCTTTGCAGCCCGAGATAACTAGACAGCCTCAGTCCATGTAGATAGTACCATATGAGGAGCCACCATGAAACAATATTGGTAGGAATCCATAAACCTCCTGATTTTACAATGTCTGCAGTTCTTTTGAATTTATGGCAAGAAACACAAAGAAGAGAGGAAGAATGGAAAAATGAAAAACGAAAATTAAAGGAGGAAGTTCAAAAGAGGGATGAAGAAATTGAGGATAAAAATGCAGAAATTTCCACCCTGAAGCAAAGGGTAGATGATATGGCAGCCTTGGCGCCAAAGATTCTAGAATGTAGAGATCCTCCAAGAGTCTATGCTCTGCTCCTAAAGGAGAGGTATCTCTATTTTAAGATTTCAAGAATTGCCTCAGGTTTGAATCCTTCTATTGACACCCCCATGGAATTCTTCAATGCTTATAGGATTGCCTCACTTGAAATGAAAAATTTTCTATGTGAATTTTATTTACATAATTATGTTGTAACAAAAGACCATAAGTGGAATCCACTGCTGTATGTTGGAGATATTCAATTGAGAGCATTCATGTCTTGGGTACAAAATAAGATTAGTTGGGGATAGCAACATAGTGCTTTTAAACAATTGGAATCCAATATTTCCCTACATGTTAGAGCTTAATCAAGCAACCCAAGGGACATTTACAAAGAATGGCGCAGAATGCTACTCAGACCAAGTTATGCCAATAGAATTATGCCTTGGATTGAGGTAGTTTATAGTGAGTATGAGGTAAAAACAATAGCAAAGGAAGATGCCATGAGGAGATGTTTATCCCAGAGATGGAATGGTTTGACTAATGAGCTGAAACAAGTCGAGCCTCATTCCATCCACAATTATGTTGCAGCCCTAAAAAGAATTTAGAGGTATATTGAGATTGGGAGAGCATAGGGGCGAGACTAGCTTCCCCTGACTTTCCAACCACCCATGCTCATGTGGCCCATGCCAAATTTCATATTTTACTAGTTTGATGTTGCTGCAAAAAGGTAGAGATGAAATAGGTTTGACAGATTGGGAGGATTCTATTGGGACCCAGACTCACGCACTACAACCACTGATGTTGGGTAGCTCTCTGTTACAAATTTCAAGGCTTTGACCAAGCAAAAGAACAACCCTTCCCTTGCTAGAGGACCAACAAAACATTAGGTTGGGGGGAGTGATGAGCCTAGTTTTTGGTTTAATTTTGGGTAAAATCTATAGTCTATTTTCTAGTAGATGTTATGGACTTTGATGCTTAAGTGTTGGTATAGGCATAATGTTTCCCTCAAACCATTAACATTTGATAATATCCTATCTCTGCAAGCTTTAATGACATTTGGCATAATATGTGGGTTATCTATATTGATTTTGCATGTTGTAGACACTGAAATCTGGTCTAAGCCTGTGACTTCAATATTCTTCATAATTCCTATTCTTCATGGTCATGATTAAATAATCTTAATTATTTAATTAATTCATCTTAACATTAATTCTTCTATTGATTAAATAATCTTAATTATTTAATTAATTCACCTTAACATTAATTCTCCTATTGATTATATAATCTTAATTATTTAATTAATTCATCTTAACATTAATTCTTCTATTAATTAAATAATCTTAATTATTTAATTAATTCACCTTAACATTAATTCTTCTATTGATTAAATAATCTTAATTATTTAATTAATTCATCTTAACATTAATTCTTCTATTGATTAAATAATCTTAATTATTTAATTAATTCATCTTAATATTAATTCGTCCATTGATTAAATAATCTTAATTATTTAATTATGTTACTAATTAACCTTCTTCTTGTCAAATTAAATAAATCATTATTTAATTTACCTATATCATATTTCAACTATAATTAAATAAATTCTTTATTTATTTAATTATTCATTTAAAATCCCTTCATCACTTAATTAAATAAATATTATTTATTTAATTATTCTTCGAATATCGAGTCTTGAATTAAATGAATTATTTAATTCATTAATTCTATTTTAACACATTCTTCTATATTTTAGATAATTATGTGAGTTATCTAAGTATTCACTTTTACTCAACTCAACATCTATTTTAATCGATCAATTAACTATTGATTTGATGTTTGAGTGGCGTCTTCGAGTAATCTCTTCGTCAGATCATGCAATCCTCCAGTTCTAAATCATTTATGTGTACATGCATATTAATTAAATTTTCTTATTTAATTAATTAAGTGTTGTGCGTGCATTCGAATAGAGAGTCGTTACAATCAATCTTTATCTTTGTCATGCAAAGATATTTCTTCTATTTTCGAATGCCGAATTGAAGATTAAATTATTTATTTAATCTTTAATTCTATTTCTAATTCGAATCATTCATGTCATCACTGTCAGTTATCATAATGCATGTCTAATCAGTCGATCTCAACTGTCTGTTGGTCTTTCAATCTTGACCTGTCGTTCGAATAATCAATTTTCTATAAATTGATTTGTCGTTCTTCATTCCAATCTCTCTCACAAATTTTATAACTTTTGGAGAGCACATATCTTGAATCTTCGATATTTTGCTAATCTTTATCATTAGGCTATACTTGCACGAACTTGAAAATCTGAGGGCAATTATACTACACAAGCAAAATGGAGAAGGGCAATCGAGATGAATCATGGAAATACGTTCGAAAATTGGTGAGATTGTTCTAGTTTTTAATTACATTTTTACTTTCCCATGTTCTTTGTTGCTTAACGAATGAATTTGCATTTTAGATTTAGTATTGTATGCATGTTTGCTTCTAATGATCTTCCTTGTTGTCTATTGTGCAAAAGCCTTTTCATTTTCAGCGTTACACATGTGATTAATGGATGTTTCTTAGAGTGGTTATAGATGTGTGGTTATTATGCATACTAACTCTGTCATGCATATTTAATGAGCTAAGTTGAGGAAGACACCCCCAGCTGGGCATACACCATAATGTCCAGCTGAGGAATTGCTCCAAGTCAAAGGCAGCCGGCAACAAAGATTCTTCATGCAATTGAGTGTAACCACCTTATAGTGGACCTTAATGATCGAGCATGCATGGGCATTACTGTTGTGCCGAATTTGCACTTGATTTGCATGTCTGGCCAGATTCCTTGCATGCATAACCGCCATCGCTCCACTTTCCCCTGTTTTCCCTAAATGGCATCCTCCTAGTTGTAGAGTTGACTGCCCTATTTAGCTATAGTATAAATAATAATTTGATGCTTCTTCCTCAGGAGTTGCATGATTTGATATTGTATTCGCATTCTCTAATTTCAGCAATACATATACATTACTCTTTGTATGCATTATTTACAGTGAATAAAATAAAAGTTTTGAGTTTGAGCATCTGAGTTCTTGTTAGTTTAGAATATACTTATCCAAGGGGGGCCACTTGGTAAGTAATTTATCTTCTTAGTTTAGCATTATCTTAGTATTACTTGTTGTTTAGTGCTTAGTTAGACATCTTGCATTGACTATTCTTGCAACCACTAGAATTTCATTATGTGATTGTTCCTATAGCCAAGTAGACAGAGTAGTTTCC
The DNA here is from genome assembly GCA_007258455.2 of Sequoia sempervirens. Lineage (NCBI taxonomy): Eukaryota > Viridiplantae > Streptophyta > Pinopsida > Cupressales > Cupressaceae > Sequoia > Sequoia sempervirens. Next base: position 103,356,177 of record VDFB02075321.1, on the reverse strand, counting down.
TGTTTGTTGTTTAGATTTACATTCTTGTTTTGAATTTCAGCTTAGCATAGTTGTTGGTTGATGTTCAATATTTGTTTCATTTCTTTCCAGCAATTTACTTTCAGTATTGTGTTTCTTAGCCATAGAATGCAATGGCTACTTGAGCCCCTAGTGCACATATTGTGCTGACCAATTTCAAGTTCATGTCCTTGGGTTGACAAGTTAAATGCACCTTCATGATGATTGAATAGTTATTCAAGTTAGATGTCCAATCTTTGAATCACGACCATAAAGGCTTAGTTATTAAATCATTGTAGGAGGAAAACAAGTACCATCCTCGATGTGGTCCTATATCTCATGACACAGCCACATACAATGTTCAGTATCATGTCCATTAACTCAATGGTACTAAAAATAAGTGCTCCCATCATACCAATTAGGGAAAGGCTCCTTATGAGGCTTAGGACTCGGTAAGGTTACAATCTTATCCTTCAACAACTTTTGTAAGATAGAAGAATAAGATTCTAATAACTTTGTGAACTTTCGGTTACGTCTGAGGCCATTGTCATCAATAGCGACTACTACATTTGTAATGGCCTTACCTTTCCTAGAGATTGATACGATGAACTTTCCCTCAGAACGGGGCCATGAGGAGGATCCCTTGAACTGAACAACTGTCTCTTGGTACTCTCATAGGGATGCACACAAATGCATGAAAGAAGGGTACTTCATAAGGGTGAACTTATCTTGCCAAGGCCTTTGTAATTTCCCTATGAACACCTTTTGTATATCAGAATCGAAGAGTTGATACAAGATTTGTGAAAGGAGCACTTGATATCACGCTATGAAATCGGTGATTTTTTTGTTGTCTCCTTGTTTACATCAGACGAGATCCAAGAATGTCATCTTCGGCTTGATATTATCTTGAAATTGTTTAAGGAATTAATTTACAAGTTGTTCAAATGAGAAAATAGAATTGTTAGGCAAGGAACAGTACCATTCCAGTGTTGTATCCTTGAGTGATCAGGGAAATAGTTTCATCATTAATACATTGTGGCAGCAAAAATTTGTGCACAAGGTGTTAAAGGTGGACACATGTGTCTGTGGGTCCCCTTTACCACCATATTTTTCAAATTTAGTGATCTCCATTCCTTAAGGGAAGGGAGTGTTCAAAATTGCTACCGACAATGGGCTATGCTGAAAGAAGGGTTGAAAGATAGGCTACATAGAGGCTTGTGAGAGACTCGCCAACTGGCTCTACATCTTACCCATATTCTGAAGAAGGGTGTTTAGAATAGGGTCATTAGAAGATAGAGGGCCAGAGGAACCTCCTATAGTACCACCACCAAATCCACCTCCAAAACCACCACCGGTGTGACCTCCACTAGAACCACTACCAAAGCCACTGCCACCGGTAGGGCCTCCATTAGAACCACCTTAGCTTCCAGAGCCACCACCATGACCTCCGTCAGGACCAATTCCACCAGCACCACCTCCATTTCCAAATCCACCACCACTAGAGGTGATAGGAGGGATAAAGCTAAAGCCCAAGGGGACCTTGTTTACTTTGATAGTTTTTGGCTTTTCAAAGATAGAAGGGATGTTGATAGAAGGGACCATGTTAGCCATGTAAAAAAATGTGGAAGGAATCAATACTCCTAATTGTCTCTCATAATCTTGAAAAGTGGCTCCTCGCATAACACTAGGAGTGTTCAAAGGAGCACACGCTTTTGTTAGACTAGTAGACTAGCCAGGAGTTCTGGAATCCTCTTCGATCTTTTCCAATCATGTACTTTAGTTCACTAATGACCTGAGTGACCCTAGCCATCTTCAGGTTCCTTTCCAAGTCATTTTCTAAGGCACCCAACCCTTTTTTAAGGGTGGAGACATATTTTGAATGGATTTGAACAACCTCATACTCATCCACCGATGATGGTGTAGGGGATGTAGGAGGAGTGGGGATGTGATCGGTCTCATTAGAGAATCCTAATTTTCCCCTTGACAACTACTCTTGTGCAGCCACACTAACAGTGGGACCAAGGAAAAGGCCTATAGAGAAACCAATAGTGGCCTTTGTCCTTTCCATCAAGAGGTGTCATACACTTCTCCTAACGATATACTTAGAAGTTGTGGACTAGGTTGTGATGCTCATAAACATTCACAATACTCAGGAATACAATAGTTGCAATGTACACAAGAGAGGTCTCAACACCAATGGATGAACAAACATTGGTTCATGTCAGGTTCACCAAAAATGTAAGAGAGGGCAACCAAACACATTCAAGGCCCCAGGTCATGGAGGACCAAGAGCAGAAGGTTTCCCTAACTTACCTTAGCTTAACGAGGTGTTACAAAATGTGGAATGAGAATGATGAGGACTATAAGGTCCTTCAATAACCCTACAAACCCAAAATACAGGATGGGGCTAGGCAAGCCAGTTTTTGAGTTCAACATTATGCCTTAGGAAGCTCTCTACCCAAGGATGAAAGTGCGGTCCCAAGATGAAAATGTGGTGCACTGGCATCTCTCAAGTGCACTAGCATCCATACAACTAAACAACTAAAGAGACAAGGTCGAACTTAGGAAAACAAACTAATGACCCAACTAGCTACTACTAGAGGGCCAAAACAATGTTATGAAGTAAGAAAAATATGTTCTAATATGATAAAGTAAAAATGCAAGAGTTAGGGTGGCAAGAATGATCTCACAAAGGAATTTTTTTGCCAGCTAGCTCCTGAAAGCACATCCACCTACACACAAAGAGGAGGAAAAATGTTGGGAGGCTGTATAGGGGTCTGCCTCATTCAAACCCCCGTTTAGGTGTTTCCACCTCCATGGACAATCAAGAAAGCAAGTATGATAAAGAAAGTAATGTAATAAAGAACACTAAAACACTACAAAACAATAAATGTGCTTACTCAACCAAGTAATAGAGGAGAGGAATGGGAAGCTTACCAAATCCACCAAGAGCACTCAAGGCTAATGGAGGAGAGAATGAGAGTACTTGAGCCTCTGTTGCAATTGTGTTTGTCCCACACTTGCTCTATTGAAGTGGTGGAGTGAAGGAGTTCCTAGTATGGAGTGTAAAAGTGTTGCTAAAGGAGCTTGGGAATGCAAGAAGTGAGTGCAAGAGTGTGAAGAAGTTGAAATGAAAGCTTGGAAGATCTAAAGAAGAAGTTGAAATGCATCTAGAAGGAGGGAATTTGAAGGAGAGATGAAGAAAATGACCATATTCGGGTCAGTCAGCCAAAGAGGGCATTACAAGTCAACTGCCAATGAGAAGTGTAATGCCTCTGTAGGTTCAGTTGCAGGAATTTTCTAGGGATGTAAGCACATCACGTGGACATCTATGCACCGTGTAGGCATCCCCAATAGAAATTCCCCCACTGACACTCAAAACAGGCACCAAGTGGAATGAAGGCAACGGTCTTATGTGTAATTAAGCTTTTGAATATGTTTTCTAAAGCGGAGCAAGGAAAAGGGGGAATTTGCATAAGGGGTGCAAATTCACTCCTATACATATATAGTTGCTTATAATCAATTGAAGTAATGATTTGTAACAACTTTAATTTTGATTGGAGTGTAATCCATAATATTCTTTACTTCTATCTGTAGAGAAGGGGGACCCGTCACCCTCGGGACTCTAAGTCATGAAAGAGCCTCAAGGAATGGGCTACCCTAAACTACCTCGAGTTTTCTAGATAGATCGAAAAGGATAAAGTGTTGAGGCTAAAAAGGAAGGGGAAATAGCTATCCACCTTCCTTCTGCAAAAACTAGATGTTCATAAGGTCAAAACAGTTGACTTCCAAGGTTTGGTCTATTGCCCAGACAGATCATACCCTGAGGATGGTAATGCAAATCTCAGACTCCGGTGTGGAATGTTGGTGTCTCAGGTACATGTTGGTGTCTGTACAAACAACCCAATCTAGAAAATAGACAAAAACAAAAGGAACCTACTAATTTCCTAACTATGTGATGTTTTATGCTTTGACAGAGAATGAAAAAGTATAAAAACAAAGCATATAACAAAAGGAATGCTGGAAATAAGCTATTCTAAAAATGACAAAGAGAGTGAGAAAACATGCCTTTTCACCCACAAGTTGATTCTTCAAGTAGCTCCACTTGAAAACACTTGCACACACAGAAACAAGGTGATCCCACAATAGTGGTTTATAATTTTTGGCCAAACTGGACACTAAAATTATTATTTTTAACCAAATCTTCACATTCAGGCACCTATAGCGGCTAAACCGTGAGGAATTTGAAGATGATGCAAACTAGAGTCTCATCACATTTTATCTGTAGATTCTAAAAATATTTTTTTCAAAATTTTTGGAATCAGAATGCACTTATTTTTCCATCTCCCATGAAAACTGGTTTTTCTCAAAAAACAACATTTTTAAAAAGTGATGCACACCATATAATGCATAAATTTTTTACCATGAAGGATAAAATTCTAATTTTTTCAAATTTAGATTTGTGACTCTGATATCTAGTGCTTCCAATTGGTTTTATAATGTTTTATTGAATATTTTTTCCTTAATCAAGTTTTCAAGTCAAACCAATTACAATTTAGACATAGGCGGACCGTATACAACATTACTTTTGTTGTATGTATTGAAATTAAATTTTTTTGTTGGATCAAGGACTTCAATATCTAGTTCACTCATTTTTTTCAAATTTTTTGATAATCTACTATTTTCCACATGCAATCGTATACCTTCATTTTCTAAGTAGCAAACTCTTATGTTTAATAAAACTAAAACAAATAATACATAATAAAATCAAAAAATATTAAATTATATTTGTTGATAGCTCATTCTGAGGACTTATCTCATTCCGTAAGGGTTGGGTTTGTGAATTCTTTTCTCCATTTTCATCCTCAACCCCAGAGTCTCAAGTGGCAAAAATAGACTTTCAGGTCTCAGAGGGGGATGAGGGGTGGGTTCTAATGGCAACCCCCTAGGGTTCAGAATTCACTAGAGGTTCGGTCAAACTAGGTCTGGCTTGAACCGGCTCGAAGTGAATTCTTCAAGGGGGTTCGCTCGAACCCCCTTTGCTATGCATTTTTTTTTTGGCAGCCAAAATTTAAAGGGGTTTGCTCAAACACTAGTTCAAGCAAACCCCTAATGTGTTCGGTCGAACCAGTAGGTTCATACGAACCCCCAAAATCACTTTTTTTTTCTTTGGGGTAATTTTTTGTGAGTTTTCCTTCCTCACTTGAATTGTAAACCACTATTCTGGCTTCACCCAACAAGAAAAATGTTGTGATGTGTTTGAGGTCTTCCTCAATCAAAACCCCATTTTGGTGTTTCCACCTCCATGAACAAATAGATAGCCACAAAGTATAGAAATAGATAAAGAAAATAGAAAGGAAGTTGTATTTCTGAGTAGAGAGCACAAACAAATAGAATGCTACTCAATAAACAAGAAGATACAAATGGAAAACCATATTCTCAACTATGAGCACTCAAGGCGAATAGCAGAAGGAAGAATCTTGACGATCCTCTAATGGTGATGGTGGTGTAACAAGAATGTGATGTTAGAGCCAAATGAAGAACCTGTAGAAAGAAGAACAATGGTGTAGAGGCAAGAATGGAGTGAAGAGAGTAGCTAGAATGTGTGAAATTGAATCCAAAATCTAGAGAGGAAGAATGAAGTGAGCTTGAATAGGTAAAATGGAGGAAACAAATCAAAATTCTCTAGTCAAGGGAGGAAAGGCACAAAACACTTCACACCCAATAGGAAACATAACATTTCTATTAATTCTAGGGGAAATAATCTTGTCAAGATGGTTATGCAGTGCATAGACATCCTCTCAATGCACACGTGTCCCTTACGGAGATTCCTCCGCCAATGCAAAATGATGCAGCCAAGTGGATAGAGCAAGGTGGCAGTAGTGAAATTGCATCATCGGGTTTACATTTTCTAAGGTAGGAAAAATTAAATGGGAAATTTTCCTAGGGGCACAAATTTGCACCATTACATTTTCCCCCACTTTAGTGAGCATGCATGTTAGTGAAAATGTGAGGTAAAGTAGAAAGAGGTTGAAGAGAATATACCTTAACCATCAAGGAAGTTGATCTTTGATTTAGCACACTTGGATGTGTAGGAGGTAGCTCTATAGGTTCTTGGTCCCACAAGGAAACCTTGATGTAAAAGAGAGAGAGATGGCTCCACAAGTACTAGATCTTGTGGAATTGGCTCCATGAGTTTTCAATTCCATGGAAGTTGAACAAAGGATCTACATGTTCTTAATCCTACAAAAGGAAGGAGCTTCATAGGTTCTTGATCCTACAAAGGGAGCACCACGGGTTCTTGGTCCTGCAAGGCTTGACATGAAAAGACTATACAGGTGCTTAGTCCTGAAGAGTTCAATGTGAAAGGCCCTTACAGGTGCTCAGTCTTGTAAGGCAAGTTTATGAGGTGCTTAGTCTTACTAGGAAATCTTGATGGTTAAAGTAGCCTTACAAGTGCTTAGTCCTACAAAGCAACATGTTAAGTTTCAGACAAAACATGTTAGGTAGAAAATCCAAGACAAATAGACATATCACAAAGCAAGGGATTGAAGGATAATTTTTCAAAGGGGTCCCTTTGGGAACCAATCAAGATAGTAAGGGGCCCACATGAAGGGACACTCTGATTGAAAAGTGTGACATTTTGCACAAATGTTTTTTTCATCAAGGAATCCTTCTGACAGATCTCTTCCATCAAAGAATCTGATAATTTAAAGAATGCTCCTTCTTAAAGGCAAGTTTCCAGTCTTCTTCATCATAAAAAGTACTTTTTCAAAGGAAATTTTTCAAATTCTTTTGCTATGAATCTGTTTCTGAAAGAAAAAAATTCACTAAGGAGTCCTTGTTAAAGAATGTATTTTTTAAAAATGATTTTTTTTAGAAACAGATTCATTGGCTACTGAATTCACCCTATTGAAAATCCCCCCTTAGGATGGTGTGTGTGAAGCAAAGGAGCACGTGGCATCCTAAGGAGAGAAATAAAAGGCAGGGATTTTGTGGACCATGATACATAGCAATATTTCAATGTGGAAATGTTTTCATGCACACAAGGGAAAACACATAAGTACCACAACATCACTAAGCAGATAGAGAGGGACAAACAAAGATAAAAAAAAATGAAAACAAGCAGAGATGAAGAAATCAAGAAGTAGGGGGATTTGGGAGTTCAGGGTAAGATATATTCTCATATATATATATATATAGGTATTACATGATGTATGAAAAAAAGATCATTAATCCCCAAAGTTACCAGATCATGAAGAAGAGCACATGAAGAAAAAATGAAAATAAAAAATTGGGTCAACATGGAAGGAAGGCCTAAATGCCCCCAATGCATTGCATCATCCCCAATTGTTGAAAATCAAAGTCACAACATACAAAAAATGATGAAACATATATAGGAAGTTCACAAAAAAAATTCTAGTCCTATATCCAAGAACCTACAAGGGTAGAAAGGGTCCTCTAGGTTGGATCAAAAAAACATAAATACAAGCACATGGGAAACACAACACACAAACTAATCTAATCTATAGATAAATAAGAGGTACCCCTACTCCTCATCAACCAGCAAGTCGTCTTACTCCCAATCTAGATCATCATACGGGGAGGGAGGATGGGCTTGTAAAGGTAGGATAGCTAGGGAAGTACCCTCTGACTCTCCTACAACAAGGGCCAAGGAAGAAGGTTGCTCAAGGTCTTCTTCATTGAGCTCTTGTGAGGTTAAGGTCATTGATCTTGCAAAGATTACTGACAGAGTTGAGACATCATCCACTAAGTTAAACATGCACTTCAGCAGAGTGCCATGTGTTAACCAGGTGGGAGAAGAAGGAGGCACCTAAGATCCATTATTGACCTCATCGAGAGGGGTAGTGACAAACTCAGGGAATGCAGGGTTCACCTTCATCATGAGGATGGCATAAGCCAAAGCAAAAATAGCTCCCAAATAAGGTGAGCCCTACTTTTGACCACCACTCAAAGTGAGTTCATCCTCTGGATTGTGCTTCAACAAAGAATATTGCATCCCCACAAAAGAAGTGGAGGAGGAAGAGGGAGAAGACAAAGCTGCAATAGACACCATTATTGTGTTTGACATGTCTATGGGTTGAGAAAATAAAGGGATTTCTAGGAGGGACATCAAGAGAGGAGGCTCTACGAAGGGAGCAATGGACACCTACACCCTTTTGGGGTGACAATCATCAACACCGTTGGGGGAACCAAAATCAAAATTGAGGTGAGTGGAACCAAAGCATAAGGAATAGATGGATGAGGCATAGCAAGAGGTACCAAAATAGGAGCTATTGGCTCCCCTTCTATCTTCTACAAGGTAGCTTGTTCAATGGTTAGAGCCTTTCTCTTGTGCTTGCACTCATGTGCAAGCCAGTTACATTGGCTCCAAGCACTAGAAGTCACAGCCTAGGAAGGGACAAGAGGCTCCTGTTTTGCCATAGAAGTTTCCTCAAAAACCATTTTTGGTGGAAGGATAAACTCCTGGATAGGGGTAGGAGTAGGGAGTGCAAGACCAGAAAAAATATCAAGTGGAGAAGTAGACACGAGTGTCTCTGTAGTGAGCCTCTCCCCATTCACCACTAGTGAGGTAGGAGGAAGAATAGTTGGAGGTCAAGGAGGCAAAGACATGGGGGAAACTCCATGAGGACCATACCCCTTTCCGTAAACAACGGTTCTAGGAAATTTGGGTAAGACAAGAATTTTGAACACTTGACACTTAGCTTTTTCCCAAGAAGGCACCATTGGGCTCCCCATCTGAGGCATGGGAGTAGGAGCTAAGGATGCCATAGTAGGGTGAGAAGCAGAAGTGAATGGAGCAGAAGATGTAGAAGAGGAAGGCCCATGGTTGTTAGAAAGCTTCCCCTTACCCTTTTTTTTGGAGGAGGAAGTAGCTTGTTGCTACACAATCATAGAACCTTTTACTAAAATAGTGTAGGAGGATACTAGATAGGTCACTTTTGGTGTCATTCCCCCCATCTTATGCTTGACATAGGCAAAATATAGTAAGTCCATCCTTAGAGGGATCGGTCCAATGGGAGTGGGCCAAAAGTGGTCTAACGAGAAGCCCCCACACAACACTAGTGGTTTGTAACCGGTGCCATGCACAATGTGCGCATAGCCCTCATGAGATAACTTGAGACATTTTTGAATCACCGAAGTGACACCATTCATGGAAACCAGCCACAAAAATCCTAGTTTCACCCTAAATAAGCCCGACTTCATAATTATGACAAAAAAGGTATCCACAATCCTAGGTCCTACCAAGATCGAAAGAGTAATAGAACCAAGACAAGGGACTGGGAGTCCATCGTGTGTGCATATAGTGGCCTTCGATTCTTTGTATTCCTCCCTATGGAAAAATTTTATCAACAAAGTTTCATCTATTATAACATTCACTCAGCACAGGGTCAATTAGGATGCTAGTCACAATGTTCCCATTAACAAAAGTGATAATGTATAAGGGAGAAGGCTCTTTATTCATAGGTAAGTCCAATGTGTTAATGAGACCATATTAATTTACACAGGTGGGAAAAACTTAGTAGAAGTAAAACATTGAGAGATTGGATAGTCACCTATCTAAATTCTACTCCTAAGTATCCAAGAGCCTTTCTAACTATGTAGCTAGGGGTCATAGATTGGGTTGCAAAGTTGTATGCCCTGCAACACACAAATACACAACATTCCTAGGATACAAGAGAAGGTTCTTCGATACCAAGAAAAAAATATAAATAGTTCATGTCAGGTTCACCAAAATGTGGAGAAGGGGGACCCATCACCCCCGATAATCCAGGTCATGGAAGAGCCACAAGGAACAAGCTTCCCTAAACTACCTCGTGTTTGATAGACAAATCATAAAGGATAAAGTGTTGAGTCCAACAAGGAAGGGAAAATAGTTGGTTTCCTTCCTTTTGCTAAAACTAAATGTTCACAAGGTCAAAAGAGACAACTTCCAAGGTTTATTCTACTACCTAGAAAACTCACTATCTGAGGACAATGGTGTGGATCTTGGACTCCAATGTGATGCGTTGGTGTCTCAGGAACATGCTGGTGTCCATATGAATAGTGGTTCAAAAAATAAATGAAAACACAAGGAACCTACTAACTAGCTAACTATGTGATGTTTTATGTTTTGATAGAGAATGAAAAAGTATAGAAACAACAAATATAACAAAAGTAATTCTAGAAATAAGCTATTCTAAAAATGATGAAGAGTGGGAAAACATTCCTTTTCACCCACAAGTTGATTCTTCAAGTAGCTCCACTTGAAAACACCTGCACACATGGAAACGAGAAAAATATTGGGTTGTGTTTGAGGTCTACCTCATTCAAACCCCTGTTTTGGTGTTCCCACCTCCACAGAAATCTAGATAGCCACAAAGTATATAGAAATTGATAAAGGAAATAGAAAGGAAGTTGTATTGCTAGGTAGAGAGCACAAACAACTATAATTCTACTCAATAAACAATATGATGCAAATGGAAAACAAATAAAAATATCACCTTCTCAACTATGAGCACTCAAGGCTAATAGTGGAAGGAAGAAGCTTGGTGATCCTCCAATGGCAATGTTGTTGCAACAAGAATCTGATGTTGGAGCCAAAATGAAGAACTTGCAACAAGAAGAACAATGGTGTAGAGGCAAGAATGGAGTGAAGAGAGTAGCTAGAATGTGTGAAATTGCATCCAAAAGCTAGAGAGGAAGAATGAAGTGAGTTTGAATAGGTAAAATGGAGGTAACAAGTCAAAATTCACCAGTCAATGGATGCAAGGAATGTTACACTTCACACCCAATAGGAAACATAACATTTCTATTGATTCTAAGGGCAGGACTCTTGTCAAGATGATTGTGCAACATGTGGATGTCCATGTGACATGTGTGCATCCTCGATAGAGATTCCTCCACCTACGCAAAATGATGTAGTCAGGTGGATAGAGCAAGGTGGCGACAGTAAAATTGCATCATTGGGTTTACATTTTCTAAGGTAGGGGAAATTAAATGGGGAATTTTCCTAGGGGTGCAAATTTGTGCCATTATACTATCAAATGAGCCTAGAATGAGTTTTTTGCTTCTTTTTTGCTACTACACATTGGAAAAAAAATAGTGGACTTATATAATGTAGGTAATAGAAAGTTAGTTTGTCTTAAGCAAATGAAATAACGAGAAGAAAATACAATATGGGTAGTGTGGAAAATTCTCTTGATGCATTGATGTATGATTTTCAAGCGTGCACCTATACATCATGAAGGTGTGAATGTATTAGGTTCAAAATTATTTTTATAAAGAATATATTATCAAGATGATAATGAAAAGAATTGATTGGCAAGTTATCTACAAAAGGTTGTGTTAAAATTTTCATACTTGAACTCATTATAATGAGAGAAAGTATAAGTGAGACTCTTATTTTTTCCTAATAATTGTGTATAGATTATTTTCATTCTTAAATATTGATTGAAGGAAAATTTTGGTTCTATTAAAAATCTCTTTATTTATTTAACTTTAGATATAGTTAGAAAGTAAGCTTTTGGATTCAGTTGTGTATGTTTTTCTTTCGACATTTCAAATCACACTTAGTGATCCATCATTAGGAAGAGGAAAAAATGAGAAATAAGAGTGCAGATATTAATTAATCCTTGTCTTTGTGTTTTATCAATATTAATTGTTGCTTTGTTGTGTATTTATCCTTAGGATTTATTTATAGTAATTACCCATTCCATGGATAGTGGAATTTTTCTATGATTACCTAATGATATAGGTATTATAGGTATTTTTTTGGATCATTTTGGTTCTATGGTGGACCACTTTAGTTATCAATTCATGACACTATGTACAAAGGTGAATCAGATGGTCTAAAGGAAACTATGTATGTGCAATATTTATGACCTCTCCAAGAGATTCATTTAAAGGCCCTTCTTGAATCCATAAGTTTATTATTAACATGATTCATTGGCCTCTACATAGTGAGAGTTCTTGGGAAAGTTGGTCAAGTTGGCCAACATCATTATCAATGGTTGATTTTATGTGTTATCTATTGCAACATTGAGTGCAACTAAGAGATTTAATAGATTATGCATTTTTTGTTGTGCCTCACTAAATCATTTGTAGCAATTAGGTGAATCAATTGTTCAAAATCCTTTTGTTCATCTATTGACAATATTCTATTTATGTGGTTTGTTAGTAGTTCCCAATCATGTCAAATTGGTTTTGCACTACATGTGTTTCATAATTTTTGTTGAAGGTTAATTTAAAATTGAGTGTCACCTTACTTATGGAAAACTATTTATACTATAACAATTATCATGAATTGTTACCAAATGAATTTGGCATCTAACTATGATGCATAGACATGCTTCTCCATAACATGTGGTAGTTGTGCCAAGTCACCTACAAGACTAATATTTGTGTCATTAAAGCATAGATGTTGGTGGGAAAAACCTCCATACAATCTACTATCTATTTTCAACATTACCTTTGACCTTATTATAGCATCGTAAATTGTCTTCCCTAACAATTTCACACTAGGTTTAGCTCCCCCCTATGTGCTTGGACCAAATTATGCTCTTAAATTGTCCTTTCTATGGTTATTTTTAGGAAATCAGAATAAAAATAGGAATTAATATTTAGTACTCATCAAATGGTAACAAAAGCCCCAAAATTAGTTTGGACGATGTGAGTACTTCCATCATCTGACCTATTTTGGATCAATTTTAAATATGTCATTGTCAATAGTTTAATATTTAGAAATCTAATTTTATTTGTTGGCTTTTGATAAATAATTTTGTAAAAAATCAAGAAATACATATAAATACAAATCTTTTTCACCATTTGAAATAGCTAGCAATTTCAAAATTATAATTGAGCATCCTAAAAAACAAGTCAAGAGTAGGAAAAATATAATTTACAACACTTACTATCAGTCAAGATTCATGTTTGCAATTCATCAAGTTTATATATGAGTTCATTCATGTTTTATAGTCATTTGTTTTGTGAGTACTAACACTTGCAGGACTTCTAATCTTACACAAAGAATTCAAAGAACACTTAATTAATAGTGCTTGTATTATTTAACCTTGAACAAGATTACAATAATACTGTATCAATCCTTGATTGATATGCTTCCTTTCCTTCAACAATCCTTCTTCACAACCTGCACAAAACTCTCATACACTTTCTACAACACAAGCTATCCATACATTCCATGTGACCAAGCATGAATCCACACATCCCATGCAATGCTTCAAACCCTCACACACACACAAGCTATACACGCTAGATCCGATGAAGCTTTCGATGCAATTGCTACAATAAATAGACAATTAATGAGCATACGCCGAAGCTCATAAGAGTTATCAATGAGCATAAATATCCTCTCTCAAAAATCTCGCCTAGATTTGGGCAAAGTAGAGTTCCACCGATATATGAAGTCAAAACCAAAGAAGTCTCACTCAATTTAGGCACCTGGCCGAACCTGCCAGCCAGTCCTTGGCCAAGAAAGTATCTTGCAAGCATCGCCTCAAATTTGGCACCCAAGATGGGCGTGCTTTAAGCGAAATATCTTCTCATGCAAGGTGACTTAAAGATGCCAACGGGACTTTGCAAGGTGGGTCAAGTCAATCTTAGTTGAGTAGGCTGCCTCTCTCTCCGCCAATTCATGCAAACATTATGCATGATTGATCATCCCACTTAAGCGAGATACATCACTGTTTGCCTTTCATGCAACTAAATTCATTGGTCATGCAGCTCCGAGTCAACTGAAGTCAACTAGCATTCAACCAGGCTGCTTCATGCAACTGAGGGTAACTAGGCCTTCAGCTAAACCCGAGATTAGAGATTGGGCGATAGAACTATTTGAACTAAACTAGAATTGAACTAAACTCCACTCCTTAAATATCAATCCCTAGCATGGGGGATTAACATGCCATTCTTGAGTGCATCAGTCGCCGAAGCAGGTTAGCTTAAGGTGGGTTCCACCTTCCATGTGGGTGCCCCCATGTGCTCCTGTGTGTAGGGCTCTTGCCCAGGCATCCCCATGTTCCTATTATTTAGGAATAATCATAAATGTCAATTTACATGTTTATTTCATTCAAATTTAATCTCTTTCTAATCCTAGTGTTGGGGAACAATTTCCAAGGACTTAGGAGATACATGAAATATGTTTAGGATTGCAATTAAATGGCATCCTATTCCCAACAAGGTTCCTCTATCTCTGCACTCTATTGTTTTGCTATCAATTTATCTCTTTTAGTTATGTAATTTTCTATATTCGCATCAATTTGTTGTAGCTTCATAGTTGATCTATACATACATTTGCATAATAAAATAAATTTAATCCTTCAATCAATCCAACCCCTCATTTCTAAGAGAAGGAATCAAAACCCTAATTGATCCATCATTCTGACTCTTCCATTGAGGTTAGTAGCCAAGTGGGTGTATGTGATAAATTTTGGTTCCTTCCCTATGTGATGTAGGAGAGAGTGTGATTTAGATATTAGATCCCTTTCTCTCACATCACCTTTTTGGTGAACCTGACACTTGTTACATTCACAAATGCTTATGAAATCTTAATTTTGTCATTTTTAAATCTGATTGCAATATTATGTTGTTTTCATTTGTCAAAGGTGCATGCATATTTTAGTGAAAATTATTGAAAAAGTGAATATTTACATAGTATTTTGCATTTGAAAAGATTAAAAGTGTTACTTTTCAACATTTTCAAGAAAATACCAGTCAAGGATAACATTTTAAATTCTAGAAGTTATCTTCTAAACATATTGCATTACTTTAAAAACACAAAATCTTGTGCATGATTGTATTTCACATAGAGAAATTAGGGTTTTGTGCATTTCCAAAAATATGTTTACATCCAGACCTAAACCTTTGCAACTTTAGATCTTTAGACATTGTAGGTCATTTCCAAATTTTGAAATTTGTCAAAAATTACATCTCTGGACTAGGGTGCCATTGCCATTTTCTAGCTAATTTCTGGCCAAATTTTAATCACAGTTTTATCTCTGTGATTTATGTGCAGATTTGTGTTTTGTGTCTAAAAATTGTTTCAATTTCTATCACTATCATCCATTTTTCTTCATTATATGAGCACTCAAGTGTTTTGAATTTTGTAATACATTTATTAGCTTCATGACTTGGTATCTCATATCTAATACCCATGTGAGACATAGTTTTAGACTTATGGATTCTCATGTTGCAAACACATTTGGTGTTGAGCCTAAATCTCATAACTCTTTCACTCAAGGAGTTACATCTACTCAATCTATCTTTGATTCTCTTCATAACCCTACATTGTTATGTCTTCTTAGTCACCTAATATTTATGTGGACTTGGACGCTCTTGTTTCCCATGTCCCTAAAGGTAAACTTAAACAATTAGAAAAATACCTGGAAGCCCTTCAACAATACTTTAAGCATTGAATTTTTGGCTAAAGAAATGGTTCCTCTAGTGGATAACCTTAGGAAGCTAATAAATGATTTGCAAGGAATAGAAGTGTTGTGTAGCTTAGCTCATATAGTGGATGCAAACATTTCCATGACAGCTAGTTGTGCACAAGCCTTTACTAATGCTCAAAACCATTTAGGAAAACAAGTTTCCTCTCCTATGACCATGCCTTTTATTCCTACTTTTATCCCTCTAGTCATCGCAGCCACCACACAACATAATAATGGTCTAAACTCTAGTTTAGGGTTTTCTTGTGGGAGTCTTTATAGCTTTTTCCCTTCACCTACAATACCTCCATGTTCTTTACGTCTTATAAACATGCAAAAAATTAACCTACCAATCATTAGAAATAGTCCACTATATTCAACACATTCTCAAAACATGTCACCAAAAGATCATGTGATAAACCAACTCTTGCAAAACATGTCATTATTACAATATAAAATTTAAAAAATTAACCAAAGTCAATCCAATGCTAACCCTCCAACATAAATTACATGTAATCTACTATTATTTTCTATCCTAAAGACACCCATATCACAAAATATTAAGATACCTCGCTTTGAGAAGTATGTTGGCAAAGGGGGTCCCAATAATCATGTATCAACTTTCACTGATCTATGTCATGATTTCATTTTCGAAGATGCCCTCTTATATAAACATTTTCCACAATCATTGAAATACATGGCCTTAGATTGGATTTTTTCATTGCCTAATAACTCAATTATGTCATTTATGCAACTTGTTAATGAATTCCTTCAACACATTCAAGCAAACATTGGACCTCAAGTTACATTCAAAAATTTATTCCATTGTAAACAAGGAACTAAAGAGAAGGTGACTAATTTTATAGGACAATACCAAGCTCTTTATTCACAAACATCCTATAATCTCTTAGATTCCAATATACAAAGAGTTTTCATTAAAAATTTGCAACCTAACATTAAAGATAAGATTTTGTTGATGAAGTACCCTTAATTTACACATCTATGTACGACACTTCATGATTATTAGATATTGGTTAGCCAATATAAATGTACACCTTCATCAACTCCTAATGATCAATATGAAGTCATACCTCAAAACAAGTATGAATCATTTAAGAACCAAAAAAAGGCTTTATAAAGATA
Source organism: Sequoia sempervirens (assembly GCA_007258455.2). Classification (NCBI taxonomy): domain Eukaryota; kingdom Viridiplantae; phylum Streptophyta; class Pinopsida; order Cupressales; family Cupressaceae; genus Sequoia; species Sequoia sempervirens. Next base: position 103,339,594 of record VDFB02075321.1, on the reverse strand, counting down.
AACAATCCTCACTCATCCAATAATATTCAAACAAAAATTGCCACTACATCTACAATACCATATCAATTTAGGCCAAGAGATAAGCAATTTTCACAATTGGTTGATTCTCTCCATGCTATTATGTTACAGTTTCTAAACAAGAGTATGATTCAACTTACTCTAATTAGAAAAAATGACTAAGCCAAATAATTACCACCAAAATTTAATGCAAAATCATTTTGTTGATACCATCATACACTTGGACATGATATGGAAATATGTATGCATCTTATGCCCCAAGTGCAAGACCTCATCGATTCTAATGTCATCCAATTGGCTTGTGTAAATGAAAAGGGAAATAAATTGGTTTCACCACCTAATCAAAACTTATTAATATTTACAAACCCATTACCAAGTCATTTGACTATTTGTGTCCAACAAGGTGATAATGAACAAGAAATTTATGAAATATTCAATGAGATAAACATGATTGATGCTCATCCTCATAATAGTCAAACCAATATTTTTATGGTATTATGTTCATGAATATTGATGCTTCTATAACAACACCTGATGGTCCTCTTTATAAAGATCCCATGTGTGTAATGAACATGATCACTGAGGATTATTGTATGTGCATGAACTTTATAAAGATTATTATGAACAATTGGAAGCATTATTAAAGGCTCATGATGGTTCTCTTCGCCCTATGATTGGTTGTATAACTCTCCCAGTAAAAGTTGTACCTAAACAAATAGATGTTTTATTTACCATAATCTTGATGTTTAACCAGTTTCATGTGAAGTTAGGTTATCCATGGCTAAGCTCCATGAATTTTGTTCCATTGTTATCCATAAATGTCTTAAATTATTGTTTGAATAAAATACATGTACTATGTACCTTAGTATATTTAGGCCTTTGGCCTCTCATGGAAACTTCTCATTAGATTAGTTTTGGTCTCAACCAACCCAACTTGCTAAACCTCATGAATATTTTTTATTTGTGTCATATCAAAAGTTTAAAGCTAAGCATATAGCCCAATTATCATTTACCAACATTCTCCCAAAGGCCCCTCGGTCTCCAATGGTTACGATGGTTGTTCCTCCTAATTCACAAGTAGTGAATGAACCTCGGCCTAAACTAGGTATTCTTTCTCGACCTTCTGGCATATATGTTGTGGTTCTCCCTCCACCACCCTATAAAGGACAAAAATACAACCATTCGGTGAAGTCTTCAGGGATTAAATTTGTGTCTCCTAAGGAAAAACAAGTTGTTTTACCAAAGCTAAGAATTTTGTGGCTTCTCAATCTTTGATTGTTTCTTCAATTCTTTCTACAGAGGAAGAAAAGGGACCAATATTGGGAAATGCCTCACTTCCTCCTTCACAAGTTAAATCTCATGCAAGATGAAACCAAAAGTGAAAAATAACACAAATGAAGATGTCAAGCTACAACTCATCAGCTTATTGAAGATCACAAACCATTAGCTAATGGTCATCCATCCATACAACCAAATTTCTATGAAACACCTCCCACCCATCCATTTTTTTCATCATCTGACTCCACTCTGACACCTTCATTGAACCATGAATTTCAACTTTATTTATCCCAACCAAAAAAAAGAATAAAAATCTCACTAGTTACAAATATAGATGTTAGTGCTCACAATCAAGCTAATTGTACTAACATGTATCCTATTATGATACATTATAATAGTGAGTCAAAAGGTAAGACAGAAGAACAAAAAGATCATAATAAGTTATCTCTTAAATGTCTACAAAATCAATGAATTTAGATGGGAATGACCATGATGATCCTCCTAATGCAAGTGATCCACCATTTGTTGAACTCAGTAATCTCCTTGTATCACACTTACTATATTTCCTTTAGCCTATTGTCCACCTTCCATTTATGATGAGAAAGATTAGGATGTAGGTGATTTTCTATAAATCGACTCACATGCATAGTACCCTCTTGTGTGTTTGTGTGTTTTCTTGTGTGTAATTTGATCTTCCTATTATGTGTTTCTTGGTGTGTATTTGTGTTAGTTTTCTTTGGATGACCCTTTTTATTCTTGTTGGTACAAGGATACAAATAAAACTAATCTATCGTGATATGCATCTATTTGTAATTGTATTTGTCTTTATGTTGTGAACATATTGTCTGTGTTGCTTTTGGGAATGATGCACAATGTCGAGGCATTTAGGTCTCTTCCATGTTGACTCAAAATAATTATTTTGTTTTCATACATGTTGTTCCTCCCTTTTGTTCGTAGTTTCACAAGTATTTGGGGAATGATGTCAATTTCGAGCATGATCATATTATACATTATATTTCATTTATACTAATCTTGAATTTGTGGATCCCTCTTGTATTGTATTTATTTTGTTAATCATATGGCTTTATTTTGGGGGAAACCCCTTCTCATGAGTTAGCTTTGTTGGGAACATATCATTTGGTATATGGTTTCCTAGAAAGCTCTGATTCCTTTTCAAATATTATTTTATTCTACCTTAAAGGAAATTGCTCTTGGTTGGCATTGGCAATTACTTTATGGTGGGATCATACATTCCATTATGTGCTTCACTTCGTTCACACACGGGGTGATCCCACAATACTAGTTTACACTTTTTTGTAAAACTTGACATTGAAATGAATATTTTGAACTTTTTCTTCTTTCAAACACCTATAGCTGCTAAACCGTGACGAATCTGAAGATGATGCAAACTAGTGATTTGTGAAATTTTGTCTATAGATTCTAAATATATTTTAAAAAAAAATGGAATCAAATTACATTTCTTTTTCCATCTCCTTTGATAACTAGTTTTTAACAGTAAACACCATTTTCAAAGAGTGACATGTACTTGCTAACACAACTTTTTTTCTATGAAGGATAAAATTCTATTTTTTTCAAATTTAGATTCATAACTACAATATCTAGTGCATGCAATTGGTTTCATAGTTTTTTATTGATTTTTTTTCTTAATTAAGTTTTGAACTCAAACTAGTTACAATTTAGACATAAGTTTACTTGCTAACACAACTTTTTTGTATGTATCAAAATTATTATTTTTTTGTTGGATCAAGGACATCAATATCAATTGCTAGATATTTTTCAGATTTTTTTTGGTAATCTACTATTTTTCCACATGTGTACAAAAAAGAGCTTGATTTTCGATGAAAAACCTACATTCACAAGAAATAAAAAATAAATATAATAATCAAATTAAATATATTTAAAATTATACTTTTTTTGAAGCTTATAATAAGGACTACATACTTACAAAAAATCAATTTTAAATGAATTCATTTGATCCCCCAAAAGATAAATCAAAAGTGGGTTTTTATCAACATTTTGATAGGTGTAAATGAGACTCTGTTATAGGTATGGTTTAAAACTAGCGGGGTTTTATCCAAGGTGGTTTGATCAAATCCTCTAAGGGGGTTTGATCTAGGGTGGTTTGATCAAACCCTCTTCAATTGGAATCCTTTAAATGGAACTTTTCAAGGCTTAAATCATTATATTTTCTAAAAATATGTGATTTTTGCAAAAAATCAGGATGCCCCATAAAGTGTAAACCACTATTGTGGGATCACCCCACGTTAAACTTTGTGATGTGTCTTTGGAATATTCATCATATTTTGTAGCACCTTATCAAAATTATTGGGACTATGATTCTTGGTATCATTGATAGGGAAACACCTACTGAATATCAGACTTCACTAGCCTTTGTTGTTTCTTATCAAGACCACCTGGTGAATATCATACTTTACTAGCCTATAATGCTTTTATTCATGGATCACCTAGTGAATATTGGAATTCATTGGCCTATGATACATTTATTCATGGGTCACCTAGCAAATATTAAACTTTGTTAGCCTTGTGATTCATGAATGCCTTGGGTATGGATCCTAGTAAGAATTTTGTGGAGCTTGCTAGTCTGTAATGGCATACCCCCTTTTTCATGTTTGCATTATGTTTGAATTGTGTTTGCATTGTGTTTGCATTACGTTTTCATTGTGTTTGCATTATGTTTGAAATGTGTTTTCATTATGTTTGCATCATCCTTTCATTTTTTTTTAATTTATTTGTTTTGCATTATGTTAGCTTTATATCTTCATAGTGTATGTTTCATATATCATACACGTAAAATAGATTTAATACTAACATCATTTCCTCTTTAACTCGTCCTCTTTTCCCTTAATTGATTGAATTAGCCTAGCTATTAAATTAATTACATCATTTACATCTATTGACCTAATTAATTTAATTAGGTTAATTCATTCCTTTTCATGCTAACATTTCATATCATTTAATTAAATAAATCAAAATATTTCATTTAATTCCTCAATTCATTTTATTTAATTAAATAACCCTAAGATATTTAATTAAATATCATTTCATCTCTCCCCCATTCATTAAATCATTTAATTTAATCAATAATCTATTTAATTATTCAAATCCCCTAATTGCATGATTAAATTTTGTTTAATTAGCAATTAAACTAACTCTCCTCTAAGCAAAGGGAATATTCCTTATCCCCTTTTTTGCACAATTAAAACTTTGTTTTAATTTGTAAATTGTCTTTTTCCTAACCCAAATGAATATTCTAAAGAATATTTTTATTCCTTCATCATTTGAAAAAGAGATATTTTCAGTTACTTCTTAAGCAAGTTTTAACCATCACCCTTTTGAATAAGTCACGTTCGACCTATGTGAGCAAGTCAAAAGTGTGTTTGTTTGAGGCAAGTGTGAACCCTTGATTAAAATCCCATCATGCATTCTGATGAGGGCGCAGCCCGAGACTTAGAAAATAACCCACAAACAAGAGAATAATTTTATTATTCAGAAAATGGAGCTTCTTACATGCAGAGGATCTCAAATCCCCAAGTTCTACAACACATGCAAGTTACAGAAAGCTACAAAATCACCCTTCGTAATATGCAGCTTGTCCCCAAAAAGTTACCCAAAAATTAGAAACCCGCCCATAAATAGAGCTCCTCATTAGTTTGGAGCTAAAACAACATTCAAATTTGAGTTTAGGTGGTTTGGCGCCAAAATTTACAACATGAAGTTCAAATTTCAAAAGAGCATTTGCAATTGTATCTTCTAAGAAAGTCGTAACTTCCTGGGGCCATAACTTTTAGTCCGGGACTCCGATTCACGAACCGTTTGAACCGTTGGAAAGGTCTCAAAGTCAATAATGCGCTCAAAATCCACTACACTGATTTCAGCAAGTTTCAGGGCCGTTCTAGGAACTCTAAGTGCCTCAAATCTAACTCAGAAGATTTTCAGGTGCAAATCTGGGAAACTAAAACTGCAATATCTTTCAACCCAGGAATAGAAAATAAAAACCATAAATTGGGAATTTCATTATGACGAAAACGGTATCCAAAAATGTAAAAACATCTAAAAACCGAGAAAATTGAAATTTAACTATTTTTGGGTGATGCAAGATTGCCCTTACACCACTGGATGCTCCTGCATCATATTCTCATCTGTTGATGAGAATCCACTTAATGTGTGTGTGTTACTTTGTCTTTACATTGTTTTTCCATAGGATCTTGAGCCTGGGGGCTAATGCACCCCCTAGATTTGAATTCATCCTACCTCTCCAATATTTTTGATGAAAGGACACTTATTGTCTTATCCTTACTTTAGTGTGAGCATGAGTGTAAGTTTATACTCTCCACTAAAGTGGGGGCTAAATGTAGTGGCGTAAATTGTCACCCTTGAAAATTTCACACTAGGTTTAGGTCCTCCCTATGTGCTTGGACCTAATTATGCTATTAAATTGTCCTTTTTGTGGTCATTTTTGGAAAATCAGAATAAAATTAGGAATTAATATTTAATACTCATCAAACGGTAACAAAATGTGGGTACCACCATCGCCTAGCCTATTTTGGCTCAATTTTAAATATGTCATTGTCAACATTTTAACATTTACAAATCCAATTTTATTTGCCAGCTTCTGATAATTAATTTTACAAAAAATAAAGAAATTATAAATACAAGTCTTTTGCACCATTTGAAATAGCTAGCAATTTTGGAATTATAATTGAGCATCCTAAAAAGAAATCAAGAAGAATTTACAACACTTATTATTAGTCAATATTCATGTTTGCAATGCATCAAGTTTATATGTGAGTTCATTCATGTTTTATGTTCATTTGTTTTTTTATTACTAACACTTGCAGGACTTCCAATCAAGTATCAATTTATATCCTTGCATGAGATGTGTGATTTGACTTTAGTCTATCAAGGAAAGAAAATATGAGTGGAAAGTTACAACACTTGTCAATTTATCACTTGTTTTATCTATTTTACCTTTGTTTGACCAAGGGTAAGCACTCTTTACATAATCATAATTGTTTTGGAGGTGGAAACACCAAAATGGGGTTTGACTTAGGCAAGACCCTATACGACACAACCCTTTCTCCCCTCTCTTGTGTGTAAGTGGTAGATTTTAAGTGGATTTGGGAGAAGATTAAAGACCTAATTGCAAGAAAAAGCATTCAAGCTCCAAATGTCAACAAAGTAGGGCAAGTGGAATTTATTTGAAGCTAAGTCCAAGAAGGAAGAACCTACAAACTGCGACCATTTGAAATTTGTTTGTTGATTTCTAAGATCTAAATTTTGAGGACTATGGTGGTAGTGCCCCTGTCTAAGCAAGTTGAACCCTAATTTAAATGCTAGGTTCCTCTATCTCTGCACTCTATTTTTTTGTTGTCAATTTTTATCTTTCAATTCTATAATTTTCTATATTCACATTAGTTTATTGTAGCTTCATAGTTGACTTAGACATTCATCTGCATAATCAAACCAATTTAATCCTTAATCAATCAATCCAACCCTTCATTTCCATTAGAAGGAATCAAACCCCAATTTATCCACCATTTTGGCTCTTCCGTTGAGGTTAGTAGCCAAGTGGGTGCATGTGATTATAGCGTCATTTTATAAACTTTATTGGCACACAAGGTTTTGATCTCCCCTATGTTCTTGGACCTATTGTGCATTAATTTCTCATTTTATAAACTTTATTGGAAAATCAAACATGGGAAATCAAACTATGCATTTAATAGATGTCCTAAACCACTTAAGTAGGCCCCAAATTTGAATATGTCAGTGTCAATAATTTATTATTTTAATTTCCAATTTTAAATGTCAACTATTGATATTTGATTTTTGGGAAATTAGAATTATTGCATATAAATACAAATTATTTTCATTATTTTAATCCTAAAAAAAAAAAGAAAAAAGGGAATTCAATTGAGAAAATCAAATGTCCTAAAAGCATTCAAGAGCAATCAAGAGAAAAATTATCAAGATTATTGTTGCATTTTGTCATTCAAGCATCAAATCATGTGTTATGTAAGTTTTTCATATATTTGCATGCATTTTGTTATGTGTACTAACACTTGTAGGTCATCAAATCAAGTCAAATCTTGCAATTGATCCTTGAAGGTGATGAGTGTGACTTCAGTCCATCAAGGAAATCATATCTGAGTGGTGACTTGCAACAAGTTGTCAATTTATTACTAATTTTTCAATCAATCTCTATCCATCCAAGGATGCACTATCTTTTTATCATAATTTTTCATTGTGGAGGTAGAAATATCAACATGAACCATTTGACTAAGACAAGCCCCTATATGGCACAACCCTTCCTCTCCTCTCATGTGTGCAGTTTGTAGATCTGAAGTGAGTTGAAGGAAGATTGAAGACTACTTGTTCACTCATGTACTCTAATCCTACAAGTTGACAAGTCATGAAATCTACATTTTCTCGTCAACAGACGAAGTTTCAACAACACCCAGAGGATAGAAACTATAGACTGGTGTCTTATATCCTAGATTTTCATATCTAAAAAAGGAAGAAGACATTCTAGGGCATCTTTGCACCCTAGAACAACAAGATTCAACTCAAATTTACATGAAAAATGCATGTGTATCTTCCTTCATCATTTTTGGAACTAAAATTTGTTTGTTTGCATTCAGTTTGCCATAAATCATAATAGAACAATGCATTTGCATAGTTTTCATAGTTAGATCATTGCAAAAAAAAAATCTCATTCAAATTCACGTCAATCACACACAACAACTAAGCAATTGGAATAAAGCTCTGATTTATCATTGTGGCTCTCCCTGATAGGTTTGTAGCCAAGTGGCTCTTGATTTCATCTTTAATCCAATCAATCCAATTAGGGAAGAGGCTCTTCATCCTTTTCCCCACCAAACAATGATTAATTTTGGTTCCATCTCTAACGTGATGTAGGGGAGAGTGTGATTTAGATATTAGATCCCTTTTTCCCACATCACACATATAAAGATCATCTCATTGACAAGGAGATACTTTATATGCTTCATGTCTTCTTAAAATACTATTGGTGACTACCCCTTTAAAAAATATTGTTTTTTATTAGAATCTTAAGGTTTGAACATATAGTCAAGGCCTATACGTTGAACACATAAATTCTAGCTAGAGCAACAAGGAGTGAGTTATGTTTTATTGATATTAAACTTTGGAATGAATAATTAATGTAATTAATTAGATATAATTTTCATATACCTATCATTCCTTAAATGATCATATCCAATGGTTAAGATACTTGAAGATATTATCATTATAGCATTCTTTAATAATGGTAAGTTTTATTTATTGTTTAGGAAATATTGCATATGGTGGATTATTCAAGTCTAATTTGGGTTAGTCATCTTGTTGGGACATCTTGTTTGGGCTTGTGAAATGTTATGTAGTGTCATGTAAATTTTGGAGTACAACATGTTCATTCCTTTTATTGATATTGCCAAAATCATGTCTACCAAGCATTTTGACAATATTTAGATTTCCACCACTATAAAGGCCCATTTGCAATAATAAATATCATTCATTCATTTCTATTTTATTTCTTATTTCTATTGCATTATCAATATCCTCGTCCTCTTCATGGTTAAGCCTTATCTCAATTATGCAGTCAATATGCCACACATGGTATGTATTATATTCATTTCCTCCTACTTTAGGATAACCTTATTTTTATGAGACATATATTTGTGACAACATCGAAAAAATACATGTAGAGAAGTAGCTCACTCTAATAGAATGTTTCAAAATATTGTAAACCCTCTTTTGGAATAGAATAAATTCAAGGAAAGTGATACAAGAGCATCCAGTGGTGTTTGGAAATCTTGCATCACCCAAAATTTTATTAATTTAATTTTGTATTTTTGTGTTTTTTAGTTGTAGGAAGTTTTTGACACCTAGTTCGACATGTTTTGGACTAAGGGACCTAAAGTCCAAAAAAATGTTGATTTAAAGAAATTCCTAACTTTGATTAATTTTGACACCAAAGTATTTTAAAAAATGATTTTAATGATTTTTTTTTCAACACCCAAGTTTGTAATTTTATTATCTTGTACCAACTTTGGGGCTCCAAACAAAAATCTAATGCCATTTTGCACAGCTAGAAAATCAATTAGGCACCAAACTTGTGGTAGGGGAGGTTACAGACAAAAGAGATTTACATTAATGCATTTTTTTCCATATTACAAGTAGTGGGTCATAGGAGGATTTCAATTCCATATTGGAGTGATCTTAATTATTATTTTTATAGCTCTAGGTATGGGGAATTTAACATCCAGGAGTTGAGAGAAGAAAATTTGTTGAGTGGTTTTTAGCAGTGATGTTGCAAGAAGAGGTTGCAAGGAAGATCCCAACGCCAAACTAAGTGTTGCAAAGAATTCAAAGATGAATTTGTAGGTGTTTGAGGCTAATTTGAATGCTTTAATTTTTTATTGCTAGAAAAATAAATTTTTTAATGTAGTTTTTAATTTAAATGAAGATTTGATTTGCTTAATGTGTTGTTTGAATAAGAGTTATAAATTTGTTCCATTAGATGTTTAATTGTGTATTCTTTCAATTGTGGAATGAGAGCGTATATATGGAATTATAGCTACTTGGATGGGTTGTCTAAAAATACCCCCCATCCTTGTATTGCATCAAATGGTATCAAAACAAGGTTGATCTCGATGGGGTGTGAGACATATTGAGTATGAGTTTGTTGTAGGTATCTTGTAACTAAGAGATTATATTAGTTATTCTCTAGCAAAATTAAGGCTAGGTAGAAGGTGTACAAGGTTCCTCCACTAAGAGAGAGTGGGTAGAGGAAGATTATAGTTGCATCTTCCTAAATTTTTGTTGGTAAAGGATAGTAGTGTGTGTGGAAAATGTTTGACAAAATGTATTCAACGAAGAGGTTGAGATGGGTCATGAAGAAACCTTTGAGAATTTTATTTTGGAAAGAACAACAAGACAAGAAGTTTAAGAAATTTATTGTTGAAGAATTAAAAAAGATCCAAGCTAACTTGGATGTGATAGAGATTGAGCAAAGCAAAGATGTTGAAGTAAGAAAAAATGTGAAAAGAGAATCCTCTTGAAAGAGGATGATGTAAGAAGCGAAGAACAATAGTGTTTTAGCCCTTTGATAAAAGGGGCATGAAAGAAGGAACATGTGGGAGCATCCTACACAATTATAAATGAGAAAAGAAGAGAGACAAAAAAAGATGAATTGATTTTTAAATTATCTTTTAAAAGGGAGAAGAGTGCGGGTAAAGGAATGGTTGAAGAAATAAAGAATAATGTTGCAAAAAAATCATGTCTTCTTCAAGAAATGAAGATAATAGAGAATAAGGTTGCATGTGAGGATAGAGTTGAAGAGGTAAAAGAGAGAAAAAAGAGAAAAGAGGAAAGATAATGTTGAAGATTTTATTTTGTCTAATATTATTTTTTACATGAAATGAAAAAGAAGTAGAAGATGGAGGAATTTAGAAATTGGACTTTGAGAGTCCTAAGTTTGACAAAGAAATAGATGAAGAAAAGGAAGATCTCTTGTTGAAAGAGGAGATAAAGAAAATTAAAAAATTATTTGAAGGGGAGATGATAAAAGAAAATGGTGAAAAGAAAAAGGATACAACAACAAAAAAAGAGGTATCATTTGATGATGTTAATGATGGTTTGCATGCAAGAGAAGTAGATAAAATTTTAGAAGATGTAGCAAAGTGTCATGCATATGTCACTAAAGAAGAAGAAAAGGCCCTCATGCAAGAGTATAAAGAAGAGGATGAGGAAAAGAAAGAAGTGACAGATGATATATGTGTTGTTGAAGGTATAAAAGTGAAGGACAAGAAAGTTGTGTTAGGGTTTAGGCAGATTGGAGCAATAAACATTAACAATTATATGCAAATTAAATAACCTAGAAATAACAATGAAGAATAACACAAAAGAGATCAACACAAAATTTAACGTGGTTCACCCAATATGGGCTACATACATAGAAACTCAGTCATCCAATGATTTTATTATCCAGTACAAAATAGATTATAATCTTGCGAACACCATATCACAACATACACTCTAGCCACTTATAACAGACCTTTTGGAACCTTCTAGAATTAGGGTTTTACAAGGTCCTTTTTCATTTGACATGTTAATGGGAAAACCTTGATGTGTCAATGAGAAAAAACCTTGACGTGTAATTGGGAAAACCTTGATGTGTCAATGGCAAAGAACCTTGATGTGTTAATGATTTTTTTTTTCTAGGTGATGCCCCGAACCCCATTTCTTGTTACAAGTGTGCAATACTTTCATGATCAGTTGCCACACAACAAAAATTTGTATGCATAGAAAAAGAAGTTGCAGTAACAAAAACAGAGTTGAGTGCAAGGGAGAAGGTAGAAGAAGAAAATAATAAGATTGCATCAAATAACCATGAAGAGGAAAAATTTGCAATAGTAGAGAAGCAAGAAATTAGATAGGCAACAAGTTATTTTTTTATATTTGCAATAGAAAATTTGTGGATGTGAAGATGAGTAAAAATAATAGTATTGTTGTACTAAATAATAGTAAAGTTGCAAAGATGAAGAACAATAAAGTTGTAGTATAGCTAGTATGGTCCTATGAAGGACATTGAAATAGTGGGAAGTTCAAGACAATAGTGCCAAGAAGAGTACATGTAAAGGATGAATCATGAAAAGAGTGAAGAAGCAGAAAAAAATGAGGGAGATGACATATTAATTCATATTGTAATAGTTGAGGAGTGGCTTGCATTGACATGAGTTTGAACAAGAGTCAACAAACAATAATGAGGTAAAATTTAAATTTTCAGAATTCTTTGATAAAGATGAAATTGATTCACATGAACATGACATGGTTAACATGGAGGGGTATGAAAGACTGAAAAATATGTTGAAACAATACAAAAAGAAAAGATTTCAGATATAATTGTTAATTTCTCAAATTTTGTTCATGTTGATGTTCAAGCTAATTTTTGTTCAAGTAAAATGAAAAAAAGGATATGAAGAAAAAGAATTGGAAAGATGTAGCAATAAGGTACTACAGAATAAAGTAAAGTAAGGTGTTGAAGAAGATGAAGTGGAATGGGAAGATGAACCATGGTATAAAAAGGTGAATTTTATGAGAGAAAAAAAGGAAATATGAAAGAAAGAAGAAACAGAAAGATGTAGGGTAAGGTGAAGAAGAAAAATCAAATAGACAAGGAAGAACAATGGATGAAGAACAAACATAGGATCTTCAAATGTTCATGAGTTCCAATTCATGAAACATTTCATTTACCTTGGGTGTTTGATGTAGGAGCATCCAAGAATGTCAAGAAATCGTGCATCACCATAATTTTATTAATTTAATTTTTGATTTTTTGTGTTTTTTTAGTTGTAGGTGACTTTCAAAACCTAGTTTGACATGCTTTGAAGAATTTTTTTTTTATAAATATTTGGCTGGATATTATTGTGATTTAAAAGTTAGTTTTATGGGTGGACTAAGTGGCTTAAATTCCAAAGAAATGATTTAAACAATTCCTAACTTTGGTTAATTTTGGCACCGAAGTATTGTAAAAAATGATTTAAATTTTTATTTTGTTCAATGCCCAAGTTTGTAATTTTCTTATTTTGTGCCAACTTTGCAGTTCTAGACAAAAATCTAATGTCATTTTTGTTGGGAATATGATGCCATTTAATTGCAATCCTAAACATATTTCATGTATCTCCTAAGTCCTTGGAAAGTGTTCCCCAACACTAGGATTAGAAAGAGATTAAATTCAAATGAAATGAAAATATAAATTCACATTTGTAATTATTCCTAAATGATAGGAACATGTGGGGACACCCAAGAAGAGCTCCTATAAAATAGGAGCACATGGGGTGCCCACATGGAAGGTGGAACCCACCTTGCTTAAGTTAATTGTTTGGAGGATTGATAACACTTCAGTAATACATGTAAATATCCTACAAATTAAGGATTGATATTTACATGAGTGGAGTTGAGTTGAGTTGAGTTGAGTTGAGTTATGGTTTAGTTATCTTCAGTTGCATGTAGTTAGTTTGAGTGAATGCTAGTTGACTTCAGTTGCATGACTAATGACTTCAGTTGCATGATAGATAACAGGTGGATACTTTCAGTTAATTGGGGATAATCAATCATGCATAATGTTTGCATGAATTGATGCAGAGATATGTTTCAGTTAACTTAAGATTGACTTGGACCCACCTTGGGGCGCCCAAGTTGGCATCTTGGGAGTTAACACCTTTTGCATGAAAAGATATTTACAAGGCTCAGTTAAGTGGGCCAATTCTTGGGCGCCAACTTTGAGGTGATGCTTGCAAGATATTTTCTTGACCAAAGTTCAATTAAGTGTTCAATTTGGGGCACCTAAATTGAGAAAGACTTTGGTTTGATCACAAATTACAAGGTGGAACTCTACTTGCACAATCTAGGCGTAGATTTTTTTTTAGGAGTTTTATGCTCTTGATTTGTACAACTCTTGGGAGTTTACAATGCTCATATTTGTCTATTAATTGCAGTAAGTGCATCAAAGTTTGTAGCAAGTTAGCAGGTTGAGCTTGTGCATGTGTGAGGGTTTGAAGCATGGCATGGGATGTGTGGATTCATGTTTGGTCACATGGAATGCATGGGTAGCTTGTAATTGCAGCAAGTGTATGAGAGTTCCAATGAGACTTTTGTGCAGGTTGTGAAGAAGGATTGTTGAATGCAAGGAAGCATATCAATCAAGGATTGATACAGTATTATTGTAATCTTGTTCTAAGGCTAAATAATACAAGCACTATAGATTTTGGTGGTGGATTTTTTTCCCGAAAGGGTTTCTCCACGTATATGTTGTGTCACTTCTATCTTCTTGTCTTATTCTTCTACAATCTTTTATCTCTTTCTACAATTGGTAAAATTGATCTAAACAGATAATCATACACAAAGAATTGTGACAAAGAACGCTTAATTAAATCTACAGTCTCATAGGTTTACAAGTTTTAAGCTACAATTTCACCTTCATTTTCAATAATTTTAAATCTGCAAAATTAATTGGGCGCCAAACTTGTTGCAAGGGAGGTTATAAGCAAAAGGGAGTTACATTGGTGCATGATTTTTTTTTCCAAATTTACGTAGTGGGTTGTAGAGGTTTTCAATACCATATTGGAGTGATCTTAATTATTATTTTTCAGCTTTAGGTATAGAGAATCCAACACCCAAGAGCTAAGAGAAGAAAATTTGATGAGGGTTTCCAACAATGCAGTTACAAGAAAAGGTTGCAAGGAAGATCCCAACATCAGACTAAGTGTTGCAAAGGATTCAACTATGCATTTGTTGGTATTTGAGTCTGATTTGAATTAATTTTGATTTTGTATTGCCAAAAAAAAAAAAAAAATTGTAATGGATTTTTCAATTTAAATAAAGATTTGATTTTCTCAAATGTGTTGTTTGAAGAAGAGTTGTAAATTTGTTTCATTAGATTTTTAATTGCATATGCTTGCAATTGTGGAATGAGAGTGTATGGCTTCTCGGACATGTTGTCTAGAAAGACCCCCATCCTTGTATTGCATCATAAAGACATTAAAAATTGCCTATTGTTTCCTATCTTTCCATTTGCACCCTTTATGATAGGTAAAAAATGAAAAGGATCATGTAGATTCAATTTAGTTTTATTTTTGTTGGGAAGGATATCTTATTCATTTTGGAAGAATTATTTTTAATTTTATTTTATCATATATTTCATTATGATATGAGGTATCAACTATACATTCATTGATGTCTGTTTGTGATGTGTAAAATAGATGAGATGACTAAACCCTAGGAGAAATCTAAACCTAAGCGGTGGGTGCTAGTCTACAAAGGTAAGGGTTTCAAATGGTGTTACTAGGTGTTTAGCAAGGGGAAAATTAGGGATTTAAGGACTGATCTACGGAAGGAAAATTGCGAAGGAAACAGATCTAAATGAAGAACAATCTTCGAGTAGCAAGAGGAGGATAATGGAAAACTAGTGAGGATAAGAGTGATAGAGATTTAAAAACCTAAAGCATGGAGGAATTTTTGGAAGGATTTCAGTGGTAAAAGTAGGAGATATGGTTGGTAGAAGATTTGGAATGAAGTTCAACAATGAGTCCAAGAGTAATACCAAAAGCCTACAAATGTAGATTTCCATGGAAGAGGAGACTCAAAATGAGAGTGATGATATTTTTATTTTGTGTCTACTCTCAACTAACCATTAAAAAATGCATTAATGCAACCTTGGGTTTAGGTTTTACTAATGTGTAGGCTCAAAAATTCAAAATTTTAGGTTGGATGCTAGAGTCTAGTTGTTTAGGTGTCTGGGTGTCATTTCAAAGTCCGGATCTAAAATTTATGGGGAAGATTAAGGGTGTCTGGGAGAGTCTAGAAATTGGTGCAGGTGCACCCAAGCAAGGATATGCCTCCAAGAGGCAACTTCAAATTTTTGAGTTAAAAATGTTGATCTAATGTTGTAAGAAGGTCAAATGGACCATTTTGAGGTTATAATACCTGTCATAGTTAAGCATTTTGGGTTTATTAGGCATTGAATGTTAAAGTTGCAAAAAATTGACAAAATTTCTCAATGAAAAATTGCAAAAATGCACAAAATGTAAAAATCATGGAAGATGAAAGGTCAGGTAGTTGAAGGGGTAGTTTTAGGCATTGGTTTGGGTTATTTAAGGCATTTTGAGTCCTCACCAATCTAGAGGAAGGATGGAGGTAGATGTATGAAAAAGAAATTTAATGAAATTCTCAGGTTTTCTGTTAATTTTCTGTAATTTATGTGTTTCAGGCCCTTGTACGGCCATTATTTGTGCATAAAACCTTTCCTCCTCCATGGTATATGAGAGCCCTATGAATCTACATGATTTTGCAATTGATTTCATCAAAATCCATTCAAAATTGTGGAAGTTATGATCAATTTTCTTCAGGCGGGTTAAACCCTCTTCTAGGGTAAGCAGTGTGCATTTAAAATTGCATAACTCTTATTCTAACCATTGAAAATTGCTAAAAATTGGTATGGAAGGAGTTTAGCATGTGTTTTAACATTTCTCAAAGTTGCAGAGTGTTTGGTTAAGGTTTTGGGCAGGTTCTTTGATGCCCTAGCTCTGAAAATTGGTGAAAAATCTGGAAAATAACAGTGTTTATTGAAATTTCTGTGCTTTGATTATTTGGTGACAGCGATTTGAGAAGGTTGTAAAGGTGTTGTGGTTCCTTCTTTAAAGCAGGTTTGGTGATTTTAAATGTTTGGGGCTTTTGATTATTGACTGACCAGTGATAGCAGATTAATGACAGTCATCTTTTGGAATCCAAAGTGAAGGTTTAGGAGTGGAGTTTGATAAAATGTCATGAATGAAGTATGGGAAATGGCCTAACAATGTTTTGCAGGTATCTTTACATATGTTGATGCCTTGGGTAAAGAGAAATGGGCTGGGAATGGTGTAGTTGTGATTTGATGAGGCCTAAAAGGGCCTAGTTGCTGTTTTGGACAGTCAACTTTGTAAATGCACATGTTTGAGAGTTTGTGTTGGGAATAGAGTTTAAGTCCATTATTTTGGTGATGTCAAATGCATTTTGAGGAATCTACAAGTAGTTGTATGCCTTAATCTCAGATTGGTTCTGTGGAATCAAGTATTGTTTGTGAAGTGAATGTTGAGTTGAAGCAAGATTGGTTGAGCTTTTGTCAAGTTCAGTTTGATTGGAAGTTTTGTGTGCTCCTGCGTTGCATCAGAAATGCTTGCAAATTATGCCAGTGACAGGGAATAAGTCCAAAAATGAGGCAAATGATTAAGTTCAAAAATGAGGCCAGTGACAGGGAATTAGTCCAAAAATGAGGCAAATGACCCCTAAATACATGTACACGAATGGATACTAAGTACAGAAATGTCAGGCAGATATTCCAAAATATGCAATTTCCCACCTTATACTGTCGTCTCACAAATATTGACACTGATTATTTGAAGGACTATATATCTCCTTCAAAACGATATACCATGAAATAGTTAAAAAAAAATTGTGGGGACAAGTTTCTTTTTTGACATAACAAGAGTCTTTCTGGGCACTCAAAGCCTGGGAACTCTGAATGGCAAGAGCTGTAGCTCACCAATTCCCCTATCACATCGTGAACATGCAAAAAAAATAAAAAATAGTTATCATATTTTAGAAAGGGGATATTTTTGAAAACCGGCTGATGTTTAAGCACAGCCCAATCATATACCCAAGCAATTAGCAACACTTTTACTCTACAATTCTCAACTAAAAATATTCTTTTATACGAAATAGAACAAGAAAAAATTAGGGTCTGATAATTTTCTGTGGCTGCAGTACAGATTTCTAAGAATACTAACCGTAGAATACAGTTAAACCAAAATAATAGGCCACAGACTGTCAAATTACAGTCACACGTAAAATCCCTAAATCTGCTACCAAATGTATTTGCAGCCTTTATTGATGTCATTTTCCTTAAGGACAAACAAAATCAAATTATTGAAGACTAGCTGCCAAGTACGAAAGATTAAAAGAAAATGATGATATGTTAATAATCAGTGGCGGTTTAGCTTAAAAACAGATTATGGTTTGTGTAATATAGCCGATCAATGAAATTCTCATAAATTTATAGAATGTTGAAAAGTTCATATTTCCTTATGCTTGTGCTTTGACATTATCAGCTCAATTATAAAGTATTTTAAAACTCCTTCTACTTTTCTTCATTGCTATCCAATAAGATTTTTCTCCGTCGGGAGGCATTTACAACTTTGAATATATAGAATTCAACGTGTCCCTGCAAGCTTTAGAGCGTGGCAATGCCCATTCTCAACAATGTGCATACTAATGAAGAATTATTTACAACTCAATAGTGGAAGCCATCCACATATTTGATCTAACAAGTAATCTCGAGCTTAGTTCTCCATCTTATAATCTGACAGAAAATTTGACTAGGCTGCTAAAATGCTCACCAAATCTCAAAATCGACATGAAATAGCACAGTGGTGTTCATTAGAAAGGAACAACATATTTTTTGATGGAAGAGAGTATTTGCATGTCTTGGTAAGATAACCTTCAGAAGCTCTCGACTCATGATGTTGTTGACCTCCATCAGAGAAAACGAACAGTGCTGGCAATATTTTCTACTACACTGATTACCTCCCTTTCAATGAGTCCACCATCCAAATAGTAGACAACTTAGATGCACTCTGAGCAATGGTGTTTCTAATTGAAGAGTCAGAAAAATGCTTTGATGAAGCCTCTTGTAAGGCTGATAACATGTCTTTCTTTGCATCAAGAGAGAGGCCCAGGTAATCTGAACCATTGCTTGTGGTCAAGTCCACAACCTGAGCATCCAGAAAAAATGTAATATAAATAAAATATTGTAAGAAATTTCAAAATGGTACTTTGGTTTGGATTCTTGGTGCAAAAGATTGAAGCACAGAAATTTATATGTTGGGCACCTATATGTTTCATCTAAACTTGCAGTCTTTTGCCAGCCCTTTCTGCTAGCAGGTTAGGCAATCTGGCAGATAAGGAACACAATACTTAACAGTTTCTACCCTAGATAAAATCACTCAAAGAAAGGTCAAGTATGGGAAAATTTAATTGAGGACTGGGCTCAAATTTACCCTGAGAAATATCTTTCAATCATAAAATTTTCTTAGAGAACCCAACTATAAATTTTTTTTAGAGAAACCAGCAATCATGCAAATGTTGAGGGAAATAAAATGTAAAAAGACCCGCACGATTCCTCAATATCAGAGGGATGAGGGATAACATGTAAAATGAGGCAGTTGTAGTAATTGGTTTAAGGAACTACATTTAGAAGTAATCTTTGAACTAACAAAAAAAATCATAACCTTTAGTTGAAGAAATAAACTATAATTAACATTATACCAAAAACAAAAGAATACATGTCCTATTCTAAGTACAGGTTAATAGGATAAATCACCTGTTGAATCCAGGGAACTACTGAACCCAAGAATTTCTGCTTCAACAAGAATTGCTTAAGAGCTTGCATCATTTCCAAAATGGTCCCTTGTGATAAATGTTCCAGCACAGGACCAGTCCGATTCATAAGCCTAATCAACAAGAGATCATCCCCAATGCAAAGGACCTCCCCAAATGCTGACTCCACATCTCCTTTCCATAGAAATTCTACAGACCGTGTCCAAACACTCCAAAAACTGCCACGTCCCTGACCTGACTTGCTAGTGAATAAATTGTCAGTGGTCCGGCCTAAAGCTGTCGGCCTTGAATTTTCTTTCACAGAATCACACACCTCTGTTTTTGCATCCTTACCTACAACCTGCATGCTGGAGGAAGCAATAGTTTCATCTTCTGATACTTGCAATGCGCTCCTTACAGAGGGACCCTCATTAGACCTATTTCTGTCCCGTGCTTTAGTAAATATTTGATTTCCTTCCAAATTTTCCAATATAGCCCTTTGAGTGTCATTTGAAACAAACTCAGTGGTTTCCCTCTTTAATGTCCCCCGGACATCTGCCAAGGGATTCACCATAAAACCACCCCGCAAGCCTTTGAGCTTCCGATCCCATATATCTGTCCCCATTTCAGCTCTGTATGGTGCACCTCTTCCAGATTTACTCATTGATGAGCCGTCAGATGTGGCAAGTTGTGCAGGTGAGTATCTGCCTTCATTTTTCCTCCAAAATTTGGAGCTTAAAAGCACAGAGCCAGGGAACTTGCAACAAGTAGCCCTTCCATCTTCGACAGTAGAGAGCCTACCAGTAGATACAGCAAGATCCTGAGCCATTTCATCTACAGTCCTTTCTAAACCATGTACCCTTTTTTCTAGTGAATGCAACCCCTCTTGTGAGCTTCCCATAAACATCTGACAGCACAATTAAAAAAGAACTAAGTTTTAACTATCAGGAAATTCAAATGCAAGCAACTGCAAACAATGAAAGTACTAAGCACGTTTCAGACTTGAATCTCAGTGATCTCAGTGCCTCTAGTAAGTTTTGAATTCCATCTAGACATGCATACAATCAACTAATAGGCCAGATCTACACTGAATACATCTTATGCTTGGTCCTTCTATCCATTATAGTTTGTATAAAATTGGCAGATAGAAGGTAAAATCACTGCTTTACAAAAGCTACAGAAGAGCAGAAAGTGAAAATAATCAGGGCAACATTTGAACACTCATCAGGTTGCCTCTATTGTATGAATATCATCTAGCAAGTAACTTCTGCTTAGAACACAAAAGCCCATATAAATATAATATCTTCAAATTTAGGCTTTAGCACATTAATAAGGAACATATCAAAGCTTGCTGACAAAGACATTCTTGAGCAACTATTACTTTCAAGCATTATGATTACCATTTACAGGCGCAGATAAGGTACTCGCATAAGGACAATTGTAATTCTATACTGCTGGTTACAATTCTTGCTTCAAACATCTCTTCATCATGATTTCTCAACACAAAAACCACTAAAAAATAATAGTTTATCAACCAGAGTGATCAAGAAGTTTAAAGAACTGACATAATATAAAGAAAAGCTGGCACTTTAGATTCCAGTTTAGATTCCAGATACATGTTTCTTCAAGAAGTACCAGCTAGCTATAAAGTTAATAATAACTTAAGGAAAAACTCGGATAACCTTCTTGTACAAATCATTCTTTGTATCTTAAGGAAGTAACTAAACATAAAATGGCTCTTCTTTCCTCTATGTTGCACATATTCTTAATTCACTTTGATTTTCCTCATACCTGCTCTATTATGTTAATGATCCTTTGTATTTTGCAACATCTGTCAAAGAATTTTGAACCTTATCCATGGAATTATGCTGTAAGCGTTGCAAATCCTCAAGCAACAAATGGAGCATTTTTACAATGTTGGACTTGGGAATGATTTCTGTGGCAATAGAAATTACAAGCAGCTGACTCGCTTTGAAATTTATCATAAGAGCTTTTACTAAGATGGAAGAGAAGATTATAGGATTGTTATCATTAACAAACAAGTTGTTAAACTGGCACTAGCAACCAGAAATAGTTGTGACAAATTAGATGCTCTCAGCTTAGACTCAATCAAAAATGGCTGTAATCTGATGCGGGAAAGTCTGATAAAAATAATAGAACCTTGCACCTTGCTACATACTAAATCTATGGTTCATAATAGAGATGAATGGAGCATAATTAAAAATCATAAAAAGAAATAAAGCAACCCTGATCAAGACTGAGAAATATTTATTGCCCATTTATGAAAATCACAAAAGATAACAAATTCGATACCAAGGTCAGCCCATGCATGCCCAATGGAATGGCATCTGTGGAGCAATACTTGGTGGCTATCCTTTAAAGAGCTCTAAGTTCTAACTACCTACCATAACAAATTTGCCATGATATTGGCTATAAACTCATACATCAGCTCTTCCAATTCAAAACAATGGGATATTTTGCAGACTTAAAAAGATCAAGATTTCGGCAAGTTACCTTCATAAGTTCCAACAAGCTGGATTGCTGATTTTCAATCTGAACCAGTTGTTCCCGAATCATAGCCAATTCATTTGAATCATGGCCATTGCACTGGCTTTTAAAATTATTCTTGCCTGCATTGTTTGTGTTCTGCTTCTCAATAGGAACTGCCTCAACAGCAGGCTTTAAATCAAAAGGTTGGTCAATCACTACACATTTGGTGTCACAATCTGAGCGTCTGGGGGTGTCCAATTTTTCCACTATCTCTGTACCTTTATATCTTGATCCATGATCTACATTTGAAGCTCTCCTTTCTTTTAGTTTAGCGAACAAATTTTTACTGTAACTTTTGTCATGATCTTCATGTACAGGCCGACTTTGAGGAACAGCTACCTCAATCTGCCAACTATCTGCATTTTTCTGACCCTGCTTAAACAATAAGGCCGGATTTGTCTTTTTGTCAGTCAGAGGAGATCTTTTCCGTATACTGCTAACAGAAACAGTATCTGGAGGAGACCTGTTCACAGTAATGCTGCTTTTCTTTACAGAGCCAAAATCGGGCTTGGAAGGATTGGAAGGCTTAAAAGCAACAGAAAAATGATCTTCACACATATTTTCTGCAAATTGAAAATAAAAATTTAAAATGAGGGAAAATAAAAAATAGAATTGAAATTAATCTATAGCGTATTATGAATTACCTATTTATTTTAGAAAAATCTATGAGTGTGAACTACTAGAAAGAATGAAAGTAGTAACGTATCAATCCCATGCACTATGATATAGGAATGAGGGAAACTACATCTAATTGAAAAGCAAGCCACTTGAAATCTAAATTAATTTCTGAAAAGCTCTAGTAAGATGAATATTTTAAAAAGCCTGAGAAAATCTTAGGGAAAAAGTGCATACTGGTTGGAAATATGATGAAAGTGAAAGGGCACATCTATATTGGAAGATTATAGACAAATGATCTCAGGTACACCATAATAACATGTGAAACTCTTAGACAAAAACCACAGAAGTAGTGCAAGTTATATCTCCTCTAGCATGACAAATTCTGTGCTCGATTATATTTAGTCCCAGGAGATGGTATACCTTTAGCAGAAGATTCTCTTTCATGAGATGATAAATACTCATCAGAATCTGGAATGCTTTTCCAGCTTTGTAATGCCTCATTGACCGTGTCTCGAACTGGTTTCACCTATTTCAAAATTTCCACATAAACACATCAAAGCTAGAAAATTAAAATAACAAATCAAAATCCCAGTGTTAGATATAAACTATATATCAGTAAATTTATTAGGACCAGAACCATGGATAGCCCAAACAAAATAACAAAAATATTAAAATTAAATATAAGCCATGATGAAAGAGTTCAAGTAAACCAAGAACCATAAAAAATCCAAAATTCCCACTCATACACATCAATGCTAGAAAGAGAAAGCAACAAATGAAAATCCCAGTATTAGATATAAACTACATTTCAACCAATTTGCTAGGACCAGAACCCTGGACAACCTAAACAAAATATCAAAAAATTAAACTTAAATATACACCATGATTAAAGAGTTCAAGAAACCCAGAGACCATAAAAAGTCCAAATAGATTTAGGTCGTTATTATCTTAGCCAATTACGCCATAACAAACTAACTATTTCAGTATGAAAAGTATAAGCCCTATTCAAAAGTTTAAGAGGCCTCCGATTGCTGAAAGAAATATTTAAAATTTTACCTGAAAGAAAGTGATCAAAATCAAGATAAACCACAAAAATGCAAGTGGAACTTAGTCATGGTCAGCCTAACCAGGGATAGTAGAAGATACATGAAGTTCAGGCTATAATATTGTAAAATTATAAAGTAGATCCCAACTAATCCAAAAACTCAAGTTAACCCATGACCAAAGGTTTAAGGGGATCTCTTTCTTTATATAACATAAAAATGGGTAAAACTAAGAAAGATGATCTAATCAAAAGTCATAATCCTTCAAACTCTCACTGGAAGAAAGTGAATATAAATTTAACAGGAACATAATCATGGACAGTCTAAACAAAAATGATAGAAATACAAAATTGAAAGTAGTCTGTGACATTGTCAAATTAACAACTAGAGACTGGTTGATGAAAAATTTCAAGTTAAAGGGCATGATCAATAGGCTCATAATTGTTTCTTTCTTTTAAACGTAAAGAAGAAAAACTTTAAAGAATTAGATCTAATCAAAAGCACTAATCCTTCCAATTCCAATAGAAGAAAATAATCAAGAGGAATACAGATCATGAAAATCCCCAAAACAATCAAACACAAGAATTGCACATCAAATTTTAAAACCTACAAATTTGCGTGCATTAAAGGAAAAGGGATCTACAAGTAATGTTTGACATTCTGCATCTTCATAGTTCAAGTATTAAAAAGAAACAGCATGTTCAAAACCCAAACTAAATAAAAACTGAACTTTTCAGCTAAAATTCACAACAAAAAGGACTGGTCGATTTGAAGTCGTGATAAAAACACCTAATTAAATACAGCCCTAAACTTTTAATGAAAAAGGCGATGGTAACAGCTTCCAATTGAAGATGGATGATTTAATTGAATACATCAAGAGATAAGTCACTAACTGAATACCAACCTTATCAAAACGACAGGATTCCAATGATACAAGGCACGAAGATTTGAATGGTATGATCAAATCTGAAATGCTGAGAGCCATGCGAGAAAAAGCCTCAGCCGCAGCTTTTCTCGTGGCCCAATCAGTGCTCCGCAAGGCGTCATCCATGGCAGGGATCAACATATTCAATGTATGCTGATTTGACGCTCCCCCTGCCTCAACTATGCTTCCAATCACACACAGCAATGCAGGCTTGCCCAAAAAAATCTGATTTTTCAGAAGCTTCACAATCCTGGGCAAAAGCCTCTGTAACCCAGCAGGCTGAGGATCCGCAGCATTGTCAATAACGCGAGCAAGGCACATTGCAGAACCCACCTGCAAATAACGGTTCTGCTCGCCCAGGCATTCGAACAGAGGGCGTATGAATACACCAATTGACGGCGTCGTAATTTTCGACGCCATAACCCCGATTGAGTCTACGCAAGCGTCGCGGACATTCGAGTCGGGATCTTTGAGCCGACGCACAATGTTGGCCACCATTTTGGGCAACTGGGACGACAAGAAGTCGCCATGGGCGTCGGCTAATGTGGCGAAGAGCTTGACGCATTCTTTTCTGACGATGCTCTTTTGACGGGAATCGGTGTCGCAGAGGCATGTGAGGAAAGGGGACAAAGCGTCAGGGCTCAGTGACTGTGCGACGCCTTGGAGCTCTTGGGCCGCTATTTGGTACGTGTCTCGATCTGACAATTTGTTTATTGCTACGATTGTTCTCTGTTTCAACTCATGGATCGCCTGCTGAGGCGATGGCTTGCCAATGCTGCTCCTGCTGGACCTCGCCTGAGCCATTCTGCAAGCTAGGTAAGACTTCTATTGCTGGGGCTCGATCCCGGCACCTGAGAGAACTCAAGTCTTATGCATTACGGGCATATTAAAACCCGGGAAATAATGCACTATGATTTCAGGGATTTCGGAGAAATTTTGCAGGTGGTCTTGCCTACCCTGCACAGCCATGTTTATGTTACATGCTCCCGCGAATAAGTTATATCATTCGCTTTGTTACATGAGCAGTCCATTATTTTGCGCGAAAACGTTAAAGCACACGCATCTCAGTGCCATCGAACGGCGCCCATAGAACGGCGGGTACAGCCTGGAGATATGCGTATTCTGACGCGGACGGAATCTAAAGCACTAACTAGCCCGCAATTTGACCGTCACACCTGCAGCTATTTTACTGCCGCGTCGTAGAGTGACAGTCACACTTTATTAAATAATCCCCAACAATCCCGTGATTGGGGTCCTTTGGAAGCTTATCAGCCAATCGTGGCCGTCCACTGGTGCCAATTTTAACAGGGAGCAGATTGTAATTAGTTATAGAAGAAGAAAATGCGAACCCAACTCTCGTGCCGCCCAACTCGGAGAATGCAGAAACAGTCACGTTAATTGAACGAGGGCGTTAAATTGTGTGCTCACAAGCTTAAAGACTGGTTACATTCGTTAGCGTGGCTTAATTACCACAGAACCTTCTGCATGGCTTCACGTCCAAGTCTGGAAACAGTTGACTAAGACAACTTACCGTCAGTTGCTGTAAACGTGAAATCAGCCGCGTCTAATGTGATGGCTGACAGATTGCAGGGGGCAACAGCCATGGTTCTGTTCTTGGTGGACACGTAGCATGTGTCGACCACTGGAAACAAAACAAAGTCTGGTCTTCCGTGATGGGTCACCATGCAACCTCAATAAATTAGAAAACAGACAAGCTGAGTCATAAATGTTTTTTATAATGGCGTGGTGTTGGGGTCCAGGGGAGGACGAATTGGATTTTAATTTATTTATTTTTACGATTAAATGTGCATCCCACATTGTTATGGAGGCTTACTCTTGGTCAGAGAGTGTGAATGTGATCCGATTCCCTCAAACTCTCATCCACACACTTTGTTACCATTTGGTGCTCCCTAGTAAGTGTGGATGTGAAATATATGAGTTTGCTTTATGTGACTTTCATCAACACAATTTGTCTTTATTTAGAGGCTTTGGAAATGAATGTAGGTGTCATTCACAAATTTAATTGTAGCTCCTATGATAGTTTAGAGGTCTTGTGTGTAGTATAGTGATATGGGAGGGGCCGTCTATTTTGGTTTTTTTTTTTTTTACAATAGGTTAGTTCAACGATCTAGAGTTTAATATTTTGACAAGGAAAGTTTTTCTTATAGTCTTTTGGACGATGGGTGATGGGCAATGGACCTATCACCATACATCACATTTAAACTAGGAGTCGAACCCACGACTTGGGCTGCCTAAAGTGATAGTTGAGGCCGAGTGAGCTAGCCCGACCCAAAGGAGGGGTGTTTTTGCTACATTAATAGTAGCTCTATCATTTAAATGATTTTGCTAATTTGAAATTGAGATTAAAAAAACAAAAAAGATATTATTATTAGTTGAAAGGAGATTAGGGACAAATCGAATAATTATCACATAGTGATTAGTATGTATTATTGCACAACATTTTTTAAAGTAGATTTCAGGATAAGTTTTGTCGGTAGATAGTCATTGATGTTCTAATGCATTTAAAAACTAGTATATTTGTCTTTATTATGAACCATGTAAATCGCAAAATGTTAAAATAATTATAATAGGGAAAAAAATATTCTTAGGGGAGATACTTGATAGTGATGCACAAGAGCTAGTCCCTATTACTGCAACATGTTGAGAACACAATATTTCCACTTTTTATGCCATAAATTGTAAAGTTTATAGTATACAACTATGTATAATTGAGTTATACACAATTATCTATCAAAAGATTTACAATTTAATAGATATGAAAACTAATTTATTTGGTTAATTAATGTGTTAATAGTTTGGATAAGGTATACATTTTGAAAAGCATAAACACCAACAGTCTCACTAATGTATATTTTTATATTTGTTAATAAATACTTCATTTATTAACAAATACTATTAGTATTGATAAATAATTACTTTTGATTAGTTAGTAGCAAATGATGTTATTGATATAGGTTGTCATATGACAATAACCAAATGGACTAAGTGTCGAGAGAAATGCAAAAAAGCATTGGGAGACAATTTAATGATAATCAATTGTTATATATGACGTGTTTTTATTATATAATTTTACAATCAATTTTAATTTTTTTAATATTTATCTTTTACTTAAAATTAAAATTTTACATCATAGTGAAACAAATTTATTAACTCTCCAACACATAAAAACTATTTTACTAAGTTAAAATAAAATCATGTCATCATAGCCCACTTTCACCCAAGTACTAGCTTTTGAGTAGTCTCATGTGTTTAGGATGTGACATATTTATCACACACTAAAAATTTATTACAATATTTTTTCCATTAAAAAGGAAAAGCATTAAAGGTCTTTCGCAAGTTTATTATATTTTTAATGTGATATTTTGTTTGGTAACAAGGGGTTTTAGTGAAAGTGATAATATATTACAGTTGCATCAATGAGAAGGTTCTAGCAAATGTCGCTTCAATGAAACAAGAATGTTTTGAGGCCTTGCCTAAACAACAAGTATAAAATAAAGAAAGGATTTGTCATTAATTTACATCTATATTGAATATAAAGGAAGAGTGTACAATCAGTTACTGAAACTTTAGAGTAAAAAAAAAAGTTAATATGATGTTCCTTCCAAAATAATGAAAGAAATTAAAATGAAAAGTAATTGTACAATAAGACTTTGTAAAGTCATTTCAATGGAGTTAGCCCAATAAAATATTTTAAAAAATAGAATTTATAAATATTTATAATTTGAAAAGATACTAAAAACATTATCCATATGAACCTGAACCTAAACATTTAGAAAGTGAAAAACATAATTTATATAATTGATCTTTTGAACAATTGTTGTTTTTTTTGTTTGAATTTATTAATTGATATAGATACTATATTATAGCAAGAACTAATAAAGACACTATCACTCCTTGCAATACTAAACCCAATACTAAAGAGCTCCTTCAAAGGAGCAATGGGAGGTATAAACTAAGTGATTGTATTTTTCCTCCACCAAGTTGATGGATGGTATACATTGAGCCTAAACCTAAACGTTATTTGGTTTGTGATTTTCTCTATTGTTCTATACTTTGGATACTAAATTAGTACTTTTATTTCATCTCAAAATTTAGAGTGTTTAAAAGTTTGTTGTGGGTCTACTTATAAAAAGGGACTATAACTAGAAACAAACATAGGAGAAAATGACGGAACATCTAGGGCACACACTTGAGCACTTAGGGCATCTAATATATAATCCACCCAAATAGACAACAATAATCTCACACAACAAGACCACCATTATTTTAGTAGCACACTCACTCTTGCATCTAAGGCCTTCCACACATATTTAAAAGGTTTTTCCAATATCACTATTAAAGCAACTTTGGGAACTAAGGCAAATGTCCAAATATGGCATAAGCACCATTTTGGCCAAAATAAGCATTATAAATGTAGGTACAAATGTAGTTCTAATCATAAATTATGATGTTTCTATCAAAAGTTATATAGGATGGCATTATGACCAAATGGAATTCCACTATGTGGATTAAGTAGGTCAATGTCTTACAAATTGCTCATGGTCTTTCCCATATTAACATAGAACTACAATGTAGAGTGTTTAACTCTGTCCAATAGTCATGTTCCTTCTCCAAAATTCCTTCATGTATCTACATCTCATTGATTGCCAAATTAGACAAGTGTCCAATTCAATCCTAAGAGGATAATTGAAGGATAGTGCATAATGTATCTAAATGTTGTGGTCCACTTAAAAAATATTATAAATTATTAAATGTGCAATAGAACTTGTTAAATAAAATATGGAAAACCATAACATAATTAGATGGAGGGATTAACAAAATTGCTACTTATGTTTATATATGAAAATGGTGATAAATATATAAATATATTCATACAAAAAATACTAGGAAGTGATCAAAAAAAGATAAGATGTCTCTTCTAATTTTCTTAATTTTCTTGAAGCATGGTGGTGTGAGAAAGTTAAATTATTAACTGAAGGGTTTTCTCTAATGGCTTTGTTCTTAAATCGTACAAGTTGTAAAACTTGTCAATACTTAAATTAAGGTCAACTACTGATAGATAAATCCATGTTGATTGTGTCTAATGTCTACAATTGCACATGTATTTAGATAAGATGTTACCCTATGTCAACCTATATGGTGCAGATATATATGTGGTTTTGGTGCCACATTGTGTCTAATGAGTATGGTGTCAGGTGTCAAAACTTGTATGAAGCTAAATCATGTAGTGCATAGCCTACTAGGTATCACAAAATTTTGAGTATAATGTGTGGATGATGTTGTTTCATGTGTCAAATACATACAATCTAATACAAAGTTGTAAATTTATTACATATACTTGTAATTTGAATGATGCAAAAGTATGAAGCATATGTAAAGCATGATGCTTAAAGGATTTGAAGATGCTTTGAGAAATTTGTGAAAGATCGCACTCAAAGAACTTTTAAGCACAAGATACAAAACTCAAAAATGTGATGCTTGTGCAATGGGGTGTGAAGTAATAATGCTAAATTTGCATCTATGCACAAGGAAAATAGGTGTTAAAATGGTGAGCATGTGATTAAATGCAAGAGTTATAGAGAGCAATGCTATTATGGTTTGATGCATAAGTTCATTCTTGAATCATATGTCATTTCTTAAGCAGTAATGGTCCCCATTGTGTTTTAGTGTGCACTAAAGAAGCTTGTAATAATTTGATGATGACCTCATAAACTAATGCATGTTGGTGTTCTTAAATCATGTTCCCTTTCTTAAGAGATTCATAGTCACTTTAAGATGTTATTGAATCTTTTATATTATGAATATAAATTTTCTTGTAGCTATTGATTATGACTTTATATACATTGAATCTCTATTTCAAAGATGTTTTTTCTCGTTGGGAGATGTCAAAAGAGGGTCTTCCATCTTAGAGAGTTGTGTCATATTTCTTGCTTCGCCCATGTTTGTGATAGCGTAGATAAACTTGCATTTGGGACTAATTGTATGAATTTCTGTACCAAACTTTCAAGCTTTGAAACCAATGATCTAATTCAAGCCCAATTAGATAGTTAGAGAATAATTGACAACCTAAATAAATGATGTGGGCTATTTAAACAATATTATGAATTGTAGAATGTGCAGTGGAAATTGTTAGAGAAGATGTGGAAAACCACAACACAATCAAATAAAAAGATTAGAAGAAGAATTACTAAGTTTCTATTATTTAAGAATAGGGATAAATACAAATCAATGTATTCATACAAAAAAGGCTCAAAATGAGAATTCTCGTGATAAAAAAGGGACAAGATATCTCTTCTATTTTCCCTAGATTGTATAGAGCATGTTGATGTGAACAAGTTGAATGATTATGTTGAGGTGCTAGACTTGTTGGATTGGAGTACAAAACTACTAAGTTGGATGAATTGAAGGATATATTCTAATGACTTTCTTCTTGTTGTATATGGTTGACAATGCTAGTACTTATAATTCAAGTCAACTACTAATACCCAAGTATATACTAACATACTAATACCCAAGTAGATAATTTCCCTCTAAATTTAATCTACAACAAGCTTCTTCCACCAATCCAAATGCAACCAAGGTTAAATTTGAAATGAAGAACTTGAATTGGTTTGAATCCAAGTGGTTCAGTTTGAGCCTCACTGTTTAGAAATTCAAAGCTGAAGCTAAAGCTCAATTTCTAGTATGGAAGATTATTCACTATAAAATTGTTGCGGGAGAACGCCTCACCTTTCTTCCTACCCACTCCTCTAGATGTCATTTTTGTCACAAGTTAGAAACCATTAAACATGCCTATGGATGTGCAAGTATACCCAAGAAATTTGGCAAACATCTTTGGCCCTTATCCATGTGCTATATTTAACAGAAAATTAAGTTGGAAATCAACATTGATAGGGTTGCATTTGTCTCAAATATATGGTTTCAAAATCTTTTCGTCAATGTATTCTATTGTATATTTGGAAGCTTCGATGCAGAGCAACTTTCTCTAATGACTTCCTACCTATGGAAGTAATTATGCATGGTTTATTCTCCAGTATTATCTTGCAATAACCAACACTTGTTAAAGCCTTGAAAGAAAAACTCAACGTTAATTCAGAGCTTAGGCCACAAATAGCTCAAGTGCAATCCCAACCGACAACGATTGCTAAGAATCACCATAGATCTATTATCACATCTATGGAAATTGTTACAGAGGAGCAAATTCTTTATACTCTTAGAGAAAAGTGATTTCTTTTAGAGCTCAAGATACAAATAGCTCAAGTGCAGTCCCAGCTGGCAACGATTTCTAAGAATCACCATGGATCTCTTCTCACATCTATGAAAATTGTTATAGGAGCAAATTTTCTATACTCTTAGAGAAAAGTGATTTCTATTGTAGTGTAATTTGCAAGTTGCAAATTCTTTGTCACTAACAGTTGTTTCATACCGATTTGCTTTGTTGTTGAATCCTTTTCTTTGTAACTTCTTTCAAGATTCTTGGCTTGAAAGTGCCTTCTTATGTAGATGTACATTTTTATTATTATTATTAATATATACATTTTTCCAATAAAAAAAAAATACTAACATATATTTAATGCATACAATTACACAACATATATGAATATAACACTAATATATATTAAATTCATATAATATAAATTATATATAATTTAAGGTGCCACCATGTATTAAATACATTTAATGTCGATTGTCAAAATTATATAAAACTAACTCTTACAACAAAGAAAATTTAACCATTTGTATTGTTATTGTAATAATTATTGAAAGATAATGTTTCTTAAATCAATTTACTATTGATAACTTTTATTATGTGTAACTTTCCTTTTTTCAAATAAAAACATAATAAATGTCAAATACATATAAAAACAGGAACATAACAAATAAAAGATGGTACGGACTTTTCTCCTCGACAAATAAAGGCGAACATGCTAATGTCAGATGTGATAAGGAGGAGGTAATCTCAGATGTATTATAACGCAAGAGTGCCTCTACGCAACCGAAACCCAGTTTTCCTCACGCTACTACTTTTTGTACAGTTTTCTATATAGTGACTGTCGGAGGCGGTCACCGTCGCACCACTTTTACTTAAAAAACAAATCCGACAGTCAGCGTCGCACAAACTTTACTTAAGAAAAACATTAGCGTTTTTGAAGTGTGGGCCGCCGATTAATTTAACGCTAGTGCGAGCGTTAAAAGCAGCATCACGCGCGTCGGCAACCTCCTTCGGTTAGCCTTTGTCGGTTTTACCGGCAGCCAGGGGTACACATCCTCCTCACCTGCTCCAAACCATGGATATTCGCTGCCTTGAAACCGACATTCTAACGTAGAGTAAAAAAACAAACCGACATTCTAACGTAGAGTAAAAAAACAACTTAAGAGGGAGTGGAGGGGCAATAACAGCGACGGTATCTTGGATATTCTTGTCCATTAGTCCGTCCCTGTCACGGGCTAAATTGTAAGTACAACCTACACTACTTTATTTCAGCAAATAGATAACTGGCTAGTAAAAAACACACAACTTCTGAGCAATAGAATGAAGTGACGGGGACATTGACATTCCATCGTGCAGATTTTCCCGCCGTAACACGCTAATTGTTCTTTCTTATTAACAACTGTTTAGAATGCTTGCTTACGGAATCGCTAAACAATATTTAAATAGCTTGCTTTGAGTAACTGCGTCTTAATTGCGTCTTATTCTTAGGATATTGAAGTTGTTGCGCCTAATAATGCATGCTTCCTTGGGTAGGGAAGAAATATCATGAATGAGTAATATTAAAAGAAAAGGAGAAAACAAAGGACAGAAATTATATTTATGTTGGCCCCCCAACAACTCCAATGATTTGTGTGTTGGGGTTTATATAGGTACCCAATCCATTTACACGATTCGATTCCTAGGTATAATTGGGTAGATAACGAAACGGGCGTAGGGGATGGTGGGGTTGGGCATATCAATATTAATGTGTAATGCCCCACACTGTGTACAACTTTTTTAGGTCATGATATTTGTCCTGTGTTGCGTGAAGAACAGTGTTGTGTAGCGAGATGTTGGTGATAATTCATGGAACGGGGGGAGGGGGGGGAACGGCGTAAAGATGAACATGTGCAGTCATGTGGAAGAGAGAGAGGTACAGAGGGCACATGGATATATTATCTTATATGATATCGTTGCATGTGCGAGGAGGAAGAAAACAATTTAGTATTCACAGAAACGAGGATTCTTCAAAGTTGGTATTATGCAGGAATCGTGTGAGCAGTGAGAGTTTGTGGGTCACTGCCTTTCCATGATAAGGACGTTGCATGTTTCCCCTTTTTAATTACTTCCGCTCGCATAATACCTATTGTCTAGAATTTTTGAACTTCTCGCCTGCATCCAGACTCGTTAAAAAATTAGAAAAAATTAATTCATTTTTTCTCAGTTGTTGCTTTCTATCTCACAAACAGAAATGGAAATAGATTCTTTTATAGTTCATATATTCATCCTGGCCATCTCTTTTTGGGTCTACAAATAACTTATAGTATAGGGGATGAGACCGGCCCATACTACATGTTACATATGAGGTGTATGTATCCCACACCCTCCTCTATTTAGACTTGTGACCTCACTTTCAAGAGTACAAGTTCTTTCAAATGGGGGAGTACTACATGGAGGAGCCATCTAACTATGTTACATATGAGTGTATGTATCCTACCCCCTCCACTATTTGAATTTGTGACCTCACTTTCAAAAGTACAAGTTCTTTCAAATGGGCCAATACTACATGGAGGAGGCACCTAACTGTGCTATGTGTACGTATCCTACCCCCTCCATTATTTGAACTTGTGACCTCACTTTCAAGAGTACAAGTTCTTTCAAATGGACTAGTACTACATGGAGGAGCAGTGATAACTTTAAAAAACCCCCTCACAAAAATATATAAAATCTTGACGAATCTTTCATTTTTTTGAGAAAAAATATTAATTCCTATTGGCGAATCTTTCCTTTTTGGTAAAAAAAAATATTAAATTTTGTTGGAGATTTTTTTTACATCACTAGGATTTTGTAGAAAATATTGGCGAATCTTGGAAAATAATAGGAAAATGCATTAATTATGATAGTGAATCCTTCCAATTAAAAAAATATTTTTTATGTAAAAGTAGGGGCCCAAGGGTGGAAATTATTGATGGGTTTAATGGGTAGACGATAATATTTACTTTTCACCATTGATTTCAAATATAATATAACAACCCTTGTTGCATTTCATGAGGTAAACTATACCTACAATTTGCAATGCACATATGGCCTAAAATTTCTTTTGGATCATTGATCTTAGAAGATCAACAATCCAATACAAATCACATGTACATTTTACCTCGCGGAATAAAATGAGGGCCATTAGATTATATTTCAAATCAATTGGAAACTAAATATTGGAAATATTGCCCTAAATAAATTAATAATTATGATATACTATTGGCGAATTAATATAGATTTCTACTATAACTTATAAAATTTAGTCGAATCTAATGTAATCATGTATAGAATATTGTGGCGAATTTTTGAGTTAAAAATTATACTAAAATAAATGCTTTGGCAATTTAAATAAGACTAACATAAAATTTTGTAAAAATATGGCGATTCAAGTCAAATTACAACTCAAACTATTAGCCAATTTTCAATGCCCAAATTTCATCTATTAGCCAATTGACGAATATTAGCCACTAAAAAAATCACCGTGGAGGAGGCACATAACTGTGTTACATATGAGGTGTGTGTATCCTACCCCCTCCACTATTTGAACTTTGTGACCTCGCTTTCAAGAGTACAAGTTCTTTCAAATGCATAAGTACTTGTGCGCATAAGAGTATTTCTTAATATTAAAATAAAAACTATATTTGTATTTTTTTATTGTTCATGCTTGCATGTATGTATATCACTACTATATGTTATTGTTTAATTTGTAATTAATTCTTGATAATTTTGTTGTAGTTTTGTTGGCTTTGTAAAAAGGTTGGGGTTTTTTGAAAAACATCTTTTATTAATAAAAAATATTTGTGTTAAATATATATTTAATAAGAATAATATTTGTATTTGTATGCATTGATATTTGTATTTTAAAGTAAGTTAATTGATAGGAAATATGGATATGTCAATCACAAGTGTTTTGTTGTATTGATTAATTTTATTTATTTATTTTTAAAATAAAATATTTTAAAGGACTAAATAATATTTTTAAATGTGACATAATTTTTAGGTACTTTTTGAAAATAAAAATAAATATAGATATCTTAAATATATCTATCTAAAAAGTTGTTAGATATTAGTGGAATTATTTTATTTACCTTAGAGTTGTCTTATTTTACTTTACAATTATTTAAGAATCATTATTGTTTTTCTACATTGTTTACTTTATTTTTATCTAGTGAAAAGTTATTTTATTTTAATTTGATTTTTTTTTTTACTTTAGTATGTAAATTTTAATTTTACTTTTGAATAATTATTATTTATTATTTTGTTGATTCTTTTGTTTTTCTTTTACCTTAAAAGTGTAGAAAATATTATGTTTTTATATGTTAATTTTTAAAGTTTAATTTTATAGTTATCATTTTTTTATAAAATATATGAGTGGTGTTTTGATTTTTAAGTATATGATAATTACATGTCATTATAAAATTAATTATATTGATATAAAAAAAATACTAATAAAGTTAAAAGATATTCAAAAATTATATATAAATAAAATAGAAAGTTAAATCAAGACAACAAGTTTTCAAAATCAAATCTAAGAAAATGATTATAGATATAGTTTATCACACTTGGTCCATTCTATTTAGATATTAACTAGTTTAATAATCAAGTAATCAATAATAATTTTATATTTTTTTTATTCGTAATACTCAGCCGAAGCTAAGCGCTTTTGACTAGAGGCCACAAACGGGGACCTACCTCATCCCAACATGGATGCACAAAAATCACCACTCTAATGAGTGGGAAGCCCAATAGGGGCACAAGGCTCGCGAGCACAACAACCACCACTCCCGTAAGCACGATAGCCTAGCAAGGGCACAAGGCCCGCAAGCACACTAGCCCAGCGAAGGAGTGGGTCCCAAACACTAATGCCTGGTACAATGATGAGAACTCCAACAATAGTAGCAATGTTATGGTCAAGTCCAAAGACTTGAACCCTAGTGGTCACAACAACAACACCACCCTTTCGCCAATAATAGTAGCAACAAGACTTGAACCCAGGTGACCACAACAACACCACCACTCATCTAATGCACCATGGGCTCATGCCCAAATAATAATTTTACATTTTATTTATATTAAAAATTATAAAATAATATGGAACAAATAAATAAATACTTTTTTAGAGACATATGAACTTGTGACCTCTTTTCAATACAAATTCTTTAAAATGAACAAGTACTTGTGTGAGTAATTTTTTTTTTAAATATTAAAATAAAAACTACATTTGTATTATTATTTTTTAACATTTATATTTTTTTTATTGTTAACTGTTGTCACCTAGAAAATGCACCCTACGCACAGTGATGGAGACTAAGCTTTCTAGTGAAACATGGGATCATTTCAAGGCTATGGGTCACCTAGAAAATGAAATGAACCTCTGGAGAAGGCCGACTTCCTTTGGGTATCACCTAAACTAACGATTCAGTAAAGGGAAAAAGGAGGAGTACATGAATGAAACTAAACTATGGTGATACACCGGGTTGATAATAAATCATGAAAAGAAAACAAGATGAACGTACACTGAGAAGCTAATAGTTAGTATTTTTACTTATTCAACATGATCCCTTTAGACTTATGCACTATTCTTAAAAGGCTTGCTCTACATACATATCTTAAGAAGGAAAGATGAATTCACAACTTTAAGGTATGAATACAGATTTTAGAAAACATAGTTGAGAACTTGCATAATCTAAAAGAAATACAAAATTGAGAGTAATACAAACATTAACACTAGCTTTTGAGGTAAACTCTGTGTTTTATTCCAGATTCTTAGTTGAGCTACAAAGCATAAATCAGCAAAGAGAGGATTGTCAAAAATCACTAACTCCCCAAAATGCATAGTCCAAACTATTTACAAAAAGGAAAAAATGCCCTATATACAAAAGAGTGTCGGCCCCTTAGGGCTTACAAAAATATCTCCTTTCAGGATAAATCTCCCTCAGATCTGTTGATGAAATTAATGTTGTATCCCTATGTCCTTGTTGCCTATGTCGGTGAAGAAACATTCCCGGAGAATCCTTCAGATCTTTTGCAGCTACTACATTCATTTATGATCCTCACGTCCACCTTTGAACCTCCTGTCGAGTGCTTTGAATGCTCCTAAGCTCAGAACAGATACATGTTGCTTTTCATCCTGTTGATCTTCTTCATTTGGTTCAGCTGCCAACGATTCACTTCATAGCTTTCTCTGATTGGTTGAGCCTACTCCACGTAGATTCTTCGGGCGGTCAAAAGCTCCTCTTGTAGAATTGCATGTTGATGAGACACTAATCGTGTCTCCCTGATGTGATTAAAACCTCCTGCAACCATTGACATAACATGGAACTATCGATGAGAGTTCTTAGCGAGCCCAAAAGTCATGCTGATATCACCTTTGTTATCGCCCAGAATATCGGCAAGACATATCACTTTTGACAAGATGTTACAATGAGCCCCCTAGAGTCACACAAAAATCTCTTTGATCACTGAGACCTTCACCCTTCGGCAAGACCCTTTGGCGAACATCCCCATTCTCTTTGAGATCCTATCATTTCATTCGATGAGACTCCTCGTCGGTCGGTGAGACCTCCTTTCTTCGCCCAAACCTCACACCGAGGTCCTCTCTTTCGCTGAGTTGTTCACTGGTTGACAGGACATCCCCGGGTCGCCGAGACTTCTTAGTGACCCTTTTTTTTCTTTCTCCTCGAGCTCATTCTGTATCGGTAAGACCCTCTGCATCACTGAGACCTTATGCCGAAGGCCAAACATTACCCTGACGGCTGGAAACTACATCGATGTCAAATATGTCAGGGAGACCTCTTACATTCAGCGAGACACTCTGACGAAGATGCCTCGCCTCGCCAAGACTCACCCTTCTTGTTGGGGAGACATGACCATATCGGTAAGACCATTTGCCGAGGGCACAACCCTATACCAAATGCGTCATCCCCTTGGCAAAACACTTGTTATCAGGGAGACTCTTGCCGAGCTTCATTACTGTCACCGAAACATCGGCTTGTTGGCCAGACATTTTCCCGAGATGATTTTATTTGCCCGATGCAACCATTTCCTCTGGATGATGCCTTCATTCAACGAGAGACCTTTTAGTTAGCGAGACATTCTGAAGGTCTTGGCGACTTTCTCCTTAGAGGATTTTCATGCCGAACCTGAACAAGGCAGGCTTCCCAACTGAGTTCCCTGTGACCTAGCATCAAATTCATGACTTTTTCCCTTGTGCAAATGCTCCATTTGGCCTTCTCGAACCTCTGTCACATGATTTATCCTGCCTGATTGAGCCTGTGGGTGAAAATTAGGTAACATTAGTAGCAACAAGACTTGAACCCACGTGATCACAACAACACCACCACTCATCCAATGCACCATGGGCTCATGCCCAAATAATAATTTTACATTTTATTTATATTAAAAATTATAAAATAATATGGAACAAATAAATAAATACTTTTTTAGAGACATATGAACTTGTGACCTCCTTTCAATACAAATTCTTTAAAATGAACAAGTACTTGTGTGCGTAAAAGTTTTTTAAATATTAAAATAAAAACTACATTTGTATTATTATTTTTTAATATTTGTATTTTTTTATTGTTAACATTTGTAGGTATGTATATCATTGCTCTATATCATTGTTTAATTTTGTAGTTAATTCTTGGTAGTTTTGTTGGCTTTGTAAAAAGGTTGGGGTATTTTGAAAAACATCTTTTATTAATAAAAAATATTTGTGTTTTAATATTTAATAAAAATAATATTTCTATTTGTATTTTAAAGTAAGTTAGTTGATAGAAAATATGGATGTGTCAATCACAAGTGTTTTTGTTGTATTGATTAATTTTATTTATTTATTTTTAAAGTAAAATAATTTTAAAGGACTAATTAATATTTTTAAATGTGAGATAATTTTTAGGTATTTTTTGAAAATAAAAACAAATATAAATATCTTAAATATATCTATCTAAAAAGTTGTTAGATATTAGTGGAACTATTTGATTTACTTAAGAGTTGTTTTATTTTACTTTAAAATTATTTAAGAATCATTATTGTTTTTTTACATTGTTTGCTTTATTTTTATTTAGTGAAAAGTTATTTTATTTTATTTATTTACTTAAGAATTTTTTTTTAGGCAAAAGGCACAAGGCCCATATAACATATTGATAATAAAAGTTGATTACATAATGCCCAAATATGCTAGAGAGCAAAAATAATCAAAATGAGTGCAGTTATTATAGGCACTCAATTACCACCTATACTTCTTGTGCAAATATACTACCCTTTACTAAAAACCCCTTTTGCAAATCTACTACATAAAGACCCAAACAGTAACTATATCCACATATCTTTCCCTCCTATATTTCTTGTACAAATATTTACTAAAAATTTATTTTATTTTTATTTAAAGAATTATTTTACTTTAGTATGTAAATTTTAATTATTATTTTTGGTTGGTAAAAGAGTTAATTTTATTAATAGTAAAAATAAAATATTACAAGGCTATTCTCATTACATCATCAATTAAAATCCCATCCAAACCCCACTATTTCCTAAACAAGCACCCCTAGCCCTATTGCCAATTTATGCTAAAATCAAACCCATGTGTTACAAATGAAGCTTCATTACAATTGGCAATCAGTATTAGAGCCAAGAACCCGTAAATGACCTATGAACAGGTCAAAAGTTTGAATCATTATTTGGTCTTCCTTTAGTCTGAGACTAGAGGACCATTGCAAAGGCTTTCTTCTCTTCCTTCTTTGCTTTCTTCCCCTTGACCATTTGTCACTCGTCCTCCACCCTTGCAACCTCCTACCATTCCAATGAATTGTCACGGGGACTCTTCCAGACACCATTCCAACTGCTAATTGCTTGTTGACTCTGACTATCAGCCTTTCATTTCCCAACATCTTTATCTTGTGGCCTCACCACACTTTTTTTGTCTCGACACTCAGGTGTTGTAGCACCATTTTTGAAGTTCAACTCCTTATCAATTCCATTAAAAATAGTTTTTTCATTGTTCTCCACCAGACTCCCTTCGTGTGTTGAGACAACACTATTCTATTGTTGATCCTCCCTTCTAACCTCATTCATTGATGCCTTCCCTTCTTGAATTAGATCCCCAAATACCCATCCCTCCTCTTCACTTTCATTCA
This sequence comes from Sequoia sempervirens, assembly GCA_007258455.2. NCBI lineage: Eukaryota > Viridiplantae > Streptophyta > Pinopsida > Cupressales > Cupressaceae > Sequoia > Sequoia sempervirens. Next base: position 103,298,803 of record VDFB02075321.1, on the reverse strand, counting down.
ACTAAGGATTCACTCGCTTATCCTCCTGTTTCTCCACAATAGAGTGTTGGGGTGCCTCATCTTTCCACCAAGAGGTAGATTTGTTTTTTCTATGTTTGGTACATTGAGCTGCCAAATTCCTAGGTTGCTAGTAGATTCTGCACCTAAAGGGTACCCCTTCATAATCTAAGGGTTGCACTTAACATCTCTTCGAAGTTTTTAGCCGAATCTCCTTTGGAGGCACCTTGGACACATTCATTTCTACCAAAATGCGGGCATAAATCAAATGCAAAAGATTTGAAGATCCCTCATCCACCATTAAAAATACTCCTAAAGAGTTCCCTATAGCCTCCAAGCATGAATCAAACCAAAATTGTAGTGGGAGGTTAGGAAGTCTCACCCAAAGAGGAACCCTCTCGAACACTTCAATGGTTGGGTTAAAAGTTGGATGCAATGGCTTTAACATCAATGTATATTTTTCTTCCCAATCCTAGTGATAGTCACAAAGGATCTTATTTCTATCATGCTCCTTTTCAAAAACAACAATAAAAAATCCCTTAGCCATGGGATAAATTTGAACATACCCTTCTAGCATAGGCTTCCAGTGGTTAGAGATCCACTTGTGGAGATCTGTCAAGCTTGTCCATAATCCCCTGGATCTCCCAATCAGGCCCAACCCAAGTTTTTTTTCATGAAATGCCACTCCTTGTTCCAACTCACTGTCTAGTTCTTGTGTGATTGTTTTAGCGTAGGGATGGAGATTAGAATCCCCTCCTCCCCCACCTATGGACCTTTTGGTTGAGTGCTTCGCCGCCTTAGGGTAGGGTCCCATGGGGGTGCTGCAGGGTCTACTTTTGAGGAACTGGAGGTCTCATGGATTCATAAAAAAATTGTTACAGGATTAAATGGAATCTGCTCCTGAAAAATAACTGCTCCTATTTTTTAGGGCTGCAAATTTGAGGGGTGGAAATGGGGTGGGGCTAGAGCTTGTCCCTACTGTTTAGCAATTGTCTTTGCCATTTGTCAGCAGTCAACTCAAGTTTCAGTTTCAGTTTAGCTTCCTTAAATTATGGAGGTTAATGTTTAAGCTGGGCCACACTTCATGGGATCACCAGCTTCCTAAAAATTTGGAGCTTAACAGTTTAAGCTGAACAGTGCTAGTAAGTTCATGGGACCGCCAACTTTAAAAAATTCCTAAAAATTCTCAGCAGCACCCACAGAGATTTTTAAGCAAGCGCTTCCCCATGGGACCCCACCCTTAGCATGCCCAGATTGGTTCCTCTCAATCTTATGTGTCTTTGATCCTTTAACAACTCCTCCTCCCCCTAAAGCTACCTTGCCTGTTGTCCAACTTTATGAATCCAACCCACATCTTCTATAGCAGAGCCTCCACCACTTATCCTTGAAGATTTCCCAACATTTTATTTTGGGCTATCCTAACCATCTATGTCGCTGTTGCAGACTCCACCTACACAGAAACCATCACTCGTCCCCAGAGGAGTCATCCCTAAAGAGCACGACCCAAGAAAAACCCTAGTGTCTATAGCGTTCTGTAGTCGGTTGTTGGCATCCCTTCCCTCGACTCTTGATTTGGGATGTGAAAAATGGAGGACACCGCCATCCACCCCACAACCATCTCCTTTTCTTTCGACAATCTCTGTAAACTTGCTTTGGCCCGAGTTCTCTATGCTACAACCTCCGTTGGGCTAAAATTCATAGGACTTTCCGAAAGAAAGCCCTGCTATCTTCTTTGCGCATGCAACTTGTTCTCTCCTACCATTCATTTCCTCGTTGCTAATGTCCTTGCGCCGAACACCAAAAGATTTTCCTTGAGACTCCTTCCCAAATGAGCTCAGACCAAGCGAAACCCTGGCTGTCGTAGTAGCAGGGAGCATTCGACCGTTAGCCTCCATCTTATGTAAATTTTAATTTTACTTTTAAATAATTATCATTTATTATTTTGATGATTCTTTTGTTTTACTTTTACTTTAAAAGTGTAATAAATATTATGTTTTTATATGTTACTTTTAAAGTTTAATTTTATAGTTATCATTTTTTATAAAAAATATGAGTGGTGTTTTTATTTTTAAGTATATGATAACCACATGTCATTATAAAATTAATTATATTGATATAAAAACAACATACTAATAAAGTTAAAAGATATTCAAAAATTATGTATAAATAAAATAGAAAGTTAAATCAGGACACTAAGTCTTCAAAATCAAATCTAAGAAAATGATTATAGATATAGTTTACCAGGCTTGGTCCATTCTATATAGATATTAACTAGTTTAATAATCGAACAATAAATAATAATTTTACTTTTTATTTCTATTAAAAATTATAAAATAATATGTACCAAATAAATAAATGATTTTTTTTGAGAAATATTAATTAAGAAAATAATTTAACATAATATGAAAGATATTTTAAAAATTAATCTTGTTGTTAATAATTTATTATGATTAATGGGTCAATGATTTAAACTCTTTCATTAAATAATGATTTAGAAGGATTATGGACACTTTGTTTTAAATAATATTTTCATTAAATTAGAAATAAAAGCCAATTCATGTCCTATAGGATCTTCTAAATCTTAATGAGCTATACTATTTATATTGAATTCATCCTTGTTGGAGAGTTAATATAGTTTTCTTATCCATAAGGTCATTCATTATACACATTTAAAGTTCTACATATGTGGCATTTGCTCTATAATAACTTGACAATTAAAGAAAAATTAATAGGCATTTGTTCTATAATAAATTGATAATTAAAGAAAAATTAATAGGCATTTATCTAAGTTTTATATGTTCAATTCTATTATTAATTATTTTTATAAATAGTAAAAAGAGAGTTTTGAAAGGGGTCCTAATTTTTTACAAAATACAATGCTCAAAGAGAAATAAATACAACATAAGGTTGAAAAAAGTTGGCACAATGATGAAAGCCAACATCTCCATAAGATCACAAACTTCAAATGACACTAAAAGTACATTGCTTATCCTTAGATCACAAAATGCTAAAACAACTTACATAATCCATAAACCTTCCCTAGCAAACCTCCCCCCTTCCAGAAGTATGGATTCAAACCAAATTTTGGAGGAATTTTCCTGCTTTTTAAACAACCATCCAAGATATAAATTTGACCTCATTATAAATGCCTAAAGGGGATGAATTCACCCCATTAGGAGCAACCATTGTTGGTAGAATGTGAGCCACAATTGCAAGGACACCAATATCATCTCCTATATGCAAGTTTGAAACCATCATCGAAGGAGTAGCATGTTTGGAGACTCCAACAATCCATCAATTAAAGGAAACAAGTTAGAAGCCTTACTTGCAAAAGGGCCAAGAGGATTCACCCCACAAGAGGTAACTCAACATCCTTATAAATATCACTTTAATAAATCAAGGGAGCAACATCAAGGTGTTAATTTAGTAAAATGGTGCAAGAGAACATCCCACCACGAAGAAGTTAAAGAATCCACATTGTATTTTGGGTGAGTAAAATTTGATGCCAAATGACCTTTAGAACAAAATCTACGATAATGAAGAAAGGGAGGCCTTCAAAGTCAAGGGGCTAAACCCAAGGTCAATTCTCCACCTACAAGATAATATCCACTTGAAGAGTCTTGGATAAGCTCAAATGTACCTATATGCAAGTGAAATTCATGTCTGAGCATAAATTCATTAGATTAGTCAATTAAAAATGTCCCAAAGTATTACCAATGGCAATGAAGCAAGACTCCAACCAAAATTGAAGTAGAAGATTAGGTAACCAAACCCATATAGGCTTGATAGTGAGAGGTTGAGTCATAGGGTTGAAGGAGGGAAACTATGTTTTCATCACTAAAGAGTGATCACCACATATCTAACCCCCTTCAAGCACTGCATCCATATCATTGGCATTGTCAAACACAACAATAAGGAATCCTCTAGTGTAAGGATAAATCTCAACATTGCCAAAGGTGATTGGATGCTAAATTTTAGAAATCTATTGTGAATCTCAAGGAGGCTTGGTCACAAATGGTTGAAGCTTAGCCAAAGATAATAAGGAGGCTTGTTTAGAGATAATAGGATGTAAATTTTTTAATTCTTTCCTATTCAAATGAGAAATTTATATATATTTTTATTTATTTTTTTCATTTTAATGGAAGGTTTTAAATGCAATTATATATTAATAAGTGACATTTTTATGTTAGGTCCGAATTATACCCCAATATATATATTTTTATTTATTTCTTCTAATTTACCAAATATTCACTATTTATTTATCATTTATTGCATCTCACTCACACCTAACTCAATATATTCATTCCCTACTTCAAGATTGTCATTTCACTACCCAAGTTTATTTTTGTACCACTTAAGATTTATCTTGTATTACATAAGAATGAACCTCAAATTTTATTTTTTAATTTTTTTAATACCCCCAAACTAGATATAAGGAGAAAAATAGAAGAAAGCATAGCCAAAATTTATTTCACATTAATAGACACAAACAATTTCTAGAGCATAATGCATGTTCACATACACACACATAGACTTTATTATGACAAATAATACATAGTGGTGAAGCATAAGCACCTCAATCCACTTGAAGGTAGAAAGCACATTGATGCAACATACTTCAAACTAACACAAAGTAGAAGTTGAATACTTTAACCACCATCACCCAAAATATCATAAGGATATTTATGCGAGATAGAGTCTCACCCTATATTATTGAACAAGTACTCATACCCACCACCTAGATGTGCAAACTACAAAGTGACATAAAAAAGAAAGATATACTTGTTTATCAAATTATTTAGTTTGAACACAAAGGAGTTAAACATATAAATTTTAAGCCATACTATTAATTCATGTTAATTCTAATTACAAAAGCATAGATGCAAATAAATAAGAGAAGTAATCATTATTTTCTAACACTCTATCACAAAGTATATGTTTTTTTAATTTATTAATTAATTTAATTAATTCCTTTTTATAATATACATAAAGCATATGAAACATAGAAAATTAGGGTTTTCTATTAAATATGTGGATTAAAATATGATGTGATGAGGGGCCTATTTTCCTTTATTTCATTAGGAAATGAGATCCCCACAAAGAATTGATTATCAACCCTTAGGTGAATCAACCCAAAGAGAGAACCTTTAGATTTCCTTATGACTAAAGGATGGGGTCAAGGTCAAGCAACACTTTTGGGAGAAAAACAAAAAATAACAAATCAACTCCAAAATACATTCTAACACTTGAAACTAGAAGATTAAACTCAATATTTGCAGAACTAAAAAACATAATGTAAATTTGAGAAGGTAAAAAAGATGTGTACCAGTCACCAAAAGTGCTTTCTGGAAGATGATCTAAGACTCATTTTACCATGGGCTAATGGGTCCAAGTACAGGTGTTTCAGCAATCTTTCAGGAGCCTCTAGTGTAGATTTGTAGCTTTTGATTTGTCCAAGTTTCAATGTCAAAAACTTAAAAATCCAATTTGTAGGTTAGATTCTATGATTTGACAACTTTGACAACTTTTTCAATTTTGAAAACTTTGTAAATCTTTATCTTCAAAAGGCCTTCAAGTACTCTTCAACCTAAATTTGCAATCACACATACAAAAGAGAAAAATGTTTTATTTTTGGGTGAATGGGGGTTTTCCTTGGTCAAACCTCGTTTGGTAATCAAACCTTGAATTAATATAATGAAATGAAAGAGGGAATGAAGAATGAACAAAGCTATGTTACCACTCAACAAACCAAGTTGTATCTAAACCTTGATAATGGAAATCTTAGGAGGTCTACAACTTGCATGAGATGGTTGAATTGGATGTGGATCTTGACACTTGAAATTGATGCTCGAAATGCTTGAACTTGATCTTGAAACCTACATCATAATGTTAGCTCCAAAAACATGCATGATGTAAAAAGACTAACATGATTTTTAGATCTTGATTGATGCAATAAATCTACGATATATCTGCTCTTGAATGCTCTTGATCATCAAATTTTCTATACTTTTCTCACTTGAAAATTCTCTTGTATATCTAGGTGAAACTTAGTGAAATGACCTTGTAGTTATAGGTATGTATCCTTAATTTCCTCAAATTCAAATATCACAAGCTAACATTGAATTATAGATTTAGAAATGCTAAAATACCACCAAAAACATAATTAAAATTTAGGTCCATTTAGGTCTTGGGAGGACCCATTCGCCCATGGGCGAATGGGTCCCAGGTCCCTATACCTAGAACAAACATTGCTCAATACAAAGTGTTATGTTTAGGCATTAATTATTTTCAGGTTTCCCCTTCGAAAAATGTAATTAATTAGGCTTGTAAATGAATAAAAGGGATAATTAAGGAATAATTAAGCTCAATTTAATTAAGAGGGCCCAAATAAGTGTGTAAATGTAAATAGGTACATTTAACAACACTAAATTAAGGCACTATTAAGTTCATTTGAAATAGGAGGGCCCAAGCAAGTGAGAAAATATAAAGGGTTACATTTTTATACACTATATTTAGCCCCCACTTTAGTGAGAGAATGACCTTGCGTCAAACTCACACTAAAGTAGACAATCAAGAGAGGTCTAATTGTAGAATTGTTGGAAGGATAAGCGGACAAAGATTAAGGAGGGTGATCAAGCCCCTGTGATCTAAGATCTCATGGAAAAACCAACAAAGGCACAAGGAGACACATGCTTATGTTAAACATATGGGTAAGTGCACCAAGATGGTTCCCAAAAAAAGGGCTTAAGTGGCCACTTTTTTTCTGAAATTAGGAAATACTAACCTTGGATGTGAAATTGAGGATACTTACACTCAAAATTTTGAGATGGAACAAAAAGAAGGATTCAAGTGCTCCGAGTCTACTTTCTAAACTACTAATTTATTTTGAAAATGGTTGAGATTAAGGGGTTCAAATGAGGGACGCACATAAATTGGTGTTGTTTTTGTCAAAAAACATAACATAGCAACTCTTGTATGACCCTCATATGGTGAAATTTTTTAGTATTTTTAAAATCGCTAAGGTCAGAAGTTAGCTAACAGTATGTAGTTGATGCATGATTTTTGATAATTTTTAATGAATATTTTATTTTACTAATTTTCAAAGTGGACACTTCCTGAAAAATAGAATTTTGGTCATGCTACCCCTACACATTTTGGAAACTAATTGATTTTTTTAATTTTTCTTTTTTTGTAGAATGGAGTCTAGTTTCTAAAAATATAATTTATTTGAAATTTTGATGAATGGTTAATTTATAATGAAAAAAACACCAAACACTGCTTTTTTCCAAAAAAGAGACACAAAAAAAAAAAAAATTATGGATGAATGGCTTAACATTTTCAGAAAGTGAAAAAAATTACATCGTTGGATAGCTAAGAGAGAACCTAACATTGCCCAGATGTTCAATTTTTTTGATAGTGAACCACGCGCAATCTTGATGGTGAGCATGAACCCGAATATGTAAAATATTGTAGAAATTGCAAAAAATCATCTATGGTCATTGGGAATACCCTCCAAGCCTTTGGGTTGGTATTCCAAGGAAAATACCAATCCCAAGGCTTGGGGATTCCCAAAGAAAGATATAATGCGAGCGTGTTATAATGTGCTCATGTTATATGTCAGTTTTGACATGGTTATTTTTGTTTGTGGGGAGCATGTCTAGCAAGACATAACACAAGCGTAGTATAACATGCTCGCGTCATGTCTTGCTTTATGTTAAATGCATATTGAATGCATGTCTATATATTTGTTTGTTTGTATGCACATGTATGCTTGTATGTCATGTATATATATATATATGTATGTATGTATGTATGTATGTATGTATGTATGTATCAATGCATGTTTATTTTATGTATACCTACTTATATGTAAGATTCTATATACATGCATGCACATGTATGCTTGTATGTATGTATGTATTTATGTATGTCTTTAAAGGGACGGAGAATTTTAAGAGAGAGATCTAAAGTTATCTAGGTAGGGTGGGAGAGGGAGGTGGAGAGAGAGAGAGAGGGGGGGGGTGGAAGTGAGAGTTTAAGAGAGAGGGAGTGGGAGAGATAGAAAAGGGGAAAAAAGAGTTATGTAGGGAGGGACTTGAGAGTGTGGGGGTGGGAGAGGGATAAATGGATAAAGAGTGATTTTTAAGAGAGAGGGAGTGGGAGAGAAGGGGTTGGAGTGAGAGGGACTTAACTAGGTAGGGTGGTAGGGATAAAGGGAGTGAGAGAGAGAGGGGGGTGGGAGAGAGATAATTGAGAGAGGGAGAGAGAGAGGGGGGAGAGAGAGAGACAAAGAGAAAGAAAGAGTTATGTAGGTAGGGTGCTAAAGGGAGAGACTTGTGAGTGTGAGGGGGTGAGAGGGAGAGACTTGAGAGATAGGTAGTGAGAGGGAGTGTGAGAGGGATGGAGTGGGAGAGAAAGGGAGAGATTGTGGGAGGGAGTGACCTAATAGAGGGAGAGAAAGAGGGGGGTGGGGTTAAGGAGGTACTTATCTAGGTAGAGGGTGGGAGGATAGATAGATAGAGAGAGAGAGAGAGAGAGAGAGAGAGAGAGAGAGAGAGAGAGAGAGAGAGAGAGAGAGAGAGAGAGTTACCTAGGTACATTATCAAAGGAAGAGACCTAAGATAGAGAGGGGGTGGGAGGGAGAGAAATGAGAGAGAGGGAGAGAGAGGGAGTGGGAGAGAGTGGGAGGGAGATAGAGAGAGATAGATAGAGGGAGAAATAGAGGGTGCTAGGGATTGATTAAATGAGAGGTACATAGAAAGAGGGACAAGGTAGATAGAGAAAATTAGAGAGGGTAGGAGAGGTGAGATGTATAAATAGAGAGAAAGTGATAGGGCTTGAGGGTATAGGGTTGAGGGATTAGGGTGAAGGATCTATAGGGTTGATAGTTTAGAGGATATTAGGGTTTAAGGGTTGAGGGATTAGGGTTGATGGTAGAGAGTGTTGGGTTGAGGGTATAGGGTAGAAGGTTTAAGGGTTTAGGGTTAAAAGGTTTAGGGTTAAGGGTTTAGGGTTGAGGGTAGAGGGTTTAGGGTATAGGTTTGAGGGTATATGGTTGAAGGATTAGGTTGAGGGTCCAATATAAATGGTAGAGGGTATAGGGGTTGAGGGTTTAGGGTTTAAGGATTGAGGGTTGAGGCATTAAGGGTTGAGGGTTGACAATTGAGGGTTGAGGGTTTAATGTAAATGGTAGAGGGTTTAAGGATTGAGGGTTGAGGTTTGAGGGTTGATGGTAGAAGATTGAGGGTATATGGTCTAGGGTCAAGGGATTAGGGTTGAGGGTCCAATGTATAGGGTAGAGGGTATAGGGGTTGAGGGATTAGGGTTTAAGGGTTGAGGGTAGAGGGTTGACAGTTTAAGGGTTGATGGTTTAGGGATTAGGGTAGGGAGTTTTCTTGGATTTAAGGGTGTAAGGGTTGATAGATTAGTGTTGAGGGATTAGGGTTTAGGGTATAGAGTAGAGGGTAGAGGGTTTAAGGGTTGAGGGTCGAGGGTTAGGGTTGAGTGTTTAAGGGTTTAAGGGTTTAGGGCTTAGGGTTGAGGGATTAGGGTACAAAGGGAGGGAGGGATGGATAGAGAGAAGGAGAGAAGAGGAGGGAGGGACATATATATATGAGGGTTGAGGATCCAATGTATAGGGTAGAGGGTTGAGAATAGAGGGTAAAGGGTTGATGACCTGTAGGGTTGAGGGATTAGGGTATTGGGTTGAGGGTATAGGGTTGAGGGTACATATGGTTGAAGGATTGGGGTTAAGAGTCCAATGTATAGGGTAGAGCGTATCGGGGTTGAGGATTTAGGGTTTGAGGGTTGAGGATTGAGGGATTAAGGGTTGAGGGTTGAGAATTGAGGGTTGGGTGTTTAATGTATAGGGTAGAGGGTAGAGGGTTTAAGGGTTGAGGGTTGAGGGTTGAGGGTTTAAGGTTGAGGGTAGAGGATTGAGGGTATAGGGTTCGAGGATTAGGGTTGAGCATCCAATGTATAGGGTAGAGGGTATATGGGCTGAGGGATTAGGGTTGAAGGGTTGAAAGATTAAGGGTCAAGAGGGTTGAGGGATTAGGGTAGAGAGTTTACTAAGTGGTTTAAGGGTTTAAGGGTTGAGGGATTAGGGTAGATAGTAGAGGGTAGAGGATTGAGGGTAGAGGGTAGAGGGTTTAAGGGTTTAGGGTTTAAGGGTTGAGGGTTTAGGGTTTAGTGTTGAGTGTTTAATGGTTTATTAGGTAGAGGGTAGTGGGTAGAGGGCTTAAGGGTTGATGATTTAAGGTTGAGGGTAGAGGATTGAGGGTATAGGGTTGGGGGATTAGGGTCAAGGGTCCAATGTATAGGGTAGAGTGTATAAAGGTTGAGGGATTAGGGTTTAAGGGTTGAGGGATTAGGGTGGAGAGTTTACTAAGTGGGTTTACAGGATTAAGGGTTGAGGGTAGATGGTAGAGGGTTTAAGGGTTTAGAGTTTAAGGGTTGAGGGTTTAGGGTTTAGGGTTGAGTGTTTAAGGGTTTATAGGGTAGAGGGTAGTGGGTAGAGGGTTTAAGGCTAAGGGTAGAGAATTGAAGGTATAGGGTTGGGGGATTAGGGTCGAGAGTCTAATGTATAAGGAAGAGGGTATAGGGGTTGAGGGATTAAGGGCCAAGAAGGTTTAGGGATTAGGGTAGAGAGTTTAATAAGTGGGTTTAAGGGTTGAGGGATTAGGGTTGAGGGTAGAGGGTTTAATGGTTTATGGTTTAAGGGTCGAGAGTTTAGGGTTTAGGGTTGAGTGTTTAAGGGTTTATAGGGTAGAGGGTAGTGGGTAGAGGGTTTAAGGGTTGATGATTTAAGGTTGAGGGTAGAGGATTGAGGGTTCAATGTATAGGGTAGAGGGTATAGGTGTTGAGGGATTAGGGTTTAAGGGTTAAGGTATTCAAGGTCAAGAGGGTTGAGGGATTAGGGTAGAGAGTTTATTAAGTGGGTTTAAGGGTTTAAGGGTTTAGGGATTAGGGTTGAGGGTAGAGGGTTTAAGGGTTTAGGGTTTAAAAGTTGAGGGTTTAGGGTTTATGGTTGAGTGTTTAAGGGTTTATAGGGTAAAGGGTAGTGGGTAGAGGGTTTAAGGGTTGATGATTTAAGGTTGAGGGTAGAGGATTGAGGGTATAGGTTTGGGGGATTAGGGTCGAGGGTCCAATGTATAGGGTAGATGGTATATGGGTTGAGGGATTAGGGTCGAATGCCCAATGTATAGGGTAAAGGGTATAGGGGTTGAGGGATTAGGGTTTAAGGGTTGAGGAATTAAGGGTCAAGAGGGTTGAGGGATTTGGGTAGAGAGTTTACTAAGTGGGTTAAAGGGTTAAAGGGTTTAGGGATTAGGGTTGAGTGTGGAGGGTAGAGGATTTAGGGTAGAGGGTTTAAGGGTTGAGGTTTTAGGGTTCAGGGTTGTGTGTTTAAGGGTTTATAGGGTAGAGGGTTTAAGGGATGATGGTTTAAGGTTGAGGGTAGATGATTGAGTGTATAGGGTTGAGGGTCCAATGTATAGGGTAGAGGGTATAGGGGTTGAGGGATTAGGGTTTAACAGTTGAGGGCTTAAGGGTCAAGAGGGTTGAGGGATTAGGGTAGAGAGTTTACTAAGTGGGTTTAAGGGTTTAAGGGTTTAGGGATTAGGGTTGAGGGTAGAGTGTAGAGGATTGAGGGTAGAGTGTAGAGGGTTTAAGGGTTTAGGGTTTAATGGTTGAGGGTTTAGGGTTTAGGGTTGAGTGTTTAAGGGTTTACAGGGTAGAGGGTTTAAGAGTTGGTGGTTTAAGGTTGAGGGTAGAGGATTAAGGGTATAGTGTTGGGGGATTAGGGTTGACAGTCCAGGGCTTAGGGTTGAGTGTTTAAGGGTTTATAGGGTAGAGGGTAGTGGGTAAAGGGTTTAAGGCTAAGGGTATAGGATTGAGGGTATAGGGTTGAGGGATTAGGGTCGAGTGTCCAATGTATAGGCTAGAGGGTATAGGGGTTGAGGGATTAGGGTTTAAGGGTAGAGAGATTAAGGGTCAAGAGGGTTGAGGGATTAGAGTACAAAGTTTATTAAGTGGGTTTAAGGGTTTAGCGATTAGGGTTGAGGGTAGAGGGTAGAGGATTGAGGGTATAGGGTAGAGGGTTTAAGGGTTGAGGGTTTAGGGTTTAGGGTTGAGTGTTTAAGGGTTTATAGGGTAGAGGGTAGTGGGTAGAGGGTTTAAGGATTGATGGTTGAAGGTTGAGGGTAGAGGATTGAGGGTATAGGGTTGGGGGATTAAGGTTGAGGGTCCAATGTATAGGGTAGATGGTATAGGGGTTGAGGGATTAGGGTTTAATTGTTGAGGGATTAATGGTCAAGAGGGTTGTGGGATTAGGGTAGAGAGTTTACTAAGTTGGTTTAAGGGTTTAAGGGTTGAGGGATTAGCGTTGAGGGTAGAAGGTAGAGGATTGAGGGTAGAGGGTTTAAGGGTTTAAGGTTTAAGGGTTGAGGGTTTAGGGTCTAGGGTTGAGTTTTTAAGGGTTTATAGGGTAGTGGGTAGTGGGTAGAGGGTTTAGGGGTTGACAGTTTAAGGTTGAGGGTAGAGGATTGAGGGTATAGGGTTGGGGAATTAGGGTTGAGGGTCCAATGTATAGGGTAGAGGGTATAGGGGTTGAAGGATTAGGGTTTAAAGGTTGATGGATTAAGGGTCAAGAGGGTTGAGGGATTAGGGTATAGAGTTTACTAAGTGGGTTTAAGGGTTCAAGGATTAGGGTAGAGGGTAGAGGGTAGAGGGTTTAAGGGTTGAGGGTTTAGGGTTTAGGGTTTAGTATTTAAGGGTTTATAGGGTAGAGGGTACTAGGTAGAGGGTTTAAATATTGATGATTTAAGGTTGAGGTAGAGGATTAAGGGTATAGGGTTGGGGGATATAGTGTCGAGGGTCCAATGTATAGGGTAGAGGGTATAGGGGTTGAGGGATTAGGGTCGAGGGTCCAATGTATAGGGTAGAGGGTATAGGATTGAGGGTATAGGGTTTAGGGATTACGGTTTAAGGGTTGAGGGATTAAGGGTCAAGAGGGTTGAGGGATTAGGGTAAAGAGTTTATTAAGTGGGTTTAAGGGTTTAAGGGTTCATGTATTAGGGTTGAGGGTAGAGGGTTTAAGGTTGAGGGTTTAGGGGTTAGGGTTGAATGTTTAAGGGTTTATAGGGTAGAGGGTAGTGGGTATAGGTTTTAAGGGTTGATGGTTTAAGGTTGCGTGTAGAGGATCAAGGGTATAGGGTTGGGGGATTAGGGTCGAGGGTGCAATGCATAGGGTAGAGGGTATAGGGGTTGAGGGATTAGGGTTGAGGGTAGAGGGTAGAAGATAGTTGGATTGAGGGTAGAGGGTAGAGGGTAGTTATAACCATGAGCTGCATCCAAAGAATTTTTTGGATACGACTCAAACCCAATTTTTTTGTAAATTTCAAATGGATTATCCTCAAATTAGTATTTGTCAATTTTTTTTTAATTCTTAAACCTTTTTATGTCAAGATAAATCACACACGCACTACTTGTTGTTGTAGATTATATATTGAATTCTCTAACCATTATGATGTTTATCATTCTATATGTTGTGATTTGCATACTAATGATGTTTTGTAGGATTGTGGCATAGAATCCCCACCAAAATCTTCAAGAGAGTTCTTATAAAAAAATTATGTGAAAGAGAGGATGGTCAAATATTCTACAAGACATCATGCTTGGATGGTTCATGCAAGTGTTGCAGTGGCTTGCGACATATGCCAGTATGTCAACATATGGAAAGCATAGATGAGGTGGGACAAAAACTAGTAGAGTTTGGGAAGCATAAAATAGTGGCATATACTACAAAAGATGGGTCTCAAGCAAAAAGGTGTTATTTGGTTATTAAGAAGATTCCAATGTATCAGTTTATGTCCATGTTTATTGACAATATAGTGTATGAGTATGCAAGGCATACCCATAGAGCCCGATGGCTAGACACACAATTCAAGTATGCAAGGAAACCTTTCCAGTTGGCAACATAGTATGAGTGGTTGACTTTGTAGAGAGCTACACTCTACAACCGCAACGTGAGGTGCAGTCATAGTATTACAACTCCACACAGTTTTTGATATTTGTGCAAATAACATTCATTTATGCAATTGATAGTACAAAGGACCAAAGGAAGGTATTGAGGGAGTATCACTTTTATATTAGTGATGATTTCACCCATTCTCCAGAGTTCGTGCAAGGTTGCTTGTATATTTTCTAGAGTGATTTGGCTAAGAGGGGCATAACATACAATTGACATATAATATGGTCAAATAACTATGCAGGATAGTTCAAGAATTCGTGCATGTTCTACTAGTTGAGCAGGATGCATGTCATTATAGGTGTACAACATATGTGGAAATTTTGTGAGGCCAGGCATGGAAAGGGGGAGCATGATGGTGTAGGAGCATGCATGAAAAAAGCATTAGCATGAGAAGATTTAAAGTATAAAGACATTGCAAAGTTGACAAATGCAAGATCAATTGTCGAGTGGTGTAATGATTTGATAGGTCTAGGTAATGAAGGTACATCTTTAGTTCATAGATATTTTTGGGTGATGGATGATACTAACATTTCACCATATTAGGATCGTTGTACACTAACAAGATCGAGTGAGCTACACTCTTTCCTTAGGTCAAATGTAGGTTCATGGAGTATCGATACATGAAAGATGGAATGCTTTTGTTCTTCATGTACAATGCAAGCTTAGAATGATTATGAGTTAGGGGAGTGGGTTGACAAATGGTTAACAAGTTATCTTAGCCCACTTCACATGTATCACCCTCCGACGACATTGGAACTAACATAGATGAAATCATCAGTCAAATTTGACCACGTATCAGATCTAGTTCAATCATGTAACATATTTGCTTGCTTAGGTTTTGAAATTCCATATTGTTATATTACTTTGTAGTGTATTTGTAATGTTGACTAATTTCAAGAGATTTTTTGCACATATCAATGCAGGGAAATTTTATGCAGTTATTGTAGATGAAGACAACGAAGAGGGAACAAACTATTACTTGTGTCGTGTTGAGGCCAAAAATAAATTGGAGGCCCTAGTTATAGATGGAGAAAACATCAAATACCCTAGAGGATCAATTGTTGTTACTGGAACATGGCTTAGAAGGTACCCACATAAGAGTGTTAAACATTGGCTGTTTCAGGACTTTGACACACATCATAATATTTTTCATTACTGAAACCTTGTCATGGCATCCAATGTTTGTTTGACCAAATATGGGGGTAGACCTTTGAACAAGGTCTTGTGGAAGGTCCGCGAGTCTGACCATGAGGAAATACTTGACACAATAAAAAATAGAGCAGACCTAAATGGTTCATTGGATTAATTTGTAAGTATGCACATTGATTCCTATTAATTTATACTTGTATGCACATTAATTTGTTTAATGACAATTCTATCATCTTCTTTTACTTTTCCTATTTGTAAGTAACCTACTAAAAATTGATTGTTGTCCCCTTGCAGAAAATGCAGATTTATGAGCCATCCAAGAGAATCTCAGCCAAAAAAGCAGTGCAACATCCTTATTTTGATGATCTTGACAAATCTCAATCATGATTTTAATCCATTACAAAAGTGCGTGCAAAGCTTTGTGAGGGAATTTCAAGTTATTCATTTGAAATTAACTTGAGGTGTTGTGTGCAATAGGTATCTTGGAACTCCCAGTGAAGATGTATGATCAGGAGTGACTAAGTTGAGAGACTGGCATGCCTATCTGTAAGTTCTTTCCATCTATTTTCATTTCATTTTCATTTTGGATGCTCTTTCTTTTTCTCTTTTACTTTGTGTATTTGTAAGTAAACTACTAAAAATTGATTGGTTCTCATTGTAGAAAATGCTGATTTATGAGCCAGCAAAGAAAATCTCAGCCAAAAAAGCAATGCAACATCCTTATTTTGATGCTCTTGAAAAATCTCAATTCTTATTTGAAGCCATTATAAAAGAACATGTGAAGCTTAGTGAGGGAATCTCAAGTTACTCAATTGAGGTTAGCCTCATAATGAGCACCTATGATGTAGACATTTAAAGAGAATCTCAAATGTATGAGTGACATTGTAAAAGATCTATGAGAACAAAGTACCTAAGGCATTGTAATGAGATTTGCTTGTAATGAGATTTACTCAAATATTGTAATTTTGGAGTTCATGTTTGGTGTAGGAGCACCTTGTTCTCTAAATTCCTTCAATAGGAAAATTTGCAAAATTTTAATTTGAAATGTAAACAATGTGTGAAAAAGGTCATGTGAAGGTTATATGTAATGTATTCAAAGTCTCAAAGAGGTCATTAGGTGATTAGAGAAGTGATATTGCACAATAGATGTTATTTGGTGTTAAAATGAAAAACTTGCATTAGTTGCACAATTGCAAAATTAATAAATAAAGGATGATGTTTTTTCTATTTGCAACACTTTTTCCTTTTCCTTTATCATAACTAGTTTGTAACCCTCAAAACAGGGTTTTGAGAGTCCATTAAGTGATAAGATTGCCATTCCACCAATGTAGGGTTAAGTACGTTAGTGGAATGGATTACAATTAGGTGTTTTTCAATTTGAATATGTAAGCAACGGGTGTCAATCTTCGCAAAACCTCAAATGAATGAGTTTAAAACAAAGTTTCAACCAACAACTCTCTATCTCTTCAATTTTAACCCTTCACTCTGTCTTGTCTAGTAGGTCAACAAACCCTAGTTTTAGACCTTTTCTCACAAACTTCTGGAATGACTTCACAAACAAATGACTGATCTAGATAGCCATTATTGAGTTACAACACATACTTCAAAATCAATAGTGACTGTCTTGGAACATGTACATAAAAAATGACCTTCGCTATCCTCATTAGGCTAACTAGGCCTAATTTATAAAGGAAAATACTTTTAAACATTCAAAAAACCCCTAAACTTGTTGGGCCAACAATTCTCATGTATCCAAACCCTCAAATCCATAATTTGTCTTAGGAGAAACTCACTCCACCATGCCAAACCACAAAACCCTTATTTTATGCTAGTATGAGGAGGGTTTGGAATGGTTCCACACCTTACCAGAACATGCCACCTCTTAATACCTTAAAATCACCTACACAAACTCAAAAGACAATCACCCAACCTCTACATGCAATATTTTATCAAACCCTGGGGTGAAACCTCATTTTTCATGCCCTTTTCCATCAAAATCTATAGGGGCAGCAACACAAACCCCATAAAAATTATTCCCTTTCACCAAATAAGCAACATAAAATAAAAATTGGTTTCTAAATATGTATGAGGTCTATGGAAACACAAAGAGATTGAAAAAGAGAACACAATCACCCTATACAAAACCGTACAATTCAAGGAAACACCAAATTTTTGGTAAAATACAAAAAAATGCAAGGAAACAATGAATTTTATTGATCTCCTTCTAAGTACATGGTACATTTACACTAAGCATGGTCCTCTTTCACACCCAAATATGCGGAATCGCTCCGACCTACATTCAACTGGCTCGATCCATTAAGGGTTCAAAGTACAAAAGGGCAACAATCTTTCACAAGGTATTACTCGAAAACCATGGTGCTTACAAAATCTCCATCTGAGCCTACAAGATCATGTTGGGCCCCTCTATAATAACCTCTCTCAGTTTTTGTTATCTCAAAGTGGTTTTCCCGTGGTGTCCAATTTTCACTTAATGGAAAAAGTGTCAAATGCAAGCAGTGCAAAGTTGCAAAATGGTGCAAATTTCATTCTGCAATTCGTATGATCAAACAGATTGTTTCAATGCATCTAAATACATACTTTTACGCTAGGCATGGTCCTCTTTTGCATCTAAACACATAGAATCACTCTGAGGTACGCTCAACCGGATAGATCCTTTAGAGTCCAAAGTGCAAAATGGCTAAAAACTTCAACATGTTGTTACTCAGATACCATGATGCTTAGAAACTTCTTGTCTAATTGTATGGGATCAAATTGAGCCCCTCTACAAAAACCTCTCTTAGTTTTCGCTATCTCGGAGTGGTTTTCCCATGGCGACGGATTTTCACTTGGAGAAAAAGTTGTCAAATGCAAGTAGTTGAAACTTGCAAAATGGTACAACTTTCGTTCTGCAACTCATGTGACCAAAAAAACTCTTCCAAAACATCCGAATAGGTATTTTTACACTAGGTATGGTCCTCTTTCACACCCAAACATGCAGAATCAGTTCGAGCTACATTCAATCAGATTGATCTCTTAAGAGTCCAAAGTGCAAAATGGTGCAAACTTCAACATGTTGTTACTCAGATACCATGAATCTTAGAAACTTCTCATCTAATCTTATGGGATCACATTGGGATCCTCTACAAAAACCTCTCTCAGTTTTAGCTATCTTAGAGTGGTTTTCCTGTGGTGGAAAATTTTCACTTGGGGAAAAAGTTGTCAAATGCAAGTAGTTGAAAGTTGCAAAATGGTGCAACTTTCGTTCAACAACTCATGTGACCAAACAGACTATTCCAACACATCTGAATAGGTATTTTTACACTAGAAATGGTTCTTTTTTGCACCTAAACACACAAAATTGCTTTGAGCTACGTTCAACTGGATCAATCCCTTAAGAGTCCAAAGTGCAAAATAGTGCAAACTTCAACATGTTGTTACTCGATACCATGACACTTAGAAACTTCTTGTCTAATCCTATGGGATCGCGTTGGGCCTCTCTACAAAAACCTCTCTCAATTTTTGCTATCTCAAAGTGGCTTTCCCGTGGTGGCGGATTTTTACTTGATGGAAAAAGTGTCAAATGCAAGCAGTGCAAAGTTGCAAAGTGGTGCAACTTTTGTTCTGCAACTCATGTAACCAAATAGACTATTCCAACGCATTTGAATAGGAATTTTTACGCTAGGCATGGTCCTCTTTCACACCTAAACACGCGAAATTGCTCCAAGCTACATTTAATCGGATAAATCCCTTAAGAGTCCAAAGTGCAAAATGGCTACAAATTTCAACATGATGTTACTTAGATACCATGACACTTAGAAACTTATCATCTGATCTTACAGGATCGCATTGGGATCCTCTCTGAAAACCTCTCAGTTTTTGCTATCTCGAAGTGGTTTTCCTATGGTAGAAAATTTTCACTTGATGGAAAGTGTCAAATGCAAGTAGTGCAGATTTTCAAAGTGGTGCAACTTTCATTCTACAACTCGTGTGACTAAACAGACTATTCCAACGCATCTGAATATCTATTTTTATGCTAGGAATTTTCCTCTTTCACACCCAAACATGTGAAATATCTCTGAGCTACATTCAACCAGATCAATCCCTTAAGAGTTCAAAGTGAAAAATGGCTGCAAACTTCAACATGTTGTTACTCGAATACTATGATACTTAGAAACTTCTCATCTGATCCTATAGGATTGCGTTACACCCTTCTACAAAAACCCCTGTCATTTTTTGCTATATCGGAGTGGTTTTCCTATAGTGGCAGTTTTTCACTTGATAAAAAAAGTGTCAAATGCAAGCAGTGCAAAGTTGCAGAGTGGTGCAACTTTCATTCTGCAACTCGTGTGACCAAACAAACTGTTCCAACATGTCTGAATATGTATGTTTATGCTAGGCATGGTCCTCTTTCACACCCAAACATGTGGAATCGCTCTGAGTTACATTCAACTAGATCGATCCCTTAAGAGTCCAAAGTGCAAAATGGCTGCAAACTTCAACATGTTGTTACTTGGTTATCGTGATGCTTAGAAACTTCTTGTATGATCTTACAAGATTGTATTGGGCCCCTCTATAAAAAATTCTCCCGGTCTTCACTATCTCAGAGTGGTTTTCCCGTGGTGGCGGATTTTCACATGGAAATTTTTTTGTCAAATGCAAGTAGTTGAAAGTTTCAAAGTGGTGCAACTTTCGTTTTGCAACTCATGTGACCAAACAAACTATTCAAAAGAATCCATATGGGTAATTTTACACTAGGCATGGTCCTCTTTTGCACTCAAGCAAGCGGAAACACTCCAAGCTACTTTCAAACGGCTTGATCCCTTAAAGGTCCAAAGTGCAAAAGGGAAGTAAATTTTGATGGGCTATTACTCAGAAACCGTGACACTTATGAACTCTCCATCTGAGCCTATAGGATCACGTTGGGACCCTCTACAATAATCTCTCTCATTTTTTGTTATCTCAAAGTCATTTTCCTATGGTGTCCAACTTTTACTTGATGGAAAAAGTGTCAAATGGAAGTAGTGTAAAGTTGCAAAGTGGTGCAACTTTAGTTTTGCAATTCGTGTGACCAAACAAACTACTCCAATGCATCCCAATAGGTAGGTTTATGCTAGGAATGGTTCTCTTTCACACCCAAACACATAGAATTTATCTGAGCTACGTTCAACCGGCTTGATCCCTTATGATGGCATGCAAAACAATCGAAAAGAGAAATATACACATGACAGTTTATAACTCTGATTATTCCACATAAAAACTGTATGATCATTGGTGCAGAGCACCTTGTTCTTTCATTTGATGAGGAATGTCTATTTTAGTGGTTTTAGTCATTATAATGTCAAATAAGGCCATGATAGGCCATTTTGTAATCTTGCTTTTAGTTTTGAGTTAGTGTGGGGTCATTTGAGTTAATTATGTAAGTACGATAGGGAGTACGAATAAGAAAATAGTATTGGTAAAAGCATTGAAAGAGATTACTAATGTTTCCCCTTTTCAAAACTCAAAATTTAGGCCTTAAAAGCAATGGTAGACAAGGTGAAAAGAAGAAATTGCTTGAGAATAAGTTAGAATAGGTTGAAAATTGGGTGAGGTTGTGAAGTTTGATGTGTTCAAATGGTCTGCAAGGACAAGGGAGGTCAAAATTATGTTATGGCATAATGCCTTAGGAAAATAGGGGTTTTGAATGAAAAAGAGAGGTTTGAGGGAGTAAGAGTGGGTAAAGTGAAGGGACAACATAATTTGGTGGTCAATTAAGTTTGTGCAAGAAAAATGAAGAGTGTTGGAAGAGGTTTTGAGGTTATATGATGTCTGGATATGGGGTTTTCAATAAACCCTAGTGAAATTTGAGAAAAGTGAGGGTTTAGAGCATAGTGGGGTTAGAGGGCCAACTGCGCCCTAAAAATAGTGGATTTTGTGGATTTGCAGACTGGTAAATGCTTCCCAATGGTGTTTTTCAATTAGAAGAGTGATTGAGAGGGTGTTGCTTTGTTAAATAGATCTATTCGGGGGTCTAGGACAATGTTGAGTCCATTTCTTATTTGTATTATAAATTATAACTTGCTTTCTCCCCAGTCCATTTCATATACAAGAAATAATATTGCAAAAAGTTGACATAAATCTTTCAATGTGTTTATATGGTGACGCATTAAGAACATAACAATTCATTTTGCACTATCAGGATTATGTTGTGAAAATGTTTAAAGATTATTGAATATAAATGTTTGTACGATAATGTGTCAAGAAGTTAACTACTTCATCTATTTTGAGTATTATGTTTTGCAAGTGTTGTGAAGATTATGTATCCTTTGCTTAATTGAGTTGTTCCAATCAAAGGATTACATATATTGGAATATTTTTATGAATCATTTCATGGAATACTCATTGAAAACATGTTTTTTGCTTTTAGATAAAGTTGTTTAGCATCAATCAATTAATATCAAGACAAACCATGAAGGACAACAATGATCAATGCTAGGGATAACTAATTAATAAGTATACATGCGAATAAGTCAAGCATGTACATGTGAATAAGGGAAGCAAAGTACTCAAAAACATGTAAGCCTTGAAGTATACACACGAATACATAGTATACACAAATTAATACAAAGTATATACACAAATACAAGGTATACGCATGAAAACACGTAAGTCACAAAGTATACATTGGAACACACGTAAGTCACAAAGTATACAAGTAAGTTGTAAAGTATACACTTGAATACATGTAACTCATATCTATTTAACCATCAATTTAGAATGAAAATATGGACACCATTGATAAAAAAAGATTTGTATTAACCAAATAGCCATGTAGGCATACATCAATATTTGTTGATATAAGTATGAAATATAGGTACAAAATAGCCATATAGGCTTACGAGAATGCCATATAGGCATACAATGTCAAATATATCCAATATAAAATATGTACAAAACTGCCACGTAGGCATACAAGAAAGGGCTCTGAATCAAAAGTCATTGCTCTCCATGCTCACAAAATAAACTCTTTCCCTTTTCTTGTCAATTGGATGGCGATACATCTGTCACTTGTTTCTGTTGTGCTTGAGGAGTTCTCCTATTTCTCCTCCTAGTGTTTAGTTCTTGGTGAAGTTTTATCTGTTACAATAAGAAGTAAAGACATTAATATATGGAAATTACATTATAAAAAATGATATATTTAACAAAATAATCACTTACCACCATCTAATGATCACTCACCATGAGGGAAATATTCACATGCCCAAGTTGAGGCATGCTAAAGCCTTGTATAAACCATCCAAATAAAAATTAAACTATGAATCAATAATGGTTTGCTTTTTCACTAACTAACATCTATAACAATGAATGTAAATTGAAATTTAGTAATTTGCCTCATACCTCCCCTGTCAGAGCCATCGAGGATTGTATAGAAAATGAAACATCGATCTCCATTGCCCTCATCACATTCGAAGGTGTTTCAACTTGCAACATTTGAAAATAAAACAAAAATTTATTCAATCATAAAAACTACAATAGCAATCCACGCCATGACTTATAATGTATGAGATAATGAACAAAAGTTTGAGTACTTATTGAACTATATTTTTCTAACTATCATGCTTACTATTTGTTCTATCCATATCTTGTTTGAAAGGATGTGTTTTTAGGCTTTTACCCATAGCAGCAAGTCGGTGAACCATTTAATCAAATGCTTTCATAGACATGTACGATAATTGTGGTGGCATAGAGAAGGAAGTGAACTGTTTGAAAAAATGCCTGAAAGAAATGGGGTCTCGTGGTGATGGAATGCCATTACAAACAAATGCACATCATGGCATTCCATCACCATATGACCGCATTTCTTTCAGATATTTTTTTAGACAGTTCATTGCCTTCTCTATGGTATTATTGCTTACTATTATTCTTTGATAGATATTTTTCCAAGCATCCATAGTTTGTTGGAAAGCACCTATTTTAGGATTTTAGCCATAGCAACAAGGAAGTGAGTAGTTTGATAAAATGCTTTGGTACACATGTATGGAAAATGTGGTATCATAGAAAAGGTGGTGAGCTATTTGAAAAAATGCCTCGAAGAAATGTGGTCTCATGGTGATGGAATGGCATTCCATCACCATGAGACCACATTTCTTCGAGGAATTTTTTCAAACTACTAACTGCCTTGTCTATGCTATTGCTTACTATTATGCTTTGATATATTTTTTCCAAGCATCCATAGTTTGTCGTGTAGGTGCACCTTTGCAAGCACATGCCTCCATGAGGAAAATTTAGGAGTTTGAATTGGTTAAGGTGTTTTGATGATGTAATAAGGCTTAAATAGCCATTTTGGAGGTTGTAATAGTCTTAGTTAATTTAGGCATAGAGTGCAAAATTGTAAAATATTGACAAAGTTGTCAATTTCAAATGTTGTAAAAATGTAAAAAAGGTGTAAAGGCACATGGAATGCCAAGGGTCAAAGTAGTTGTAGAGGTTATTGAGTCATTGTAGGAAGTTGGAAAGGTTGGGTAATGTTTAAAAATGATATGATCCATTGATGTAAGTTGTTGTTGGAAAGGTTGAGTCTTTGAGGCATTTTTTCAAAAAACTCATTACCTTGTCTATGCTATTGCTTACTATTATTCTTTCATATATTCCTTCGAAGCATCCATAACATAGACAAGGAAGTGAACTATTTGAAAAGATGTCAAGCAGTAAAAAATGGTCTCATGGAATGCCATGACAAGCAAATGCAATTGAAAGCTGCTCCTAGACTTATTACTTATGCAATGTAAAGTAATTGCATCATTGCTTATGTTGACTTTCTAAACAACTATATTGTACTTGAAATTTTGTCATCTATCAGCATCTAGTTATTAGTTATGGAATGCGAAGTAATGCTTTGAGTTTGAATGATGTGCAATGCAAAATAATCAATGATATGAATATAAACTACACAAATGTATTAAGTACAATTCATTAGTTAAACTCTTTATTCTATTACCTGCATGCAGGTTTGAGTAAATCCATTGGCACTGGGAGGTGTTCCCTTGAAACCTCCAATATTAGCCTGTTCAACATCCAAAATCGCATATTAAAATACCATTCATAAAAAAATGCTATTAACATGTAATAAATTTATAATTGTTTACCAGTTACATACCCCACCAATAGGCGTATTGCAAATATAAGTAGGTGTAGGGCCGGTGTATCCAGTCTCAACATTGTGACCCTGCAATTTTATTAAAATCATAAAACTAAATTAGTTAATCTTGCATTTCAAAATCAAAATTTAATAAATTAAATTCAATGAACATGCTAACTTTTACCTGAGTATCAATGCCATACGCCTCATGCAAAATGTTTGCTACCCTCTCCATCTCCATAGCTACAAATGGATCCTGTGTAGCAACTTCCTGAGTGTCAGTGGGGTCATATGAACAAGTTTCCCCACGAGATTGACACACATGGGTTCGAAGGCCACCACTTGAAGACTCCCCTGGATGGCACTGTAGAATAGGACTAGTATGCTAGATGACACTCTGGGTCAAAGTGTTGATCACCTACAATGTCTCTACATCAACACTCTCCTTTACGACGAAAGGTATAACAACTTGCTCATGAGCCAGCCTAGTAAAAGCTCATCTCCCTTGCTGCATAGGATCCGGTTGTGCACCAAGTCTATCCTGAGCCAACCCCCCACCTCTCCCCTGGAACTCCCTCTTATGAAAATTATTTGGGATTTTGTTCAATTTGAACTAATTGTATACTTTCCTAAGGAAATATTGTGGGACTTCACAATTGTTGCATGGTGGGTAATCAAAAACCATGTACCACCTATCATAAAAATAGTTCCAAATTTGTTGATGGTGGCACCAATGAATAGTAAACCTCTTCGCATTGAGGGTAAGATTTTGATTTGTGTGTGGGTCAGTGAATAATGAGCACAAATCACCTTTTTCAATTTTTAAATCCTTTACATATTTATATGATATTTTATCCATGTAATAAGCCCTAGCTACCTGCCTCCTATCTTTCCTTCTAGTTATTTGTTTGCTAATTGCATCTAAATTTTTTAACATATCTTTCAATGAAATTTCTAAGGTCATTCTTTCTCTGGTTGAACCATTTGGATCACTCAACCTGTGGATTAAATCCTCAGATTGTTTTTTGTTGTTCTCAATTTCACTCATTAAATTTTGTTAAGTGCTAGGAGGGTGTTGAGTGATTGGTGGAGGAGGTTGTTGTTGTGGTTGATTTTGTTGTTGAGGATTTGGTTGCTCTTCTTGTTGAGGGTTTTGAGGGTTTGCAGGTTGATTTGCATCTCCTATAAATTCAAAAAAATAAATATCAAATACAACCTAAAACTAACAAATTGAAAACAAAAATGCTCAAACAATCCTTACCTCTCACACCTCCTCATTGTCATGGTGCCATCCTTGTGATGAAATAGCAACTGTTGATGAATATTTTTTCAAAATACCTCCTCCTATAACCTGGGCACAAAAAATGGGGGTTTTGGCCACGGGAAAAACAAAAAACATAGTCGAAATGCAAGAATGAATGCATTTCACTTTTTTTTTTTACTTTTAGCATGTCATAACACGAGCACATTATAATGTGCTCATGTTATGGGCTTTTTGTGTCCGAGCCTTAGGCTTGAAACACCAACCCATAATGTGAGCACATTATAACGTGCTCACGTTATGAATTTTCAAAACTTTTTTTTTAAAAGTGGCCACAAATTGGCTACCCATCTCCATGCACCCACCCATATATATGTTCGCAACAATGAAAAGATATTCAATCATACATTACCAAAGACTCAAAGGAAGAGAAAAGGAAAAGGGAGAAGGGAGGGATCAAGCCTCAAATATCCAATGTGATGTGGAACACACCTCAACTGTTTGTCAAAAAACATTTACAAGTGGAACTCGTTGTCCACTATGCAAACAGCAATGCACTCTCACATGGGCTAGTGAATTGTGTTGTCCACTAGGTGAGCTCCTAAGGGTGGAAAATGAAAGAATCTTATTAGGCTCCCATACCATACCAAAGTTATTCCTTCGATAAATTTAATAAGGCACCACACAATATGAACTTCAAGCTTCATAAGGCTTAGCAAGCTACATTATGCTAAACACTTATGAAAAAACAAGGAATCATATGCAAGCAAAGTGTGTTATGCTTGGTAGCCATAAAAAAGGGTTGAAACTTTGAACTTCATAAGGTTAGCAAGAAAAAATATGCTAAACACTTATGAAAAAAATGCAATTAGGATAAGACATGTTCAAAGGGATTTTCTTAGTTCATGTAAGGTCTCCTCTTATGAAACATCATGCCTAATATCTCTAAGAGAGGAAAATTCTAGGATAAAATATTCACAACTTAGGGAATGCAATGCATAGCATCACCACTAAGATGAATGTCATATTCCAAGAAATATCACACTCATGGAGGATGTCAGACCCAATGACACCACCAAGAAGAAGACACATCACAAGAAGTAAGAAGACCGCACAATGAAACATAAGATATAGTCCAAGATCACCAAAATGATAATGCCAATGTATGCCCCCACTTTAAAGAAATTGCTAACACCATGCTGTGAGCAATTCCTTTAAAGTAGAAAATGATAGATGCTAACAATAAAGAATACATGAGAGCTTATTTGGAAAGCCCTATGCCAAGTCATATGTTTCCAAATGAATCTACGTCATCAAGAGGGGTTGCCCCCAAAATGAAATCCCAAAATCACATGTAATGGATCCATGAATTCAGGGTCAGCATATGTCTTTGCTAGAATGATATTATAGAGCTCATAAACATCATCATTCCCCAAATAACTCATAGAACTTGAAGAATGACACATATAGAGTGAAAAAAAGAAAATATTTTCGGGTCAACATGGAAAAAAGTTAAATGTCTCAATGCCTTGTGTCATTCCCAAAAGGAAAACACAAGGCAAAATAAAAGATAAAGGTTTACGACATATAAAAGAATGAAGGTACAAATAGAGGAATGAACATGAAGACACATCAAATATAATGATATGGGGGATCACATTAAGCACATGCAATCACAAAAATAACATGAAAAAAAAAGAAAGACAAGACTCTAGTAAGGCACATTCGAGTCAACTTATATCAGGTCATTTGCATCCCAATCTTGTTCATCATATGTGGAAGGAAGACAACTATCTAAAGGGACAACATCAAGTGACAAACTAGGAAAAGCACCAAGTTCAACACATGGTGAAGCACTTTTTGTAGGAGGATCATCACGATTGTCATCATTTAAGCTCATGGTAGAGGAAAACAATGAATTTGGCTCATTATGCACTTGTTCATAGATTTTTACAATTTCATTATCATAATCTAAGTTAATCATAATAGAAGGTCTAATGAAAATATCCATGGAAGGTTCTTATTCTTGTTGCATTTGAAGTTTAGGATTTTCTTGTTTCGGTGAAGGTGGAGAATCATCATGCATTGCTTGAGGTAAGTTTATATTTTTATTTCTATGTTTTTCTTTTCTTCTTTGGCTTGTAACAAACAAGCAATAACACATATACTCCTACACTCTCTAGCATTTCAATTTCTTTTCATTCAGTTTTCAAGTTGCAATTGTGTAGGAGTGGGTTTATCAACCATAGGTTTCTTTTCTTCCCTTAAGGGAGGAACAAAAGGGACCATGGAAGGTTGTTCAACCAATTTCTCTTTAGCTTTATAAACTTGTTTGATTTTAGGAGGCACAACAAGACTATTTGGTTATCTCATGGTCTCTTATAGGAAATAGGTGGAGGATTTTCTATGCTTTGGTCTTGGTTACTTGGAAATAATTTTGGTTCAATCATGGTTTCATCAAGGATAAGATGCTCAATCGTAGGTCAAGGCATATTAGTAAGGGATAATTCTTCTATGAATTTTGCCTTAAATTTTTGATAAGATTTGAAAAAGAAGTCCTCACGAGGCCTAATAGGCTCCATAGGTTTGGGACAAAAGAAATCTAATGAGAAATTCCCACAAGAAGACACAGGATTAAAGCCACTATGATGCATAGTAAAGATATCATTTCCAAATCAAAACTTTAAGCATTTATGCACAATCGACGATACAAAATTCATGGAGTGAATCCATGGATAGCCTAACTTCATACAAAATTGGTCCAATGACATGATGGTGGAAAATGATACACTTAATGTTTTCGGTCCAACTTTAAAAGGAAGAGTTATTGAGCCTATTGTAGGGTAAGTGAAACCATTATGTGTTTTGATCCATGATTTCAATTTTTCATAAGTATCTTGATAAAGCTCATGCACAATTAAGAATTCTTTAGTGATCAGATTCTCTACACAAATGAGATCAATTAATATCCCATTAGTAGGCTTGTCATTGATTCTTCCAGCTATGTAAAGAGGACCATTGGGTGCATGTTTATTATGTCATGTTGTGAAATAAATGTCAAGTGAAATTTAGGTTAGGACCTTACGAGGTTGAACTTCAATAAGCCTAATCACATTGTCTATGTTCTTCGTGATTTCATCATTTGTGTCAACATTCATCACATCATTATTTGTTTCAATAGCTTTGACAAAGGAAATGTTATGATTTGGCATAGGATTAGTAAAGATTTGAAAATTTTGATTAGGAGGGGCTACAAACTTATTACCTTGATCATTAACACCACCAATTTGAATATGATTACAATCAATGAGCTCTTGCACAAGATGTTTAAGATGCTTGCAATATTCTGTATCATGTCCATGTTATCGATGAAAATGGGAATAAACATTTTATCTATAGTTTGGAGGTAAAGGCCTAGAAGGATTAGGAGCTCTAACAGGAGGTAAGAAAATTAGTTTCTAGTTTAAGGGCTGCAACATGATATTATGAATGGTATCAGGTAGTGAGGTTAATTATCTATTTCTATCGGTAAATGTATATGTATTTGTCATTTTTATACCGGCCACTTGGTTATCAACATGTTGAGTTGGTTGAGGGGGATTAAGTTATAAAAATACCTTATTTTTTTTCTTGAATGGTTGATAGTTGTTATGAGATGTGGATTCAAACTTTTCAAGATGGCTAGAGATATTTTTCACTTCACGACTACTAACTGAATTTTGATAATCATGGAGGGTAGTACACAACTATGTGAAGGAGGGAAATTTCAACATCTCAAGTTTTGTTTGGAATTTATTTTGCAAATTGTAAATAAAATTATTTGAAGGTCATCATCGAGAATCTTAATGTTTATTTGTGAGTAAAGCATCTGGTATTGCGCTATGAAATCAGTGACCTTATCATCATCCTTTTGTTTGCATGCCATTAAATCAAATAAGGTCATCTTAGGACCCATATGTATTTGGAAGTGATTGTAGAAGGCATCAATAAGTTCATTAAATGAATGTATTGAATTATTCGATAAAGAGAAAAACCATTCCAAAGAAATATCCTTCAAGGACCTAGGGAAGATTTCATCCTAAAAAATGAAGTCACTACATAAGGTTGTATATGTGGAAACATTGTTAACAAGATCTCCTTTCCCACGATATTTCTAAAATCTAGGAATCTCTATACCTTGTGGAATTTGTGTTCTCAATATATCCAAGGACAAGGGATTTATTTTGAAATATTGTGAAGGTTGGCCATTTTGATTTTGACTTAATGTAGAAATTTGTTGTTGGAGGGGGGTGCTGCCCCAATAATGTGTCTTACTTTTGGGACATGCTGATTTTTTCCTGAAATCACCATTTTTAGAAAAAACTAATGATTTAAGTTTTGAGATGCTCAATCTAAAGGGTTTTAATTGAAGAGGGATAGATAAGACCCCCTTAGATCAAACCCCCTTGGATGAAACCTATTTAGTATTAAATCATACCCACAATCGAGTCTCCTTTGCACCTATCAAAATACTGGCAAAAAACAACTTTTTCTTTACCTTTTGAGGGATTAAATAATATCATCTGAAAATTATATTTTACAAGATTTTAGCCCTTGAAACAAGATTTCCAACAAGTAAAGTTTTGATATATTTTTATTTTATCATATATTTAATTTTCAATTTTTACTAAACTTAGGTTTTTCTCTTAACATCAAGTTCTTTGTTCTGCAGAGGTGGAAAAAATGTAAACCATTGTAAAAAAAAAAAAAAAAGTAACCATAGGGTTTTCTCCAAACATTTCACATTTCCTAAAGTGTGTCCTAGGTGAGTGACCTAGAACCCATTCACCACATGGTGAATGGGTCCTCACTTAGACCTAGGACACCCCCTTGTGATATGTTTTCAGTGGTATTTTAATGATTTCAAATACTAGATTTGATGTCAGATTGTGATATTTGAATTTCAGGAATTAATGTTAAGATAAGTATAAATACAAGGCTATTTCACTTAGTTTCATGTAGCAATTTTCATGAGCAAGTCCTAATAGCAAGTTTATGAGATCAAGAGTGATTCAAGAGAAATTTCAAGGAATTCAAGGGTAGATTATTAAATTTTATTGCAGCAATCAAGATTCCAATTGTTATGTCAAAGGCATAATGTATCATGCATGTTGTTGAGCTAATATGTTGGTGTAGCATTCAAGATCTATCAAGCATATTTGAAGGCATTTGTTTCATATCGAAGTTCATGATCAAGATATATATTCATTGAGGCCACTTTATGCTAGTTTGAAGATCTATAATCCAAGGTTTCAACTAAGGTGTGGTGAGTTGTGACATTGTATTTGTTCATTCATCATTCCTTCATGCATTTCTATTTCAATTCAAGGTTTAATTACCAAAACGGGGTTTCACCAAGGCAAAACCCTATTCCCTAACAAACAACATTTTTCTCTCCTTTGATGTGTGATTATAGGTTTGAGGTTGAAGATCATTTGGAGAGAAAAATTGCAAAAGTTTTCAAAGTTGTCAAATCACGAAAACTGAGCTATAGGATTTTTTTTTCACCTTTTTGCTAGTGCCTGACTACAATCTAGGAGTGCAAACTAAGAAGAAAATAACCTAAAAACCATTTTTCTAGAGCCTTAGCCAAAACCCATTCGCCATAGGGTGAATGAGTCCTCTATGAGGTTTGAAAAAGATATTTTTGCAATAGGCACACAACATTTGACCCTCTTAAAAGTTTCCTTTTGACTGCTATATTAGTTAGGTTTAATTTTTGTTACTCAATTACACATTATTGCTTACATATTGAATGAAAATAGGAAGGTAGGTACATTGTTCATCAATTCATTTGGTGATACACCCTATTTTTCTATGTTTCATTTTGGTGAACCTGACCTTTTGAGCATTGTAGTTTTCTATTTTTGGAGTCCTTTTCATCCTAGATTTAGATCTTGCATTCACTTGCAACCACTTTAAATTGGGGGCATACATTGATAATATCTTTTGAAATTTTTCATGTTTCATGGTACAATTTTTTTTTCTTGTGATGCATCCTTTTCTTGGTGGTATCATTGGGTTTGATGTCCTCCAAGAGTGCGATATTTCTTAGTGTACAAGTTTCCTCTTAGTGGTGATGTGACACATTATATTAGCTAAGTTGTGAATCTTTTACTCTTTACTTTTCCTCTCTATGAGACATTAGGCACGATGATCCCTAAGAAGAAGACCAAGTACACAAACTAAGCAAAATCCCTTTGAACAAAAAACTTTACTAGCATGTTGTTCATAAGTGCTTAGCATAACACAACTTGTTAGGCCTTTTGAAGCTTGAACTTTCATGTTGTGGTGCCCTATTGAAGTTATTAGAGGGATAGCTTTGGTATGGTTAGTATAATGAGAAGTTGACATAGAGGCATGGCTTTCTCATTGTACGGTGAGAGCCAACACATAAGAATGACTTTCTCACTAAGCCACCCATTGGGAAAACTCACCTAGTGCATAGCCTGATGTTCCACTACCCCAGAGTGAGTGCGCATTTTGGAAAAACAACTAAGATCTAATCCACATCAAGTTGGATAGACTGTTGAAGCTTGATCCACCCCTTTTTATTATTATTTTTTATTTTTGCTTTTCTCTCTTTTAGTCTTTGACATTGCATGTTTGTGTATCTTTGTCATTTATGCATACATAAGTGTCTTGAATGTCTACTTTAGTGTGAGTTTGACATGGGGTCATACTTTCACTAAAGTGGAGGAAAAATGTACTAAAGGAAAAAGTATCACTTTTTCCTCAATTTGAGAATAATTAATAATAAAATGAGCTTAATGATGCCTTAATTTAGTGTTGTAATGTGTTTTACACATTCACATTAAGTTTAGGGACCTTTTAAACTAAATGGACTTAATTGTGCCTTATGTAGGGTGTTGTAAAGTGTGTCTTTGCACTTTCACACTAATCTAGTGCTTTATTAATTAATTGAGATTAATTTCCCTTAATTGGCCCCTTTAATTCAAATCCAAGCCTAATTAAATGCAAATTCCAAGGGATAAAACCCAACATTCATAAATGCCATTACACAACACTTAGTTTTAGAAGGTGTGTGTCCTAGGTTAGTGACCTAGGACCCATTCACCACATGGTGAATGGGTCCTCACTAGGTCCTAGAACCCTATTTTTACATAACATTTCACATTTCCTGAAGTGTGTCCTAGGTGAGTGACCTAGGACCCATTCGCCACATAGCGAATGGGTCCTCACTCAGGCCTAGTACCCCCCTGGGATATGTTTTTGGTGGTATTTTAATGAATTCAAATCCTAGATTTGATGTCGGCTTGTTATGTTTGAATTTTGTGAATTAATGTTAAGATAAGTATAAATACAAGGCTATTTCACTTAGTTTCACCTAGAAATTTTCATGAACAAGTCCTAATAGCAAGTTTATGAGATCAAGAGAAATTGAAGAGAATTTCAAGGCATTCAAGGGTAGATTATTAAAGATTATTACAACAATCAAGAATCCAATTGTCATGTCAAAGGAATAATGTATCATGCATGTTGTTTAGCTAATGTGTTGATGTAGCATTCAACATTTATCAAGCATATTTGAAGGCATTTGTTTCATATCAAATTTCATAACCAAGATCTACATTCATTGAGGCCACTTCATACTAGTTTACAAATCTACAATCTAAGGTTTCAACTAAGGTGTGTTGAGTTGTGGCATTGCATTTGTTCATTCATCATTCCTTAATGCATTTCTATTTCATTTCAAGGTTTAGTTACCAAAACGAGGTTTGACCAAGGCAAACCCCTATTCCCTAACAAACATTTTTCTCTTCTTTCATGTGTGATTGTAGGTTTTAGGTTGAAGATCATTTGGATATAAAAATTGTAAAAGTTTTCAAAGTTGTCAAAGTTTGTAAGAAATTTGTGAAATCATGAAAACTGAGCTACAAGATTTATTTTTGGCTATCCGACAATGCTCGACTACAATCTAGGAGTGTAGACTAAGAAGAACAAAACCTAGAAACCATTTTTCTAGAGCCCTAGCTAGGACCCATTCACCATAAGGCGAATGAGTCCTTCATGAGGTTTGAAAAAGAACTTTTTACAATAGGTACACAACATTTGACCCTCTTAAAACTTGCCTTTTGATTGCTATATCAGCTATGTTTAATATGTGCTACTCAATTACACATTATTTCGTACATATTTAATGAAACTAGGAAGATACACACAATGTTCATCAATTAATTTTTGTTACACACCCTATTTTTCTATGTTTCATTTTGGTGAACTTGACCTTTTGAGCATTGTAGTTTTCTAATTTTGGAGTCCTTTTCATCCTAGATTTAGATCTTGCATTCATTTGCAACCACTTTAAAGTCGGGGCATACATTGATAATATCTTTTGACATTTTGCATGTTTCATGGTTCGATTTTCTTTTTTCTTGTGATGCATCCTTTTCTTGGTGGTGTCATTGGGTTTGATGTCATCCAAGAGTGTAATATTTCTTAGCGTACAAGTTTCCTCTTAGTGGTGATGCAATACATTGCATTCCCTAAGTTGTGAATCTTTTACTCTTGACTTGTCCTCTCTTGGAGACATTAAGCAGGATGATCCCTAAGAAGAAGACCTTACACAAACTAAGCAAAATCCCTTTAAAAAAAAACCTTCACTAGCATGTTGTTCATAAGTGCTTAGAATAACACAACTTGTTAGGCCTTGTGAAGCTCAAAGTTTCATGTTGTGGCACCCTATTGAAGTTATTAGAGGGATAGCTTTGGTATGGTTAGTACGATGAGAAGCTGAAATAGAGGCATGGCTTTCTCATTGTATGGTGAGAGTCGACACATAGGCATTACTTTCTCACTAAGCCACCCATTGGGAAAAATCACCTAGTGGAAATCCTAAGGTTCCACTACCCCAGAGTGAGTGCACATTTTAGACAAATAGCTGAGACTTGATCCACATCAAGTTGGATAGATTGTCGAGGCTTGATCCACCCATTTTTATTTTTATTTTTCTTTCTTTTGGTCTTTCACGTTGCATGTTTGTGTATCTTTGTCATTGTTGCATACATAAGTGTCTTGAATATCTAATGTAGTGTGAGTTTGACATGGGGTCATACTCTCACTAAATTGGAGGAAAAATATATTAACATAAAAAGTATCCCTCTTTCCTTAATTTGGGAATAATTAATAATAAAATGAGCTTAATGATGCCTTAATTTAGTGTTGTAATATGTTTTACACATTCACATTAAGTTTAGGGACCTTTTAAACTAAATGGATTTAATTGTGCCTTATTTAGGGTGTTGTAAAGTGTATCTTTGCACTTTCACACTAATCTAGGGATTTATTAATTAATTGAGGTTAATTTTCCTTAATTGGCCCCTTTAATTCAAATCCAAGCCTAATTAAATGTAAATTCAGAGGGATAAAACTTGACATTCATAAATGCCATTACACAAAACTTAATTTTAGAAGGTGTTTGTCCTAGGTTAGCGACCTAGGACCCATTCGCCACATGGTGAATGTGTGCTGACTAGGTCCTAGGACCCTATTCTTACATACCATTTCACATTTCCTGAAGTGTGTCCTAGGTGAGTGACCTAGGACCCCCTTGGGATATATTTTTGGTGATATTTTAATGTTTTCAAATCCCATATTTGATCTCAGTTTGTGATATTTGAATTTTGGGAATTAATGTTAAGATAAGTATAAATACAAGACTATTTAACTTAGTTTCACATAGAAAATTTCATGAGCAAGTCCTAATACCAAGTTTATGAAATCAAGAGAAATTCAAGAGAAATTTCATAGCATTCAAGTGCATATTATTCAAGATTATTGCAGCAATCAAGATTCCAATTGTCATGTCAAAGGAATAATTCATCATGCATGTTGTTAAGCTAATGTGTTGATGTAGCATTCAAGATCTATCAAGTATATTCAAAGGAATTTATTTCATATCAAAGTTCATGATCAAGATCTACATTCATTGAGGCCACTTCATGCTAGTTTACAAATCTACAATCCAAGGTTTCAACTAAGGTGTGGTGAGTTGTGACATTGCATTTTTTCATTCATCATTCCTTCATGCATTTCTATTTCATTTCAAGGTTTAACTACCAAAATAGGGTTTGACCAAGGAAAACCCTTATTCCCTAACAAACAACATTTTTCTCTCCTTTGATGTGTGATTATAGGTTTTAGGTTGAAGATCTTTTGGAGAGAAAAAATGTAGAAGTTGTCAAAGTTGCTAAGAAATTTGTCAAATCATGGAAGTTGAGCTACAAGATTTATTTTTGGCTTTCCGATAGTGCTCGACTAGAATCTTCAAGTCCAGAATGAGGAGAATAGAACCCATAAACTATTTTTCCTGATCCCTAGCCATAACCCATTTTCCATAGGGTGAATGTGTCCTTAGTGAGGTTTGAAAAAACAATTTTTGCAGCAAGTACACAACATTTGACCCTCTTACAACTTTCCTTTTTGACTGCTATATCAGTTAGGTTTAATTTTTGTTACTCAATTGTAAATTATTGCTTACATATTGAATGAAACTAGGAAGATAGGTACATTGTTCATCAATTCATTGTGGTGACACACCCTATTTTTCTATGTTTTAGGAAAAAAATAGAGATTTTAATGCTCAGAAATTCAAGAAAAGCCTTGATCAGGGACTCATTCGCCCATGGGCGAATGGGTCTCACTTCAAGGTTTTTAAAAATTAATTTGCAAGTTTCTGAGATGATTTCTATGGTTTTTAGATTCTAGTTTTAGACAGTAAGTTCCAGTTTTAGATTTTTATAAAATGAGGTAAAAATACAAGTACAAAATGGTGCTAAATGACAAGCAAAAAGACCTAATTTTAGATGTAATTTTGATTCAATTTTTAGATGTAAATGACTGATTATGCAATATTATGTAAACACTATGCAAGATGACTAATATTTTTGAATTTTCTATATTTTAATGAATGCAAAAATGCAAACCTAGAACCCTAAATGAGATGCAAACTAATGCAAGAAAACAACCATAAATGAGATGTCAATCAATGCAAGCAATGCAAATGAATGCAAAACCTATATCTAGGGTTGAAAATGGACTCCAAATTAGCAAGATATGATGCTCAAATGTTGGGTTTACCAAAATGAAACATAGAAAAATAGGGTTTTCTATTAAACATGTGGATTAAAATATTATGTGATGAGGGAACTATTTTCCTTTATTTCATTAGGAAATGAGATCCCCACAAAGAATTGATTATCAAACCTTAGGTGAATCAAACCAAAGTGAGAATCCTCAGATTTCCTTTTGATTGAAGGACAGGGGTCAAGGTTGAACAACACTTTGGGGAGAAAAACTAAAAAATAACAAATCAACTCCAAAATGCAATATAACACTTGAAACTTGATGATTAAACTCAATATTTACAAAACCAAAAAATAGAATGTAGATCTGAGAAGGTTAGAAATATGTGTACCAGTCACCAAAAGTTCTTTCTAGAAGCCGATGTAAGACTCATTCGCACATGAGCGAATGGGTCCAAGTATAGGGGTTTCAAAAATCTTTCAAGAGCCTTTGGTGTAGATCTATAGCTTCTAATTTGTCTAGGTTCTAGTGTCAAAAATTGGAAATCAGATATGTAGGTTAGATTTCGTGATTTGACAACAACTTTGACAACTTTTACAATTTTGTAAATCTTGCTCTTCAAAATGTCTTCAAAGTCATCTTCAACCTAAATCTACAATCACACATACAAGAGAGAAAACTATTTTTTTTTTGGGTGAATGGGGGTTTGTGTTGGTCAAACCCTATTTTGGTAATCAAACCTTGAATTGAAATAATGAAATGAAAGAGGGAATGAATAATGAAAAGAGCTATGTTACCACTAAACAAAACCTTGTGGAAACCTTGATAACGGAGATCTTAGGAGGTCTGCAACTTGCATGATATGATTGAATTGTATGTAGATCTTGAAACTTGAAATTAATGCTTGAAGTGCTCAAACTTGATCTTGAAACCTACATCACAATGTTAGCTCCAAAAATATGCATTATGCATGATGCAAGAAGACTTTGACATGATGATTAGATCTTGATTGCTACAATAAATATCTGATATATTTGCTCTTGAATGCTCTTGATCATCAAATTTTCTCTACTTTTTCTCACTTGAAAATTATCTTGTAAATCTAGGTGAAACTTAGTGAAATGACCTTGTATTTATAGGTATGTATCCTTAATTCCCTAAAATTCAAATAACACAAGTCGACATTCAATTATGGATTTAGAAATGTAGAAATATCACCAAAAACATAATTTAAATTTAAGTCCATCTAGGTCTAGGGAGGACCCATTCGCCCATGGGTGAATGGGTCCCAAGTCCCTATACTTAGAACACACATTTCTCAATGTATAGTGTTATGTTTAGGCATTAATTATTGTTGGGTTTCCCCTTCAGAAAATGTAATTAATTAGGCTAGTAAATGAATAAAAGGGCTAATTAGGGTATAATCAAGCTTAATTTAATTAAGAGGGCCCAAATAAGTGAGAAAATGTAAAGGGTTACATTTTTCTACACTACAACATAAAAGTAAGAAATGACTAAAAAATAATAATTCCATACACCATAAAAAAAATCTTAAAAGTTTCCAAACAACCAAATTGAAGCTAGGAAATTACAATATCTTTTGAAGAATATCAAGAAAATAGACCTAACACATGCCAATTAAGGCAATAATTCAACATTATAAATTCACACAAAAAATTTCCTAATTAGGGCATGAAAAATCTATTCTAGAAAATAATCATAGAAAAAGGAGGCCAATTTTGCAAAGAACTAGACCAAAAAAATTTAACAAAGAACTCCAAACCGAAGATGCTTCCATGATGGATGGATACTTCTACAATTAAAAAGACACCTTTACAAAGCTCAAAAAATAAAGGAAATAGTTTTTAGAAAATAAATTTCATGTAGGGGTACTTATATGATTCCCTAGGCTCCCAAATACACATATCTTAATTTATCTTTCTACAATAAAAAGGTAATAGTAAAATGACTAGAAGTTCTACAAAACTTTTATGATTTCTAAAGATGTACTCAGTAAGGGTTGAAAACTTACAACCAATGTTTAAAATTGACCAATAAGTCCTATGGATGTACATTATGGCTTGTTGAATCACAAATTCAATAGCTTGAAAGGTCTAACCCTTAGAGTTACTAAAGTACAACTTTAAAAAATTAGACAATAATTCCTTCCTTCAAACAAAGTATGGATAAAACATAATTGAATCCATTCACAATATGATCTTATTCAAAATAATATTACAATGTTGAATACTAACTTGTAGAATCATTTCATAATACACAATTTGAATTCTATAATATAATAAATACCATTTATATTTTCACTCAACAACAAAATGCACAAAAAAAATAATTTTTGGGGCATTTTGACAAACTTGACGGTTGGTGGGTATTACAAGAACCTTGATTGTGTTACAAAATTGTAGGAAGAAGGTAATTATCGTAAGTGAGGATCACATCCTCTAGAGTGGCCCATGATGTATATTGGTAGCTGGTGTCAACCATGAATTGTCAAATCTAATAGATCCTCTGCTACACAAATTGTTTTGGAAAGGATCACCTACTTAGATCAATATCATAGTGTTACTCCTCTCCCACTCTAATGAGATCCTTAGAAAATAATGATCCATTAGATGCATCCTACAAATAATGAATGATCATGAGCCTTTAGTTCCTCTTCGATGGAAATAGGACCCACTGCTTTAGATCAGTGTTGATTAGCCAATGGTGTAATAAGAAAAGTTGTAATAAAGAGTTGTAGTTGCTTATTTATAGATAAAAAATACAAAAGGGAGAGCTTCCTAAAGTAGCTACTTGCTAACAAATAGAAAGTGTTGAATTACATTGATTGCCTCAAATTTGAGATTCATTTGCAAGACCTAATGGTCTAAAATAAAATAAACCTTAATGTTGGGGTAATCCCCCTTTCAATGTAACAAAGATATTATAGAAGTTAAATTTACATGTGGTATAGGAGGTAGCATGGGTTCCTAAGTATATTCACTCATATTTTTGTACAGATGATCAAAATTGGTGGCAACAATAATCAAAGTATGTTAGGGTAATGTTGAAGAAGTTTGGAATGGAGGATTCTAAATTGGTATGTACTCTTATGGTTACTAGTTGTAAGCTGAGAAAAAAATGATGAATCTCCTATGGTTGCTCTAAGCAAGTACATATCAATGATTGGTGGATTGCTATATCTAACTGCTACTAGACCAAATATCATGCAAGTAGTTTATCTTATGGCCTTGATTTCAAGATCCTAGAGAATCATGTGTTAACAATAGTGGGGATATTTAGATATTTGAAGGGCACTCCAAACTATGGTTTATGGTGTCCAAAGGATACTGTTTTATCCTTGAGTGCATATATAGATGTAGATTGGGTAGGTTTTGTAAATAAAAAAAAGTACAAGTGGAGATGCTTTCTTTATTAGAAGTAGATTGGTTTCATGGTTGAGTAAGAACTAAGATTCAGTTTCATTATCTACTATAGAGGCAAAGTAAATTGCAACAACATTATGCTATGTTAGAAAATGAATTGGACCCTTTGATAAATATGGTGATAACAATAACTCTCCTACCTAATAAGCACTAGTTCCTATTCACAAACAACTCTGGAAAGGCCACAATTGCATTTGTGGATTTCCTCTGAATTGAGAGGTACAACTCCCTCATGCAAATTAAATGAAAGATAATTAGCTTTTAACCAAAAAGTGATAAGGAAACTGACATTAATCCATAAATATGAAATTTATGTGAAATAAATCCTAAACATTACCTATTGAACAACTCACAGACTGTACTCAACAAATGATGAAATCTAGTGTAAGCATGAATGGAAGATTTTATAATTTCAATTGATGAAGTAAATATAGTTGAATATTTATATTACATATAAAATATATTCTATTACATACATGACTTATAGGTCAGTACGATCAACATTACATTCAACTTACAACACATAGATTGGAATCTATTGCAATTAGACATAGATTAACTAAAGAAAATCCTACGTGTTCCTTCCTCCACTACAACACAGTCCAAGATCGGACCTCTGCTAAATGGCCTTTCTGCCTAGATATATGAATCATATTCCTCTCTTGACGATTACTGATTGGTTGTGGTAACATCTTCTTGCCACATAACTATCTATCTTGGAAACTAGTGGCCAAGAAATAATAATTAATTGACATGACTACATTGCTAGTGAAAAGACCTTAAAAAATTCCTGAGCACTTCTTGGTTTAACTCTCACCTTGTGGCCATTGATTGTGAAATGATTCATATACCTCACCAATTGAACATTAAACAATTGTAACATGTGCAAGCTATCCCACCATGAAATCAATTGGGAATGCAACTTAAATTCCCGTCATATCAACCATTAATTTAGACCGCACCACCATCCTATCATCTTGATTGTTCTCAATTAACATGTCTCGCCAACCCCCTATAAATTCAATAGGGACAACCTTACTTTTCTATCCTTTAGTATTAAACATGGCTAGCGCTCAGAGCGATGGTGTATCTATGAATATTTTTTTCACTATTGAAGAGATCGAGTGTAGCCCTCTTTTTAGGTAGCTATCTGATCAGTTAAAGGAGGTCTTCACAGTTGAAAATGAGATTGAAGAGGAAATATTGCAAAACAAATTGGGAGATACCTTTCTAAACCAGGTTCATGTGCATAATGCAACACTCTTGGAGTGCTTTGTGTATACCATAATCCTCACCTCCAATTGTTAGGATTGGGGGATGAGGAAAAAAAATGGTTGGTGCGACCAGAATTCCTTCACTAGGGGAACGTAGCCATTGCTGGTCTCAATAGTTATCCATGGAGTGGGATGATAGGAGATGCCATTTTCATTGCTTCTATTCCTCAGAACGAAGCCCCAAAGGAAGCAATGACTCTCCTTCACGCAGGACTAGTGAGAAACAACATGAAGTTGTTTGCCCAATTTCTACAAACACATGAGAAATTTCTCTCACTTGCTCAAATAAAGCATCTTCAAGTAGTTATAGGAGCAGTTTGTGTGCTGGTGTTCACCTTTTGTTCTTGAAAAGAATTTCTTGTTTTGATATTACCTAGCTTCTATTTCTATATAATTGACAAAATTTTGTATTTCTAGCAGTACATATATATATATAATAAAGTATAGCATTATGGTACTTTAGGTGTTGATTTCTTATATCATGAGCAATTCTTTCTTGATTCTAGTTTAATTCTGCTTCAAGTGAATGACATTCTCTTTATTCAACTTTGCATAAATAACTTTCAAACTTATAATTTAAAATGATAATTTGTATGATGGCCACTTAATTTCTTTTGAAAATGTGCTTTGGCGGTGATGTGAAGACTTTGTCAAACCATAAAATCACTGCTATAGTTATATGAACCACTTGGATTCCCACTCAACTTAGAAAAACTTTGAAAAAGGTCATTGGTGGTCTCTTTAACAAGTTCATAAACCTTAGGTATGGTTCACCAACCTTTTTAAAAGAAAAACTTCAAAACATGTGGCAAGTTGCA
This sequence comes from Sequoia sempervirens, assembly GCA_007258455.2. Classification (NCBI taxonomy): domain Eukaryota; kingdom Viridiplantae; phylum Streptophyta; class Pinopsida; order Cupressales; family Cupressaceae; genus Sequoia; species Sequoia sempervirens. The sequence continues at coordinate 103,256,626 of VDFB02075321.1, read as the reverse complement.
ACAAAACCCTAAAATATTGTCTGAATTAAGAAAATGAAGAAAAGAAATGTGGTGGTAAAATGGAATGTTAGACAAAATGACCAAAATACTGCCCAAGTTAGAAATATGCAACAAAGTACCACCCAGGTAAGGACTTAGCTGAAATTTGACATAAGGGTGCCAATTTACAAAAGCCCAAAATTTGGACAAGGGATCTGATTAGGGAGAAGGACTAAAAAGGACATAGCGAGGAACCCAAAAGTATTAGACTAGTATTTTCCATTAGGAAATGAATTCAAGCCAAGAAGGAGGACAAAAAACAAAGCAAAGAAAACACACCCAAAAATGACACACCAAAAATGACTATATACAAGGTAGGTTGACACCTACCAAAAGGGGAAAGAGAAGGAAACACATACAAAACCATTAACGGGTTGAGAGAAAAATGACCCAGACCTAAAGAAACTGGTTGGCACATGCAACTTATGAAAATAGGCGAGGGTTTCGATTACCCTAGCATAAATGGAATAGCCAATCAGGAGATCAATTGCATTGCCTCCGAAAACCCATTTCTCATCATAAGTCTCCTCTTGATGTGGAGGAATGTATACAGGAATTTTGGAGGTGCTCATTATTGTTTCCTTCAGTTTAATTAAAAATATTTCTCGCCATTGAGGAAAATTCAAACTTTCCACACTCCTTGCATCAGTACAACTCACTGCTTCACGAACAATCCCATGTTTAGCACAATTACTCTGCCCTCCCACAACTTCTCGATCCTTTATATTCATAATCCTCTTCCTCCATACTGCTAGTGGAGGAATGAACATCCTCCTCTATCAATGTCTCTAATGGATCAAAACAAAAATTTTCAAATAACATAATGTCATGAGTTTCAAATTATTCAAATAAGAAAAGGGGATTTGAATTTATTGAACACTTCACCCCTGCTTCAGCCATGGGATGTTTAATAATTTCCAGATTAGCGCAGGGCACCTTGTCTTCTACATATTTAAACACAAAACTCTCATATTCTAGAATGGAAAGGTCTTGTGACTCTTGATCTTCACCACTTGAATTCAAAAGGAGTGAATCACTTGCAAAAGTAGATGAAGAAATAAAATGAGAAGCAGGATTATACCTTCTTTATGGTGTTGGAGCTTCATCATCACTAGAAGGGCTAAGCTCATCTTCTCACCCATTTATAGTGCTTAGACTATACACCTGGGCATTCCAACACCAATCCTTTTCTTCTACAGTTCTGTTCTTCACAGGTATTGTCATAACCCAAATTTATTGAAATTTTAATTATACTATGACAAATTTTATTATTGAGGAAATTCAATATGTTGAATGGAAATTTTGATATTTTTTAAAAGATTGAAAGAACTCTACCATCAATGACTATGTGATTATTTTGAATTATCATATATATATTATGATTTGAACATTACTGATGAATTTTGGCAAGTACAAGTGTGTGCAATTGAAAGGTGACAAGTTGAAGGACGAGAAAATTGTTGAAGTAGGATCGTTTAGTCTGATCGAATGGTAAGCTAGATGGAATCTGGGTGTGCACACCACAAATGGCATGATGACTGCATTTAAATACATATAAGAAAATTATATTGAGCTGACTAAAATGATATGGTGACTGAAAAAGATAGACTTGTGAAGTAAAAATACATGTGAATTCTTATTTAATTTTCTATCCTAATTTTGTGTGAGTTTGAATTTGATAGAAAATGAAAATGTGGTTTACCAAATGAATGAACGTGTGTGATTCAAAAAAGAAAAGAAAATAAAATACTATTTCATTTAAATATTGATGCTAAAAAATAGAACAAAAGCTCATTTTTATTGTTTAAAAACATTGGTATATGAAACATATCAATATTTACAAACAAACATAACATAGATATATAGTATGGGCTGATTACGCTTGATCCATGAAGAATTGAAGCATAAATAGCCACTAATACTCAATCTTAAAGAAGAACATTCAAATGGAAGTTAAGCTAAACATTTATTGAAACTAAACATTATGAACTATCAAATCATTTAAATGTCTACTCTAACCCATTTAAAACATAACCTATTTTGGAATTCGTGTCATGTTGATGTGGAACAATGACCCTTTCCCAATCCCATGATCAGTGAGCTTATTTCAATCAATTCTATTGAAGAGAATCAATGAAACAGTTGTGAGATGTGAATGAAAACATGATTTATGCTAAATTGAGCTTGATGCAAGAGTTAATCTACCATGATTTTATATTAAAAGATGTAGATATGCAATTGCTAAGCTAATCTAAATGAGATTAAACTAAAAGATTCAAACCCTAATTATTTATTTAGCTAAATGGATGCATGGAAGCCATTAATGGAAGATACACTATTATGAAACTAATTTAAACTGAAAAAAATGCTAAATGTGTGCAAACATGAGTGTGAGTGTGAGTGATTTCAACAACATAAGTTTGCTCTGAGAAACATGGATGATGGATCCATTTGTCTCCAAATAGTGAACTATTTATAGGAAAGAAAATGAGAAATGAAGGGTTGAGATCAGAAAAGCTAATCAATGGTCAAGGATGGAGGAAGAAGAGGAATGGATGATGGATTCTCATCAACGGGTGAGAATGAAAGATGAGATTTAATCAAGGTCTCACATTGCTTCCAAACAAGCACACTTTTGACCTGTACAAGAGATCAAAAGTTAGCTTGCACAAGAAGTCACAAATTAACTTGAATTTGAAGTTTTATGAGAATATTCCCTTTCTTAAATGATTGGAGGAGAAAGAATATTCCATGGGAATATTCCCTTGCAAGTGGGAGAAAATAGATTAATTAGATAATTGCTAATTTAAACAAGGTTTTAATCATGCAATTAAGGGATTAGAAGAATAAAGTGATATTCATTAAATTAAATGATTTAATGAATGGGGAAAGGTGAAATGACATTTAATTAAATAACTTAGGGTTATTTAATTAAATGAGAAGACTTATGAAATTAAATTAAATACTTTGATTTATTTAATTTAATAAGATGAAATGTTAGTGTGAAAAAGGGGGGAATTAACCTGATAAAATTAATTAGGTTAATAGATGCGAATGATGCAATTAATTAAATAGCTAGGCTAATTTAATAAATTAAGCAAACAAAGGATGGGTTTGAGAGGAAATGATGTTAGTATACTTGATTCGAGTGTATGATATCATTCAAGACATTTTTCAGTGTCTACTTTTTTCCCCTCTTTGAAGTGAGGTACCTGCTACTTCGGTTAAAAAATTGATGCTCTTCGGATTAAAAACTACTGCTTAAATCCAAAAATAAAAAATTTCTGATTATTTAGATGCCCCACTATTGAAGGATTAAGGTGATTCCCTGCCCCCTCAAGAAATCGAGAGGAAATTTTGAATTTTGGATTGATTTCTCGACAAAGATGAAAAGCTACCCTAGGGGTCCAAAAAGGCTCTAAGATGCAAGAAATATGCCAAAACTACAATAATGATGCAAAATAAGGTTTCGATTGGAAAAAATGGTGAAAATGATGATAAACCCTCGCTTCAAGGTTAAATTAGGGCAAAAAACCCTAATTTTCTAGCATAAATAGGTGAGGAAGGGTCACTTTCAATTCATTTGTGCATTCACACTTTAAGGAATTCTTGCAAATTGAGCTCTAACCCTCTGATGAAATGGCACAACGAGAGCTCCCATGACATATTTTTGACCGGGTTTGAGAGTAATAGTGGCTTCTAGGCTCAGGACCACCAGTACTTGATTCAAAACTTTATTTGAAATTTAACTTTTTGATGCATTTATTGAGCTTTGAAATTTAAACTTTGGCAGCGTCACTATATGGCAATGCCCATTTGAGAATCAACAATGAAAAATTGAATTTTAGTGATGCATATGTGTATTGCGACACAGCTCACCATCTAGAATTAGGGTTTCCAATTTTAAATTGTGACGCATATGTTTATAGTGATGCATTTCTTGATTTGAAAATTAGGGTTAGGGTTTCCAAAGTTTAAATTGAGACACATATGTTTCTAGTGACATGATTTGTGATATTCAATTTGAATGCCTTTGGGTATCACATTTTGGAATTTGAAATATAGCAACACTATCATAAATAGCAATGCTTTTTATTATTTTGAAGCTATAAAATTCCAAACTGAGTCAATTTTTTTTGAATTTTGACGTCATGCGCTTCATGGATGGAGGAGATCATTCCATCCTTGATGTCTTGTGAGCATTGGCCCACAGTTTTGGAGAGACTTGGTGATTTATCTAAGTTACGCCAGGATCACCTAAGGGAGGTTGGCTTGTGGTACGTTGCATACATGCCTGTCATCCAGACACATTTGGATATGATGACCACGTTGTGCGAGCAATGGGATAGTGACACTTCATCATTCCATCTTCCTACAGGTGAGGTGACAGTGACATTAGAGGATGTATGGCAGATACTGCATTTTCCAATACATGGAAAGCACGTGATATGCAATGTTGATGCTAGATACAATGCCTTCCATGAGGTGATGGAGATTGAGAGTCACCTTGTTCTAGTTACTTCCTATATAGACCTCAAGATGTACAAAGGTTGAGTTCCTACTTTTTTATTTGTTGTCATAGCTATCATTTTTGGTTTGGTCGCTCCTGACTGACAAAGCAGAGGATTCAACCTAGGATGGGACTTGGCATGGCTTCAGATGCTCTATAGGAGGACACTATTTACATGGGGGCTAGTGATGTTAGCCTTATTATATCATGATATGCATGACTTCATTTATTGCGATGGTAGAGCCATCAACATAGGGATTACCTTGCTACACATTTGGGCTTGGGAGCACATCGTTGTCCTTTGACTAATAGTTCTGATGGTAGACGTAGAGCTGGATGATCCTATGGGCTAGTGATACAAAGACAACATTACTTTACAATACACTGGGCAACTTGGGATTTTGTACTAGCACTGGGTTAATGATGATATGACAATATTTAGATGGTAGCCTTGGCTATAGATGCCAATGTGGTATAACGATGTGCAACAACTCTTATTTGCTAGACAAACCTGGTATATGTAGGGTCAGGAGCGCATGATTACAAAGATTTATCTACTAGATAGGGTGGCTTGATAGTTTTGCGAGAAACATGATAGGCTAGATGATGCATACAAGGCCATCTTTTCCAGATTAGCTTGAGAGGTTCCATGTGGGGACCTACAATCCTAGCCCTAGAGGTGGTTGAGGGATTTTGGTAGTTGGTGGCACAACCATGGGCATATGACCAAGGATAGGTGAATGCTCAGATGATGTTGCATATGATGCATGGTTCACACCCCCTCGCAGGTTGATAGATCTAGTAGGTGTTCCTCCATGAGGGAGACCTAGAGAGAGGGGATCGAGCATAGGCAGAGGCAGGGGTAGGGGTAAGATGGCTAGGATGGGAATATTTTGGTGGCACCGTCAGTGGGTCAGTAGCCTCTATAGTAGCATCCTATTTAGTAGTAGCCAGTGCAGGAACAACTAGTGTAGCAACAACTAGTTTAACCACCACCACTGGATCCCCAAGATTTGTAGATTCAACAAATACAATGGTAGGTTCAGGTCATTATAGGTGAGCATAATTAAAGGCCCGATAATATATTTTCATAGTTATTTCTAAGAGGGATCATGCACGACAACATGTTTTGGCTATTACTGTGAAGAAAGATTATGTGAGGAAACATGTACAGGTCGTGACTTCTGAGAGAGATCAAGAGATCAATCACCACTAGTAGTTGGAGGCGATGACAGTGCCTACACAGGGTAGGAACTTATCTGCCAAGCTATATAGAGAGGCTGTGACTAAGGCAACCTATTACATGATGCACTATCACAGAGATGTTCCACAAGAACTCAAACAGAGTGACTACTCACAGAGGAGTGATGCACAACCCAGGGCTAATGATCAACCAGAGAGACGGGCTAGAGAGGGGAGCAACCATTAGGGCTAGCTTGATTGTATATACACTTTTTGACTTGTTGCCTGATTCTTTCATATAGATATACATTCATGGGCTCATTTTTTATAGCCTCGTGGATATTGTATTTATGATCAATATACATAAACTAATTCAAATATTGTACCATGTTCATCATTTTCTTGATACATACATGATACATATATAGATTCAATATGATGTGTTCATTTTATTTCATGCTTATGATTGTATGGATGCATATGATGTGAGACGTGACATGATTATATGTTATCATGTATGAATGCACTTTATTTATGCCTATACAATATGCATTGATATGCTGTGATATGTGATGTAATGATATGGAATGGATGCAATGCTGTATTTGTTTTCATTATCTTTTCATGATATGACATGGGATGGATGATATGATATGCAAATGTTATGGATGCATTTATTTTTGTGTATTTTCTATGCAATTTATGATGTGATGATGTATGCATGCATATGTATGTATAGAAAATGCAGATTTTATGCTTATGATAATGATAATGCAATGTATGTTAATGATATGTGATACAACGATTTAACATGTTTAGAATAGAAAATCTATATTATTCATCACAACTCAAATGATAATGATGATGCAATATAGATGTCTTTATGATGTTTTTGTTGACTTTCATGATACCAAGTTAGTGTGGAGAGAAGATAGAAGAAACAAGATGAATGACCATTGATTTTGATGATTGAGTCCAAAGATCCAACAATTCTATGATCCACCGAGACTTATTAGAGATGGTGATGAGAGATGCATGATGATGATTTTCACAAATCTTGGGATTGGGATTTTTTTGTCATTCCTTATTATTTGATATAACACATAAACACGATGCATCAAGGTATTGATAACCAAGATGATGTTGTATCTAGTGTAATGGACTTTGGCTCCACAAAAAAATAGGATAGTTCTTGTTCATATCTTGACATACGAAAACCTTGTTGGAATGTAAGTTAGAAGCTGAGAATATATTGGACTAGAGCATATGCAATAGTCAACAATGTACTCCAAACAACCTTCCTACACACACAACTAGGCAAGTATGCACCACGATTATTTTACAAGAATACCCACAAGCACAAAAAATGAAAGATGATGATCGAAGCCCCATTCCTTTCTCTCGAAATCATTTTTATAGACATCATTGAGAGGTCCTCAAAATGGGTCGTTAAGATAAATCATAAGAAAATATTAAAGACAAATAGTCAATGTTATCTATATGTCTTGCCAGTTTAACTTTAGCTAAGGTGATGCCTGATACTAATGTCCATCGCAGGAAGGATACATCTTAGGACATGTTGATCAGGGGTTGTTTGATGTAGGATGATGATGAACTTTATGATAAGCCATTGATATAAAATCCACTGACTCATTTACCTATGATCAGGGCTTTAGATTTTGACACTTAGGTTCTCACTTTATGATTTGATACACTTGCTTTCTATTTGTTTTGTCAAAGGGTGAAGATAATGGTCGATTTATTATGGGTGAAAGTGAGATGAGATGGGTGGTTTTGGATTTTTTGGAATATTTCAATGTTTTTGGTATTTTGTCAATTTTTTTAGGCTATTTTTGGTCTTTTGAAAGTTTATATGAATGTTTAGGTTTTTTTGAATATTTTCTAATGTTTTTATGTTTTCTGATTTTGGAATGTTTAGGGATTTTTTGATAGTTGAATGTTTTTGGATTTTTTGAGAGTTTCGACCAAGAACCTAACCTTAAAAAAAACTATCCTAGGGGCCTCAAGGGTTGAGAAAATATAAGTCTTTCCTACGTTATACATGCAAAGACCACGTAGTTCAACCAACTCGACTTATTTAAAGATGAGATATTAATAGTTGATAGAAATGTCTGTTTATTATGATAGACTCCTAAAGGACTGACTTAGGGTGTCTCGAGGGCACGTCAATGATGGCCTTACCTACATTCAAGCTCAAAGACTCGTAGTTTGACAAAATACCACTTTTGGATTTTTGATGTTTGACTTTACAATTTTAGGGTTTTAGGGTTTTTGATGTGTTTTGGATGTTTTGGATTTTGACTTTACAATTTTACGAATGTTTTTGGATTTTAGCTATATATGATTTTGCAAATGCTTTTGGATTTTCAGCTATACAAGATTTGGATGTTTTTGGATTTTGATGAATTTTTATGAATGTTTTTGGGATTTTCGATGAGATTTCCGATAACCTTAAGATATACAAGAACTTGATATGATCCATAACGAATTTCCCCTAGTGTGACACAATAGACTACTTTGATATAGGTAGGACAAATTGACCTTCAAAATGTGCCAAGTAGTACTAAGGGGATGCGATACTTCATAAAATGAAGCTATGATAAAGACACAGATGGATGGTGGGATAAATAGGATGAATGAGGTGATGGATGAAGGGTGATGGTAGGATAAAGGATAAAGAGCCAAAGAATAGATGGGGGTGCTTTATTTATGTGAGATGCTTATTTTCCAGGTTTTCACCAAGGTACTTTCCCAAAGCACCACTAAAGTGGTTTTCACTAGAGGACAATTTTTCTTTATTTTTTCAATCCTTTTTCTCATTTTTTTGGATTTTGATCATTTTTTGAATTTTTTTTGTATTTTTAGATTTTTCACCCTTCAAGACTACGTATAAAACTTTTTAAGACGTAACCTATTAGTTGGATCTTGCAAGGGTTCACCTTTAGGTAGTTATAATTGATATGCTCCTGATCCGTAGCTTGTTTTGATGACAAAGAGACCCAATAAGTTAGGCTCAAACTTTCCTTTATTGTCCTAATTTGGTAGATTCTTCTAATTTTGCTTTAGGACAAGATCCCCTACTTGGAAAGACTGACATTTAATCTTATTATAGCTCTGTTTCAGTTAGTTTTGATATACTTGCAAGTGATTAAGAGCGCCAAGATGACCCTCATCTAGGAATTATAGCTCATTTAGCCAAGATACTTTGTATTCTTCATCGGTGATCAGGTTATGTAGTGACACCCACAGTGATGGGAGCTCAACCTCAATAGGTAGAATGGCTTACGAGGGAGAAAGGGGTTGCACTTGTTGTTTTGTGGATACTGGTTTGATAGGCCCAAAGAGTGGGATTCAACTACAGATACTAGTCACGAACAACTTCATTGACCATTTTCTTTAGGATTTTTAGGATGGTTTTGTTTGTAGCCTCAACTTGACCATTTCCCTAGTGATAATATGGGGTAGAGAATCAATGTTGGATGTTGAATCTTTTACATAGCTCTTTCAAATTTTGATTCTTGAAGGGTGTTCCGTTGTTTGAGATTAGGATTTTTAGAACACCATAATGGTAGATTAGGTAATTTAGAATAAATTTAGCAATTTTCTTCCCCATTATGTAGGTCATAGGAATGGCTTTGACCCACTTGGTAAAGTATTCAGTGGTTGTTATGATAAACTTGAGGCCATTGGATGAGGTTGGAGTGATTTTTCCTATGAGATCAAGCCCCCACTATGAGAAAGGCCAAGGAATGACCATTAGTTGCAACTCCTGAGTCAGTGCATGAATTAGATCTCCATGTTGTTGACACTAGACACACTTTTGCACATATTGGTGAGCTTCTCTTTCCATGGTTGGCCAATAGTACCCCATCTTCAACAATTTCTTAGCTAATGTCATACCACTAGAATGGGATCCACATATGCCATCGTGTACTTTCATTAAAGTGGTCAAGGCTTCCTCTTGGTTAAGACATCATAGTAATGTCCCTTTGATGCTTTAGTGGTAAAGGGTATCACCTAGGATTATGAATTGGGATGCCTTTTTGACAAAGACATTTTTAAGGTTGGAAGTGATATTAGATGGGAGGATTCCCTACTAAGGTAGGTAAATATGTCATGATACCATGGGGATCTAGGACCAACAATGACACACACAAATTTAGATTCAGGGATTTTGAAAGTCAGTACGAGAAGTTATTCTACCAAGAATTCACATTGAAGGACATTGTTTGGCATGTCTAACAATGATCCAATTGTTGTCGTGGTGTCTACTACTTTGTTGTATATGCGAGGAATTTTCTCAAAAGTTATGTCAATGAAATGGTCCTTGAGATTCTTCACCATCTTTTTGTAGGGGGTAACCTTGTCATCCTTAGTTTGATAGCCATCATTTACTTGGTTGATAACTCATTGTGAGTCTCCATAGAATTTCATCTCTTGTATCTACCACTGAACCACTATCCTTAGACTTGTGATTAGAGATTCATACTCAACAATGTTGTTGGTATAGGGAAATGATAGCCTGTTGGAATACAATCACCTTGAGGGGTTATGAAAAGAATACTCGCTCTTGATCCATGTTGGGTGAATGATCCATCAAAGTACATCTTCCACTGAGCTATGAGATTGATAAGGAACACTGATTCACTAGGGAACTCAAATATTAATGGGTTCTCCATATAAATAGGTACCTCTGCTAGTTGGTTTGCAAACACTTGTCCTTTGATTTCCTTGCACTCCACATACTCTATGTAAAATTTAGTTAAGATAATTACCCATTTGGCCATTTTCCCAATGAGAGTTGCTTTGGATAATAGGTATTTCAATGGGTCAGTCTTTGCAATGAGTTTGATTTGATGTGACAACATGTAGTGTCTGAATTTTTGTATAGCAAAAACTAGTACTAAACATGCCTTCTGCATGGGTGAATAGTTCATTTCATAGCCTACCAAGATTCTGCTAATGTAATAGATAGCCCTTTCCTTTCTATTTTCATCATGTTGTGTCAAAAGAGCTCCTAGTTTTGTTGATGTTGTTGAGATATATAAGATCAGTGGTTTGTTTGCTATTGGCGACATGAGCACTGGAGGTGTCAATAGATAGTATATGATTTTTTGGAAAGCTTTATCACATTTCTCATCCCACTTGTAAGTTATTCCTTTATGGAGAAGATGTGAAAAGGGTTGGATTGGATCTTCTCTGATAGTTGTGCTATGAACCTTTTGATAGACTGCAATCTTCCTTGTAATCCTCTTATCTACTTCAACATTTGTGGTGGTTTCATGTTGAGGATGACTTTTACCTTTGTTAGATCAATTTCTATCCCTCTTTGCGAGACAATATAGCCAAGAATTTTTCCTGATGTAACCCCAAACACACACTTTTTTGGATTTAGTCATACCTTATACTCTTCAAGCTTGTTGAAGATGGGTCCTAAGTATCCTATGAGCTCACTTCTTTTCTTTGATTTTTCCAAAATATTGTCCACATAATCTTCAATTGTTTTGTGGATAATTTTGTGAAAGATGAGGGTCATTTCTCTTTGATAGGTTGTTCCTCCATTCTTTAACCCGAATGACATCACGTTCCAACAAGATTCCCAATGGAAAAGTGAATGCAGTTTTGCGTTGATCCTCCTTGGCGATCATGATTTAATTATAACCTAAAAAGTCATCCATGAGTGATAGAATTTCATGCCCAACTATTAAATCTACAATGAGGTCGATGTTAGGAAGAGGGAAATCATCCTTCGGGCATGCCTTGTTTAAGTATCTAAAATCAGTGCAAATTATGATGCCCCGGTGGGTTTTGAGATTGGTACTAGGTTTGAAACCCACTTAGGATAATCTATTGGTCTGATAAATCCAACGTCAAGAAGATTTTGTAACTCAAGTTTGAAAAAGTCATGCTATTTGAGGGTGCATCTTCCTTAATTCCTAGTTGATTAGCTTGGATTCAGGATATACAGCTAAGTGATGCACAACTACTTTTGGATCAAGCCCTGACATATCTGTGTAGGACCATACAAAGTTAGCTCTTTGATCCTTCATGAATGTTTCTAGGTTCTTCTGTTCTTCACCCAATAAGGATTCAACATAGAAAGTGATCTTGGGTGCTTCTTTTGTTCCCACATTAACCGGAGTGGCCTTTTTAGCTAGCACTGCTGACTTTTTTGGATGCATTGCACTAAGGGGGAGATTGAATCCCTCATCCATGGGCACTTTAGAGAGGTTTTCACCTTTGAATGTGTCCTTTTTTTTACTATTATAGGATTAGAGAGTGCCACAATGTGGTTTTCACTTAAAGATCTACAAGTTAGTTGCATTTTATCAATTTTGTGACTAAAGGATTCAATCGTCTCCTCATTGTATGCCTCTATATCTAGCTCTATATCAAAACCTGCTTTGTGATTTGCACATGGTAGGTTGTCACAAAGTCCCATGAATTTTGAGATCACTTCATTGTTTTCAAATAAATGAAGAATCGGTGGTCCTTGTTGGTCCATGTCAATTAGTTGAGGGTAGAGTAGGTGTATTTCAGTTAGCTAATGGCTTGGATCAAAGGATGTAACAAATATCATGAAGAGGGAGTTGTTTTCAAATAGGTCAGAAACATCAAGGGGTAAGTCATATAAGGTCATGTCATGTGATGGAGGTAACCAAGAGGAAGCCTCAACTCATTTAGTAGAAGTACCTTTGCCAATAAGGGTGACCTTGCTAGTAGTACAACCTAGGCCAAGATTCTTTAGTCATTTCTGAGGAACAATGGGTTCTGGTAAACCATTATCATTTTTTCCTAGCTTCTCATTCTTGTTATATCACATTCCCTTCATTAGCTGCAAGCCTTTGTTATCATCTTCCATGGGAAGAGCGGGGACAGGTCGTTCATCTTGATAGAGGATGTTAGAGGTATCATATTCATTGACATCTTCTTGATTCAAATCCCCCCATTTGGTGAAGGTAGTAGCTTCCATCTTGATCATTTTGGGCTCTTTGTTGCTAGATGTGGGTTTCCCATGAGATTGAGGAGAAATAGGTAACTCTCCTAAGACAAAGGTGTTATTTAATAGCTTGTATTTCCAACAACCATCATCTTGGATCACTGCTTTGATGTTAGGAATGTTGTATATAATGGGTTTTTTCATTTTTGAGGTAGATGCAAGGTATTATGTGTCAAAAAATGTGGTAGAAGGTTAGGTCCTTCATCATTCTTGGGTATTTTGGGTATATTATAAAACTTTTCTTCAAGATTCTTGCAATAGTAAAAAGGCTTATGATCTCCATGGATGGTAATTTCTCCCCCCTTGAAAGGAAAGTTTACACATTGATGATAGGTTGAGGCTACAACTTTTAAGGCATGGATCCATGGTCAACCAAGTAGGATGTTATAGGGAAGATCAAGGTCTAACACTTGGCATGTAGTTTCACAATAAGAGGTCCCACTTGGATGGGTAGTGCAATGATGCCTTGTGATACCTACTCTTGGTCGTCATATGCTTTGATGATGGTACTCTTTGCTTTCTCAATAGTATCCTTTGAATAGCCTAAGTTATTGATTAACTACAGGTACAAATGTTCAAACCAACACCTCCATCTACTACGACTCTTTTGACCTTGTTTTTATGAATGATAACCTCAAGGTGTAAAGCACAGTTATGAGATGGTTGTGATGGTAGGTCTTGTTTTGAGAAGGTGAGAAGATGATTAACGAATATGCCCCACCATAGATTGAAACTAATCAGTGTCAATATCCTTGGGGATAGATGAATCAGAAAAAGCTTTCTCTAGTATTTCCCTATGTGCGAGGGATAGCCTTAATAGCTCTAAGATTGATATCTATGCAGAGGTCTTCTTAAGCTGATCTAGGAGATTGTACTTGCTAGGATTTGATGTTGGAAAAGTAGGCTATGCCCTAAATTGAGATGGGACTCCTTGGATGGTAATTTTTCCATGTTGTGTGGTGACTCTACACTCCACACTAGATCCTTTGATGGTGACGATAGTGATGACGCTATCGTAGGAAGTGATGACGTTGGAATAGGTATGTTGTACATTGGTGTAATCGTTATATATTTTCTAGTATTGTTCACTTTGTTATGATTTGGCATAGGGTTCTTGTGTATCTTAAGATCCTGAATCCTAGCTGGTACTTCAACAAATATGGTGTCTTTCTCTATGAGATCTTGGATGATATTCTTGAGTCTCATGCAATTTTTCATTTTATGTCCTTCGATTTTGTGAAAGTCACAAAGGTCATTCTCGTTGTACCATGATGGTTTCTCTTGTGGTTCTTGGTAGTTTTCAAAGTTAGGAAGTGTTATCAGATTTGACTCTACCAACTTCTTCATGATGGTTTTGATAGGTTCAGATAATTGTTTGTACTTGCATTTGGGATAGTTGTTCTTGTTGGTAGTTCACCTTTGTTGCATGTCAGTGTTTTTGATCTGATTGTTTTGAGGAGGTGTTGTTTGCTGCACTATTGATTGAGTGTTAGCAACTTGATTGTTGTTTGGTTTAGGAGCACTTAGGACCACCTTAGCATCTACCACACCATCATTTGTTACATTCTTGTTCTTAGTCCAAATGCGAGTTTTGTCATTTGAACTAGTTGATGGGCGATGATCTTTGTAAGATTGAGTATTCACCTATGAGATTAGAGCTCTCTCGATGTTAAGGGATCTAGGGACAAGATTGTCATAAGATTTTATGTACTACATTTTCAAGTGGAAAGATAGATCAAGGTATAAATTTTCTATGATGATTCCCACTTGTTCATCGGGAAGAGGCAACTAGCTCTTACTAGCTCTTTGTCTCCATCATTGTAAGAAATTAGCGAAAGATTCTCCTTTGTTTTGTCTTAGAGTGTACAATTCCTCAAATTACGTCCATGTCAAGGTTGAAGGAGAAGTGATTGATAATTTCTTGGAAAGTTTTGTTGTCGTGAGGTAAGTGAGAAAACCAATCCATGGTAGGACCTATTAAACTTTGAGGAAAGAGGTACATTAAATAAGAATCATTGTAGGCCACCCCCATACACGTGATGTTAAATTATTTGACATGGTCCATAGGACTTCCTCTCCCTTTGTGTTTTTCAAATTTGGGGATTTCAAATCTGGGAGAGAATGGTACCATTGCGATGTTTCAGTCAAATGGATAAGGACATAGATTCTATGTATGGGGCTTGTTTTTCTGGCCCATCCAAAGGTCTTGCATTTCTTGAGACAATGCTTTAAATTACGATGCTAGATCATCTTATAGGTTTTGTGGAGGAAAAATGGTGGGATGACATATGATTTGTATGCGGTATTTTGATATGATAAGGTATTGTATGGGCTGTAATGTGGTGTGAGATTTTGTGAGGGTGATTGCAGTGTCAATGTATATATTCCTAACATGTTTGTATTGATGATGTTTTGTTGAGGGTTATAGTAGGAACTTGGTTGTTGTTGTTGGGAATACTGTTGAGCTAGTAAGGATTGCTATTTTTTTTGTGCCACTAGGGCTTGTTGTTGTTCCACGAGGGCTTTATATTGTTGTTGTGCCATGAGGGCTTGCTGGTATTGTTGTGATGCTAAAACTACTTGATGATCTTGATGTTGTTGCTGGGTTAAGGATGGTTGTTGTGCTAATAAGGTTGCTTCTTGTTGTTGTTGTGCTGCATGTTGTTGCTAAGGTTCCTTGCTGTTGTTGGGTTGCTAGGGCTGCTTGCTATTATTACTGTTGTTGGGCTGCTTGTTGTTGTTGTTGTGCTTGTTGATAATATTTTTGTGCTTGTTGTAAAGATAGGGCATGCACTTGCAATGTAGGATCATGAAGTTGTTGGGATATCTGAGATGGATGACTTGTTGATAATATTTTTGTGCTTGTTGTAAAGATAGGGCATGCACTTGCAATGTAGGATCAGGTGGTTGTTGGGATATCTGAGATGGATTGTGAGCGTTGATGTTCTGAGTGGGTAGCAGATTGTTGATGAGAGGTGGAGGAATGTAAGTTTAAGGTCCCATTTTATTTTTCATGGTAAAGGGGGCCCTGGGAAAATATGAGGATGGTGCCATTAGATTTTGTGATTGAAATGACACACTAGGACCTTGAATCCATTGATTAAAAATATTCCCTTGTCCCATATCTTGAGGATTTCTTTGTGCTAGAGATGTAGACAAGGTATTACCTAGGTTGGTGGGATTCGTGACCAAGGGATTGTTCTGAGATGGGTTGATAATGGATGGGGTGGATATGCTTTGTGAAACCAATGGTACAGATGAACCAATGGGAGGATTGAGCAAAGATGTCCCTATCTACATTAAGGGTTGACTCTATGGTATAGTATTGACATGCCCTTGGGTGTTGTTTTGAGACACTTGGCCCATACCGCTTTGCATGATAGTGGGAACACTTGTGGTAGTCATGGGTAAGGATGAAGAGGGGTGTCCTTGATATGTGGAGTTCATGGTGGATTAATGAAGTTCAAGAGGTTTATATGGTTGTTTGGGATCTTCAGGAACATGAGAAGCACCAAAGGTAGGTGTCCAAGTGGTTGTTTGAGATGGAGGATTTGTATCAAGGGTACCCACAAGTATGCTACTTTCAAATGGGAGAGTTATACAAAAGTCCTTGGAAAGGATAGTTGCAAGAATGGGAGTGGATGTTTGATTGAGCCCTAGTGATGGATTTGTGAAGTTTTGTGTCAAATTTGGTGCAACAAATGATCGAGAAATAGGAGCTATGTTTTCAAAGGCTTGATGTTCCATGATTTCCTCCCTTGTAAGTTCAAATGGATTATTCATGATGTATTCTATCTCATATGGTCCTGATGGAGATGAGGGTTGCTGTGATGGGGTGAATTTACTTCTTAGATCAAATTCTAGAGGATTTGGATCACTTTAGGTAACTGTTACTTTCGTTTTCTCCATGATTTTCTTGTGTTGTGATCTTTTCCTTACCATAAATTTTGTGTCACTTTTGGGAGAGTTGTGTTGAGATTTGTAATGTTTGAACTCTCTAGTTGACTCAAATCTAGGTAAAAAGGATTCTCTAAGTATTTTTGGAGCAATGATGATAATGGGGGGATGAAAAGGTGGGTGATGTGGAGAGTGATATTTGCAAATGTTTTGGGACAACACTTTTGACTTGAGTTGATGTTTTGATGTTAGGATAAAAGATGTTTTTGAACTTGGAAATATTTAGGGTAGATTCATGACCTTCAAGATGAACTAGTTCAAAGATGATAACTAACTTAACTAAATGCATGGAAACGGATACATTTCACATATAGAGTAGCCAAGTTAGGGTTTGGGTTGATTGATGTTTAAGTCAAAAAGTGTTGGTGTATTCAATTTTTTTGCAAAGTTAAATGAGGTGAAGGATGAATATTGATGGAGGGGTCAATGAAGTGTTTGACCCAATGTTGACTTAAAGTGGACCTTTGTTTTCCAAGATGAAGATGGTGAAAATGATGCTAGACCTTTAAAGTTTTCAAATCTTGAAGACTAATATTGACCTAAATGAGAGGATAGATGTGGGTATGTAAATCTAGTTCATTCCTCCTAGATTGAGCATAATAGTTTCTTAACAAGATGTCACGATTGTGATAAAGTATTAAGGCCCACTTCCTTCCAAAATTTGAATTATGATACCTACATCTATAATGACATCATGTAAATCTTCCCCTATGGATTTTGATTGTGTGATAGATCATTTAGAGGAGTTCAAAACCATGAAAAGGACCAAGGTTTTAGATAGGTTGATTATCATGAAAAAGACTTGGGTTTTGACTCATAAAGAAGATGTACATGTGTGGATGTTTCCTCAATGTGTGTTCATAAAAGTTTACTAACAACTTGTTTCTATTTTGGTAGAGTGCTGAAATGTGGTTTTTGATTGTTTTTGAACTAAGATGCATAAGTTTGAAGTGATGACTTGTAGACCTTCTTTTGTGGATTCTAATTTTGTGTGAGATCATTTAGAAAATTTCAATTTTATGGAAGAAAAGAAAATATTTATTGCCACACAGGTGGCGGTAATATGGGCCTTCCAGCCTTAATATCGGTTTGTTCCTCTTCTTTGTCTAAGATGTTTGTGGCATTTCTCCACTGAGCAGGTGTTTCTTTTGTGAAAAAAGTGAAGCTTCTCAAACTACTAATGATAAAAGTTTGTTCTCCATTAATGAGTTCAAAGCTTGGTTGGATGATAGTACCTTAAAGATCAATTTGTTCAATGGGAGCAATTGGTCTCCAAATAGTCAAGTGGGGTTCAATTGTCAATTATCTTGCTTAAGTGAATTTATTTTACCACAAACACTTGTCTGGATTAAATTTTCAACCTAAATGTTTATGTTAAAAACCTCATAACTTTCACAATGTCCATTCTGTGAGAATCATGAGGTTGAAGCCATAATTTCCTATGTTGTCTTTGGAAAATATGGATTGAGATATAAGTTAAGATATTTAGAAATCTCTAAGGATAGAAATCCTTAGGACAAGCAGTAATATGTTTGAAATTTTGAGGAAGATAGTGAATGTTTGTTTGTAACATTTTGGAACTAAGAAATGTATTAAACTGACTCACAATCATTTATAATCCTAGGTTGAAATGGCCATACTTGTTGAGTCCCCACTTGGATTTCTCCAAACACTAAGACATTGTGAACAGTTAGAGGTTTGGTGACACTGGCTCTTCTACATGGAAAACACTTCTTGGGACCACCAAATCTCAAATTTCTGAAGATCCTAAGATCTTAAGGATTTTTCTGTTTCAACATTGAATAGTACAAATGTGGGGTGACTTCAGAATGACCATTCATGCATCAACAAGCATTAAGGATTTTTGGTAACTAAACAATTTGGCTCCTAGTAACAAACTAAGAACACCCAGTCGTATACACACTCACTTTGACACTTAAGGCTCTTACTACCATTCCTATTCCACTTAAGGCATGGTACTAGGTGCAATATGTTATATAGTCCAGGATAGAAGGTACTTTCTCATGATTTCCTAACCTTTAATATAGCTCACTGATAAACGTGCTTGCAAGAACTTGCCTATGAGTTTCCCATTGCGGGGTGTGTCTCATAGTAAGTCCTCTCTTAAGCATGAAACAAAGCATAAAAGTGTACTTAAGTATTTCTCTTCACCCAAGATCCCACGAAGTGCAAGGGGATTGGATACGTACTGTAAGTGCACACAAACAACAAAGTACACTTGGAGTGTTTCTCTTCACCCAAAATCATATGAAGCACAAGGGGATTGGATACACACCACAAATGTGTCACAACAAAGTAGATACTCATTCATTTTACTGACTAAAGGTAAGATGAATTCATTTTATGCACCAAACAAAATGTTAAGTTTCCTTGTTCAATTTTAAACCCAAAAGACAATGAAGAAATGAGGGTTCAATTTTAGTCCCGTTTAAGCGTTCATTTTAAACCCAAATGAAATTTAGCAAGGTCCTAGAGCATAAATTAAAAAGCATAATAAATTGGGTTATAATTTCCCCAAAGCATCAAACACTTGTTACAATCATAAAATATTAAGAAGAGAATGCTTCTTCACTCTAGCTTTATGTTGTACAACCTGCAAAACCCTATTAGACTAACAACCAAAAAAATGTTAGAAGCATGTTAGTAATCTGATGAATAAAAAAATTTAAGAAACATGTTGAAAATTTATCGTTAAATTTGTTACTAGAGTTGGGCATTGGTGTACACAATAGCATCGCTCTAGTGAACTAGGGTGTCACTCTACAGAATTTGGGCATCACTCTGTGGAGAAAATAAAGAGTACGATAACATTGCTATTTCGTCGAGCGTCGCTGTTTGTAAATATTTGATACCTCTATAAAGATTAGCATCACCATTTTTTTAATTGACGGTGCATTTAATAGGTGTCCCTATTTGAAATGACCATAACATTGCTATATGGTGACGCCCTGCAAAGGTGTCCCTGAAATTGTCTTGGGTGTCGCTCTATCTTGCAAAAATCCAAAATGAACAGAATTCGAGCTAGAAATTGATTAAATTTGATTAGTTTTTATCTCCTTCTAGTGCGAGAATGCCAACCGAGGATATTAGTATGGACCGATTACGCTTGATCCATGAAGAATCGAAGTATAATGTAGGCACTAATACTCTATCTTAAAGAAGATCATTCAAATGAAAGTTAAGCTAAAAATTTATTGAAACTAAACATTATGAAGTATGAAAGCATTTAAATATCTACTCTAATCCATTTAAAACTTATCTTGTTTTGGAATTGGTGTCGTGTTGATGTGGAATAATGACCCTTTCCCAATCCCATGATCAATGAGCTTACTCCAATCGATTCTATTTAAGAGAATCGAAGAAACAGTTGTGAGATGTGAATGAAAACATCATTTATGCTAAATTGAGCATGATGCAAGAGTTAATTTTCCATGATTTTATCCTAAAATATGTAGATATGCAATTGCTAAGCTAATCTAGATGAGATTAAACTAAATTATTCAAACCCTGATTATTTATTTAGCTAAATGGATGCATGGAAGCCATTAATGGAAGCTAAGCTATTATGCAACTAATTTAAAATAAAAAAATGCTAAATGTGTGCAAAGATGAGTGTGAGTGTGAGTGATTTCAACATCATAAGTTTTCTATAAAAAAGATGGATGATGGATCTATTTGTCTCCAAATAGTGAACTATTTATTGGAAAGAAAATGAGAAATGAAGGGTTGAGATCATAAAAGCTAATCAACGGTCAAGGATGGAGGAAAAAAGGGGCATGGATCATGGATTCTCATCAACAGGTAAGAATGTAAGATGAGATTTAATCAAGGGCTCTCATTCCTTCCAAACAAGCACACTTTTGACTTGTACAAGAGGCCAAGAGTTAACTTGCATAAGAAGTCACAAGTTAACTTGCATTTGAGGTTTTATGAGAATATTCCCTTTCTTAAATTATTGGAGGAGAAAGAGTATTCTTTGGAATATTCATGGGTGAGGAAAAAAGGATATTGTGCTAATTTAAAAAAAAAATTAATTGTGAAAAAGGGGAGGGAATATTCCATAGGAATATTCCCTTCCAAGTGGGAGAAAATAGATTAATTAGATAATTGCTAATTTAAACAAGGTTTTAATCATAAAATTAGGGGATTAGAAGAATAAAGTGATATTCATTAAATTAAATGATTTAATGAATGGGGAAAGGTGAAATGAATTTTAATTTTAAATAACTTAGGGCTATTTAATTAAATGAGAAGACTTAAGGAATTAAATTAAATACTTTGATTTATTTAATTTAATGAGATGAAATGTTAGTGTGAAAAAAAGGGGGGGAATTAACTTGATTGAATTAATTAGGTTAATAGATGCGAATGATGCAATGAATTAATTTAATCAATTAAGCAAAAACATGATGGGTTTGAGAGGAAATAATGTTAGTATACTTGATTCGAGTGTATGATATCATTTAGGATGTTTTTCAATATATATATATATTCTGAGAATTTGAATTCGAAATCGATATTGTACATTATAGAATTGAAAAGAAAATTTAATGGAAATCATGGGAAGATTCCCCAAGTCATGGCCTAAATACAAATTATTTGCAATTAATTGAAATGGATAGTGGGCAGCAATGAAAATAATGCCATAATTTAGAAAACAACCCAATATCATGCAAATTGAAATCTTTCTATTTTGAACCTAGGCAAAACAATGAATCATATCGACTGGTTTTGAAGGAAAAAAGCAAGGAAAAAGAACTTTGGGTAAAGAAAAATTAGTCTAAAGATTAAGAAAATCCTCGATCCAGAGGTAATTCAATCCCATTTTGAAAATAAGATAGATTTTCTTATTGTTTCCTCTAAGCTACATGTAGTTTTCTTTCCATTTTGTCAAAATTTTCAATAGCAACAATGATTATGTATTTTTTTGTCTATTATGGATACAACTTTGAGTTGGGTAAATGTGTAGAATCGACCACCATTCAGGTTGCATGGCCTATCGACCTACCTTGCATGGATAATAACTATCTTAAACACCTTATCAACTAGCTAGCTAAGCTAGGCTGATTCTTGGAAGCCTTTCAAGTAATTGGTGGTCATATAGTTCTTGCATGAAGATACTAGAAAATATTTGGCTATCAAATTTCATTCTAATTGATAGAGTATAAATATTTGACAACAATCCAGGGAATCGACTATCGTTCCTATGGGGTAAGGTCTAATACCTCTGTATCTTATTTTTATTATTTTGATAATCATATCAGCTAGGCCAATAATGTGAATAGGATTTAAACATTATCCATATGAATGAAAATTGTAGTTTTTATGAGTCACCATCATTCCAAAAGAACGATGGAGGAATGAAGTTAGCATTCTATATAACCTTGTATGATTTGATCTATAAGATCGTCAGGATGTTTTCTTTAAAATATTTGCAGGTCAACCTTACATGTTGAAGTACATGGTTTTATACCAACATGCCATTAATGAGCACTCTCAAATTCGGCATTTGAATAATTAAGGAAAAAATATATCATTTATTTAAGGAATAGTCGATCTTAGAGTGACCAAAGTATGCTTTGCTCATAGTTTCGTGGAACCTTGAAAACACGAGTTTTATCAAAGAACCCTGAAAAATACTAAAACTTGTCTCATGACTGAATGCTTTTTCAGGTTTCACAGCGATGAGCATGTCATATAATTTTCTTTTTATTCTATATATAATTGCATAATGGATTTTTAGTATCGTTATATGATCAAATATCTAAATGATGGATATTATGTTCTATGAATGTAGTATTGGTTAGCCTGGTTATGATAATGGAATTTTAATGGCATTGTCGTGTTATTGAAATTTTAAGTTAGCTCTAGAAACAACAATGTTTTATTGTAAATAGTGAATGTTTTATTGTAAACGACATTGTTTTGTTATAAATTGTAATTGTTTAGTTGGGAACAACAATTTATTATTGTAAACAATGAATGGCATATTATAAACGACCTTGTTTTGTCATAAACTGTAACTTTTTAGCTGGAAACAACATTATATTATTGTAAATAGTGAATGTTCTATTGTAAATGACAACGTTATGTTATAAAAAGTGAATGTTTTACTTGAAAAGATTTTTGTTGTGTTACTGTTTAGTTGAAACAACATTGTTCTGTTATAAACCATGAATGTTCTTCTTGAAAAAGTTTTTTTTCTGACATTGTTTAGTTGAAACAACATTGTTCAGCTATAAAATGTGAACATTCTACATAAAATAGCGTTGTTCTTTAACTGTTTAGTTGGAAATAGTATTGTTTTATTATAAACAATAAATGTGTTCATATGTAAACAACATCATTTGTATATCACAAGTTGTAATATATAAATGGAACAATAGTATGTGAGAAATTGTTAATACAAACTTGTTCTAGATTCATTTATTTCTAAAATTTTTGAAAAATGAAAGCATCAAAATGGAACATTATTAAATGATAGCATTTATTTCAGAATGTATGCACAAATCAATAACTTAAGTAGGCACATATATGTGTATGGAAATAGACCTTCGTCTATGTACATACACATACTTGTGACATACCTTCTTTTGTTTCTTACTTAATATATTCCTAAAAGGATAATGATATATGTTGAATGTAATCATGTGGGTCATGAGAATGATATGACTGAATAATATAATGAACAAATCCATTTGAATCATGTATCTGATTTCTGTTTAGTGAGGAAATCAGTAATCTGATTTACTTTTCTGTAGACATATGTGAGAATAATATTCTTTTATTTGAATAGAATAGTGACACCTAAGTAGACTAGAGCACCTCAAGGTAGATGCTACTAGAGGGTAGATAGCTATTATGAAATAATGTGTAGTAGAAAGTTGCCTTCCGAGACGGGTGTCGAGATGGAGTTTAGAGAGTATAGGTTTGCTTTACCAAAATCTATTGTTTGTTGTTGCAACATTATTTTTATGCTTGGCCAAGCAATATAATTCATTTTGTATGTATGGACTTTATGATAACATTCTCTTCCATTCCTAGGATAGATCTTGTATTTTCTTTTCTAACTTGTAGATAGAAATTGCATGTTCATGTACATGGGCACGTGCCAAATTCCACCTTGTAGATTGTTCTCTTACTAAACTTTCTATGTAGGGACGAGTATTCTTTAAGTTGGAAGAATTCTGGGGAAGTGTAAGCTTCGTGGTTGGGAGATAAAGCACTTTAACCATGTTATTGTCCACCAGTGGAGGTGAGCATCAAGAGGAACCTTGGATGTTTACAAGACTATCTTAGTCTATTATGTAACCTTGACGTAAAAGTTGTACAATTTATTGAATTTGTGGCCTTATGAGCCAAGTCAAATTTGAATATTGTAATTTGACATTTGAAATGAGTATACAAATCATTGACTGCTTTTAATTAGACATGTGTTGCTATGATTTACTATAACTACTTAGTTGTGTCTTTTTAATTTAAATATATTCATGTATAGGAGTGAATTTTCACCCCTTATGCAAATTCCCCTTTTACCCTTCCTAACTTTATAAAACCAAATTCAAAGGCTAAATTCCACATAAACCCGCTGCCTTCATTCCACTTGGCATTCATTTTGTGTGTCAATAGAGGAATAACTGTTGGGGACACCTGCGTTGCACATAGATGTCCACGCAACATGCTTATGTCCCTAGTAGATTCCTACATCTGGAGCCTGCAAAGGCATTACACTTCCCATTGGAGGTTGATTTGTAACACCCTCTTCGAGTAACCAACTTGAATATGGCCATTTTCCTAATTCTCTCCTTCAAATTCACTCCTTCATGCATTTCATCTTCTACACAATCTCTCCAAGCATTCTCCAAGCATTCTAGCATTCACTTCTTGCACTTTCAGCCTTTAAGCAACACTTTACACTCCATAGCAGCAACAACAACACTCCATCAACTCCATAGAGCAAGTGTGGAACACAACCATTGCAATAGGGGCTTGAGTCCTCTCATTTTCTCCTCCATTAGCTAGTTAGCTCTTGGAGGAGGTGGTAAGCTTTCTACTCCTCTTCTTTATGATTTGGTTGGGTAGCACCTTACTATTTTGTAGTGTTTTTGTGTTCTTTACTTGATTTCCTTCTATATCATATATTTCTCCATTGTTGCAAACATGGCTATCCATGGAGGTGGAAACATCAAAATAAGGGTTTGACTGAGGCAGGCCCCTATACAACCCCAACAAATTTCCCTCTTTCTTGTGTGTAGATGGATGTATACTTGGAGCTAGCTGGAAAATGAGTACCTTTGTGAGATCATTCTTTCCACCTTAATTCTCATTTACTTGCTTTATCACATTCATTTTTATCTATTCTACTTCATAGCTTTGTTTTGGGCCTTTGGAAGTGATTAGCTAGGTTGTTAACTCATTTTTTGGCAATTTTCATTATACTTTCAGTCCTTTGGTCATATGGAAAACAACACACCTGAGAGATGCTAGCACACCACGCTTTTGTCCCAAAACCACACTTTCATCCTTGGGCATAGAGCTTCCTGAGGTATAGTGTTGAACCCCAAAAATGGCTTTCCTAGCCCCATTCCAAGTTTCGGGTTTGCAAAGTGGTTGAAGGACCTTATATTGCTCATCATACTCGTCCCTCATATCAAAAAAGTCCTTTAAGTTGAGGTAAGTTAGGGCAGACTTTTGCTCTTGGCTCTCCATGACCTAGGGCCTTGAACATAGTTGGTACCCCTCTCTTACATTTTTGGTGAACCCGACGTGAACCAATGTTTGTTGATCCATTGGTGTTGAGGCTTTTTCCCTTGTACCTTGTGGTTGTTGTGTACCTAAGTGTTGTGAAATTCTATGAGCATGACAACCCAGTCCACAACCTCTAGGTATATTTTTAGAAGTATACGACACCTTCCAATGGAAAGGATGAAGGTCACTATTGGTTTCTCTACAGGCCTTTTCTTTGGTCTCGTCATTGGTCTAGCCATGTAGGAGAAATTTTTGAGGGGTGATATAGGATTCTATGATGAGACTAACCACGTCCCCACTCATCCTATGTCTCCTACTCCATCATCAGTAGATGAGCATGAGGTTGTTCACATACATGCATAATATGTCTCCGCCCTCAACAAAGGGTTGGGTGACTTGGAACATCACTTGGAAAGAGACCCAAAGTTGGAAAGACCCACCTAGGTTATTGACAAACTAAATTATATGGTGGGAAAAGACCGAATAGGCATATAAATCTTGGCTAGCATCTCTAGTTTGACTAATGCATGCACTCCTCCAAGAAATACTAACATTATATGAGTAGCCACTTTTGAAGATGATGAGAGACAAATAGGATTGTTGATGCCTCCTATGTCCATATACATGACTGATACTGTACCCTCGATCAACATCCCCTCCGCCTCTGAGGGACTTGAAACTATTAAAGTGAACAAGATCCCCTTGGGTTTTAACTTCACCCCTCTTGTCACCTCTAGTGGTGGAGGTTTTGATGGGATGAGCGGTGGAAGCTTTGGTAGTGGCAGTCACATCAAAAACAAAGATGGTGCTAGTGGAAGTAGTTTTGGTGGAGGTCATGGTGGTGGCTTTGGAAGCGAAGGTGGCTTCAATGGAGGCCCTACTAGTGGCAGTGGTTCTAGTGGTGGCTCCGATGATGGTCACACCAGTGATTCTGGTGGTGGTTCCGGTGGTAGTTCTAGAGGAGGCTCCTTTGGCCCTTTATCTTCTAACGACCCTATTTTGAACACCCTTCTTCATAATATGGGTAAGATACAAAGCTAGTTAGTGAGTCTCTCCCAAGCCTCTACCCAGGCTATCTTCCAACACTTTCTCTAGCATATCCCATTGTCAGTCTCCATCTTGAACACTCCTTTCCCTTAAGGAATGGAGGTTCCTAAATTCAAAAAATATGGTGGAAAAGGGGACCGACAAACACATGTGTCCACCTTTAACACCCTATGCACAGACTTCTTCCATCATGATGCATTGATGGCCAAACTATTCCCTCGATCTCTCAAGGATACAACACTTGAGTGGTACTGTTCCTTTCTCGATAATTTCATTTTCTCATTTGACCAACTTGTAAACCAATTTCTACGATAATTTCAAGCTAACATCAGGCCGAAGATGACATTTTTGGATCTCATCCGATAGAAACAAGGAGATAATAAAAATATTAATAATTTTATAGCGTGATATCAAGCGCTCTTCTCACAAATCTCATATTTGCTGCCCTATTCTGACGTGCATAAAGTATTCAAAGGGAACTTACAAAGGCCTTGGTAGGAAATTTTTTCCCTTATGAAATACCCTTCTTTCATGCATTTGTGTGGAGCCCTACGAGAGTATCAATAGATGATGGTTAGTTTGGGGGATCCTCCTTGCACTCTTATTTTGAAGGAAAGTCCATTGTATCGATCTATGGAAAGGTAAAGCCATTGTGAATGTGGTAGCCGTTGTGGATGACAACAACCTCAAATGCAATAGAAAATTTACAAGTCTTGCCAAATCTTATTCTTCCATCTTGCAAAAGTTAGTAAAGGATAAGATCATAACCTTGCCGAACCCTAAACCTCTTAAGGAACCATACCCTAGTTGGTATGATGTAAGTACTTACTGTCAATACCATCGAGTCAACATACATGATAATGATCATTGTATGCACCTATGTCATGAGATACAAGACCGCATCAAGGATGGTATTATTCATCTCGATGGTAGCAAACAAAATATAAATAAATCAATGACGAAAGTGAATAGTGAATTTAAGATATACATGGACCCATTTCCATAACATTCTGCTAACCTGATTATCAATCCGACTGATTCTATCACTCAACTTGAGGCCTATGTTAATTACGGCATAGTTACTTCTACTGCACAGCCTACGACCGGTTTGCCGGATGTAACATTTACTTCATAGGAATTACCCTTAAATAACAAGCCCTCACCTCTCTATATTCCCACTCACCTCAATGGTAACATTGTGACAGGAGTCTTAGTAGACCCTACAAGTTGAGTCAATGTTATCATAGAAGAAACATTGTGGCTTAACTCAATACATAGAGAAGAATAAGAAGAAACAAAGTATACCATCCGTACACATGCTGGTCTTTGTCTTAAACAATATGGTTCGATAACTTTGTCCATCCTAGTTGGACCTAGGGTTTTTGACATGGTTTACGATGTTATTCCAGAGTCAAATCTGTTCAAGATGATGTTGGGAATACCTTGGGTAGCTTACATGAATGGAATCGCCTCCATTATTCATAAATGTCTAATGTTCTCCCATGAAGGTTTCATGCATCTAGTGTATGACACTGGATACCAGCCTCTAGTGTCTCTTAGGGGATATTCATTAGACCATTTTGGCCTGCCCTGGTTGGTTTGCTTCCTTCCAGAATGAACCTATGCTACAAAAACTATGTGAAGTATAAGACTAGGGACAAGGGACAACCAAAATTGATTCTTCCCATCACACAACAACCGACTGCCTCTCCTTCCTGAAAAGTAAAGGAGAAGCTTGCCTCCTCTCAAGATGACTCATCCGCTCCCCTCTCTTGGGAGGAGTATTAGATGACAAAGCCTAGATTTTACCTATTGAGTTTGATGATCCCTCCTTGGTGTACCCAAGAGCAGGATATCAGACCTCCCAACTAAACTGCATTGACCTTGGTACTACCTATATGGTAGAGGAAAAGATCCCCATGGAGAGTCCTCTTTGTCTTGGCCTCTGCAGCCTCCTACCGATCCTACTCCCAAAGTAGTGAATGGGAAGAGGCTTGCTACTGAGGCACTTGAGTCAACTCCCCCCACTATTCCTCAACCTATTCCTCCTGCTCCCATTCAGGAGTCTATTCCTCTGTCATAAATAGTTGTAGTGGACACTTGCATGGCTGAGTAGGAACCTTCCATTCCCTTGCAGCCTTCAGCCTCCAGTTCAAAGAGTAGCAGAAACTTCCTTGCACATGAGTGCAAGCACTCGCAAAAGACTCTCATGGATAAGAAATCCTCTTTATAGAGGAAGGAAGGGGAGATGAAAGCCCTTGTATTAGGGCCTTCTAATGTGTCCTCCTCTTTCCTCTCCTCTGCTTCTGTTCAATCTAGCTTTGTATCACTTTTGACTTTCATTGTGATTATGAATGCGCTTGACCCTAAAATAGTGTAGGTGTTCATCACTCCTTCGGTGGAGCTACCTCTCTTGATGTACCTTCCAGATGTCCCACCTTTCCCAAAACTCATAGATATGACAAAAAATTTGGTGGTGTCTACTACAATTTTCTCTACCTCCTCTTCCTCCACACCTCTTGCCTCGTCTGTGGGGAGTTCACGTCCCTCAAAGAAGAAAAAGGTGGAGATTGCTCCTAGTAACAGAGGATGTAAGAGAATCCACTTCCCCAAAAGGTGGTCCCATGTTGACTTGTTCTATGCCAGTGATGGAACCAGTCTCAGTTTCTCTTGAGTTCATCACCACTCTTGAATCACTCGATTAGCCTGGCAGTGAATCTCAAGTGCAACCTTCTCCATCCATTGAGGTAAAAAATGTCACTCCTATGAAGTGCATGTTTAAATCTCTAAATGAGGTTTTTTCCTTGATGATAATATTCACAAAATCATTGACCTTAGCTCCACAAGATCTTGGTGTAGAGGACCTTGCAGGACCCTCTTCCTTAGCCCTTGTTGCGGGAGGGTTGGATACTCCTCCTCTTAACATTCCACCACTGTAGGCTCATTCTTCTTTCCTCTACGATGATCTAGAGTGGGAAGCAGATGACCTCTTGGTTGACCAGTGTTAGGGGGAGGCCCCTTCTTTATCTTTAGAATAGATGTTTGTGTGTGTGTTGTGATGTGTTCCCCCGTAATTGTGTTATGTGTGCCTGGATGACCCTTGTCACCCCTATTAGTGCTTGGATATAGGTCTGGTTTTTTTGTTGTAAACCTTCTTCTATTTGTATCATCATTCTTCCAAGTTTGTGATTGATTTTCGATAAATTGGGGATGATGCAAAGCGTTGGGGGCATTTAGGCTTCCCTTCCATGTTAACCCAATTTTTTATTTTTACTGTCTTCTCTTGCATTCTTCACATGGTCTAATATAGTAGGGGGTTGATGAAAGTTCATTTTATATACTATTACTATACTTATATATATTTATGAGTAGTTCTGACCTTGAAATATCAGACTACCCCTATGCCCTTTGTACGTGTTTTATTTTCTCCTTTGATTTTCCTTTATCTTTCTCTCTTCTTTGCTTAAGCTTTCCATCTCATGTGTGACAATGCCACTTCTACAACATTTTGATTTTCAAAAAATGCATTCATTGTTAACGAATCTTTTCTCGAGAATCTTTACAAACTCCTTTTCAAGAATCATGTTCTTGACTTGAAACCCTAATGGAACGTATTTCCTTCATCATGGGTTCATGAAGAAATAATTTGAGAACTTTCCTCCAAAGTGGTAACAACTTTGATCTTCCCCTTGTGGGGGGGGGAATTCTTCCTTTTGAATTCCTTGATGAAGTGAACCTCTTTCAAAAGGATTCCTTAACAATGAATCGATTTGAGAAAGAAACATCTCTTTTATGATTTCGAACAGTGAATCCCTCGAGTGTACCCCCTTCTTCATGCCAGGTTCCTGAGGGATCCCTTCAAAAGTTTTCCAACTTTTTGATAGTCTACACAACTGTCTGCTTACTTGCCTATGTGGCCACTTTCTGACATGTTTTATCTGTGGGTAAACATGTCACTTTACAAGTACACCTATGAAGCCACTTTCTGACTTTGCAGAGTGCCCTTTCCTTGGGTTTCCTCCATGTGAGAGATCTTGGGGGATACCTTCCTGTAGGTATGTGGGCCTGTAGGAAACTTCTTCTGAGCTTCCTCCATGTGAGAGATCTTGGGGGTGGCTCCCCTGTAGGTTTGCAGGTTTGTAGGGTGCTTTCTTTGGGTTTCAGATCCATGTGAGAGATGTTGGAGGATACTTCCCTACAGGTCTACAAGTCTGTAGGGTTCTTTCCTAGGTTTCCTTCACGTGAGATATCTTGAAGGACATCCTCCTTGCAAGTCTGGGGGTCTATAAGGCACTTTCTCGGCTTCCTTCATGTGATAGATCTTGGGGGACACTTCCTTGCAGGTTTGTGGGTTTGTAAGGCACTTTTCTAGGTATCCTGCATGTGAAAGATCTTGGGGGACACCTTCCTTGCAGGTCTATGGGCCTATGAGGCACTTTCTTCTCAGAGCTTCCTTCATGTGAGAGATCTTGGGGGTCACCCCCTTGTAGGTCTACGAACCTGTAAGACTATTTTATTCTTCAACTTCATTGTTCTGCAAGGCTATGTAGTCCTTTACTTATCCTGCGCTCTCGAGTTCGCTAGATCACAATCTATTTTCGTGACGGTTTAGGTATACATTTCTAACTCTACTACTTCTCCGATCAACTTTATTGAAGTAATCATTAGTATTCGTGCTCACTAAAGTAGGAAAAAAATGTATAGGAGTGAATTTGTACCCCTTATGAAAATTCCCCTTTTACCCTTACTCACTTTCAAAAATGAAATTTGAAGGCTAAATTCCACATAAGCCCACTTCCTTTTTTCCACTTGGTGTTCATTTTGTGTGTTGGAAGATGGATATCTATTAGGGATGCCTGCATGACACATAGAAGTCCATGCAGTGCGGTTACATTCTTGGAAGATTCCTACGTTTGGAGCCTACAAAGGTGTTACACTTCCCATTGGAGGTCGATTTGTAATGCCCTCTTTGACTAATTGACCCAAATATGGATGTTTTCCTTATTCTCTCCTTCAAATTCACTCCATGCATTTCATCCTCTACATAGTCTCTCCAAGCATTTTATCATTCACTTCTTGCACTTTCAGCCTTCAAGTAGCACTTTACACTCCATAGCAGCAACAATGACACTTTTTCAACTCTGTAGAGCAAGTGTGGAACAACACCATTGCAACAGGGGCTTGAGTCCTCTCATTTTCTCCTCCATTAGCTAGTTAGCTCTTTGAGGAGGTGGTAAGATTTCTACTCCTCTCCTCTATGATTTGGTTGGGTAGCACATTATTGTTTTGTAGTGTTTTTGTGTTATTTACTTCATTTCCTTCTTTATCATATATTTCTCCATTGTTGCAAACTTGGCTGTCCGTGGAGGTGGAAACACCAAAACAAGGGTTTGACTGAGGCAGGAACCTATACAACCCCAAAAAATTTCCCTCTTTCTTATGTGTAGGTGGATGTATACTTGGAGCTAGCTAGCGAACAAGTACCTTTGTGAGATCATTCTTAACACCTTAATTCTCATTTACTTGCTTTATCACATTTGTTCGTATCTATTCTACTTCATAGCTTTATTTTGGCCCTTTGAAAGTGATTAGCTAGGTTGTCAGCTCATTTTTTGGTAGTTCTCATTGTAATTTCAATCATCTGGTCATACAGACACCAACGCACCTGAGAGATGCCAACATGCCACATTGTCATCCCAAAATTGCACTTTCACCCTTGGGAAGAGAGCTTCCTGAGGTACAGTTTTGAACCTAAAAACTAGCTCACCTAGCCTCATTCTGAGTTTCAGGTCTATAGAGTAGTTGAAGGACCTTATAGGCTTCATCATTCTTATCCCTCATTTCAAAACACTCCTTAAAGCTAAGGTAAGTTAGGGTATCCTTCCACTCTTGGCTCTCCATGACCTAGGGCCTTGAACGTGGTTGGTCCCCCTCTCTTACAATTCATATGTTATTTGTAATAATATTAATTATGTAATAATTTAGAATGGGTTATTTAATTTGGTATCAGAGCTTAGGGTTCATCTCTATGCCTATTGAGTCTACCATAGCCCTAACTAGGGGATAGTTGACCCTTGACCAATTTTAGTTGTCCTAAGAATTGTTTGAACTTGGATTGAATGTAGGTATGGGAAGGTCAAAGGCAGGATGAAAGAAGAGGAAAATTGTTAGAACGTCACATAAGAAAGACGTAATGGAAGCAAATGTTGAGACAAAGGTTCAACCTGAGATTCCCGATTATGATACTCTAGCTTAATCTCTCACACAAATTAAGCTAGAGAGAGGCAAGAAGATTGAGGAGAAGTGAATTCCTAAGATCAAAAAGCTTTCCGCAATCAAGGACTAGCCTCTAGGGTGTGGACCCAATGCACCCTTGTTAACTAAAGAGTAAAAGGAGAGCTTGTGTGCTTGACCATCCTCTTCTACAAAACTTGATGTAAATTCAGATGAGGACCTAGAGGAATGTTCTCTTTCTGATGACGAGAAAACAAAATAATGTAACAAGAAGCCTTTTGTAAATAAGGGCCTATTGCCCCACTTTTAATATAAATAAAACAAGAAGATATTTTTGGTGTGTTCAAATGAAGGACTCCAAAATATGTTTATTATGCATGAATGTGCATGTCTTCTATGAATGAGGGATATATGCATGTGTAAATTATGTGATTTAGAATAAGAATGCTTATTTGTAGAACCCAATGTTAAGATGTGAATGTGATGCAGGTTAAGTGTGAGTCAACATGGTGACCACCAAGCAAGAGATGGGTGGTAGTGGTTCACACAACAGACCTAACAAGAGGCCGGAACAAATTCTAGAGCTTCTGAACTAATAAGAGGCTCATATGGAACAAATAGAACAAGAGATCTGAGTAGCATGTGAGGACTAGGACCGCAAGAATGCAGAAATCAATCAAGGAAATGGTGGTCTAGGCGTAGGTCCACAAGGTCTAATTGAGGATGAGCTTGGAAAAGATCTCAAAAGAGTAGCACTGCCTAAATTTGATTGTAATAATTTTAGATTAGAAGCAGAGGAATGAATTATTGAGATGGAAAAATACTCTTGGCTTCATAAGCTTTCCAACTAGACCAAAGCAACATGGGCTATGTATTAGCTTTTTGGTGAAGCGGCAACTTGGTGGGATAGTGAGAAGTTAGAAAGGAATCTTTAGCATGCTGAGATCACTTGGGAACTCTTCCACCAATGTTTTAGGAGGAGATGGTTACTGCAGATTTTTTTTGACAAGGTGACTGAATTCTAGAATTTAACTCAAGGGAGCATGATAGTGGCCTAGTATTGGGAAAAGTTCACAAACCTATTGAAGTATGTGCCTTAGTATTAGAGAGATGAACGTTTTCGCATCTAAAAATTCATTTTGGGAATAAGACCTAATATTGGAGTTGAAGTGGATATGCATGCATGATCCTCTTACCATGAATGAAGCCTTCCAAAAAGCTATCAAATAGGAACAAAAATTGTAACGGTTATCCAACTACCACAATAATGCAAATCCTAAGTCACGGTTTGGTAAGAAGAAATTTCATAAAGGAGAAAAGAACCATCAGATCTGTAGTCTCAAGAGGGGAAGTGAGTCATAAGAGAAGGGTGAAGATGGTAATGGTGGAAAGAATAAGAAGGAAAACAAAAATAAGGGTAAGGATGACCAAAAGCAGAAGGGCTTCAGAGAGGACAAGCCGAGAGGTTGCAAGGGGCCTCGTGATGGATGCTATACTTATGGAGGAAATCATTATGCCTCAAATTGTTTATAGCGGTTGAAGTCACAGAAGGAAGGAAGCTATTAGCAAACTCAACATCACCAAATCCATGTTGTAGTGGATAACAAATAGGAAGAGTATAAAGCTTCACCAATTTAGCTGACGAGTAAGCTCTATGGCCAATCTATCTCTATTTTAATTGATACCAAAGCTAATGAATTTTTAATAGATCCTAGAATAATATCCAAGATACCTATTAGACCTAGATACATGACAAACTCATGGATAGTCTAGTATGGTAATCGAGCAAAGCAAAGGGTATATACATGTCTCTTTTGCAGCGAGTTGGAGTTTCCAACCTTTCAAACCTAGGTCAACTTGTATGTGACACCTTTAGGCTCATATGATGTAATTTTTGAAATAAATTGGTTAACTGAGCATAAGGCTATAGTGAACTGTGAGGATAAGGTAGTCAATTTTTTGGATGATTATGGAAACCCAGTCAAAATTTGTGGAATGTAAAGACCCTTAGAGCTTAGATAGATTTCTATTATGCAGCTCAAGAAGGATTGTCAAAAGGGATGTGTAATGTATGTTGTGCATAGTAGTAACCTTGACAACAAGGAACCATATTTATATGACTATCCTATTCTCAAGGAGTTCCAAGATGTATTCTCTGATGAACTCACAGAGTTACCTCCAAAATGGGAATTTGATTTCTTTATTAACCTTTTACCAGGAGTTGAGCCTCAATCCAAGGTACCTTATCAGATGACTACCACCAAAATCTATGATTTGAAGGACCAGTTAATGGAATTATTGAACAAAGGGATCATAAGACCCAGTGTGTCTCCTTGGGGAGCACTAGTTATGTTTGTGAAAAAGAAGAATGGAACCTTGCATCTATGTATAGATTATCAAATGTTGAATAAGGCAACCATCAAGAATCGATATACACTACCGAGGATCGATGAGTTGTTTGACCAAATGAAGGGAGCGACAATGTTCTCCAAAATTGATCTCAGGTTGGGGTACCATCAGTTGAGAATAAAAGAATAAGATATTCTGAAGACTGCTTTTTGAACTCAATATGGGCATTATGAGTTCACCATGGTACCTTTTGGCTTGACTAATCCACCGACAACTTTCATGAGTCTCATGAATAGTGTATTCAGAGATTGCTTGGATGGATTTGTTTTAATATTCAATAATGACATCCTAGTTTACTCAAAATCTATTGAAGAGCATGATAGGCACTTGAGGATAGTTCTATAGTGGCTGAGAGAAAGGAATTTTTTTGGGAAGCTATCCAAGTGTTCATTCTATCAAAAAAAAGGTGCACTATCTAGGCCATATTATCTCAGCTGAAGGAGTCTCTGTAGAACCTGAAATGATCAAGGCAATCGTGGAATGGCCAGTGCCTCAAAATGTGTTAGAATTTTGTAGCTTCATGGGCCTCACAAGATACTATAAGAATTTTTCTCAAGGGTTTTCCTAGATTGCATCTCATATCACTTCACTCCAAAGAAAGGGAACATGGTTTGAATGGAATGAGAAATACAAGCAAGAATTCCAATGCCTAAAGGAGAGGCTCATGACAACACCAATGCTGACCATCTTGATCATAATGGAAGATTCACAGTAATCAAAAATGCTTTAGGAGAGGGATTAGGAGTAGTATTAAAGCAAGATGGACTAGTGGTAGCATACGAATCAAGGAATCTTAAGTAACATGAGGTGAACTACACATTGC
This sequence comes from Sequoia sempervirens, assembly GCA_007258455.2. NCBI lineage: Eukaryota > Viridiplantae > Streptophyta > Pinopsida > Cupressales > Cupressaceae > Sequoia > Sequoia sempervirens. Next base: position 103,220,635 of record VDFB02075321.1, on the reverse strand, counting down.
ATGATTTAGAACTAGCCATCATAGTTCATGCCTTATAGATGTGGAGGCATTATCTCTTGGGAAATCCATTTGAACTCAAGATATACCACTTGGTATTGAGATACATTTTTACTCAACCAAATCTTAATGCACGACAAAGAAGGTGGTTGGAATTCCTTAGTGAGTATGACTTTGAAATTGAGTATATAAAGGGAAAAGAGAACAGAGTGACTGATGCTCTTAGTAGATGAAGAAATTTAGCAGCCATGATCTCAACAAGGTCTAACTTGAGACAATAGGTGATACAACATTTGTTAGGGGATGAGCACTATGAGAGAGTGAAGAGCGCCCTAGCAAAGAATCCTTCAAACCATTGGTTCGATGGGTATGAGATCGAACCAGATGGTATTTTGAGATACCAGAGAAGAATGTATATTTTAGACTTTGGAGAGCTAATGAATTTGGTTTTAGAGGAGGTTCATAATGCACCTTATTCAAGAAACCCCAGAGTATCCAAGATGATTACAGAGTTGATGGCTCTGTATTTTTGGCCTAAACTCAAGAAGGATGTAGTGGAGTACATAGCCAAATGCTTAGAGTGCTAATGAGTCAAGGCTAAGCATGCACATCCAGCCAAAGCTATTGTATCCTCATGACATACCTGAGAATAAATGGTAGGTGATCAATATGGACTTCGTACAGGGGTTTCCATTGAGCAATAATAAGCATGATGTTATCTTGGTTGTGATCGATAAGTTGACCAAGGTTATACACTTCATACCAAGAAACCTTAAGGATGGATCATTGACCCTGGCCAAATTTTTTTTCCAAGAGATCTTTCGCTTACATGGAGTGCCAGAGACTATCATTTCTAATAGGGACACTCAAATGACCTCAATATTTTGGATGACCCTGAATGTTGCATGGGGAACCAAACTAAATTTTAGCTTGGCTTATCATCCTCAAACTAATGGAAAAATAGAGAGGGTGAATTAGGTAGTCAAAGACCTCCTTCGAATGTATTGTATGGACCAATAGTATAAGTGGGAAGAATACTTACCAATGGTAGAGTTTTCTTACAACAACTCTTATCAGACATCCCTTGGTATGGTACCATTTGAAGCTCTCTATGGGTGAAGGTTTCGTACACCCATTAGTTGGGATAGATTTGAGGACAAGATCATAGTAGGACCTAAAATGCTTAAGGAAATGGAAGAAAAAATGAAAGTCATTAAGAGTAGACTGAAAGAGGCAGTAGACTGATAGAAGAGTTATGCTAACAAGAAAAAAACTCTTAGGAAGTTCTCAATAGGGGATAAAGTTTTCTTAAGAGTTAAACCTCATAAAAATTCCATTACCTTTGGAAAGTATTCCAAGTTGGCCCCAAGATATGTGGGACCATTTGAAGTCATGGAAGTGATTAACCCAGTTTCTTATAGACTAGCTCTACCACCTACTCTAGCTCGAATTCATAATGTATTTCATGTTTCTTTGGTTAAGCCATATCATCTTGACGTAGGTCATGTGCTTGATTGGCAATCCTTGCAGTTACAAGATCTAAGAGTGGTGCTAGTGGATCCCATTAGAATCCTAGATAGACATAACATGAAGTTGTAGAGCATAGATATTGCTTAGTTTAAGGTTCAATGTGACCAATACTTAGAATATAGTGCTACTTGGGAGGATACAGAAGAAATAGAACAATCCTTTCCACATTTTTTTTCTTAAGAAAGAGACTTTGATAATTTTGCTAAGTGAATTTTTTTTGAATAAAATATTATGATGTTTTGACTTGGAATAATTTGATGTGATATTGAAATAGACATATATGCTTTTATTTTTATTAAATAGACATCAGGACGATGTCTCTTCCAAGAGGGGAAGGATGCAACAACATAAATTTATTGCATTCTTAATTGTAATGTGATAAATTAGATTATTGAGGAAATTCAATATGATGGAAATTTTCATATTTTTGAAAAGATTGAAAGAAGTTGACCATCATTGACTATGTGATATTTTTGAATGATCACATATATTATTATGATTTGAACACTACTGATGAATTTTGGCAAGTGTAAGTGTGTGCAACTATAGGGTGAAGGTTGGAGGAGGATAACATGGTTGAAGTAGGATTGTTTAGCCAGATCAAATGGTAAGCTAGATGGAATTTGGGTGCACACACCACAAATGGCATGATAACTGCATTTAAATACATATAGGAAAATTATATTGAGCTAACTGAATTGATATGGTGACTCAAAAAGATAGACTTGTGAAGTAAAAATACATGTGAATTGTTATTTAATTTTCTATCTTGATTTTTTGTGAGTCTGAACTTGATAGAAAATAAAAATGAGGTTTACGAAATGAATAAATGTGTATGATTCAAAAAATAAAATAAAATAAAATACTATCATTTAAATATTGATGCTCGAAAATAGAATAAAAGCTCATTTTTATTGTTTAAAAACATTGGTATATGAAACATATTAGCATTGAATTCAAAATCGATATTGTACATTATCAAATTGAAAAGAAAATTTAATTGAAATCATGGGAAGATTCCCCAAGTCATGACCTGAATACAAATTATGGTCGATTAATTAAAATGGATAGTGGACGGAAATGGCAATAATGCCATAATGGAGGAAACAACCCAATATCATGCAAAATGAAATCTTTGTATTTTCAAAGACATAGCCTAGGAAAAATAGCGAATCATATCGACTAGTTTTGAAGGAAAAAAGAAAGGAAGAACTTGGGGTAAAGAAAAATCAATCTAAAGATTGGGAAAAAGCTTGATCCAGAGGTAAGTCGATCCCTATTGGCAAGAAATCAATCATCGTCCCGGACAAAAGGATATTCATTTTAGTGGAAGTTATTTTCTTCAGAGAGAAGTCTCAGTGAATGCATTGGGTCTCGTCAACAAAGCAAAGTAGGATCCCTTCAATGTATGTGTGCAGGTTTTAGTAGGAGGTCTTGCCGATATAGGGAGGTCTCACCGAAGTTAGGCGGCGTTGGCAAAGCAAGCGAGCTTCGCCAAAGGGTCTCGCCGAAGTCACAAGGTCTCCCTGACTCTAAAGGCTCTCGGGTAAGGATTGAGTTCTACAAGATGTCTCGGCGACCTGGGATGTTTTAAACAAGAAGGATAGCCCATTCAATCGCCGATCGTGGAGACTCATGGTGACCATGGGCTTCGGATAACCTATAGCACTTGGTGACAAGTCCCAGTGGGAGGCAACATCTCACCAACAACAATTGGTTTAAAGTCATCGGGGAAGCTCTCGCGCCAGAAGAAACACTGTCGGTGAGAAGTCCCAGTGAAGAGGCAAAGTCACACCAACTGCATTCATTTGGGGTAACAAAGAGTCTCAGAGAGAAGTCTTAGCGAGGATGGAATGTCTTGCCGATGGTGTTGACGTCTTTAGTATAACTCTTGGCAATAGATGGACACTTCGGGTTAAGTTGTTGAGCCCGCTAAGAGGTTTCAGTGACCTTGCAATGTTTTGGCGAAAACGGAAGGGCTCTCAGCAAAGGTTGGTCCCTTTGCCATAGGGTCTCACTGAATGCAGGTCTCCCTGACATTTGATTTTGGTATAGTTTCCAACTATCGCCCTATGGTCTTACCGACATGGCCATGTCTCAGTGAATGAAGGGATCTCGGCCCAAGGAAGTGGTTTTACCACAATGTCTTGGTGAAACCTTTGCCTCTTGCCGAAGTGAACAAAATGAAGCCTCGCCAAATTAGGGTGCCTTCGGTACAACCTCTTGCTGACCAATGGATGTCTCCCTGACCAGGGGGTCTTGATGATGGAAGCAAACAAGTGGGGGTCCCACCAAGGAAACATCATATCTTGCTAGGAGTTGGGGCTTTTGCCATGGGGTCTTGGTGACTATCCAAAGTCTCGCTGAAGTATGTGGCTTTGACATAATCTTGTGAATTCGATAGGAGATCTCCCTGACTCGGTGATGTCTCACCGACAGTAAAGTGAACAACTCGGCAGAAAGAGAGTCTCATAGAGAAGTCTGGGCGATAAAGGAAATTCATGACGACTGAAAGATCCTCGCCAAAGCAAAGCGCCTTCGAGATGATATCTTCCCGACTGGTGGGAGTCTCAACGAATAGAGGAGAGCTCAGGTAGACAAGAGGAGTTCATCATGTAGTCTATAGAGCCTGCGTGGAATACGCTCAAGCAACCAGGGGGAGCTGAGGTGAGCCATGGCAGTCTAATTAGAATGAAGAATGTCAACAAGATGAATGCAACATGTATCTGTTGTGAGCTCAGGGCATTCAAAGCATTCAGCTGAAGTGGTTCAAATGGGATAGGATGCCATGATCAGAATGAATGCGGTAGCTGTGAAAAATTTGAGGAAGGTTTCTTTGGGGTGACTCTTGGCTGTCATGGACACGCAAGGTCCTGCATTTAATTCAGCCAAAAAGATTTGAGGAGAGATTTTTTTCGGGGATTGATATTTTGTAAGTCCTAAGGGGCCGACACAATCTGATATATAAGGCATTTTTGCCCTTTTTGTAAATAGTTTGAACTATGCATCCAAAAGAGCTAGTGGTTTTATCTATCCTTTCTCAGCTGATGTATACTTTGTAACCCAACTAAAATCTAGAATGCAAAATAGAGTTCACCTTGAAAACAAGTACTAATGCTCTTAATACTCTCATTTCTATATGTTAGCTTATGCATGTATTTCTTTAACAGTGTTTTTCTAAATCTGTATTCATACCACAAAGTTGTGAAGTTTGTTCCTTCCTTCTTAAGATATGTATGTAGATGAAACCCTTCAAGAGTGATGCATAAGTCTAATGGGGTTATGTTGAGTAAGTAAAACAACTGCAGTCTAGTTTCCCCAGTGTGTTTGCATCTTGTTTTCATTTTTTTTGATTTCTTATCAACTCGGTGTATCACCATAGGAATAGTTCAGTATAGTTTCATTTTGTATGCACTTCTTCTCCCTCTACCTCACAAAGATCATTAGTCTAGGTGATACCCAAAGGAAGCTGACCTTCTTTGGAGGTTCATTTCAACTTCAGGTGACCCACAACCTTGAAATGATCCCATGTTTCACCAAAAAGCTTAGTTCTTACAACTTCGCATATGGTGCATTTCTAGGTGACAACAGTTTCTCGCACGCTCGATGGGATAGAAATTAGATTGAACTACTGGTTTAGTATGCAACCAGCAAATTCCAAACTTTATAGAAGTCATTTGTCATACTTGGCGACTCCATAAAGAGGAAGAATTCTAGAAATCAATGCCTTCTATAGTTTATGAGAAGAGTTCAGACAAGAAGTAGCTCAGGTGCTTTCGAATATTCGCAGCTGTCACCACCAAGAAGACAAGGCAGAGCAATAGAAAAGTGAGGAACAACAGTTATCTATTCTAGAAGAACTCAGTCTACCCCTCCATCCATGGGATCTCATTTTTTTGCACCAGTAAATCCACCTCAGGTACCTCCCATGGTTGCTCCAAGGAATCAACCCTTTGTTGCCTTTAATGGAGGAAGCCCCTTAAATTTGGCACAACACAATGATATTCCAATAGCGGCCTTGAAGAGTCTACCAACTTTCACTGAGGGAGATCAAACTACCCCAATTGAACACATGCGAGATGTAGCTTTGCTATATGGAGTCCATCACATAACCCAAGAAGATGTTGCAGTGAGATTACTAGCTGCTTCACTGAAAGGAAGAGCTGTGCAATGGTATAAGAGCCTATCAGTTAGTTCAATTGCAACATGGGATGAATTTGGAGACAAGTTGCATAAATAATTTCAAAACAGGTATGACAACTTGTCTCTATTGGAACAATTGACTACAATTAAGAGGGCTCCACAAGAGCAGATGAATGACTTCAACTTCAAATTTCAAAGAACTTGGGATAGAATCCCTACAACAGTGAGGCCACCTCCGGAGTAGCATTTTTGTACTTTTTGAGGGCTTTTAACAACGATATAGCTGTCATGATACAGTCAATGGTAGGAGTGTCCTTTCTAGATGCTTTCAAAATAAATATCAGAGTTGAAAACAACTTAATACAAGCTGGAAAACTCACTCCTAGGCCTCCAATGCCTATATTTCTAGAAATTCATGCAAACATTCCTTTGCAGATACTGTCTTTCACACCTTTACCAACTATACCAATGCTACTAGCTGCTATTCCAATCGTTGATAAACAAGAAAGTGTTGCTTCAGGCTCATCACAGGAGTTACAAGAGATCAAAAGTCTTTTACAGACTTTTGGTAACAAGTTGGTGAACTTGGAAAAACAACAATCCTATTCTAGGCCTTATCAACTGCAAAATCAGGCCTCAAGTCAGCCTTTTCATGGTCAACAACAACAATTACAAGGGAATAGACAAGCCTATCAGGGAAATTACGAAGGCCTAAGATAGAATGTGAATACAAGGCCTTATTAGGCCTATGCTCTAGCACCTGTTAGTGCAATCAAGGACTTGGTCCCTACTCAAAACAACTTAGCAATAGATTATGGGAGGTGCTACCCTTGCAACCAGCCCCACAATCAAGCCACTTGCTCAAATGGACTCATCAATCAGGCACTTATGGTACTGAATGCCTCAAGTTCACAACAGAGTGCATTTAATGAGCCATCTCGACAACACCAGGATCAGTTTGCAAATGATGCTACCCTACTCAACTGGCAAGGTGAAGAATTTTGTGGGTTGAATGTGGACAATTCGTCAGTCGCAACTAACACTAGGGTGAAAAAGAGAGCATTTGAGCTTGATCATGTAGCTGAAAGGAAAGGCATCAGCTGTTGAACCATTTGCATCTCAAGTGACTAGTGGTTTGCAAGGAAATCAACAACTCCCACTGAGGGAGCAGCCATGCTTACAAGCTGATCACACTAGTATAAAGGTACATAATAAAGTAAACCTAGCCGCACCTTTAACATTCTTGATAGTATGAGAAGGACAAATGTAACGATGTCTATGTGGGATTCATTAGTCATCCCAAGTCAAAAGGATATGTTACAGTCAGCCTTGACAAGTTTGAAAATGTATGATGAATCTGAGTCTCCAATAGGTCAAGTTAGGACTGTTTTGACAAATAATCCTCAAGGAAATGATAAGTAGCCTAGCAAAGAGGTAGGAAAAGAAATCAAATCACCTCCCTTTTACGTGTCAGTGATCATTTGTGATAAGTTAGTTCATAACTATATGGTAGACAGTGGAGCTAGTAGCTCTGTGATGCCAAAGCAGATTGCTGACAAGCTTGGGCTAAAGTATCAGCCTTTAGAAAAAGGAGTAATCCAATTAGACGGTACATCTATTAATACACTGGGCATCATTAAGGATTTGAGTCTTACCCTTCATGCTTGTCCTAATTTTTTAGTTCCCCAAGACATATGTGTCATAGACCTTCCACCTTTCTTTTCCTTGTGCTTATCAAGAGACTTTACAGCCAAGATAGGTGGTTATGTGTTAGCTGATTGGTCACATATGCTATTTAGATCAAGATATGGAACCAATGTTACCATTAAATTTGAAAGGTTAGCCAAGGATCACATTGAGCCATATAACCCAAGTCCCATCAATGCTGCTCCTTCTGTTGCAAATGCAAATTGTGTTATTTTTACTGATAATGAGCTGGCTGCCACTCAACAACTTTAAGTAGAAGCTGCTCCTGATGTACTTCTACATGAATGGGTAGTTGAAAATGTATTGGACAGTCTTGAAGACCTCATTCGAGATGCTGGTATGGGTAACTATGTCATACTCGAACTTGATGCAGAGATTCCTAACCTTGAAAAGGATTCATGTCAGCTACTGCAACAAAAGAATGAATTATGGGAGATGTATTTTGATGGTTCTAGAAGAAAAAATGGCACTAGAGGAGGTACAATGCTTGTATCTCTGTGGGGTGATAAATATTTTTCTGCATTCCATTTTGCTTTTGCATGTTCTAATAATACTACTGAGTATGAGGGCCTTGTTCAAGGTCTTGAATGGGCAAGGAAGAGAGGAATTACCCATTTGAAGGTTTATGGGGACAGTGAGTTAATTTTCAATCAGATAAGAAGCCTGAATGTTGCAAAAAATGACACTAAAGTCATAGAAATAGAGTGTGGAATGTGATATAGGAATTTGATGCATTTAATTTAGTATCTATCCCAAGGAATCAGAACAAGCATAGTAATAGGCTTGCAGCCGTTGGAGCATAGTTTGATATTCTAGGAGATATTAGAAAAGAGAGATTACAACAGTATGTGAAGGTTGTAGTTAGACCATCAATTCCTGATAACAACACTCACTGGCAAGTTTTTGATAGTGATGAACAAATTCTTTCTTTCTTGCTTGAAGAAGATCAGTTCTCCATGGTGAATCAAGCAAAACTCAAGCAATAGTATGGTGATCAAGTCATACAGTTGAGGAAAAATAAGTTACCCAAAGGTCTTGTTACCTTAGAGTCGATATTCAGTACTGACGATCAACTTAAAAAGGGTAAAGCCGGCTTGCAGGTCAAACAAGAACATTATGAAGAGCTGGAGATTTTCAAAGGTAGACTCCTTAAGAAAGGAAAAATTTGTTCACATGAATATAAACAATCTTTTGTTGCTTTATGTCAAGAATTCTATGATGTCTTTGCTTGGGAATATTCAGATTTGAAAGGGTTTGATCCCCATATTGCTCAGCACACAATTGAGTTAGAACCTAATGCCAAGCCAGTAAGGCAAAAACAAAGGCCCTTGAATCCTAAGCTTGATCCCTTAATGATTAAAGAGCTGACCAAATAAGTTGAGGGGGTTATCGTCTTTCCTATTAAGCACACTTCATGGGTTTCTAACCTTGTGCTGGTTAGGAAGAAAAGTGGTGAAATAAGACTCTATGTAGATTTTAGGGACCTTAACTGATCATCTTTGAAGAACCACTACCCACTACCCTCCATGGAACAAATCTTACAAAAAAATTCTAGTTCTGAAAGATTTTCCTTATTGGATGGCTTTTCGGGCTATACTCAAGTGCTGGTTAAAGAGGAGGATCAGTTCAAAATTTCTTTTACAAATAAGTGGGGCACCATGGCATACAAAACTGACTTTTAGTTTATCCAATGCTGGTGCCACATTTTAGAGGGTCATGGACATGGCATTTCAATGTTTGATCAATAAGGTTATATTGATTTATTTAGATGACATTACAATTTATTCTAAGAATATTGATGAACATTTTTTGCATCTTAGACAAGTTTTTGAAAAATGTAGAGAGTTTGGTATCTCTCTCAATCCAAAAAAGAGTATCATTGCTATTCATGAAGGGAAATTATTAGGACACATAGTGTCAAAGCAAGGAATTACTATTGACACTGAAAGAGTCAGAGCCATACTCGAGTTTCCATTACCAAATCACAAGAAGGGTTTACAGAGCTTTTTGGGACAAATCAAATTTTTGAGAAGATTCATCCCTGATGCTACAAACCTGTTACAACCTTTGACAACTATGTTAAAGAAAAATGCAATTTTTAGTTGGAAAAAAGATGCCAAGAATAGTTTTGAAGAAATTAAAGAGGCCTTAGTGTCTGCCCTGACATTGGTAAACCGAAATTTCTCCAAGGATTTCTTTTTGTATGCTATTGGCAGCACTAGTTCAATCTCTGCTATGCTGGTACAGAAAAAGAGTGACAATTTAGAACAGCCCATAGCTTTCTTTAGCCAAATACTTGCTGATTACGAAGAGAGGTATTCATTTGTTGAGAAGCATGTTCTCTTCATGATCAGAAGTCTAAAGAAATTCAAGCCTCTAGTGTCAAACAATAAGATTCATATTCTGGTTTCCCACTCAAGTGTGAAGGAGTTTCTGTTGAACAAATATTTGAATGATAAAAGAGTAGGATGGATCACCAAGGTCATGGAGTATGATGTAGATATTAAGATCACCAAACTGGTTAGGGGTAAAGGTTTTCATGAGTAGCTTGCTACAGGGTCAAGCAATAAAACTAAATTAGAAAAGGATGTTATGCTTGCTAATGCAAATTAACTTTAGAATGCTCAAGATGATGTGCCTATGGGGATAACTAATTGGGTTCAAGATATGACCCAATTCCTACAAACTGGTGTATGCCCATTAGGATTAAACAAAGCTAAAAGAAGATACTTCAGAGCTGCAGGGGGTCACTTTGCCCCAAGAATTACTGCCTGGAAAATCATGAGAGCTAGTTACTACTGGCCCAACTTGTTCAAAGATGCATATTCTTGGTCAAGAAAGTGTATCAAATGTGATTTATAGGAAAGGAAAAGCTGCCTGCTATGCCTCTACACCCTATTCAAGTGGAGCAGCCCTTCATGAGATGGGGTATTGATTTCATTGGGCCCATCAACCCACCATCTAGTGCTGGCCATAAGTGGGCGTTGACTACTACAAATTATTTCACATGATGGACAAAAGCAATAGCTTAGAAAGAGGCAAAAGAGTCTTCAGTTTTGAGCTTCTATGAGGATATAGTCACTAGATTTGGAGTCCCTGACTCTATCATATCTGATACTTCTCTCGCATTTGTGGGATTAAGACTAAATGATTGGTTTGTTAAATAGGGTATTCATCTAAATACATCCTCAAATTATTACCCTCAGGGTAACGGCCTAGCTGAAAGCACAAATAAGAATCTCATCAGGATTATCAAAAGAACAATGGAGGATAGCCAAAGGACCTGACACACTAAATTAAAGAATGCACTGTGGGTAGACAGAGTGACTCCTAAGAGGTCTATTGGTAACTCACCATACTTGTTAGTCTATGGCAGGGAGGCAAGATTGCCCTTGTCTATGGAGCTCCCAGCCCTTGACATTATACATCAATTGGAGATGTCTGAGGAACAAGACCCAATTTCTGTGAGATATGCAGAGCTCATGGAACTTGAGGAGTTAAGGGACAAAGCAATGAAGGATTTGGAGTATCATCAAATCCAAACAAAGAAAACATTTGACAGAAGGGCTACAAAGAAAATTTTTAGGGTGGGAGACCTCGTGCTCAAATGGGATGTTCTGAAAAGCAGGTCAGGCCATCACACCAAGTTTGACATGTGGACAGGCCCATTCATTATCAGAGACTGCAAGGAGCACAATGCTTATCAGCTGGCTACAATAGAAGGGGAAGTGCTCCCTATCCCAGTCAATGGGATACACCTTAAGCCCTATTTTCAAGTCTGAAGGAATTCCTCTTTTGTACATATTAGTTTAGGTTTACGTTTTCAATAAGTGCTTCTGCGCTTCAGGTTAATTATTATCTATTTCCTAGGTGCTGTGATGGCACAATTTTTCTCTTTTGTTTTCCCTTGTTTTGTTTTTCTTTTGGCAATCTGTTGTGTCCTTTGGATCTCAAGCATGTGGCGACCATGTGCAAAGTTGATATTTTTGTTTGTTTTTTGGGCCTCCTAACAACTCCATGCCCAATGGATAGGCCTAGGCTATTGGTCTTCATGTTTAGTAGGAAAACATCAGGCAAAGGTCACCAAAAATGTTACCTAATTTTCACCCTTAGGCTTAATTAGGCAAGGCTAATTGTGTTTAATAGGTTCGAGAAGGCCAAATGGAGCATTCGGCCTAGGGAAAAAGTCATGAATCTGATGCTAGGTCACAGGGAACTCAGTGAAGAAGCCTGCCTTGTTCAGGTTCAGCATGAAAATATTCTAAGGAGAGAGTTTCCAAGACCCCAGGAATGTCACGCTGAGTGGGATTCACCTACAGGTCCCTATCGGCAAGACATCGATCATCATCCCGGCGACAAAAGGATATTCATTTCGGCGAAAGTTTTTTTCTTCATAGAGAAGTCTCGGTGAATGCATCGGGTCTCGTCGACAAAGCAAAGCGGGATCCCTTCTACGTATGTGTATAGGTTTCGGTAGGAGGTCTTACCGATTAGAAGAGGTCTTACCAAAGTTAGGCGACCTCGACAAAGCAAGTGAGCTTCACCAAAGGGTCTCGTCGAAGTCACAAGGTCTCCCCGAACCTAAAGGCTCTTGGCATAAGGATTGAGTTCTACAAGATGTCTCGGTGACCTGGGATGTTTTGGTGACAAGAAGGATAGGCCATTCAATCATCGATCGGGGAGACTCATGGTGACAACGAGCTTCGGGATAACCTATAGTGCTCGATGAGAAGTCCCAGCGAGGAGGCAAGGTCTCACTGACATCAGTTGGTTTAAAGTCATTGGGGAAACTCTTGCTGGAAGAAACATTGTTCATAAGAAGTCCCAGCGAAGAGGCAAAGTCACACCGACTGCATTCGTTTGGGGTAACAAAGAGTCTCAGAGAGAAGTCTTAGTGAGGATGGAATGTCTTGCCAATGGTGTTGATGTCTTTGGTGTAACTCTTGGTGATAGATGGACACTTCGGGGTAAGTCATTGAGCTCACTAAGAGGTTTCGGCAACCCTACAATGTTTTGGCAACAATGGAAGGGCTATCGGCAAAGGTTGGTCCCTTCGCCATAGGGTCTCACCAAACGCAGAAGGTCTCCTCAAAATTTGACTTTGGTATAGTTTCCAGTTGTCGCCCTATGGTCTTGCCAACATGGCCATGTCTCAGCGAACGAAGGGATCTCGGCCAAAGGAAGTGGTTTCACCACAATGTCTTGGCGAAACCTTTGCCTCTTGCTGAAGTGAACAAAATGAAGCCTCGCCAAATCAGGGTGCCTTTGGCACAACCTCTTGCCGACCAATGGATGTCTCCCCAACTAGGGGGTCTTGATGATGGAAGCAAACAAGTGGGGGTTCCACCAAGGAAACATTCGGTCTCGCTAGGAGTTGGGGCTTTCGCCATGGGGTCCTGGCGACTGTCCAAAGTCTCGCTGAAGTATGTGGCTTCGGTATAATCTTGTGAATTCGATAGGAGATCTCCTCGACTCGGTGATTTCTCACCGATAGTAAAGTGAACATCTCGGTAGAAAGAGTCTTGGAGAGAAGTCTGGGCGATAAAGGAAAGTCATGACGACTGAAAGATCCTCGCCAAAGCAAAGCGTCTTCAGTATGATGTCTTCTCGACCGGTGGGAGTCTCAGTGAATAGAGGAGAGCTCGGGCAGACAAGAGGAGTTTGTCATGTAGTCTATAGAGCCTGTGTGGAATACGCTCAACCAACCAGGGGGAGCTGAGGCGAGCCATGGCAGTTTGATCAGAATGAATAATATCAATGGGATGAATGCAACACGTATATGTTGTGAGCTCAGGGCATTCAAAGTGTTCAACCAAAGTGGTTCAAATGAGACACAATGCCAGGATTAGAATGAATACGGAATCTACAAAATATCTGAGGAAGGCTTCTCTGGGGTGACTCTTGGCCGTCATGGACACGCAGGGTCCTGCATTTAATTTAGTCGAAAAGATTTGAGAGAAATTTTCTGGGGACTGATATTTTGTAAGCCCTAAGGGGCCGACACAGTTTGATATATAAGGTATTTTTTCCTTTTTTGTAAATAGTTCGAACTATTCATCCAAAAGAGCTAGCGGTTTTATCTATCCTTTCTCAACTGATGTATACTTTGTAACCCAACTGAAATCTAGAATGCAAAATAGAGTTCACCTTGAAAACAAGTACTAATGCTCTTACCACTCTCATTTCTATATGTTAGCTTATGCATGTATTTCTTTAATAGTGTTTTTCTAAATTTGTATTCATACCACAAAACTATGAAGTTTGTTCCTTCCTTCTTGAGATATGAATGTAGATCAAACCTATTAAGAGTGATGCATAAGTATAATGGGGTTATGTTGAGTAAGTAAAATAGCTAAAGTCTAGTTTCCCCAGTGTGTTTGCATCATGTTTTCATTTTTTCTAATTTCTTATGAACTCGGTGTATCACCATAGGAATAGTTCAGTATAGTTTCATTTTGTATGCACTTCTTCTCCCTCTACCTCACAGAGATCATTAGTGTAGGTGATACCCAAAGGAAGCCAACCTTCTTCAAAGGTTCATTTCAAGTTCAGGTGACCCACAACGTTGAAATGATCCCATGTTTCACGAGAAAGCTTAGTTCTTACAACTTCACAGAGGGTTCGTTTCTAGGTGACAACAGGAACCTTAAAAACACGAGTTCTATCATAGAACCCTAAAAACTATTGAAACTTGTCTCATGATCAAATGATTGTTCGGATTTCACAACGAAGAGCATGTCATTTTTTTTGAAAACTCATTCTATATATATAATTGCATAATGGATTTTCAGTATCATTATATGAACAAATATCTAAATGATGGATATTTTGTTCTATGAATGTAGCATTGGTTAGCCTGGTTATGATAATGAAATTTTAATGGCATTGTCGTGTTACTGACAGTTTGAGTTAGATGGAAACAATAATGTATTATTGTAAACAATGAATGTTCTATTGTAAACGACATTGTTTTGTTATAAACTGTATCTATTTAGCTGGGAACAATAATGCATTATTGTACATAGAAAATTTACTATTGTAACTGTTTAGTTGGGAAAAACATTTCAATATTGTAAAAAGTGAATGTTCTACTGTAAACAACATCATTATCTTATAAAAATTGAATGTTTTACTTGAAAATAATTTTGTTCTATTACTGTTTAGTTGAAACAACATTGTTCTATTATAAACCATGAATGTTCTACTTGGAATTTTTTTTGTTTTGACATTGTTTAGTTGAAACAACATTGTTTAGTTATAAACCGTGAATGTACTACATAAAACAACTTTGGTCTATAACTGTTTAATTGGAAACAATATTATTCTGTTATAATCAATAAGTATGTTCATATGTAAACAAAATCATTTGGATATCACAACTTGTAAGACATAAATGGAACAATGGTATGTGAGAAGCTGTTAATACAGACTTGTTCTAGATTCACTTATTTATTGAAGTTTTGACAAATGAAAGCATCAAAATGGAACATTTTTAAATGATAGCAATCTGATTTATTGGATTTATTTCAGAATGTATGCACAAATCAATAACTTAAGTAGGAACATATATGTGTATGCACATAGACCTTCGTCTATATACATACACATACTTGTGACATACCCTTTTTTGTTTCTTACTTAATCCATTCCTAAATGTATAATGATATATTCCGAATGTAATAATGGGTCATGAGAATGATATGACTGAATAATGTAATAAAAAATTTCATTTGAATCATATATCTGATTTTTGTTTAGTGAGGAGATAAGTAATTTGATTTACTTTTTTGTAGAAATATGTGAGAAGAATATTCTTTTATTTGAATAGAACAGTGATACCTAAGTAGACTAGAGAACCTCAAGGTAGATGCTACTAGAGGGTAGATAGTTTTTATGAAATAATGTGTAGTAGAAAGTTACCTTCCAAGATGGGTGCCGAGATGGAGTTCAAAGAGTATAGGTTTTCTTTACCAAAACCTATTTTTTTATTGTTGCAACATTATTTTTATGCTTGACCAAGAAATATAGTTTATTTTATATGTATGGACTCTGTGATAACACTCTCTGCCATTCCTAGCATAGATCTTGCATGTTTTCTTTTCTAACTTATAGATATAAATTTCATGTTGATGTATGGGCACACACCAAATTCCACCTTGCAGATTGTTCTCTTGCTAAAATTTTCTTGCAGGATCAGGTATTCTTCAAGTTGGAAGAATTTCAGGGAAGAGTAAGCTTTGTGGTTGGGCGATAAAGTGCTTCAACCATGTTTGCATCCACCAGTGGAGGCGAGCATCAAGAAGAACCTTCAATTTTTACAAGAATATCTTAGTCTATGATGTAACCTTGATGTAACCTTGATGTAAAAGTTGTACAATGTATTGAATTTGTGGCCTTATGGGCCAAGTCAAATTTGAATATTGTAATTTGATATTTGAAATGAATATATGAATCATTGACTCATTTTAATTAGACATGTGTTGCTATGATTGACTATGGATACTTAGTTATGTATTTTTAATTTGAATATATTCATATATCATTTACAATAATATTAATTAAGTAATAATTTAGGATGGGTTATTATAGATATAGAATGCATATCATTAAATATAGTCAAGTTGATTTTCTCAATCGTGGGGTGGGAAGCACTTTTAATTATCTAAAAATTGAAGGAGGAAGGCACGAGTGGTGGCCCATAATTGATAGTATGAGCAACATGGTTAGGTTTCCATTATCCTATTGAAATTAGGTCATTTTCAATGTTTACCGCTTCAATCTAAGCTTATTTGATCCTAGAAACCCTATCTCTTCTTAGCATAAGTTGGACATCAAGATCAAGGGCCGAAGTAAAAACATGAAATTGAATCACCTTACTTGGTTGTTCTGGTGTGGAAATCTACTGCAAAGATTGGTTAAATTGATAGACAAACTCCCTCATAGATTCATGTTCTTCCTTTACAATTTTGAATAAAGCTCTAAGCAGTGCGACTACATCAATAGGACTATTGAAATGCCATAGAAATTATTTGTGTATGACATCCCATCTTGTTATGCAATATTTCTCAAATCCCTTGAACCATTCAACAACCTTCTCGATAGACTGTGCACAAATATTTTGAGAAAGACATCTTCATCTTGGATACCCAAGATTCCACTCATTGTAGTCATAGCCAGGACATGCTCTTTCAAATCTTGGACACCATATCCATAGAATTTTGGAAACCTCTTCTTTGAGCCACATTGCAGGTCATTACATTGAGATAGGGCAAGAGGTCCAATATGACTACTCCAAGGAATGGAGGTCATGGTACTTAGAGTCACCAACTCCTATAAGAGTACTGGGGAGAAACTTCAGGTCACCAATGAGGTGGCAGTTGAGTTGGAGGGTGATTTTGTGGTTGGTTGGGATGTTGATTCAGATGCTAATTCAGAGGTTGATTATGATATGGATCAGGGTGATGGGGTGGGTTATTGTATTATTCAAAAATAAATTTTGGGGGTCATTCCACTACTGGTATCGGTGGGAGTAGGGCTTGCTCCTCTTCCTTCCAAGATGAAATTGACTTGCATATAATCAACTGCACTTCTCTTGTACCTCCAAGTGAGTGTATTTAACTATGATATGATTTCCTCTTGTTCTGCCTACATTCAATCTAGTTCAGTTTGAAGTACAAGGAAAATGTCATTGTGGGGAAGTACCATCTTGCTGAATGACATGAAAGAAAATTGTCATAAACTTTAATCCCTTCCCCAGTAGAGTCACCAAAAATATATTAGCAAATGAGTTGGCCCATTTAATAAATATGGTGATAACAATGATTCTCCTACCTAATAAGCACTAGCACCTATTTGCTAATAGCTCTTGAAAGGCCA
The DNA here is from genome assembly GCA_007258455.2 of Sequoia sempervirens. Lineage (NCBI taxonomy): Eukaryota > Viridiplantae > Streptophyta > Pinopsida > Cupressales > Cupressaceae > Sequoia > Sequoia sempervirens. The sequence goes on along the minus strand of VDFB02075321.1, from coordinate 103,203,382 downwards.
CAATTGAATTTGTGGCTTTCCTCTAAATTGAGAGGTATAGCTCCCTTGTGCAAATTAATTGAAAGATAAGTAGATTTTAACCAAAAAGTGATAAGGAAACTGACATCAATCCATAAATATCTAATTAATATGAAATAAATCCTAAAGATCACCAGTTGAATAGCTCATAGACTATAATAAAAAATGATGAAATATAGTGTAAGCATGAATGAAATATTTCATAATTGCAATGGGTGAAGTAAATGTAGTCGAATAAATATTACACATAAAATATATTCTATTAAGCACATGACTCACAGGTCAGTATGATCAAGATTACATTCAACTTACAACACATAGATTGGAAGCTATTGCAATCATAAATAGATTAACTAAAGCAAGTCCTAAGTGTTCCTTCTTCCACTACAACATAGTGTAATTTTTGAGGTTGAACCTCTACTAAATGACCTTTTTGTCTAGATATAGGAATCTTATTCCTCTCTTCACGATTACCAATTAGCTGTGATAATGTCTTCTTGCTACATAACTGTCTATCTTGGAAACCGGTGGCCAGGAAATAATAAATAATCAACATGATTACATTTCCAATGAAAAGACCTTAAAAAGTTTCTGAGCACTTGATTTAACTCTTACCTTGTGGCCATTGATTCTGAAACAATTCGCATATCTCACCAATTAAACATTAAACAACTATCACATGTGCAAGCTATCTCATTATGAAATGAATTGTGAATGTAATTTAAATTCCCATCATATCTACCATTAATTTAGACCACACTACCATCCTAACATCTTGATTGTTCTTAGTTAACATGTCTAGCCAACCCTCTATAAATTCAATAGGGACAACCTCACTTCACCATCTGGCAATATTAAATAGGGCTAGTGCTCAAAGTGATGGTGTATCTATGAATGATTTTTTCACTATTGAAGAGATTGACTGTAGCCCTCTTTTTAGGTGGATGTATGATCAGTTAAAGGAGGTCTTCATAGTTGAAAGTGAGACTAAAGAGGAAGTGTTGTGCAATGTATTGGGAGATAAATTTTTGAACTAGGTTCATGTGCACAATGCAACACTCCTGGAGTGCTTCATGTATCCCATAATCCACACCTCCAATCATCCTGATTGGGGGATGGGGGAAGCACAACGATTGGTGTGACCAGAATTCCTTCATTGAGTGAATGTAGCCATCACTAGTTGTAGTAATTATCCATGGAGCGGGTTGATAGGAAATGTGAGTTGCATTGCTTCTATTCCTCAGAATGAATCCTTGGAGGAAGCAATGACTCTCCTACACATAGGACTAGTGAGAAACAACATGGAGCTATTTGCCTAGTTTCTACAAACACGAGGACTTGCTCTCACCTACTTAGATAGAGCGTCTCCAAGTAGTTATAGAAGTAGTTTGTGTGTTGGTGTTCACCCTTTGTGCTTGAAAATAATTTCCTATTTTGATATTACCTAGCTCCTGATTCTATGTAATCGACAAGAATTTTGTATTTCTAGTAGTACATACATACATATATATATATATATATATAATAAAGTATAACATTATGGTACTTCTGGTGTTGATTTTTTGTATCACGAGCAATTTTGTCTTGATTCTAGTTTGATTTTGCTTCAGATGAATGTCATTTTCTTTATTGAAATTTTCATAAATAACTTTCATTTGTACTTTAAAATGATAATCTTTATGATGGCCACTTAATTTCTTTTGAAAATGCACTCTGGCAATATTGTGAAGACTTCGTCAAACCATACAAATCACCATTGTAGTTATAAGAACCACTTGGATTCCTGCTCAACTTAGAGAAACTTTGAGAAAGGTCATCAATAGTCTCTTTAACAAGTTCATAAACATTAGGTACGGTCTACCAACCTTTTTAAAGGAAAAACTTTGGAACATGCGGCGAGTTGCAACAAAACCCCAAAATACCACCCGACTTAAGAAAATGAAGAAAAGAATTGTGGTGGGAAAATGGAAAGTTGGACAAAATGAACAAAACAACACCCAAGTTAGAAATATACAACAAAGTACCACCAAGGTAAAGACTTAGCTAAAAATTGACATAAGTGTGCTAGTTTACAAAAGGGGGTCCCAAATTTTGGACAACATGCTACACACAAGTATTGCGGATGTAGACATTAAAGGATATTAGAGTATCATATGATGAGCCTATTTATATCTTGTGTGATAATACAAGTGTTATCAATATTTTAAAGAACCCAATAATACATTCAAGAACAAAACATATCTCTATTTGGTATCACTTTCTAAGGGAGAAATTTGTAGAGAATGAGGAGAAGCTAGAGTATGTTCCTACAAAGGATCAAGTTGCAAATATTTTCACAAAGGATCTTCCTAAAGATACATTTGAGCATCTTCGACAAAAGTTAGGGGTTATTTCTCCTCCTTTCAACTAGATACATAAGTGTATGCATTTGTTTGAGAAGCATTTCAAGATACATTCTTGGTCTTGAACTGATGTTGAAGGATACCTCTTAGGGAGAGTAGGTAGTAGTGTTTTTTATTGTTGCAGTCAGGTGGAACATATATTGTGTCCTTAAGGGGAGTGTGCAGAAAAGAGAAAGCAGTAGAGGGAGTAGTAAAGAATGAGTTGTGCAAAATGTACAGTAGTGAGAGTTGTATGGAGAAGAGTAGTGGAGAGAGAGCAGTTGCTTGTAGGTGTTGCCTAAAGAGAATTGTGCAAGTGGTGTCAAAGTGATGTATGTCAATGTCAAAGGGGGAGAGAAGGAAAGAAAAATTCTATGCAGGTGATGTGTCAAAGGGAAAGATGTTGCCCTTTTCCATTGATGTCAAAGGGGGAAAGTATGATCTGAAAAACATAGGGGGAGAGTAATGTCTGAAAAAATCTCAAGATAGGGGGAGAAAATACAAAGAGGAGAGAATAGTTTCTAAAAGACACAAAGAAAAGAAGTGTAAGAGATGCCCCGATAAGGGGGAGTATTGCGTGATGGAGAGCTACTATTTGATGATAGTTGATTTTGTTGTTGATGTTTTTTCAAAGATGGTGTTTCCATCAATGAAAAAGGGGGAGATTGTAGCAAGTATGTTGTAGGTGTTGTCATTGATGTCAATAGTGTGAAAGTGTATGGATATTTTTGGAGTTGTTGAAGAGCATTACATGCGAAAGAATTATGGTGGTGAAAATGTTGCAGATATATTAAAGAGATGTTTTTAATGTTGCTGATGCATCTAGTCACTTGGTTTCCAAGTGATTTTGAGAAAATTTGAATAAAAGAGTGTCCAACTTGTGATAGAGGTGTGTTTAGTATTGTGCTCTGCATTGAACCTTCATGGTTGAAGATATGTTTGTGTAGTTTGGATGTGATGATTAGAGGTGTTCATAGGTGTTGTATCCAAAGTTTCAAGTTTTGGATCATACGATAGTAGAAGATATGTTTGACAATGTGTCTGTCTATATAGAAGGTTGTTTGGGACAAATGAGATTGCTTCACATTTCTCCACATTGTTGTTTCCTATCTTACAAATTCAGGAATATGCTTATAATATTTTTATCTACATTCTCTTGGAGTGTTGAGTATTGAGATGCTCTATAAGCTTGGTTCATGTGTTGAAGTTTAGTGGCAGTGTGTCTGGTTGCACATAATGAATGTATTCTTTAGTTTTAGGTGGTTGTGGTAGTATTGTAGAATATTTTGATGATGCTAAAATATTCTTGGATGTTATATGGATTATTTGAAGTGTTTCTTTGTGGTCTACATTATTTTTGGACCTAGAGAGGCATGTATGTGGTTTCTTGTTAGTGCTAGTGTAGGTTTGGCTAACCTAGGTGCTAGTGCTAATTGTGGATGTTGTTAGTTGTTTGTGGAAGCATGGAGATCTGTCTTGGTGTATATTTTGGTCATAGTTAACCCTTGGTGTGGTCTTCCTTCACTTCTTTCCATCACGAAGGTGTTTGGTGCTGACCTATTTTGATGTTGCATGTTTGAGGTGAACACATTTCATTAAGCCTGATCTAATTAAGATTGTTTAGGTCGTGGATGGTATAAATGGGAGGTGAATATTTGGAGATGAGTGTGACATATGTGAGATGCGAATTTGATAAAGTGTGGTGATATAAGTGTGAGCTTAATGCCTATGACTCCGGATGTAGTGAGTAGAAGTTGTCTACATTTTCAACATGCTTGAAGTTGTTAGAGGTAGTGAGTCAAAGGTTGTGGATGGCATAGAGTTGCAGTGGAAAATTCTTCATATTGCTTTGAGATAGTGAACCTTTTTGTAACAGTTTCTTCTATTTTTCTTTCTTCTTGGCAACGAGCCACTCAATAGTGAGCCCTTCTTCTTTTCTAGGTAGTGAGCCCTTGGCAGTGAGCCTAATTTTATTTAGTTTTATTATTTATATACACATGAGCTAATCCTCACTATGGTTTTTCCCTACTTAGGGTTTTCCATGTAAATATGGATTTCTCTTGTATAGTCATGTTTGCATTGTTTCACATGTTTACATTCTATTAATGCTTAATGAGGGTTTAAAGTTTCATAAGAGTTTGAAAATTAATGAGGGATTGGATGTTTTAATGTATAATTGATTCAACCCCCTCCAATTTGTCCTATGCATCTAACACCTAAAATCATGTTCAAGTCTATGCATGTTCATGTCATCTTGTGAAGGCTAATATGCATTGTTGATCTTGAAGCATCCAAGCATTTCAAGTATCCAAATCCATCAAGCAAAGAAAGAACAAGTTCCATGGAGAGATGTATTTGTCTTTAGTCCTCTAAGGGAAGCCATTGAAGAGTGGTGAGTTGTAACAAGCATTTTTCACTCATCATTTCCTTCTCCTTTGTCATTATCTTTCTACCAAGGTTTAATTACCAAACTTGGGGTTTGACCAAGGTAAACCAAGCCAATACAAAAAAAAAAAAAATTCCTCTGTGTATGTGTATATTACAGGTTGAAGAAGGATTGAATAAATCTTGAATCTAGCAATTTTACATTGTTGCATTTATTGTCATCATTGTTGTCAAGCCACAAAAACTAAGTTGCACACTTTAGTTTTGACTTTCTGGCAGTGGGACCTATGTCAAATTGAAGCCAAGATCCAACATCAAAGGATAATCAAAAGTTATTTTAGATCCCTACATTGAGACCCATTTGTCCAAGGATGAATGAGTCCCTCTGCACTCCTCAAAACAAGTTTCTAGTGATAGGTAAATGTGTAAAGAACCTTCTTAGATCTACCTACAAATTTTTGTAACAATATTTGTATTTTAGGTATTAGGTCTTATTGTTCATTTAGTTTGAGCATTGCAAATTTTTTTAGTTTGGTTTTAGATCTGTCCTATTGTTCTAAGGCCTAATATCCAAGTTTTATTGGATCACCATTCAGGTTGAATGTCAATATTTACACCTTGTGATCTCTTTCCTAATGAAATTTTTTGGGAGAGGAACCTATTAAGATCCATAAGGTTTTATGAAACAACACAACAATCATAAACCTTTGATGTGGATCCCTTTTCCCATATTTTCATTTTGGTGAACATGACATTCTTACATCATACTTTTCTAATTTGGAGATCATTGAAACCCTAGATCTAGATTTTGCATTATCTTGTTTTGCATTTCATTTAGGGTTGGATATTGCATATTTGCATAATTTAAAATCATAAAAATATAAAAAAATATTGCATACATTCTACATAATATCTTGCATTAAGGTGTGTTTCAATCATTTAGATAAAAAATTTATTAAAAATTGTATTAATTTTTTTTTCATTTTGTTCATACATTGTTATACAAATTGCATTTACATTTCATCAAAAAATCTGGAAAAAATATTACTAAAAGATCTATTTTATGTTAGGAACAATGAGTTTAAATATCATCTCAAACACTCAAATTTAAGTTTTCTAGATCCATGTACAAGGATCCATTCACCCTTGGGTGAACCTTATCTTGTACAAGTGATTTTTAAAAATTATGTGCATATATCCATCTCTATCTGCTTCATTTTCCTATACTTGCAAATATCTATTTTAGTTTCAAAAATTGCATATTTGTGTAGATTTTTCCATTTAGTTCAATTGGTGAAATAAATTACATTGTTTAAGATCAAAATTGACATTCAAAAGTATTCATTTTCAAGTTTTTGTATCTTAAAATCACCCAATTATCATATTTCAAATCTAAATTTTGCAATATATTCTTCAATACTTACATTGTGCTTCCTAGTTCTGGGTGTCTACTATCTTTATTTAGTGCTTTTTGTCCATTGTGGGTATACTTTTCATTTGGTGACACTTGTATGAGTATCAGAACTAGTGCCCTACAACCAATACTTTAGTGAGACATAGTTTGAGACTCATGGAATCCCGTGCTAGTACATCCACTGTGGATATTGAGTTTTTCAACTCTTTCACTCATAGTGTTGACACTAGTCAACCCATTTTGGACTACATCCCTGATGTCATGTGTCCTATGATCGCCTTACCATCAATCACTTACAAAGATGTTAAAAACTTGGTTTCTCATATCCTTCAAGTAAAGTTGAAACAAATGGATAAAGCCTTAGAAAAACTTCAAGACTTGGTGAATACATAGTATATTGTTGGTATGTAGTTCCTATCATAGATAACATGAGGAGAATCCTTCATAATGAAAATGGATTAGAGATTTTTCATAGCCTAGCTCATGTTATTGATAATCATATTCCTACAATGTCTAGTTGTGCTAAAGCTTTGGGATACACTCAATGTCAAGGAGTAAATCAAATTCCTCCCCTACAACCATAGTCTCTATTCCTACATATACTCATCCCACTATTACTACAACAATGAAACCAACCAACAATATCACTCCAACTTTGGGTATTTCCATTGAGAATCCTTTTAGTTTTGTGAATTCAAATATCATATCTCCAAACCCCTTGCCTCTCAGAAACTTGCAATTTAGTTGTCCACCCAACACATATACATCCCCACCATATTCACCTCCATCTCAAAATAAAACCAATGATTATGTCATAAACCAAAATTTTCAAAATGTCACATCCCCTCAACAATAAATAACAACATTGAACCAAAACCAAAATAGACAACCTTCACAATATGTCAAAAGAAACCCATTGTCATTGGAGATATTGAGAACAAAAATGCCACAAGATATAGAGATGCCTAGATTTGAGAAATACGGTGGTAAAGGAGATCCTAGCAACCATGTATCATCATATACAACCTTATGTAGTGACTTTATTTTTGAATATAAGCTCTTGGCTAAGCTCTTTCCTCAGTCCTTAAAAGAGACAACCTTGTAATGGTTTTGTTCCTTACCAAATAACTCAATCCACTCATTTAATGAGATTATTGATACCTTTCTCAACCATTTTGAAGTGCACATTGGTCCTAAGATGGCCTTACCTAATTTGATGCAAAATTATAAATAAAATTCATATGAAAAGGTCACTGATTTTATTACACATTATCAATTGCTTTACTCACAAATCAACATTAAACTTCTTGATGCTAATATTCGAAGAATTTTCACTTCTAACTTACAAAAAATATCCAAGATAATCTTGGGATGATGAAATTTCCCTCCTTTACACACTTATGCATGACTCTCTATGATTATCAAAACTCACTTAATCAATGTGTAGGAAAAACTACTTCAATCTATCCTAAAAAAATTGAAACCATGCCTCATAACAATTTTTAACCATTCAAGAAACAAAACAAGGGCTTTATATAGATAAATCAACCTCAAACAAACCACCATGTTGAACCTCAAGTGGTTACCATAAAAAAAACAACTCCATACCATTTTGGGATAAGAATAGATAATTCACGTTATTACCCAATACCCTTCATTCGATTATGTTGCAACTCTTGAGCAAGAACCAAATCACCTAACCTCCCATAAGACCTTTTGATACCACTAAGCCTTTACCTTAGAACTATAACTCAAATGACTTTTGTCACTATCATCGACAAGCTAGACATGATCTACAAAATGATGCACGTGTCTTAAACATATAGTGCAAGACTTCATTAATTCCACTCACATCCAGTTGGGTGGTGTTAATGATCAAGGAATAATCCGTTGCCCCACCCAACAAAAAATTGAAAATCTTTACCAATCCAATGCTAAACCATTCCATCTCATTTGTAAAAGCTAGTGATAACAAGAATTATGTCATGAATGTTGACAAGATACAAGATATAACTGATGGTGATGAGAATGATAATGAGGATGATATGCATGCCATTATTGGATTCATTGATGTTCAACCTTGTAATTGCCAAACCAACTTGTCTCTTGATATTTATTTATCAAATAGTCATATTATTAAACATGCACCCAATGGCCCTCTTTACATAGCTAGAAGAATAAATGAAAATCCTACAAATGGGATATTAATTTATCTCTTGTGTGTAAAGAATGTGATCATTAAGGAATTATTATTTGTGCATGAAATTTAAAAATATTTTTATGAGCAATGAAAAGCATGGATCAAAACACATGATGGTTTTTCTCACTCTACAATAGATTTGATCTCTCTTCCATTAAAAGTTGGGTCAAAAAAATTGAATGAATCATTCTCCATCATCTTGACATCAAATCAATTTCGTGTGAAGTTAGGCTATCCATGGATATGCTCCATGAATGTTGTCGCGTCAGTCATCCACTAATGCTTGAAATTTCCATTTGACAACCAAATTTTTACAATGCATCATAGTGGATTTAATCCTTTGTCTTCCCATGGGAACTTTTTATTGTATTTATTTTGTATTGAACCTATAGAACCTATTGCACCTTGTTGGGATCTCTTCTTTAGTTATCCCTCATCAATATCCCACTTGAAATCGAATGATCCGTAGTTGTTCCTCCCACTCCCATTGTTGTAGATGAATCTATGCTTGAACCAAAAGCTCTCCTGAGTAATTAAACAAAGTATGATGCTATTTTTCCACCTATATCCTACAAGAGACCGAGAGACAACCATACAATTCCATTTGTGCCTCCCAAAACCAAACAAGTTTATAAACCTAAAGATAAATTAGTTTCCCAACCCATGGACATCCCTTCCATTCCTCCCCTAAGGGAAGAAAAGAGATTGATGGTTGATAAACCCATTCCTACACAGTCACAACTTGAAAACCATGCAAGAAGAAACCAAAATGATAAAGAGCATAGGTGTAGACATCATGCTATTGCTCATCAATTAGAAGAAAAGAATAAACCAAAAATCCAAGATCAACAACCAACTAAAACAAAGAATGCTGATTCTCCACCAAAAAAAAAAAAAGAACATATAATGGACATTGTCATTAACCCTCTTGTTCTGATTAATTTAGGTGATGATGATGAGATTGCTAAAATTGATGAAGTGCATAATGAATTAAATTTGTTGTTTTCCACTTCTATGAATTTAGATGGGGTCAACCGTGGTGATCCTCATAAAAAGAGCGACCCACCACATGTTGAACCTCATGCTTGTCCTAGTATGACACTTGTTGTAGTCCTTTTGGCTAGTCATCCACCTTCCATATATGATGACCAAGATTGGGATGCAGACGACCTACTTTAGGTTGGCTCGCATGTGACATACTCTATTTTTTTATATGCTTTGTGATTGCATGTACATAATGTGATCCCCCTATATCATGTTGCTTGACATGTTTTTATGTTTGTGAGCTTTCTTTGGATGACCCTTGTTATTGTTTGCGCAAGGATACAAATGAAGAAAATCTTTTATGACATTCTTCTATTTGTCATAAACATTGTCTTTTCTTTTGTCTCACATTTTCCTTTTGGGGACAATGCAAGGCATTGAGACGTCTAAGTCTCTTCCATGTTGAACCAAAATATTTTCCTTTACTTTCACTCTCTATGTGTTATTCTTCCTTTGTGTTCCTTATTCTACAAGTATTTTTGGAATGATGATGGTTTTGAGCTCTATTATATCACTATAGAAAGGACATATGCCAACCCCAAATAATTAGATCCCTTATGTGTCATATTTTCATATTGCATGTGGGGGAAACCTTTCTTAATGACATAACTTTATTTGGAAACATATCATTGGCATAGGGATTTCCAAATAAGCTCTAATTTCCCTTTTATCAATTGGAATTTATCATTACTACTTTAAAGTAATTGCTCACAACATGGTGTTTATCAATTCCTTTAAAGTGGGGGCATACAACATTATTTCATTTTGGCATTTGCACCTCCTAAGATGAGTTTCATTTTTAGTTTGATATTTTGGCTTCACTTTTGTTCATAGGAGTTGGACTTAGTGTAGTGTTTGCATATAATATTGACCATTTTGTGGCACCTTATCAAAGTTATTAGGTTTAGAAATTTTGGTATGGTTGACATATAGGAACACACTTGCAGACCTAGTGCGTCTGTCCCATCTTCCACTCCATTTTATGGGTACATACCTTGTAGACCTAGTGTGTGTTTCTCATTTTTCCTTTGGTGCGCACCTAGTGTATACCAGATTGCACTATCCCTTATGAACATATTTTATGGATGTAGCATAACACAACTTGCTATTCCATCCTTTTTTATCATTTTCTACATTGGATTTGACATTGTATGCTTGTGAATCTTGTCTTGCTCCACATATCTTACATGCATGTGTATCCTTTGTGCTTATGTTTGTTTCCCATGGGATCCTCAATCCTAGGGGCTTGATTATCCTCCAAGTGATTTTTTCATCCTATCTCATTGATATTTGTGCACTTGGACCCCTCTTAACACATATTTGTCTACTTTAGTGTGAGTCTAAGTGTAAGTTCATACTCTCACTAAAGTGGGGGCTACATGTAGTGTAGAAAATTGTATACCTTTACACTTTCACACTATTTTTGGGTCCCTTAATTTATTGGAATTAATGAATTTTCTATTTTTCCAAAATTATGCATTCCAACTCCTTATTTTTCTCATTTTCTAAAAGACGAACCAACATTTAAAAAATTTAATTAATAATTAAATGACCATTGAATATGTGTGTCCTAGGCTTATAGGCTAGGACCTATTCACCCATGGGTGAATGGGTCCCCTTTAAGTTCTAAGACCCATTTTTAAATATGTTTTTGGTAGTATTTTAATGATTCAAATTTAGTTTGCAATTTTCAGCTTTTGGAATCTAATTTTTCATGGAGATTAGATAAACACCTATAAATACCTATTCTTTTTATCATTTGAAATCTAACACTAAGGGTTAAGAAACAATTTCATATGAGCAAACATTATTGTGAAAAGCATGATTGAGCGTTCAAGAGCATATTTGAAGTCATTTGTTGCAACAATCAAGATCCTAACATCATGTTCAAGTCTGCATGTGTTCATGTCATCTTGTGAAGGATAATTTGCATTGCTGATCCTAAAGCATCCAAGCATTTCAAGTATCCAAATCTGGATCTAGAAAAGTAAGAGAAGGTTCCTTGGAGAGATGTGTTTTTCTTCAATCCTCTAAGGGAATCCATTAAAGGGTGGTGAGTTGTAGCAATCATTATTCATTCACCATTTCCTTCTCCTTTGTCATTATCTTTCTATCAAGGTTTAATTACCAAACTTGGGGTTTGACCAAGGCAAACCCCCATACAAAAAATAATATTTTTTCCTCTTTGTGTATGTGTAGATTACAGGTTGAAGAAGGATTGAATAAATATTGAAGAGAAATTTTACATTGTTACAGTTGTTGTCAAGCCACAAAAACTAAGTTGGAGAAGCCAAGATCTAACATCAGAGGACTGTCAAAAGTTATTTTGGATCCCTAGACTAAGACTCATTCACCCAAAGGAAAATGAGTCCCTCTGCTAGGTTTATGGTGACAAGTACATGTGTTCAGACCCTTTTAGATCTGCCTGCAAAGTTCTATAATAGTCTATGTATTTTTGTGAATGTGCATCTTAGATATTAGGTCTTATTGTTCATTTAGTTTGAGCATTGCAAATCATTTTAGTTTGGTTTCAGATCTGTCCTATTGTCCTAAGGATTGAGATCTAGGTCTAATTGGCTCACCATTGAGGTTGAAAGTCAATATTTACACCTTGTGATCGGCTTCCTAATGATTTTTTTTGGAAAGACACCTATTAAGATCCCTAAGGTTTTATGAAACAACATGACAATCATAAACCTTTGGTGGGGATCCCTTTTCCCACCTTTTTCACTATTAAAAAGAAAAAAAGGATGAATAAATATACCTTGCAAAAAGAATATAGATTAAATTTAATTTCTCTTTTCTAAATAATACAAAAATCCATGGTAGTCTCAAACATCTTCTTTAATTAGGAAACAACAAGCTCGAGGTTCTTTATAGAATAATTATAAATGAAGAAAGTATTAGCTACAATATAAGGAAAAACGATATTTGAGATTTTTAAATATTTCATCCTCTAAAATTAAAGCCCAAATATGAAAAATAGGAAATATACAATGACAAGAAAATGTAGGAGAATTGAAAGCCCTTATTACACTTTGTTAAATTTGTAATCCTTCTCTAGTAAACATAAATAGTTGTATCTATGATCCACTCAAAACCATGTAGAGGAGATCAAGAAGAAAACACCCAAATTTGGGAATTATGCAAATCCTTTGTTCACTTATAACTTGCAATCACTACAATCAATATGCAAACAAAAAAAAAATGAAATCAAATTTTAACTATTGAAATGAGAGGGGCAATGGAAGTTACTCCTTACAAAGAAAATAAAATAAAATTTAAAAACATAAAGGAATTTCAAAATTGTTATACAAGCACTTTCCTATCCTTAGGGTTTAGTTTAGTTGTTTACATTTATTATGAATTTCTTTATTTATCCATTACGTAATGTGGAATCTATTTACTTTTAAATTTCAAATTATAGCAGCTAAAGTTGTTGAACTTTGATTTTATCTCTTAAGTGAAAGGTAAAAACAATTTTTATTTTATTTTCATGACATTAGATATAAATATATTTATTTATTGTTGACCAATTTTATGAGAAAATTTGTAATAGGAAAGGTTTGATAATTATTTAATTAAGCTCAAAAATTATTTTAATGATACCATTCACTCATTTGGAGAGGAATTAGTCATTATTTAATTAATTTTAAAATATATTTAAATGATATTGGGTTATCTATTTAATTCATCTTTAAGGCTTGAAAATGGGACAATAATGTCAAATTATTAAAATTATATAAGGTCCTGATAAGACTATCATCATTAATTTTATTGGAATGTGTCATAAATATAATTAGTTGAGGAAATTTAGCATAGTACTTCAATCTATCAATTTTATTTTAAAAAAGATCAAACTTCAGCTTCCATCATTATCTTACAGTCTAGTTGGCCCTATGGTTTACTCAATAATTAAATTAAATATTAGGGGTGAATCAAAAAACTTATTTAATAGGCTTGAGTATCAATTCATAGAAGAATTAAACCCTCACATGTCACTCTAAGATGAACATAAATCCCAATTTTCCCTTGAAAGTATCTTAGAAATAAATCATCATTATTGAGGTATAATTCCTAGGTGTCTTTGTGACATCATGCATGGTGTCATATTTACCATCTCCTTCTTGTCCAATGTGTAGGGAATGAGTTGTTCCATCACTATTACCTTGTTGATCATCTTCACCTTGAACATTATACCTCTTCGTCGCACTTATGGCAATACCGTGTGCACATTATCGCCTTGGCAATGTGTAATCTTGTCTTTTGTAGTTTATTTTAAACCAAAAAATAATGTAAATGTGTGTAAGAGAGGGGGGCCAACAATGTTAAGGCCCTAGGTCATGGAGAGCCGAGAGCGGACAGCTGCACTAATGTACCTCACTCTAAAGGGATGTTTTGGGAATAGGGATCAAGAATGATGAGGACTATAATGTGTCTCAATCACTCTAAAAATCCAAACTTTAGTTTGGGCTAGGTGAGCTAGTTTTTTAATTTGGTACTACGCCTCAGACAACTCTCTGTTCAAGGATGGTAGTGTAGTTCTAGGATGTTGGCATCTCTCAGGTGCGTTGGCATCCACACAATTAAAAAATAGTGAACATAGTACGAAGTACTAAAAAAATAACTATACACACCTAATTTTGACCACTTCCATATGGTCAAAGGTGTCTCCTTAATCATCCCTTTGCTAATTTAATTTGTCTTCTTTGCCAGTATTAATTAAATCACTCATTTAATTAATATTCCATGTCCTACATAAGGTTTCCAAAGTATTTAATTTAATAAATACTTTCCCCCTCTTTCCTCTCTAAATTAAATAAATGTATCACTTTAATTAATTTAGTCATATTATCTTTTGGAATTTTAAATTTATTTTTAAATTCTTCACTTTCTCTCTCATTGTCACATCCTCCAACTTTTGCAAGTTGGTCTCTAATCCCTCTTTGCAATCTAACCCTCTTTCTTAGTCATAATTAATTTATGATTAAGATGTGCACACCCTAATCATCATTAGGGTCCCATCCTCTATAATTTCCCACTTGCCTCTAATGTGTCATTAATTAGTCTAATCAAATACTTGCACAACCTTAATCACTTAATTAGGTCATCCCTAATCTCCATATAATTTATAGAATGTGTCCTTGGTCAAATTCATTAAAATTTTTATCTTTTTAAAAAAGGCACTCCATTCCCCATGTGAATTTTTAATTCACATTTAATACCCCAATGCATTTAAAGGAATTTTAAATTCCTTCTCTCATCCCCATGAGAATATTTGAGGAATTTTTAATTCCTCACATGTCCTTTCACCCACATGGGGACAAAGACATTCTTTATGAGGAGATCTCCCAATCCCAAGGTACTATGTAGCACCTTCATGTCATGTACTACCCTTCCACCTCATCCACACACCACATTTTTCGAGCCATATCATATGCCACATGTCAAGATGTGAAGGATTGTGAGTTCTCAACTCACCTTGGCCCTACATCTTGATCTTGGTGGCTTAATTTTGATGGTCCATTTTCCTAGAAAATTCCAAAATCTCTATAAATACCCCATTTTTTCTCTCATTTTAGGAGAGATCATTGATAGTAGCCAAACTCTTGCAAATTTTTTCTTTGAGCCATACTTATCCATTTTTCATACTTGCATCCACTTTCATCCATTTTCCATCCATTTTACAATCCATATTTGCATCTCTTGCTATCCAAGGAGCATACAACACCAAAGAATGAAGGGCCAACCAAAGGATTGTTTCAAGACAAGGTAAAAGGTTTCATTTTGTGGTCTTTATTTTGTATTGAATCCAACTAGGCTAATCATGAGGTGTAGAGTGTTTTTAGTGTTATTTACTCTCTTTTGTTTGCTCCTCATATTTTAACACTTAAATTTTCCTTATCACATTTCTGGCATGCCTAGTGGGACCCACAAATGGGTCTCTTCCTTTCACATTTGCTATTTTTTGACTTTTTGCAAGTACAGGTTATAGAGGGGTAGAGCCAACCTACAGAGGGGTGGACTTGACCTTCCTAGGGTGGACCCGAGCTATAGGGGTAGACCTAACCTGATAGACAGGCAGACCTGCCCTCTGCGGGTAGACCTGACCTTTCCCAAGGGCGGACCTACCCTCCACAGTCTCCAGAAAGTGTTTTGGGAAAGTTATTCATAGAGGGGAAGAGTTGACCTACAGATAGCCGAACCTAACTTGTAGATAGGCAGATGTGACCTATAGATAGTCGGACTTGATCTACAGATAGCTGAACCTGACCTCTACACAACTAGATTTTCCCTAGACAGTTTTTTCTAGAAGGTAAAATTTCACTTTTTAGCAATCTTTTTGGCTGTTTTAAGGGTTTTTAATTGTCTTAATTTAGGAACATAGTTTAGCAAGGAGGTATCAATCAACCTTGTTTTCCATGTTTGTGGTGAACTATTTGACGTATCCAATCCCCTTGCGCCATTCGACAATCCTAGGTGACGAGAAATCGTAGCTTACCAAGTCCTTTGAGTCCACCTCTTTTATTTTTCTTAGCGGAACCTGCTTCGGGATTTCATCACCCTAAGGAACGATTCCAACCACATATACCGGAGGGGTATATAAATAGGGGAGAGTGAAATTTGTACCTCAATCCAACCACGTTGCAATTAGCGAAGCATCGAGATGATGTGAAGAGCTGGTCCAAGCCTTTAAGGTTCCCGACTCACACTTGTAATGGGATGGTGTTCACGGTTTGAGCCTTTTGTACTGGGTGTATATCGAGGACTCCCTAGTAACCATGTTCATCCTAGATTAGAAGACTTTGTTAACCATACCCTTTCTACTAGACTTAGGTTTGTGTTTTCTGAATTGTCTTCTTTGTGAGAAACTAGTGATTGTCTCATTTATTTCACTCAGCCACATCCTTTTGATTGATGATTACTGTGTTTTGAGTCATTTTCCTTAGTCTTTTTGTCAAAAGTCAAGTTTAAACTTGCAGACAACCAGATTTGACTTGTACACAGCTAGATTTGACTAGTAAACAATCTGATTTGACCTATAAATAGTCATATTTGACCTATAAATAGCCAGATTTAACCTACAAACAGCCGGACCTACCCTCCAGGGGTGAACTTGACCCATCCAGGGCCAGACCTGACCTATAAGCTAGTTCTTTGGAGCCTATTTTAGCCATTTTTGACCAAATTTTACTCCATAGGTGGACTTGCCCTCCCGATAGGTGGACCTGACCTTTGAATAGGCAAATTTTCCCTCTGCAGGCAGACCTAACCCATCTAGGGGTGAACCTAACCTTTGACCCACCCCTTTCAGACCTGTTTTGGAAAAAATTGACCATATTTTGTTCCTTGGGTGGACTTTCCCTCCATAGGGGCAGACCCGACCCTTGACCAATCAACTTTTTCATTTGTTTCATCATTTGGGACCCTCCTTTCATTGTTTTGATCACTCACCTCCCCGTTCTAAATATCTTCTCACCCATTTCGAGAATCCTTTCACCATCCTAAATGTTCATTAACCCATTCAGAGTCCTCATTTAGCCATTTTGAACCCATGTTCTTGTTATCATTTCAGATCACTGGTATTCCATTGAGACCTCGTTAAAGCAGTCATCTAAATTGACTTAGGTGTTTATCTCTAATTTTCACCCATCAAAACCAACTTAGGGTAGTCATCCATCCTAAGTTGGTCATCCTCGTCATCCCAATCAATCCACTTCAATCTCAAGTTGGATTTGGTGCTGCTATCATACATCTGTCCTTTAGTTGGTTAATCAACACCTAGCATTACCAAGGATCACTCTTGAACTCGGTTTCAGATTCTGGTCATTATCATTCATCCTAATCGATTATCAATCCAAATCAAATCATCACATCATGCAATTAAAATTGACCAACTGTCTACCAATCAACCCAATCCAATTTCATCAAACAAAGTTCGCTTCGGTCGAATCAAATCAATCCTATCAAGCCACATCCTCGTCGAATAATTAATCATCGAATCAAATCAATCCTATCGAGTCACATCCTTGTCGACTAATCAGTCATCAAATCAAATCAATCCTTTCATCACCAAGGTCATCCTAGCCTCCTTTTCCATCATATCATCTTGCATGCCCATTCAGACTTGATCACAAACAAGGAAAATGGCCTAACAACAATTCTAGCAAAACATCCCTCAAGATCCAAACAACACAGCTAATGCCTCACAAGATCCCACTAATGAAATGAACATCCCTCGAGATCTCCATAATGGTACATCATCACAATCCAATATTGATGGTCAAAACACATCACCACCTAGGGATGAGAACATGGTCAACCAACCTGAAATTACATTTGAGGACCACTTTAGTAACCCTATCAATGTGCAAATGACAAATCGTCTTCTCCAAAAACATGGGGAAGAAATATTGGCCCACTTAATTGAAAAAGGTGTCAAAATTCCACCAAGATTTGACTTATCTAAATATAGTGGTTCCACGTCTAACATACCCCAAGGTTCACAAAACACACCAGGTAGTTCATACATCCCCAATGTTCCTCTAGTAGAAGGTTGGCATCAACCTGAATTCAACAATGCCATTCTGTATCCTGTCAACAATCCCCCACATCCCACAATCTCAGTCGTAGGGGCTCCTCAAGCAACTAATCCCAACGATCCTTTTTCCTTTGGCATGTCACAAAATGTTCCACAAAAACCACCATTAATGCTAACGACACCAACCCTTTCAAATTAACCTCCCATCAATGCTGGGGGCACACCGTTTATTGCATTGCCTCCTCCTTCCGAGGCCATAAACCTACCATCGCCTTCATATGCATCTCCACAACCTCCCCAATCTAACTTATCGCCTCCGTTATTGCCACAAGGTACATCCCAATCGAATGTTCCATTTCGTACCCAAGAACCTCTTGTGCAAAACACCCCTACATTATCTCAGCTGCCCCAATAGCAACAACTGCCATATAACCCTCTATTCTCCTCACAACAACCACCACACCAATCGTAAAGCAATTCGTCTTGACCTCCCGCTCAAACCATATCTTTGTTCCTCGCATCCATCCTACGTCCGCGAGCCCAAACACAATACAACATCCCATCCCGGCCCACACAACATCTCACATCACATCAACAACCACCGCAACATTATTATTACCATAACCAACAACAGTCCCAGTAGCAACCACCTTATGCGGCCTCCTAGTAGTCACAGCAGTACCTTCAGTACTAGCAGGCCAATCTACAACATCACATCCAAGCTCGTCAACAACCTACCTCACATTTTTATCAAACAAATTTGTACCATACCTCGCAACAACAACCCCCATACGAAACAAATCCCTCGGCATACCAGCAAGGGATGCCATCATCCCACTATCAAAATCCATACCTCAACAATCCGACGCTCTCTCAATAGGACCCCTTATTGTCCTACCACCCATATCCATCCAACCCGACACCAGTCAACTTAGATCTATTAGAAATCAAAGCCGCCCTGAAAGATCTTCAAGCTGGGACTAACAAACAATCATTCAAGTTTGAAGACATATGCTCGTATCTATTCAATCCCTCCATCTCATTGATCCCCTTCCCTAAAAATTTTGAAATACCAAAATTTGACAGATATAAGGGAAATAAAGATCCTAAGGCTCACTTGCAGGAGTTTTACTCCCAATGTCAAGAGGTTATGCACAACAAAAACTATCTCTTGCACCTGTTCCCATGAATCCTGATGGGAAATGCCTTGGAGTGGTTCATGAGCCTTGAACGAGGGTCCATAAAGTCTTTTACGAACCTGCCCAAAAAATTTGTTTCCTACTTCTCCTTCAATTTGGAGAACACTGACACCTTGGATCTCCTCAAAGAGAAACAACGCGAGGGACAAACCTTTCCTAGCTACATTCAAAGGTAGTGTACGCTAGCAAGATGAATGAAAACCCCTCTAAAGGAGAAGGACATGGTCATCCTCTTCGTGGAGAACTCTCATCCTGACATGGCTCATAATTTCAGGTTACACTGAGTCACCACTTTCACTGAGCTAGTGGAAAATGGACCTATCCTTGAATGTGCCCTTGTTGCCAAAGTGAACATCAAAATACATAACCATGATAAAGAAAGGTCATTTAGTGACAAGCCACATTTTTGGAACAAGAACAAGAATGCAGTAAATGATGATGTCACTGATACTAAACATGTCCAAGTGGATAATACATCCAAGAGACAACAACCATCCATACCTAACACCATATTTGTACCATAGGGGGCACCTCATCCTCCTCAACAATCAAATTAGAATAGCCAGGGGAACACTAAATGCCAATATACTCAATTAGGAGAACCCCTAAGTGTCATCTTCAATAAGTTGTTATAGATCAACTACCCAATCACCTACCTTGTCACCAAACCACTTAAAAAATCCAAACCTAAGCCTGCATGGTTTAGGGAAAATGAATATTGTGAGTTTCATAAAATGAAAGGACACACTCTAAATAAGTGTCAAGGTCTCAAAAACTATGTCCAAGATCTTATTGATCAAGGAGATATCAAGGTTGACACCAGTCAAGCTTCATCATCCAATGCTCAATTACAGATATATCAAAATTCCTTTCCAAACCATAATCAAGGCATGAGCACCTCCAGCAGCCATTCCCAAGACACCAACACAAATAACGTAAGCTATAAGAATGTACCCCTCAATTACGAGGGTATTATTCATTACATTGAGCAGGTAGAGTCTCGTGTATCTATGATACATGTCAAAGCCAAAGACCCTCATTCTGTTGTTACTACACGACGAGCCCTCATCACTATCCCTGCGGCCTTCACACCCACCCAATCAACTCCTATAAGCTCTCAGTACAACATCCTTGATCACTTAGGAAAGACCCCTGTTGATATCTCCATCTTGCATTTGCTTAAGTCTTCTCCTGTACATCAAGAAATCCTCAAAAAAGGCTTACACGAAACCCATGTACCTAATGACATCGATCCCACATGATTCCAAGCTTTGGTAGGACACCTGGCTTTATCTTATTAGTTACACTTTAGCCATAATGACATGCCAAATATCGATGTCAATCATAATCGCCCTTGCATATCAAAGTCATGGTTGCCTGCCATAAAATAAAAAGGGTCTCAGTAGATAATAGCTCTGCCCTCAATCTGTGTACTCTGAAATTCATAAAACAGGTGGGGTATACTCAAGCAGATTTAAGTAATCAGATCATCATGATCAAGGCCTATGATAATGCAGAAAGGAATTTAGAGGGAATTATCAGTCTTCCTATCCAAGTGGGACCTATGGTTCAGTACACTACTTGTCATGTCCTTGATTTGGACTTGCTGTATAATCTCCTCCTTGGCCGCCCATGGCTCCATGCTATGCAAGTCATCCCATCCACATACCATCAGTTTCTAAAATTTTTGGTCAATGGACAAGACGTCACCATTTATGCTGACCCCCAACCATTTGAATATTGCCACGCTTTAGAAGCATCCTTTCCCTATTTACATTATTGTCCTAGGGTTAAAATGGGGGCTTCCTAGTCATCATCCACTAATCCACCCTCCACCATGACAACCACTTGATCTTCCACTACCAATCCTACAGTCACAAAAGTCTAGATCATTGAAAAAGGGTGTGGTGAATACAAAATGCATACTGCTCTTAATGTAGCCACCATGCCACCATCACCACATGAGTACGGTCAACCTTCACATGCTACCCCAAAGGAAGACAAGACCATCACCTTCAGTGGTAAAAACATCCTCACAACCACTTTCAGGTCTTCTAGTATCAAGATAGATGCACCAGAAGAGGATATAAGTCAATGGATCTACCGAGAAGAACCCCAACCAGATCATCCTCTAAAGGAATATTTTCAGGAAACATATCCTTGGTCAGCCAAACTTGTAGAGAAGTATAACTATCAAGGAAGGGACCTAGGTAAAGAAGAACAAGGGCAGTTGCAACCCATTGATACATCAAAGTTGCCAAAAAAATAGGCATCAGATATGAAAAAAAGAAGAAAGGCCCTGCAACATCATCTAATACTTCCAATAGTGTTGTTGTGGACGATAGCTCATTGGAAGACATACCTGAGGAGGAATCCATCATATGTGCATATGATGAGGTTGATCACACCGACCTATCATCTATGTTCGAATGCCTATCCGTCTGTACCATTAGCCTATCCCTTCACCATCCCGAGCTTATTGATTGGGACCTACGTAATAGCACACCTGTCAATATGTCCGAGGATACATATGTCAACCTCATGGGATTGGGGGAGGATGAATACTCTAGTCGCAAAAATAAGAATAAGAAAAATAAAAAGTAGTCATCTAGTGAAAACCTCCCTAAGGCACTTCCTGACCTTGAAAAAGTAAAAATAAAGGACACATCCGATGGAGAAAACCTCAAAGAGGCACTGGGGGATGGAGATGTTCATCTTCCCCTTGTGGGAACTTAGTTATCTACATGATCTTCCATCCTAATTGAAGAAGCCCAAGAAGTTAATCTGGGTACTGCTGAAAATCCTAAGATCACCTATGTAGCTAAGTCACTCTCAGAGCAAGAGTATCCAATCATCGTGTAGCTACTCCAAGAGGGAATCATTACATTTTCTTGGTCATATTCAGACATGCTAGGCTTAGACCCCTCCTTAGTGGTTCATCATCTACACGTTTGCCCAAATGCCAAGCCTGTCAAACAAAAGCTCTGTAAGATGCATCCACAGGTAGCATTGTTAGTCAAGAAGGAATTGGAGAAACTACTAGATGCAGGTTTTATCAGACCAATTGACTACTCTGAGTGGATCTCCAATATAGTACTAGTTTCCAAACCAAATGGAGACATTTAGATCTGTACAGACTTCAGAGCCCTTAACAAGGCCTGCCCAAAAGATGACTTCCCTCTACCTAACATTGACATGTTGGTTGAACACACTGTAGGACATGAGATGTTATCCCTTGTGGATAGTTTCTCTGGTTATAATTAGATCCAAATTGAACTTGATGACCAACACAAGACAAATTTCACAATGCCTTGGGGTACGTTCTATTACAATGTTATGCCCTTTGGTCTAAAAAATGTTGGGGTGACATATCAAAGGGAAATGACGGTCATCTTCCATGACCTCATCCATATCATCATCGAGGATTACATCGATGACTTGTTAGGAAAATCCAGAACCCGAGCAGAACATCCTACCATCCTGAAGAAGATCTTTGAACAGTTCGAACATTACAAGTTACGACTAAATCCAAACAAGTGTGTCTTTGGTGTTACGTCAGGAAAGTTTTTGGGTTTTAGAGTCTCTCGAAGGGGTATTGAGGTTGATTACACCAAGGTGAAAGTGGACATGCCACCCCCCCGCAATCTGAAATAGTTAAGAAGCCTCCAAGGGAAGATGCAATCCATCCATCGGTTCATAGCCCAGCTCATGGATAAGTGTCAACTGTAGACATGCAAAATTAGCATTATGCATTCATCAAGTAAATTAGGCTTCACATGCATCCTCTCATTCAGTTAGTCAAGTTCACCTTCATCCATTCATTAGGTAATCTCATTAATCTCCTAAGGTCATTTATTTAAAATCAAATAAACATTATCATCAACCTTTTTAATCAAATAAATCAAACATCCATCATAATGCATTTCCATCCTTTCTGATTTAAATAAATCAAATATCTAAGTCAAAGAAGTCAAAACACCCTAATCATCATCCTAGCTAATTAATCCTACTTAAATCTAATATAGTGCATGTCACATCTCACCCACTTGCATTCTCTAGATTTGGCCACTTGCACATGAAATTGCATTTAATTGATTTATCAAAATCTTTATTTTTAACTCGGCATAAAGGGAGAATATTCTCCAAGTTTGAATCTCCCCCCAAGTGGACATGTACACCCAATAGAGCATTTATGAGGCCTTACATGTCTCTTACATGTCCCCTTGCACAAGTCAAACCAAGCATTAACTATCAAATTTAAATTTCAAATTCTCCCTCTCATGGGCACACTTCTCAAATCTTTCACATCCATTGGCCTATCACCACTTGACAAGTGTCCTTTCATTGATCCAATCTTAGTCCCACATTGGTCCCTCTTCAACACTTAGCTTTTTGAAAATCCTTAAATAGAAGCTTCATCTTTGAGCAAATCCTCCACAAATCTACAAAGCTCATGCAAGGTCACTCTCTTCATTTGAGAATTGATCTTGCCCATTTCACTCCACAATCTTAGCAATTCATCTCCACAACTCCACAATCTTTATGCAAAGTCATTCTCTTCACATGAAGAACTGATTTTATCGATTGCATCCTCATCACCAAGCTTAATCAAGGGTTGGGAAAGGGCTACTTTTCACATCAAAGTAGCACCAATCCACTATGAGATAAGTATACTTCATGTTTTCATATGCATTTGCTTGGTTTTGTTACTTATTTCATTTGAATTTGGAAGTATTGAGGTATCATTTAATAGGGATGTTCTTATTTTGTTTTGCTTTAAATGGCATACTAAGGTGTGTGTTTGAGCAAATGTAGATTTTGACATCTACATTAATGGAACTAGAAGGAGGGAATTTGATTGGTATCATTTGAAAATATTAACTCTAAGTTAGTTTCCTGAAGATGTTTTCTCAAGTCATAATGCTTGTTGTTGGAAAGGAAAATATAAACTGACAACATATTAGTATATGCTGTTGCATCTTATCTGTATGATTGATGGGAATAAACTTGCCACAATAGTATAAAATTTAACCACAATGGTTGCTCATGTTTTATGCTGCTGCAATTTTCCATACCCTTGCATTTACATCATGTCATAATTTTTCTTTTAGATGACTGTCTCAAGGAAGTCGATCACCTTATCTTTGTTGATTTGTCTTGCCAACACCTGTGCCTTTGATCCATCCAAATAGCTTTTAGTTGTATCATTCCATAAGGGGACTCTTTTATTTTGAAAAGATAGTACAGGCGCTTCATCTAGATTTTTGATATATTTGCATACTTTTTGATTAGCGTGGCTATAGCTCTAACACGTGACAAGGGTGCTTCCTTTGCAGATTAGGAATTTTTATTTATTTTTATCTCAACTCATTATGGTGCTATGAGATAATGGATTGGGTCAATCATTTACCTCACCATGAGCAAGTAATCGTAAGTCCATGAGTCTTGTAAAATAACGCTTAGTCAAAGTTATCATGCTTATTGGACTTTCTGGATTAGCTATTGGATACCTTTCTCCAAAAATCTCCCGACAGGTAAACTCAAAGCCATCAATGGCCATTTACTCATTCACAGTTTTTTTTTTTTTTGAAAAAATATCAAATGTCTTAAATAGGCTGTGAAAGTACTCTGTCATTTTATTAAAGTAAAGATCATGGTCAAATCACATTGCAACATCGATTGTATGACAACGCACCGATAGATAAGAGTGTTAACTTTATAATTCACCACTTTTACCATTAATGTCGCTGTCTTTGTATCCTTGTTGCTTTTGTTTATCACAAATATTCTGAAGCAATAAATGTCTAGAAGTTTGCATTCATTTACATATCTTGCACAAGATTTGGCTACACTCACATGTGAAAGAGTTCATTCAACTATGTTATTCTTAGTTTCTTTTATGATGCTATTGGAATTTACGTGCTAAAAAGTTTTGTTTTGTTAAACAAAAGTCTCTCGTATCTTCATAGGAGAACACCAACCTTGCAAGATTGTAGTGCTAGATTACTTGACTGTGGATAAAATTATATGACTTATTGTGCTTGACTTAGGTTTGTAATAGGATTTTCTTTTCTGCAAGACTTTGAAGCATTCAATCAAAGAGTTCATGTACCTTATCTATGCTTTCCCATCTTGCATAGATGTTTGCAGCCTGCGTAGTTCTAGCCATTAGCATCTGACAAAAAAATGTGTATACTTTATGTTTAGATGGATGTCTGTCCCATTTCATTTAAACTTCACAGGGAGGGTGTTGTACAAAGGTTTAGGTTCGGCCCTACACCTACGAATAGCATCAGCTTGACAGCTTCTAAAGCCTTTTCAACAAATCCATTTTTGTGCAACTGTTATAGTTCCTGTGTGCATACAATACGAGTTATAGAAGATCAAATCCTTAACAGTAAAATGTTGAATCAAAGGAAGACTTGGAGTGTTCCTGAGGTGGAATGTATTTGACAATGATGTGACTTGACATCTCATTGCAAGTGCATGCACATATGTGTTGTTTTGTTTTTTTCCAGAAACCCTTCTTCTTCAAGTAACTTCCCTATCGATCAACAAACCGGATTGCACATTCTGTCTGAAGACAATGGTTGATAATATTGATAGGCGCTAGGGAGACTTGGAATTGGGGGATCATTAACTGAGAATTTTGGATAATTAAATTTGGCGTAAAGGAAAATATTGAACTAAGAAAGTCCTTCGTGGTTATAATTGTCAAAGAAGGGTTTGAATAAAGAATCGGTGGTAGAATATGATGGTGTAGCAGGCGAAGGAATCCAAAAACATCAAGAAATTTTGAGTTGAAAAAGTGGACATTGAACTTGAAAAAAAACATTTCTTAATGCTTATGGAAATGACCTAGAACATTCATGTACTGCTTTTATTTTCTGTTTTAGATCAATTTGCTTTCAATTTGGATTTAAAATCAATCATTATCTTGATCTTTTCAATGTTGGATTAAAATTGAACACTAGAAACTGACTAGACATTGTTTTTTGGGATAAAATTGAACATGGCAATCTTCACACTCAAGTTTGGTGCTTTAAAATGAACCGAATCATTGCTTTGAGGCTAAAATGAACATGTGTTTTTCAAGTTTTGTAATCTTTTATGCAAAATAATCTCATCTAAAAAGGCGTATGTGCTTCTCTCGCACTTCATGGTGGTCTTGAGAATCAAAAGTCTTTTTGATGACATTAGGTTGCATAAAAGATTTCCTCCACACTTTGATTTGGGTTTAAAATTGAACAAAATACTTTGCGAGTGTGAGTTAGGTATATCGCGTGTGTTCTCCCTTTGTTTCTAAACAAAGGTCGATCGAACTATGGATGTGCTTGCTCACTATTGTTTACCTTTAGAGGGGATTGCCTAAGAGACACATCCGAAAGGAGAACTCGAAGGTGACTCCAACTGGTTTTTCATTCGAGCCAGTATATAAATGGATAAGACTAAATTGTCAAGTCCTCATGGTATGTAGGCCTTAGTGATACAGTGTCTTTCAGAACGGGGTACTACCATAAAACATATAAGATCCCCTAGTAGGATTGATTAAAGCCTTTAGTGGCTTGCTGGATGCTTGCAAGGTGCCATGTCGTCGATGTTGTGTCATTAAGAACTTTGTTTGTAGAAGCCAACCAGTCCATCCAACGAGTTTATTGAAGTGGTGCATTGGAACTTAGATTCCAAGAAGTTACGTGCCATGTCCGATCTTGGTTGAAATATAGAGGTTAAGAATTCATTCTTAACATACCTTTATATTTTTTTCCTTGATTGCATGTAAAATCATCTCTTCTACTACGAAGGGCATGAGGCAAGCCCACCAAGAAAAATGCACCAATTGAGCTAGGATGTTACATTGCTTGTTTGAAAACATAGTGCGTTTATCGAAAACATTGGAAAACCATCATTCAACATCATCAAAATTTCAAACCCCTTAGAGCAAATACCTTTGACAAAACCTAAGAACTATTGCTTACCCTGGGGATTATGTCCTTATAGATTTCTAAGTAATTGGGTTTACATCTTAATTTGCTCTTATAAAGGTCAACATTAGGCAACCCTTGTCATGATTTCTTGGAACTTCCACATAGCACTTTGTGGGACCAAAAGAAGTTGTGACATTGGAAATTTAGTTTTAAACCTAATCAAGAAGTGTGTTTGTGGTAAAAAGTACCCATTAAGCAAAGATAACAAATTGGACCCCACACATGTGCTTGATATCTTTTGGTCATATTGGTCTTTTGATTGCTCTTAGAGAAAAGTGTGTTCTTCAATACCTTGGCCTAGTAAACAAAGTCTCTCTAAGTCTCTTAGGATCAAATAAAACACTTCATCCACCTTAAGCACTTATCAAAATCCATCCCACCAAACAACTTTAGAGAGTTTAAAACATCATTCTAGACTTGGGTAAATCATCCTCAAAACCAAATCAAAGTCAATTGCTTAGTTAAGTGTGTTTGGATGAATCCTTCCTCACACACTTAATTAAATTACCACTTTCTTGAACAATGTTTATCCTAAAGATCACATCCAACATCCTAGGGTTTACAAGTTCATCATTCAAATCAAACAATCAAAATCAAGTCCCAAGTCTAGCATTGATCAAAAGTTCGTAAACGTTCATCACTCATATCATTTACACCTTTCATCCTTCATCTCATCATTAGTCCTAAGAACCCTTGAGGTCACTTTTGTAACAAGATCAAAACACAAGGAGAACATGGAATATAAACTTGATCCATACATCTTGGCTAATCCAAATCAATTGAATATTCAAAGCCTTGCAATGCCTATCAATTATCAAAGTCCATGCATAGGATCATTACCTTCGACAAATGTCAATGGTATAACAAGTGTGAGTATGCCCAGTTCAAAGTTTGGAACATATTTCCCAATGATAGATCTAAGTCCAAACCTACAAATCCACCAACCAAACAATCAATGCATGAGCCTTCAAATGAACAACGTCATCCCACCAAATCCCTACATGCCAAAGGAGAATGTACCAAAAACAAGTTTTCAAAACATGAATCTGGAAAATGTTGGGATGGATACATTTACAAATCATATGAATATTCCAAACATGAGAAATGATCAATTTCAACCTATCATGCCAAATCAAAGCATCATCCCAAATCATAACGTCGTCCAAAATCTATTCGTCCATGATCCCATTCAAAAATGACAAGCATGCATGCCAAAACTACTTGAACAAAAACAAAATCAACTATATCAAGGGAATCAAGATCGAAATCAAGAACAAATTTGGCTAGATCAAATTGCTACACTTACCAAAATAGTTGAGTCATTGCGCCAAGGGAAATCTCCACCACCATTACCTATATCATTCCTTGGTTTAGGGCTTCCCCCTTTACCTATCATCAATCACTCCATCCAAATCAATCCACCTAAAACCATCATGACAAATCCTTTGAATATACCATCGACATCACACCAATAAATGGTATCTAATGAAATAACAACATCAATCTTGACAAATCGAAATACGGTCTCCCAAGGACCTATCACCTCGGTCATTCCAACCACCACTATCCCTTCAATCACTCCAAACACCACTATCATACCCATCAAATCTCAGCCCCTCACTACCATGATTGCTCCAAGTGTATCTCAATCACTTGTCACCGCATCCAACATTATTCCAAATACACCACCACTACTACCAAAACCAAGTACAATAAGTCAATATCATAACATCGCAATAAAAGCACATCAATCCTACCAAAAAATGCTTCAACAATATCAGGTGGTTCCACAAGCCTCTCAAGCTACCCAACAAACACAAGCACAAACACAAAAAATGATTAGGGATAACAATGGGCATTCAACCATTGGTGATAGCATTGATAATCTCCCCACCACAATTGATGCAAGAATTGTTCAAAATATATACATCAAAGAACACATTGGAGATGTTTTTATCTCATTTGAAGATAAAATCAACATAGGTCAAGAGTCACTTTGCAATCGTGATCAAAATCCACCAACAAAATTCGAGAACGAGCCAATTCAAGAAATATCAACATCACTTGACTCTATGGTCAAAGACATTCACAATCTCTTGACCACACTTGTTGAAAACAATGATCAATATCTCTCTGTCGATGAGCACTTTGAAGATGTTTTCGCCCCATCCGATGATCAACTCACCATACATCAAGAGCCACTTTTTAGTGATCTCTTTCAAGGAGTGTTAGGATTATTTGATCCTATTGACATAATGCATGATCCATTGACCTATGATCATATTGAAAATGTCTCTAGGTCACCTTATGAGTTAGAGGACATATCTCAAAATTTTATTCCAAATCATGATCAAAATATTTCACTAAGGTCTAGCAATGGTCATTTTCAAAAAACGTTGATCCCCTTCGACCTCATGGCTACAAATACTGAATGAACCCTAAACTCGATACTTAAGGATATTAAACCACTTACCATGTCTAATGATGACATCCAAGAACCCCTTATAAACAATCCATCCTTTGGAATTGACCTATGTCAAGACGTTGATCCAAAGCATGTCGAAAGCAACTCCGAAATCATTCAAGATCAAGAATTTGTATCTTCAAGATACTACAATAATCTAATGGACACTCTCTTATCTATGCAAGATGATCATATCCATGTAGCACATACTCCTCCATCTACCCATGAGATGATTTCTATGGATGGACATGTAGATGATCTTCATTTAGAATAGGATTCCTTTACTCCTAACATTACAACACAAAAGGAGAAGGTTATTGACAGTCAAATAGAGTTTTCGACATCAAGATAAAATATTTCCCAAATTCAGACTAAGGACATCATGAATAAAGATATTCGACATTATCCACTCAAGGAAGCAAGCCAGGCAGAACAGTATAATCCAGAGTTAGCAGAGCAGTAAATGGAAATAACGTCACCTATGGTGGTCATTTATCAGAGAATTCATTCTAAACAAGAGCTCTCAGAATAGGTAGACTCAAGGCATGAAGGTACTACTTCCACAATACTGGGGGCAACTATGTCTCAAGCAAATGTCAACATAGAGAGCACAAAGAATCCTTCTAATGAAACCAATGTCAATACTACAACTAGCCACATCATGAATCTTCATCCACCCATCACCCCATCCATGAATTGGGACCAACTTCGAAAGAAAGATTTGAATCAAAGTACGAAGAACATTATCAAAGCAAAAGAAGCTAAGAAGCATAATGGACAAATCAAATATGCATGGATACCAAAACATACAAAGAAAGATCATCCCTATCAAACTCCATCAGTCAAAGAAACTATGGGGCAAAATAAAAAGGGAAAAGTATCCATCAACAATGTCCACAAAAGAAAAAGTTGTCTTTTCAAGCAACGTACAAGGTATATCAAGCAATTGGTCCTAATTCCACACACACTTTTGTATCCACCCATCATTGCTGATCTTCCCAAGTTTGGAGAGTCAAAGGTTCCAAACTGTCAACCAATCCATCTCTTATCCCTAAACACACTCCATCCATGCCTCCACGTATGATATCCAATTCTCATATTGACCATGTATTGGCAACGACCCTTTATCATAAGGATTCAGAAGGCACTCTATCGTGATGTGCGCACAAAGACAAAGTTAACACTAGTATTGACGAAGCAGGTCAAGAAACTCAAAAGATGTATTCAAGTGCATGTATCTTGGAAAAGCAACTTCTTCAAGCAGGATATCGATGGCACATTATGATAGGGGAATCTACGTCAACACCACTAGGTGGTTCAGCATTAATCTTTTAGAAAAATACAAAAAAATCAAAAAATATGAAAATCCAAAAAAAAAAAGGGTTGAAAATAGTAAAGATAAAAAAATATTCCTCTAGTGAAAACCGTATGTGTGGCGCTTTGGGAAAGAACATGATGAAAACCTAGTAAAGGCATCTCATCTCATCCGTAACAAATCCATTATTCCATCCATAATAAATCCATCCATCCATGAACCAATTATACAATCCATTTTCATACATCTGCATCCATCATCCAAGTCATCTTGATCTTGATGAAACTTTGGTGCACACTTTTCACGTGCTTATTGTAAACACCTTGACATGGGCCGTTTTCATTAATCTTATCCCACTCAGCAATATTTGATCCATGAAGAACTATCCAAATGAGCATCCTCTATTCGAACACCTTATCTTATCACAAGATAATCCTTGGCATCCTTTGCATAGTTGCCATATCCATCCATCCATATAGCTATCTGAGCATCCACCCATCGCATTCCATGCATTGCTAGACACTGGGGGTAGATATTCACATCTTGCTTCGAGGAATAAATCTTGGTCTATGTCCTCCAACTTATGTGGTGATTTGAATATTGGCAAACATGAAATCAATTTGGTCCACCACTTGTAAGAAAAAGTCCAAATCACTAGCCCATAGCATATTTTGGTGAGAAGACATCCCTCATCAAGCTTCATCTTTCATCAAACATCAATCCAAACAATCACTATCAGTCGCATCTAACACATCCTTCAACGTCACATCAAATCATCCAAAACATCTTTTGTTCCAAACCAAGCTTCAACAATCCTAATCAATCAAATCCAATCAAATCATCATCATCAATCCATCATCATCTTGGGATATCCTTCCTGATCATTGTGTTTCTTAACACTATCCTTGCATTGTTGTGCATCCTCAACAATGTTATCATCATCAATCATGATCAATCAATCTTTGCAGTGTTGTGCATCCTCAATAATGTTATCATCATGAATCCATCGACTTGACCTATCAACCTTAGCTTGGTTTTCAACAAAATCCCAAAACAGAGCACTGATATTGTCACACATGTCCATACCAAATTGTCAAAATCATGCAAAAATAAAATAAAAACATCCAAAACATCAAAAAATTCAAAAAAATCCAAACATATCAAAATCCAAAAACACTCAAAAAAGTCAGAAAAACATCAAAAACATTGGAATCCAAACTACGTCGTCTCTGAGCTTAAACGTAGGCAAGGCTAATCTTTGATCAGCCTTCGAGACATCAAAAATCCAAAAACATTCAAAAAACCAAAAACATCATAAAATTGAAAAATCAACATCACAAAATCCAAAAACACCAAAAACATCCTCAAAAACATCACAAAACGTCAAAAACATTCAAATATTTGAAAAAATCCATTCGTCTCATCTCACTTGCAACCGCAATAATCAATCATCCATAATAAATTGATTGTCACCTTCATCCTTTGGCAACACAAACAGAAACAATCACAACAATCAAAATCAAAATCAAACAACAATCGTAAAATCAAATTCTTGATCATTCACAAACATGTCAGTCAAAATTATATCAATAGCCTATCAATCAATTTATCAAACCATCATCATCCTATACAATGCATGTCTAGGATATATTGTTCCGACAATGGGCATCATTTTGGATATCACCTTGGATTCTTATCCTATCAAAACACATCCCTTTGGCTAGAGGTATGAAGAACATTGGCTTGTTTGCGTACTTGATCTTTTCTTTTGATTTATCTTATTGTGCTCATTCCAAGGACCTCTCGATAATATCCGAACAAAGGATTTAGAGAGATAGGAATGGGGCAACGATCATTATCTTTTGTTTGCTATGCTTTTTGGACATTCTTGTAAAATAACTTGGCGAATACTTGCTTTGTTAGGTACGCCCTAGCAAGGTTTCTATATGTCAAGTGTGAACAAGAATACTCCTATCTACTTGTCGAGTCAAAGTTCATCACACTAGGTACAACGCCATCCTAGTTCTTTATACCTTGATGCATCGTACCTATGTGTGTTATCAAACATAAGGTAAGTAGCCCTTTTAAAATCCCAATCCTTGATAAGCAAGTTATCATCATTTATCATCATCGTCATCATTTATAATCATCATCATCATCTATCATCATTGTCATTTCTAATAAAGTCTCGTCAGATCATGGACTTGTTGGATCTTCTTGTCATCATCTCATTTCCGTGCTAACATAACATCACCAAGGCATCGCCAATGCATCCATCATGCATCCATCATACATCTTGTATCCACAAACCGTCAGCATACCAAATATCATTCATATTATACATAATAGGAAACATTGATCATTTCACATGCATTGCATTTGCATCATCATCATAATATAGATTTGTTAGTCTAAACATCTCATAAATCATCCATTGCATAATCACAACATATCACATCATCAATCTCATCCATCTCACATCATATCATCATTTAAGTTGTTTACGATAATATAGATTTGTTATTCTAAGCATCTTAAAATCATCCCATTTGCATCATCATCCATAACCATCCATTATGAACCTCTTTATCACGAGATCGACCCTCAAATCAAATCTTTTCGCTCGATCTCTTGAGGGGGCAATGTACCAATGTAATTTCCGCTGGGGCATCCAAAAAGTCAATTTTTTTAAATTTTTTGATTGTGACAAGTTTATTCTTTGAACCAACACAACAAGTACATTGCTTCAAAGATGGGTAAAATGTAGACATGCAAAATTAGCATTATGCATTCATCAAGTAAATTAGGCTTCACGTGCATCCACTCATTCAATTAATCAGGTTCACCTTCATCCATTCATTAGGTAATCTCATTAATCTCCTAAGGTCATTTATTTAAAATCAAATAAACATTATCATCAACCTTTTTAATCAAATAAATCAAACATCCATCATAATGCATTTCCATCCTTTCTGATTTAAATAAATCAAATATCTAAGTCAAAGAAGTCAAAACACCCTAATCATCATCCTAGCTAATTAATCCTAATTAAATCTAATCTAGTGCATGTCACATCTCACCCACTTGCATTCTCTAGATTTGGCCACTTGCACATGAAATTGCATTTAATTGATTTATCAAAATCTTTATTTTCAACTTGGCATAAAGGGAGAATATTCTCCAAGTTTGAATCTCCCCCAAGTGGACATGTACACCCAACAGAGCATTTATGAGGCCTTACATGTCTCTTACATGTCCCCTTGCACAAGTCAAACCAAGCATTAACTATCAAATTCAAATTTCAAATTCTCCCTCTCATGGGAACACTTCCGAAATCTTGCACATCCATTGGCCTATCACCACTTGACAAGTGTCCTTCTTTCATTGATCCAATCTTAGTCCCACATTGGTCCCTCTTCAACACTTAGCTTTTTGAAAATCCTTAAATAGAAGCTTCATCTTTGAGCAAATCCTCCACAAATCTACAAAGCTCATGCAAGGTCACTCTCTTCATTTGAGAATTGATCTTGCCCATTTCACTCCACAATCTTAGCAATTCATCTCCACAACTCCACAATCTTTATGCAAAGTCATTCTCTTCACATGGAGAACTGATTTTGTCCATTGCATCCTCATCACCAAGCTTAATCAAGGGTTGGGAAAGGGCTACTTTTCACATCAAAGTAGCACCAATCTACTATGAGATAAGTATACTTCATGTTTTCATATGCATTTGCTTGGTTTTGTTGCTTATTTCATTTTCATTTGGAAGCATTGAGGTATCATTTCACAGGGATGTTCTTATTTTGTTTTGCTTTAAATGGTATACTAAGGTGTGTGTTTGAGCAAATGCGGATTTTGACATCTACATTAGCCATTCACTCATCTTCTGAAGAAAGACTCCACCTTCCGATGGAACAAATAGTGTCAAACAGGTTTCGATAAGATCAAAGAATACTTAGCTCATCCACCGATCTTGATTCCACCTATTCCAGAGAAACCCCTCATGCTGTATTTCTCTACCACCTTAGTCGGACTGGGGGCATTGTTAGCACTGTTACCCAATTTTCACCTACAGGCTCAATTAGTTGGGGAATCTATGCTTCAAGTGTTCATAAAGGCCAAATGGGGACATTGTTGTGCATGATTAAATCATACATTTGATACTAGGTCACAGGGAACTCAGTTTGAAGGCCTGCCTAGGTCAAGTTTGACATAATTTTCCTTTAAGGAGAAAGTCGGCAAGACCTTCCAGATGTCTTGCCGACTAACAGGGGTTCCATCAAGTCTGAATGCTTCACATTAGGGATCATATTGGCATGAGATTATCTGGGTCTCCCCGACCCATAATGCATTTGGTCAAATATGCTTCTATGCTTCCTATTGGCAAGACCCCAGGAATGTCACGGCTAGTGGAATTCACCTACAGGTTCCTATTGGCAAGACATTGATCATCGTGCCAACGTCTAGGGGTTTCCCATTGGTGTCAAGGTCTCCTTCAGAGAAAAGTCTCAGCGACTTCTTTGGATCTCACCGAATAATTGCATCGGGTAAACACTTTGGCAGGAGTTGTCTTCTTCGGTGTGTGATCTTGCCGAGTCCCTTAAGTCTTGCCCAGCACCAATAAGATATGCATCTCCATGAGAAACTTTGTGGTAGGGATATGTCTTGGTGAATGCATTTGGTCTCGCTAACAAAGCACAAAAAGGTTCTATCGATATGTGGTCTTGAAGTCTCACCGACTAGTGATAGTCACACCAACATGTTGCTTCATCAGGGAGAGAACGAGATTTTCATGGCAACTAAAAGTGAACATATAAAGGTTTTGGCGAGATGTAGGGTATCTACAGGACGTCTCCCCGACAAGAGGATATTACAGGGATGAATATGAAACTTAGGAATACATATCGATGTGACTACAGAGAGGTCTCCCAGAAATGAAAAGATCGGAAAAAGGTTATGCCTTCGGCATCAAGTCTGGCCAACGTGCTAGAGTCTTAGTGACACAGAAGAGATATTGCCGTAGGTCTGCCTGAAAGAAGAAGGCCCCACCAGAGTTTCAGTTTGGTGATAATTTTGCCTTCGGCAGGAGGTCTTGCCGATAAGCATAGTGTCTCACCAAGAGTATAGGGGATTCAATGTGATGTCATGTCGAGGGGATAAAGTCTACCCGAAATGAAATGAACTTAGGAGATGTCTCACCAATGACTATTGGTCTCCCAAAGTACTCAGGGCTCCGTGAAAGAAGGCTTCAGTCAGTGTAAAGTCTCACCAACCGAAAAGGTCTCACCGACATGAGGTAATATCGGCATAAGTCTTGCCGATCCATCAGATTCTTAATGAATAAAATGGCATCGGCAAAGCAAGACTTCATCACCACAAGGTCTCGGTGATTAGGAGATGTCTCGCCGATAGGAAGGGGTCCCCAACAAAAGAAATGGAGCTCAGCAAAGGATCATGCCTTCGCCATAAGGTCTTGGTGAAGAAGGAGGTCATGCTAAAAGGAAAGGGGGACTCAGGCTTGGGGAAGTAAGGATGGACTCGAGGGGATGTCTCCCTGAGTGCAATGGTCTCATCGAGACAGAGGGGGATTCGATGAAAGGTCTCAGTGAAATGTAGGAGTCTTGGAAACAAGGTGTGAACTCGGGGTAATATCCCGCCGACATGAAGAGGTCTCCCCGACCTGGATGTACTCACCAAGAGAAGGACTTCACCATGTGGTCTTGCCGAAAGAATGCAGTCTTGCAGATAGGTTTTGTGAGCTTGATATGACTTCTATAGCTCGTTCAAATGTCTCACCAATTGTCCCAAGCTATGCCAACCGTCCTGTGAAGTATACTCGCATCGGGGAGACACGATTAGTGTCTCACTGACATGCGATGTTGTTTGAGGGACTCTTGGACTGTTTGGTATCTATGAGGCACAAGTTCAACCAATCAAATGGGAGCTAAGGATGCACCATGAGCCGTTTGGCTGCCTAAATCCCCCCTATGGATGAGATCGATAGAGCATAAGCAATTTGTATCTACTTTGACAATAAAGTGATGAATCAGATTGATATCCAAAAGGTGTCATCAAGCAACAGAGAGGTTGCAACCATAGGGATAGCTGGGATGTCAACTGGAAAGAGTTGATCGACATTTATGGTAACGCTCAAAAGTATTCAATTAGGCAGCTTAGCAAGGAAGTTTGAGAGTGGGCACTATGACCAAAAGTTAATGTTGTGGTTGCAAAAGATCAAGGAGCCCATTCCTGGAGTAACTCTTCACCGACATAGACAGCAGGGATGCAATTGAACACAACATTAACTACATGAAAAGATCTAAAGGCAGATCTTTTTGTAAGCCCAGAGGGGCTGACACACTTTTGTATATAAGGCATTTTTTCCTTCTTGTAAAGGAGTTCTCCTGGATGCTTTTATGAAATCTGTGACTTCTACAGTCCTCTCTCAGATTAGCAAAAATTTTGTAACTCATTTTTGAGCATGTTATATAAAATTTACCTTGGTTACCATTGATGGTTCATTTTTTGCCTTCTGGTTCTTGTGAAGTATTGTGCAATTTTAAGTGATTAATCAAGCTACTTAGTGAAATATTTCTTTTCCTTATAGCTTTGTTTCATGTTAGCATGCCTTTCTTTGCAAAAGTAGTATTATGTAGGTTACAAACTGTGTTTACTCAAATGCGCATGAGATTTTAATTTGTGAAAATCTGCTTTTCCTTCTTGAAAGTGTGTGCATGTCGAACCTATTTGTATGCATAATCTATAGAATCTTGTTGTGCAATCCCATATCCATCATTGGTTTTCAAGTGTAAATTGAGTATCTCATTGTTCTTATCAATTCGGTGCATCACCTTAGGTTTTAATTTTCATTTTTTATGCATTTTCCTTCTCCCTTTTTCTTTCAAAGAATTTGTAGCTTTAGGTGACACCAAAGGAAGCCGACCTTCTCCAGAGGTTGATCTCTATTTACAAGTGACCCACAGCTTTGGAGGTCTTCCCATGTTACACTAAGGTGTTGAACATTAGGTTCGACAGGGTGCAACTTCAAGTGATAACAAGCACAACATGATGAATCATTGAAAGAGAGGGTGATCTACTACATAAATGAGACATTGGTCGGCTATGAATTAAACTACTCTCCCATGGAAAAATCCTACCTCGCAGTGGTCCTTAGCACATAGAAACTCCGAAATTACATGCATAGCCATCCTGTCAAATTAATTGCTAAGATTCATCCACTAAAGTATCTCTTATCTAGGACCACCTTGACTGGCCGCATGGCCAAATGGGTCATGCTCCCAAGTGAATTTGACATAGAGTATGTGGAGTGAAAAGCCATAAAGGGATAGGTCATAGCTGATCAGTTGGACGAGGCACCATTAGTAGATGCTTACCCTCTAGATACTAAATTTACAAATGAAGAAGTTTACACAGTTATAGAAGCACCAGTTTGGACACTGTATTTTGATGGCTCATATACTCATAATGGATCAGGTGTAGGGATTTAATTAGTTACCCCTCAAGGTGACTACATTCCAAAATCATTCAGGATAGCATTCTCATGTACCAACAACATGGCAGAGTACAAAGCCCTCCTCATCAACCTCTGAATTGCAAAGCAGTGGCATTTAACTCACTTGAAAGTCTTTGGTTATTCATTATTAGTCATCAAGCAGGTTAATGATGAATTCCTAACAAAAGATGATAAGTTGTTGCCCTATACACACATGGTGGATTATTTCAAGAAATATTTCACTTTCATACAATTTAATCAAATTCCTAGGGTACAAAATAAAGCAGCTGATGCAATGGCCACTATCGGCTCCCTGATTGACATGCCTAAAGATCGGATAGAATGTGAGTGCCTTTTAGAATAAATTTTAATCCCTGCATATGATATTCTTGAGACTAACATGGTGTGCAATATCGTGGGTCCTGCTTCCCCTTGGTACTAGGACATATATACCTATCTCCATGATAATATTCTACCCCCAGACCTCACACGAAACCAACAAAAATACTTTATTCACCATTCAGCTTAATACATTATCATTGGTGATAGACTTTATCATCGCGGGTATGCTAGGATCCTCCTTAAGTGTTTGAATGAGACCGAAGCCCGTACGACACTAATGGAGGTATATAGTGGTGTTTGTGGGGCTCATTCCAATGGTATGGCCCTGGCTAAAAGGATTCTCTGAGTTGGATATTATTGGCCTACATTAGAGCATGATGCTTGTGAATTTGTGTAGAAGTGTCTTCCCTACCAACAACATGCAGATTTGATTCATGCTCCAATAAAGGATCTTCAGCCACTCGTAGCACCGTGGCCATTCTCTCAATGGGGTTTGAACTTGATTGGCAAGATTTACCCACCATCATTCGATGACCATGCATTTCTAATTACTTCCACTGAGTACTTCACTAAGTGGGTGGAAGCAATGCCACTCTCAGAGATCTCCGGTATTCAGATCTCAAAATTCATCCTTTACCATATTCTCTATAGATATGGTATCCCATCCACCATCCTTTCCAATAATAGAAAACCCTTCAAAAACAAAGCCATGAAATACCTCTGCTACACCTTTCATATCCAGCATCGTTGGTCAATGCCTTATTACCCCCAGGGTAATGGTCAAGTAGAAGCAACCAACAAGACCCTTATCTGCATCCTCAAAAAGGTTGTCAATAATACTGGTCAAGATTGGCACCTCCATATTCATCCCACCCTCTAGGCATATTGCACATCCATCCACACCCCTACTGGTGCCACCCCCTATTCTTTAGTTTATGGCACTGAGGCCATCTTTCCAATTGAAGTTGAGATCCCATCACTGAGAATTTTCCTAAAAAATATTATCAGTGAGGAGGATGCTCATGTTGCACGACTTGCACAACTGGAGTTACTTGATGAAAGAAGAATCAAAGCCTACGATCACCTACAAGCATATCAGAACCTCCTCAAGTGTCACTACAATAAGAAGGTTCACCCTTGACAGTTCCAGGTGGGTGATCTTGTCCTCAAAGAGAATCAGTGTACTCAGCAAGACCAAGACAAGAAAGGAAAATTTGAAGCAAACTGGTTGGTGTCCTATATCATAGCCACCAAATATGGATCTGGGGCATACAAATTGACTACTCTTGAAGGAGAGCCCCTCAAAGAACCCATCAATATCATGCATCTGAAGAGGTTCTACACCTAATTCCGCTTGGTAACCCCAACTAAAAAATAAAAATAAAATCATAAGAAATCAAAAAATCAAAAAAATAAAAAAATAAAAAATAAAAAAAAATAAATAAATTCGTCCTATGGTGAAAACCACCTTTTGGTGGCGCCTTGGATAAGTACAAGTGGTGAAAACCTGGTAACATGGTACAGGCATCATCCGTAGAGGGCTTAATCATTATCTACTTGACATCCTAGTTATTTTATGCTTTCATCCGCACTATCATCCTCACCCATCCCATCCTTGGCCGCTTGGTATATTTTGATTGAGCATTAGATGATCCATCTTGGCTACCCCTCATCCTAAGATTTTTAGTATCTCACTCTGAGCTTATGTCATTTGTCTCCTCATCGGTCAGTCTGTGTCATCACATAGGATCATCCATCATGTTAGTCTCCATCTCGATCCCATCCTATCGTGTCCTTGGTCAAACTATGTTGCCCCTGCATTGTTACGTAGGTAAGGTTGATCATTTGGTCTACCCCTAGGGTATTCTGACCATCTCATGTTGGTCATCCATCATTTTCCTTCATGATCCTCTTTTTTCTTTATCCATGATCTTTTCATGAACTACAAGGGCTCCGCGCTTTCACGTGGTCAAGGCTAATCTTTGATCGGCCCCTGAGCCACTAGGTCCTTAGGGTGTGTCAGTGTGTGTCTTCGTCTTGCCCATTCCTCACAAAAAAAATCCCCTAGTGTCAAGATATCTAGTTAATGAAAAAAATCTTGTGTCAACTGGGTCATTTTAGTTTAGCGTCCATTATCGGTCTCAACAGGATACATCCTTCCTAGCAGACCACTTCAATCCCATCCATCCCCTTGATCCTATGGAAAATGATGTTTGAAATTGATTGTGATATTTTCATGCTTTTGGATTTTGTTTACAATTTGGGCTCCCTATCAACACTTGTCATGGTCGCCTTGATCCATCATATCATGGTGTGCTTTGACTCATCTACATAGGGGCATATCTTAATCTTTTCTTTGTTGTTGTAGTACCCACCAAGATCCTTGAGGTCTTGTGTTACGCTGGGGCACCCTTGTGTGTTTCTGGATGTCCCAATACCTAGCCCGACCAAGGTCATCATGACCTTGGGGTGTCAGGATGACCTTTTTTTTATTGTGTTTGTTTCATGCATAGGATGCCAACTCACCTTGGTCTTACAAATAAGGGTATTTGGTATCTTATGCTATAGCAAAAATCAATGCCCTGAAGATGGAAAATTACATTCTTAATTGCACAACATTTCATTTCACTACATACACTCTCCATTTAGCCTTCTTCATGACCTAAGACTTGTGATTTAGGTTGTGCAAGTTTTTGACTCTTTTTCCCTTTTGATCTTCCTCTCAGGATACTAATGGTTTTCTTGATAAAGTGCAGTATCACACCCATAGTACACCTATTGCCTATTGCATTCCCATGCAGGTCCTTACTGACACTTAGTTTTGCATTATAGGAATTCATGTTTCATTCATATTTCATGTTAGATTATAGGTTCAATACATTTCATAGCTCATAGGCTGATTAGATTAAGCATCATAGTTTCATTCAATCCATGCACATCCATATTGACATTTACATAATACATGCATTATCATCCACCAAAACCTATTATTGACTATGTTCTAATTACATTTCATACCAAATATTCATATCATCCTGCATTATCAACATTAATATATGCATATTCCTCCATCCACATAAACATGAAGTATCATAAACATGATCGTCAATAAATCAGATCATACATCTACATAGGCATATAGTATCATAAACATGAGCATCAATGAATCAAATCATACATCCACATAGGAATGAAGTATCGTAAATATGTGCATCAATAAATCAAATCATACATCCATATAAGCATGCGATATCATATACATGTGCATAAATAAATCAGATCATCCCACATAAGCATGAAATATCATATGCATACATAAACTGAATCATTCATCACAAAGAACATAATGCATAGTGTCAATAAGGACTGTCTCATATCATAATCAAAATAATAAAATGTACATCTCATCACAAAGTCTCAAGCATAATCTACCATAGATCAATCATCTATCATCAAATAAGGTGCAAAATCCACAGATGTAGAGAACCTCTGATCTCTGACAATCAGTACTAAACACTCCATCCTGTGTCTATCAAAAAACCTGGTATCCTGTCATCTGCTCTCTCACTACTCTATTGTGAACTACCCACATATGATCTCTAAGGAGAGTCTAGCACTAGCCCTCTATGTGTGGGAGTCCCCTAATACTCGCAAGTGGGAGTCCCTTGGTAACCACCGAGAGGAGATGGAGTCCGCTAATAGTCACTATACCCTCTGGTATGCGTCCCTAATGACCAGGACAGTGCTAGCATCTGAGGTACCTATCTGATGTAGTGCATTGTGCACTGCGCTGGATCTAGAATGGCATGCTCATACACACACCTCCAGTAACTCAACTCCTACATATAATCATCTCGCTTTGTAGCCTGATGCCTGGCGGAATTCTGCTCAAGTCTGTATATGTCTCGGTCTCCACTAATAACTCTGCTCCTGTACCAAGGCCTCATGTCCCTCTATCAGCTACTGTACCTGCTCTGTAGCCCTATCTCTCTCAACCTCTACAGCCTATAACTGTGCACATAACCCCTTTACCTTTGCCCCTAACTCACCCCCCTCACAATGCACTACCTGCAGCTGAGCCTA
This sequence comes from Sequoia sempervirens, assembly GCA_007258455.2. Classification (NCBI taxonomy): domain Eukaryota; kingdom Viridiplantae; phylum Streptophyta; class Pinopsida; order Cupressales; family Cupressaceae; genus Sequoia; species Sequoia sempervirens. The sequence continues at coordinate 103,160,494 of VDFB02075321.1, read as the reverse complement.
TACTTTATCCCGCTCACTCTGCGATGTCTACATCCGTACCTCTGCAACATCTCTCGCTCTCTGCGTGACCTATGCCTTTACTGCATCCTTGATCCTTTGAAGAGCCTAAAATCTTAGCTCAATAGAATCTCGCTCTCGTCAAAGACCTAACACCTCTAACACCGCTGCATCCCTCTCTCTTTGGAGAGACTGAATCTCTGACTCTACCACCTGCCACTCACTCTTGGTTGCTTGAGCATGTGCCTGTAGCACATCCCTATCTGCCTCTATGGCCTACACCTATGTTTGTGTCACATCTCTCTTTGACCACAACATGTGCATCTCTCTCCTCATCTCCTCCTCTCTCTGCTACATCAAGCCCATATCCCCAACTGTCTACTCTAAATAGTCCACCCTGTCTCTAAGCTCAGCCTGCTCTTGGTGAAAATCTTCTCTCTCTCTCTCCATAACCAATGTAGCTATCTCTACAAAACCTCTGTATCTCTGGAAGTCCCTGCCCTAATCTCTGATGGCTCCTTCCATGTCCCTCCTCCAATGATCTATCGTATCACTACCTCCGCTACCAAATGGTCTCGCTCCCATCTTGCTGCATCTCCCTCCTAATGCTCCCTAGCCTCCTCTGTTCCCAATCTCTTTATCTTTGCATGCAAGTCAATTGCCTCATCTCATGCCCCATCCCTCTCTCTCATCAATATCCTCTCCACATTAGACACCAGTGTGGCCAGGACTGCGTAATCTCTCTCCCCCTGGGGGAATCGTACCTGTAGCTCGCTCAACACTACCTCTAATCTAATCCACTCTACCTTTGTTTGCTGAGATCACTGGTCATTGAGGCACAATCTCTCTAGAGTCTCCTTCAACACCACCACGGGATCCTCTCCTTGGGGAGGTGTTGTCGACAGTGGTTGGAGGTCATACACATCAGTGTCAATGTCCATCTCTTGTGTCTCATAGCCCTCGCTCTCTGTCAATGCCTCCATCACATCCACATGTATCATCGAGGGGGCTCCCCCTCTCCCTGTCATCCTCTCCTGCGCTCTACTGGCCTCGCCCTCCTCCTGTCTCTTTCGATGGTGCCCTCCTGTGGTCATGTCTACCTCCTATCTCTCTCGTGCTTTGCTGGTCTTAGCCTCCTCCCCTCTCTCCTGCTGCTGACCTCCTAGGGATGCACGTGCCTCATGGCTCCTCTCTCTGTGGATCTCTGGCCCCCTATCCTATTGTGTTGTAGCCCTAGCCTCATCCTCTCCCTCCTCATCTCCATCCCCTTGGGCTCTATGTCATTGTCTCCTCCTCCTAGCTGCCCTCACTGGCTCCTCAGCCACTCCACCTGCCTCCTGTCTCCTCCTCTTGGCTGCCCTCATTAGCTCCTCAGCTACTCTACTCACCTCCTATCCCTCACCCTATTGTCCTCCTCTCACCTGACCTCCTCTCTGTCACCCTTGAGGTATCGGTCTCGCCACCCTTAGTCATCTCTCATCCTCTGATCTGAACCCTAGTGCTCCCTCAATCAACACTACTAGGGTAATCCGTGCTAGTGGATGTTTTTTGAACCACTCTGATATTAATCTGTCACCCTTGTATCCCTCTGCACCTCCCACTTGTCTGGATATGGAACAAACTATAGTGTCACTAGCACTGCCCACACTGCATCTAGGTCTAGCACATCCCCCAATGGCCACTCCCGTGATAGTCATTAAAACATCACTCACCCCGCGGGAATATCCTACCTCACTCCAAACTGTCGTGTCACCCGATTGGGTCTGTGTAGCTCCACTACAAGCGAAACTCTCGCAACCATATAATAGCGGGTAAAGAAGTAACCACTATGTGCCTCCTCATCATCCCTCTAGATCTTGAAGCGCTGTAGCATATAAGGACACCACACTACCATCTCCACCTGCACATCATCCAGTCGTCTCCTCCATAGATCTACATCTCTCACATCCCAATACCACAGTATCGCTCCCACCTCTACCCACCATCCTCAAGTCACAACCTCTTTGTCATCCTGCTCTCCTAATTTGTGCACAATCAACCTGGTCACGCTGATGTAGCACTCTGCGCCCTCTGCACCCTCCGGTAGCATACCCGGTGCATATCCTGATATAGCTATGCTAGCATTCAGGTCCCCATGCAAACTACCCCTCTCGCCCCTCGATGATATGCCGAATCAACTCGATGAACCTGAGATGCAAATATAGACCACTTGGGTTTGGTAATAAGATCTCACTAATCAACCCTGGAGGATACAAAGAAAAAGTTGGTACCCTGCAAGACAAGCATCTGTCCACATCGAGCTGCCCCCGCTGAATCGGTAGATTGTCACTACCAAATACCACATGCATAGACTCATCCAACACCTCGTTCGCTATCCAACACTCACTAGCTGCAAGCCCTGCTATAAAGAGTGTCAGAATCCACCAAACATCCTCCAAGGTCACTGTCATCTCCCTAGTCAGTAGATGGAACGTAGATGTCGTTGAGTCCCAACGCTCTATCAAGGCTGTCAGCATGGCCCTGTGGGCCTTAATTGTCGGGTATGTTAGGATATGGACTAGCCCTACCTTTGCCAGTCTTTGGTGATCGACGCTTGTGCCCAATTGCCCCACTCCAGAACTATACAGCCCCCAACCACCCTAGCCTAAACCCATCAACCCCTCCCGCCCCCAAAATGTTTTTCTTTTTAAAACACAAAAAATTCCCTCTAACCCATTTTTCCCTCCGAGCACCCCCACAAAACCCATATTTTTGTTTTTGCAAAAAATTAGCTAAATTGACTAAAATCACAAAGTGGGGTTTCAAACTCACCTGGCGTAGCACGACACACTCAGTGAAGAATCACCATCTCTCGTCCACCCGATGAATGATGTTGCTATCATAGTCTGACATCGTGTCCCCTCCCTCTTTTCCTCTCCTCTACCCCCTCTTGCCATCTCCTCTTCTCCCTCTTCTCCTCACTTGACAACTGTCTAAATGAGGAGAGGTAATTCCTAGAATTACCTTTTATAGCCTTTTTCCCCCTTTCTCAATTTTTAAAATAAAAGAAAATTTTTCCTTTTATTTAACTTTTTTTTGAGCTCAACTAATTCACTCTCCCCCTTATCTTCCCGGGGCCGCCATTTGCACACTATAAACCTATTTTCCTCCGTTCAAGCGCCAATATTCTTGATTTTTTATGCTCTTTCTAATGACATATACCACTTCATACTTTTGAGAAGTTTCCTAGGGCCCCTTTTCCTTCCCTGTCTTCCTTCTTGAGGGTGCACCTATAGCAGTGTGACATGTGCTACACTCCGCACCCTCCAGTAGCATAACCGATGCATATCCTAATATAGCTATGCTAGCATTTAGGTCCCCTACATAAACTGCCCCTCTCGCCCCTCGATGATGCCGAATCAACTTGATGAACCTGAGATGCAAAAATGACCACTCGGGTCTGGTAACAGGATCTCACTAATCAACCCTACAAGGTACAAAGAAAAAGATGATACCTTGCAAGACAAGCATCTGTCCACATCGAGTTGCCCTCGCTGAATCGATAGATCGTCACTATCAAATACCACATGCACATTCTCATCTAGCACCTTGCCCGCTATCCAACACTCACTAACTACAAGCCCTACGATAGGGAGCCTCAAAATCTGCCAAACATCCTCCAAGGTCATTGTCATCTCCCTAGTCGGTAGATGGAACATAGATATCATTGAGTCCCAGCGCTCTATCAAGGCTGTGAGGATGGCCCTGTGGGCCTTAATCGTCAGGTATGTCAGCATATGGACTAGCCCTGTCTCTGCCAGTCTCTGGTGATTGGCACCCATCATCGCCGCCATGCATCTCGTCAATACCTTTGATCATCTCTCCCATGTCCGCAATCTCTCAACATTCAACATCCAAAACCACAACACTTTGTTAGTTCCTCCTGGCTTCGTTTTGCCCCCAATTTTCTTGTCCTAATTCTTTCCACCCTGGGATTTCCCTTCCCCCTCCCACCGTTTCCCCATCCCACCCTTCCCCGCCCCTCTTCCCCTACTAGGTTTCTTTCGATCTTCTACCTTGGACCCTAGGTTGACCTGCCTAGCTCCTTGGGCAGACCCCGCCCATGCCCATGTGGATCTATTCGAGCCCACGGGTGGACCTGTCTGGGCTCACTGGGCAAGCCTCAACTCGGCTCAAGCGAACCCGCTTGAGCCTAGGTAGACCCGCCCGAGCTCGCTGGGCGGACCCACCTGAGCCTAGGCGGACCCTCCCGGGTTTGGCTAGGTGGGCCTCCGTCGAGCTTAGGCAGACCCGACCAGGCCCGACTTCCCCACTCCAAAACTATCCATCGCCCAACCACCCTAGCCTAAACCCATCAACCCCTCCTGCCCAGCCAAACACTTTTTTTTGAAAAACACAAAAAAAAACCCTCTAACCCATTTTTCCTCCCGAGCACCCCCACAAAACCCATATTTTTGGTTTTGCAAAATATTAGCTAAATTAACTAAAATCACAAAGTGGGGTTTCAGACTCAACTGACGTAACATGACACACTCAGTGAAGAATTGCCATCTTTTTTCCGTCCGATGAATGATGTTAGTATCATAGTCCGACATCGTGTCCCCTCCCTCTTTCCCTCTCCTCTTCTCCCTCTTTCCCTCACTTGATAGTTGTCCAAAAAGGGAGACGTAATTCATAGAATTACCTTTTATAGCCTTTTCCCCCCTTTTTCACTTTTTAAAATAAAAGGAAATTTTTTCCTTTTATTTAACCTTTTTTGAGCTCAACTAATTCACCTTCCCCCTTATCTTCCCGGATCCGCCATTTGTACGTTGTAAACTTGTTTTCCTTCGTTCAAGTGCCAATCTTCTCAATTTTATGTGCTCTTTCTAATGACATATACCACTTCATACTTTCGAGAAGTTGCCCGGGGCCCCTTTTCCTTCTCGCTCCACCTTCTTGAGGGGGCATACCCTACCATTCTCTCCCAATCTTCCATCATAAGCCTTCCCTTGCGAGACCGGGGCATCCCCTTTAATTCTCCTCCGTTCGGGTAGCTCATAATCTCTCGCATGCTGGGGCATCTCCTTTTCAGTTGCTTCTTCCATAGAGTCGTCTGTATTTTATTTTTTCTATGAAACCCTATTATCTTAATAGTATTTTGTAGAGGGAAAAAATGTAGACACCTAAATTTGACCACTTCCTTAAGGTCAAAGGTGTCTCCTTAATCATCCCTTTGCTAATTTAATTTGTTTTCTTCTCCAGTATTAATTAAATCACTCATTTAATTAATATTTCATGTCCTACATAAGGTTTCCAAAGTATTTAATTTAATAAATACTTTTCCCCTCTTTCCTCTCTAAATTAAATAAATGTATCACTTTAATTAATTTAGTCATATTATCTTTTGGAATTTTAAATTTATTTTTAAATTCTTCACTTTCTCTCTCATTGTCACATCCTCTAACTTTTGCAAGTTGGTCTCTAATCCCTCTTTGCAATCTAACCCTCTTTCTTAGTCATAATTAATTTATGATTAAGATGTGCACACCCCTAATCATCATTAGGGTCCCATCCTCCATAATTTCCCACTTGCCTCTAATGTTTCATTAATTAGTCTAATCAAGTACTTGCACAACCTTAATCACTTAATTAGGTCATCCATAATTTTCATATAATTTATGGAATGTGTCCATGGTCAGCTTCATTAAAAGTTTTATTTTTTTGAACAAGGCACTCCATTCCCCATGTGAATTTTTAATTCACATTTAATCCCCCAATGCATTTAAAAGAATTTTAAATTCCTTCTCTCATCCCCATGAGAATATTTGAGGAATTTTTAATTCCTCACATGTCCTTTCACCCACATGGGGACAAGGACATCCTTTATGAGGAGATCTTCTCCCAATCCCAAGGTACTATGTACCAACTTCATGTCATGTACTACCCTTCCACCTCATGTACACGTCACATTTTTTGAGCCATATCACATGCCACATGTCAAGATGTGAAGGCTTGTAAGTTCTCAACTCACCTTGGCCCTACATTTTGATCTTGGTGGCTTAATCTTGATGGTTCATTACCCTAGAGAATTCCAAAATCTCTATAAATACCCCATATTTTCTCATTTTAGAAGAGATCATTGATAGTAGCCAAACTCTTGCAAATTTTTTCTTTGAGCCATACTTAGCCATTTTTCATACTTGCATCCACTTTCATCCACTTTCCATCCATTTTACAATCCATATTTGCATCTCTTGCCATCCAAGGAGCATAAAACACTAAAGATCAAAGAGCCAACCAAATGATCGATTTGAGACAAGGTAAAAGGTTTTATTTTGTATTGAATCCAACTAGGCTAATCATGAGGTGTAGAGTTTTTTTAGTGTTATTTTCTCTCTTTTGTTTGTTGCTTGTATTCTAACACTTAAATTCTCCCTATCACACTAACTAATCGGCCTAGCTAGTTGGTTTCGATGGGAAAAATAGAATAGTAATGTAGGAAAAATACAAATGAAGATGATAAAGTAGGTAGATGAAGGCTAAATGAATACAAATAATCTCACAAAAATGTGCATTCGCCAGCTAGCTCCATATGCTCTTTCACCTACACACAAAAAGGAAGGGGAAAATTGTTGGGCCTTTATAGGGGCCTACCTCGGTCAGGCCCCCATTTTGGTGTTTCCATCTTCATGGACAACCAAATAGAAATGAGAGAGAAATATATGATAAAGAAGTAAAGAAGGAATGTAAATAACACTACAAAATAGTAGAGAGTTACTCAACCAAATCACAAAGGAGAGGAGAAAAATGTTGCCACCTCCACCAAGAGCTCACTAGCCAATGGAAGAGGATGAAGGCTTGAACAATCAACACAACCTCAACTGTGATGAAGGGAGGTCTCGTAAAACCTCTAGGCCATGTTTCTATGATTTTCTTCACACTTGCTTTGTGGAGTTAAGGAAGTGTTGTTGCTGTAATGAAGTGTTGAAGTGCTACTTGAGAATGGAGAGAATTCTAGAAAAATTCTTAGAGAGTGTGAGAGAAAGATGGATTGAATGCTTAGAGGTTCTAGTGAAGTGAGAACGAGTGAATTTTAAGGAGAAGGAATAATCTATTGTTTTCAGGGTTGGTTGGTGAAAGAGAGACATTACAAATCAATCACAATTGAAAGTGTAATGCCTCTACCAAATTCAAATGAAGGAACCCATCAGGGACATAAGCAGGCTACATGGAAATATGCATACCACGCGCGCATCCCTGACAAATATTCTCCTACTGACACAAAGGACAGATGCCAAGTGGAAGGAAGGAAGCTTGTTGATGTGGAATTTTGACTCCAGATTTGGTTTTCTAAGGTGAGAATGTGTAAAAGGGGAATTTGTGTAAGGGGTGAAAATTCACTCCTATACATTTTCCCCCCACTTTAGTGAGCACGAATACTAATGAGTTACGGTAAAGTAGATCAAAGAGTAAGTAGGGTTTAGAAGTGTATACTTGAACCTTTAAGGAAGCAAACCGCAATCTGACGAGCTTAAAAGTGCAGGGTAGGCAAAGGACTCCATAGCTCTACAGAACAATGAAGCTATAGAATGAAAGCATCTTATAGGCCCATAGACCTGCAAGGAGGTGACCCCCAAGATTTCTCACATGAAGGAAGCCCCAAGAAGTAAGCGCCTCATAGGCTCGTAGACCTATAAGGAAGGTATCCTCCAAGATCTCTCACACGAAGGAAACCCAGAAAAAGTGCTATGCAGGCCCACAGACCTATAGGGAAGGCATCCTCCAAGATCTCTCACATGAAGGAAACCCAGAAAAAGTGCCCTACATTCCCGGAAACTTGTAGGGAAGGTGTTCTCCAAGATCTCTCACATGAAGGAAACCCAGAAAATTGCCCTATAGGCCCGCAGACCTACAAGGGAGTGAACCCCAAGATCTCTCACATGGAAGAAGCTCAAAGGAAGCACCTTATAGGCCTGTAGCCCTACAAGGAAGGTGTCCTCCAAGATTTCTCACATGAGAGAAACCCAAAAAAGGAGAATCAACAGAGTTGGAAAGTAGCTTTATAGGTGCAACTGCAAAGTGACATGTTTACCTGTAGATAGAACATGTCCAAAGGTGACCACATAGGCAAGTAAGTGGATAGTCACGTAGACTGTCAATAAGCTGGAAAAGTTTCAAAGGGGTCCCTTTGGAACCCAACACAAAGAAAGGGGTCTACTCAAGGGATGCGCTATTTGAAAGTGCAAAAAAGATGTTTTTTTCTCAAATTGATTCAACACCAATGAATCCTTTTGAAAGATGTTTCACTTCATCAAGGAATTTGAAAGGAAGAAGATGCCCCCTTGTGAGGGGAAGGTCAAGGCTACTTCCTCCTTGAAGGAAAGTTGTCAAGTTCTTTCTTTTCCAACCCATGATGAAGGAAACACTTTCTGTTAGGGCCAAGTCAATAATGTGATTCTACAAAAAGTTTGCAAAGATTCTAAAAAAAAGATTCATTGGAAACGAATTCATTTTCTCAAAGTAATGGCATTGTCACACATGAAAGGGAAAACTCAATCAAAGAAGAGAGAAAGATAAGAAAAGAGTGAAAGAGAAATAAACATAAACATAGGGCACATGGGTGATCTGATATTTCGGGGTCAGAACTACTCATAAATATATATAGGTATAATAATAGTATATAAAATGATCTGTTATCAATCCCCTACTATATCAGACCATGTGAAGAATACACGAGAAGAAAAAGTAAAAATAAAAAATTGGCTCAACATGGAAGGGAAGCCTAAATGCCCCCAATGTTTTGCATCATCCCCAATTTATCAAAAAACAATCACAAAAATAGAAGAATGGTGATACAAATAAAAGAAGGTTCATGACACAAAAACCACACCTATATCCAAGCACCAACAAGGGTGACAAGGGTCATCCAGAAACACATAGTATGATCACAGGGGAACACATCACAATACATGCACACACATCTAGAGTCTAAAGATAATGAAGAGGTCTCCCCCAAACACTCATTGAACAAGAAGTTGTCTGCTTCCCACCCTAGATCATCATAAGGGGAAGGAGGATGATTCCAAAGTGGTGGAATATTAAGGGGAGAAGCTTTCATCCCTCCCAAAACAAGGGGTAAGGAAGGATCCACAAGGTCTCCTCCACTCGGCTCTTATGGAGGTATGGTCAATGATTTTTACAAAATCACTAACAAGGATGGAACTTACTCTAGATATTTAAACAAGCACTTTGATGGAGTTCCATGCCATACCTCAACAGATGGAGAGGGTTTTCCTGAGGTTTAACACTAGGCTCATCGAGTGACTCAGGAGCGATAATAAACTTAGGGGAAGCTAAGGCTAGTTCCATTACTAGGATGAAACAAGCCAACATAGGACTACCCTTCAAAGAAGGTGGGATCCTCTTATGCCCTCCATTGCTAGAAAGACCACTCTTCACCTTCTACTCCATCAAGGGATGTGAATTCCCCACAGATGAGGAAAAAGGTGCAGAGGAAGAGCAAGAGAAAACTACGGCAGATACCACTAAAGTATTCACCATATCCATGGGCTTAGGGAAATGAGGGACGTACAGAAGGGAAATCAACAAGGTTGGCTCCACCGAAGGAGCGATAAACACCTACACCTTTTTGGGGTCAGGGAAACTCACAAAAATAACTAGAAGCAAGATTGAACTAGATTGAATGGAAGCAGAGGGGAGGAGAGAGGAGGATGTAGCAGGAGGCCCTAAAGCAGGGGTGGTCATCTCCTCTTCCTTCTTTTGCAAAGTAGCCTGCTCAGCTGTGAGATTCTTTTGTCTGTGCTTGCACTCACGTGCAAAGCAATTTCTATGGCTCTTCAAGCTAGAGATCGAAGGTTGCAAAGGAACAGAAAGCTCTTGCTTAGCCATGGGAGTGTCCACTTCAACTATTTCCAATTGTGGGATAGGCTCCTAAATGAGAGCAAGAGGAAGAGATTGAGAAAAAATAGGGGGAGTCAGCTCTAATGCCTTAGTAGCGGGCCTCTTCTTGTTTACTACTTTCAGAGCAAAAGTGGTAGGAGGTCATGGAGGCTAGGACATAGAGGATTCCCCATGAGTACCTTTCTTCCTACCATACTGAATGGGCCTAGGCTCCATGGGTAGAATAGGAAGCTCAAACGCGAGATGCTTAGGCTTCCGCCAAGCAGGAACCATAGGATTCTCTCGCAAAAACTTAACATAATTTAATGGCACCATAGCAAGGTGAGAGGGAGTGTCAGACTGAATAGTAGAAGAGGAACAAGGAGGATCTTGGGATCACTTCTCTTCTTCCCTTTTGCATGCCTTGGTGGCATCACTATCAACTTTGAAGCAAGACCTATGTGAAACAACATAAGGCGACCAAGGGTGTCTTACTCTCGACGTAAGCACCCTCTCTTGTAATTTTGATAAGTCTAGTACAAGAGGTCCTTCCTAGATGGAAGAGGACCAATGGGAATAGGCCAAGAGTAATCTAGGGAGTAACTATCATGCACGACCGGTGGTTTGTAATAGGTGTCGTGGATCACATGCACAAAACCCTCATGAATAAATTTTGAATATTTATGCACAATCGAGGGAACTGTATTCATAGCTACTAACCAGGGGATACCCAACTTCACTCTGAAGAGTTCAGACCCTGGGATTATATCAAACAAAATATTCATAGATTTAGGTCCAACGAAAATTGACAAGACAATACTACCCAGAGGAGGTATAAAAAGTTAGTCGTGTGTGCGGATGGTGCTCACAGGTGCATGATACCCTTTTTTATGCAAAATTTTAATTAGCATGATCTCCTCAATTATGATATTTACTTGATATGTCATATCAACGAGAACACCTTCTATGGTGTTTCCATTGATTCACAGGGGGGTGTAGAGAGGAGATGGTTATCTATTAAAGCCCATTAGTAGATCCTATGAGGTGAAGGTTATTACAGTACCACTACTCATAGGTTGCACAAAGGGGATGGGTTGATGTACGAAAGAGGTCATCACATTCACTAAAAATCACTCTCACAAATCCTACCAAAGGTTGCAAGATATGACAGTGACCCAATTAAGGTTTCATTGCACAACACTTTTAGAACCTTCCAACTACACCTACTAGGGGTCGCAGGTTGGGTTGTAAGGAAAATGACTCACAACACTCACACTTACAACACTCCTAGAATACGAGGAAAGGAACTTTTAGTATCACAAAATGGAACAAAAATGGTTCACATCAGGTTTGAACCAAAAATGTAAAAGAGGGGGACCAACCATGTCAAGGCCCTAGGTCATAGAGAGCCAAGAGCAGAGGGCTACCCTAACTTAACTCACTCTAAAGGGATGTTTTGGGAATAGGGATTGAGAATGATGAGGACTATAATGTGCCTCAATCACTCTATAGATCCAAACTTTAGTTTGGGCTAGGAGAGTTGGTTTTTGGAGGTGGTACTATTGTCTGAGGACGATAGCGTAGTTCTGGGATAATAGCACAGAGTGTTGGCATCTGTCGAGCACGTTGGAGTCCATATGGTTAGAAAATAGTGAACACAATATGAACTACTCAAAAACTAATTAATCGGCCTAGCTAGTTGGTTTCAATAGGAAAATCAAAATAATAAGGTAGAACAAATACAAATGAAGATGATAAAGTAGGTAGATGAAGGATAAAATAATAAAGATAATCTCACAAAAATGTGCGTTCGCCAGCTAGCTCCACATGCTCTTTCACCTGCACACAAAAAGGAAGGGGAAAATTGTTGGGGTTGTATAGGGGCCTGTCTCAGTAAAACCCCTATTTTGGTGTTTCCACCTCCATGGACAACCAAATAGAAATGAGAGAGAACTATATGATAAAGAAGTAAAGAAGGAAGGAATGCAAATAACACTACAAAACAGTAAAGAGCTACTCAACCAAATCACAAAGGAGAGGAGAAAAACGTTACCACCTTCACCAAGAGATCACTAGCCAATGGGGGAGAAAGAAGGCTTGAACAATAACCACAACCTTAATTATGATGAAGGGAGGTCTCATAAAACTTCAAGCCCACGTTGCAATGGTTTGCTTCGCACTTGCTTTGTGGAGTTGATAGAGTGTTGTTGCTGCAATGGAGTGTTGAAGTGTTTCTTGAGAATGGAGAGAATGTTGGAAAAATTCTTAGAGAGTGTGAGAGAAAGTTGGATTGAATGCTTAGAGGTTCCAGTGAAGTGAGAATGAGTGAATTTTAAGGAGAACAAAGACTCTGTCATTTTCAAGGTCAGTTGGTCAAAGAGGGATGCTACAAATCAACCCCAATCGAAAGTGTAACGCCTCTGCCAACTTTAGAGGAAAGAATCCATTAGGGACATAAGCACACTGCATAAATGTCTACATGTCGTGCATGCATCCCTGACAAATATTCTCCTAATAACACAAAGGACAAATGCCAAGTGGAAGGAAGGCAACTTGTTGATGTGGAATTTTGACTTTGAATTTGGTTTTCTAAGGTGAGTATGTGTAAAAGGGGAATTTGCGTAAGGGGTGCAAATTCGATCCTATACAATGTGTTATGCCAATTTTTACGTGTGTATATAGACGAGCATGGTATAAAAAAATTAAATATACAAATAAAATAATTTTCTAACTAAAAATAAAGTAAAATTTGTAAATAAAAAATAATAATTTGTAACTATAAATTAAAATTTATATGTTCATGAAGATGTGGACATAGGTTCCACTCCCATATATGAAAATAATAAAAGAGAGAGGTGTATCAGCCCAAAAAATGGGTGCAAACAAAGAGTTACTATTGCCACTTAAAATAATGAAGCACAAAAAAACCACCTATACCACAGCCTAAGCCAAAAGCTTGAAAAAGAAAATCATGTTGCCTTCTTGTCCCCCCTCTTGGAGGACTAGAGAGACATCTTATGAGGAGAGATAAATATCCTTCTCTCAACCTTCATCCAACCTTGAGCTTGAGAATAACTATTTTCATCTAGATTTCCTTCACAATCTGCCCCGTTTGAGGGTTTCATTGATGCATCCAAATTTCGAGACCACATAGCCAAAGTAGGAGAGCTTGAGGATTGGTTAATTGTTGTTTCAAAAGAGTCAATAAGTGAGGACCACAAAGAACTTTTTTCCTTTTCCTGGTAGCTTGGGCTGCTTGGTTGGAGCATCCTTTGAGTTGTCTTTGGCACTAGAGAACTTTCCTTGACATACTCTACATTTTGTTTCTTGAAATATGAGTTTTTAGGGGAGAGGTTCTCTTTGGGAGAGTTAAAAATAAAATAATGCTTTGGGAAAGAATTCTTCCAGCAAGAAGCCACTCGATTTGGCTGTCTTGACAGTTGGGCACTCAACAATGATGTTGTTGGTTTGATAAAATATTCTACATTTGAAGATTAAACTGTCATAGTCTAGGGGATAATTCCAACATTATCCATTGGCCCTGGAGATAATTTCAATGAGAAGATCCTTCAAGATGTCTAGTTCCACCAAGATTCTAGCATAAGTTGTGTGGATAAAATTTGTTTAGTTTTCCATCTGTATACATAATTTTTCCCAAAGAGTTAAATTGAATTACAACAAAACATGATTCGAACCAGTAGTGAAGGGGTAGATTTGGGAGATGAACCTAGATCAACAAAACTACAAATGATTCCATAGATGGATTAAACTCCATGTGCCAATATTTTACTTGCAACAAATTTCCTTATCACTGCCAAACATAATTGAGAATGGTTTTTTTGTCTTTCTTACTATTAAAACCACAATGAAGAATCTCCTCACGCTAGAGTAAATATCTAATCCTCCATCCATTAGAGGAAGCCAAGATTTTGTTATCTAGTCATGGAGATCTAGGAGAATTGGCCAAAAGTGGTTGAATATTTTGATTAAGACATTCTTTGAGAAAAAGGATGCATTTTCTTGCATCTCCTTCAACAAAGTGTCATCAAAGTCTAATGTTAAGGGTTTCTCTAAGCACTCAACAATTCTCCTATTGCTTGTGCAATTTTTTAAAATATGTGGTGATCCCGGGGATGCTTGGAAACCTGACTTCACCGCATCAAAACCTGTGGTGATGTATGTTGTTGTCCCCCACATTAGATGTGAGATCCTACATGATCTTTACCCTTCCTTGCATCCCCCCAAGCTTAGACTGAGCATCATCATAGGTAACAAATGGTAGGGTCATGGAGGAGACCTGCCTCATTGGGACCTAGAAAGAGATTATATCCTCATGCAAAGCTCTAACTGTGTCATAACCACCATCCAATTTCATAGCCCTAGCCCTCTTAATATTTGCATATTCAATCCTATTCACAAGCATAACCAACATGAAATGGGAAGTGCCTTTCCCATCATCTAGACCACACGCCTTCAAAGGAGGTAGGTTTGACCCATTATGAATGAAATCCTCAGCTATACCCTTGTGAATAAGAAGAGGAGGGGTCGAGGGAAGATTGATTTGGTGCCCTAATCTCCACACTGCCTGAAGGAGCATTGAATATCACATCAAAGGCCTTGGGGGAGGCCGAAACCCTAGGCATATCACCCAATTTTCCCCATGGATCCAAGCAGTCTGGTGATCCCAGACCATAGGAAGCCATCGTAATGCAATCCCCAACCATAGCAGCCATAGGAGAGCATGCTCCAAGCATCACATCATCCTACGTAGAAGCCCTAAGATAGTAATCCTTCTACAACATCAAAAAAATTAGCATTTTCAGTAGTGCCAGATAAATTAAATCAATTATTATGTTTGTTGAGTATTAAATGAGCAAATAAAACATAATAAAATAGCAAAATGAAAAAGATGATAGATAGAAAATAAGGACATAAAAAAGTGATTACATGGTTCACCATTTAAGGCTACATCCATGGGAAACTAGGGAATATCATCTATTATCTATAATCACTTACATACATGGCCTACACTCATATATATTTATACAATTGTTTTGCACTTTAGATATGAAGAGACAAAAAAAGGTGAAAGGTCATGTGACCATTTTTCTTCACATTCTTAACAATCTCCCACTTGAAGTCCAATCGGTACAACCATGATATCCCCTACATTTCCACTTGTAGTGTTAAATTAGCCCCAACGAAGATTTTAGCTCCACCAAATTCTATTCAAGAATGCTTCAAATCAGTCTCCTCCAAAGCATATTGTATTTAATAACCTCCATGGATTTTAAGCTTTCTATTTCCTCCCCCACAACTAGAACAAGACTAAACATGAGGGGTTTATGAGCTTCATTGTGGGATTTACCACGAATCTCTAACCAATTCATAGTAATAGCCTTCTTGTCTACACAAAAATTACTTGAAATGTTGTGGATGGGCCCTCATCATTCTTTGGCACCTGGGGAATTTTGTAATACTTTGTAATGTCCCCTTCTCAAACCTGATTGTTCTAGTGACCGTTGGCCTTTTCGTTGGGAACCCGAAGGCTAGTCAAAAGGTTAAATTAGGGTTTCCTAATTTTGAGGAGGTCATTGCTCAGAGATGGTGGTTTCAATGGCAGATTCCTTCTGGGTTTTCAGAGGGCTTCGCAGTGGTATGATCATCTCGGCATTCAGAGCACTTTTTGGAATTTACTATTTTTAGTAAATTCTATTTTTGGCAGCTTTCCAGATGAGCTCAGGTTGGTTGACTTCCGGCTTTAGATTGATCAGTTGACTTCATCAGTATTGGCTTCAGGGCACTTTCGGAGAAATAAGTTAAGTCATTTAAATTAAAAAGTCACGTTTTAATTATTATATTTTAACGTTGACCCTTGGCTTAGAGTTAATGACTTAAGGTTGTTTTAAAAAGGTGGTCATTTGAGGGTGGCGCCTCATTAATGAATATTTTAATAATTTCTAAAGTCTGAGCAAGCTAATTTTGGGCGCATTAATTAAAGTATGATATTTATTCAAAAATATCCAATCAAAAGCTTGAAGGAAAAAGTACGCCCATCATTGAGGAGAGTGGGTTTTGACCTAAAAATAGATTTTAGGGTTTTGCGAAGTCAACGGAAAAAATTATAAAGAGGAATCTTAGTGCATCATTTTAAGATCTTTGGACAAATATATTGTTATGCTGCCGGATTGGCTCTGGGACTGCTTCGAGGAATGAAGGCCTCCTAGCTTGGGCATTGCTTCTCGCTTGAAAGATAGCGACTAGTGGTGATTTAAGATAGATTTGTGAGTTTGCATTTAGTTTTGAGCATTGTTTCAGCTTGTGCATTATTAGATCTGTTTTGCATATTAGTGGGTTTTAGCATTTTGCATCATTTAATACAGCAGATTTATGTTTTTGCTCACAACTTGAAAAATACAAAAATATTCCTTCTGGGTATCATCTCATTCTCTTTGTCTGTGAAGGGCGAACATATTCTCTAAGTTTCAGATTTTTTGGTTGTGTATTGGATTTTTAAAGCAAGGTCGAACCTTTCAGCTGGGACGTACCATTGTGTACTGTCTTGTTTTCCATGCAAATTAAATTAGGGCATTTGGGGTCTGTGTGAATGTTTGAGTTTGGTCGCCTTAAGCATTAGAGTGCATTGCATTTTACTTCACCTCATTCGGGTCATAATTGAAGGAGTTACGAACAATTCTTTGAATTTGTAAGCTGCTGGTTATGTAACAAAAAGTGCAGATCTGATATGACAGTTTGTGTAATCTGCATCTTCCTATCTTGGTTGGTGTCAAGATTTCTTTATAACCTTGTAGAAGGATTCTTATTGTATGCACCATTGAAAGAGCATCTTATATTCTGATTTGCAGGCAATAATATGTTGTAAACTGGCAGTAGTACTGACCAGTTGTTCTTTGAGAATTGCTTTATTGCTGTTGTAATTCTCATTCTTCTTCAATAATTATTGTAATAGATTTACCTCTGCCCTATGGTAGCTACTTCCCATTCTAGGTAGCAAGCACATTCTGGGTGTTGAGTAGTTGCATCTTTCAGCATTTCTCTTTAAGCATTGTTTGTAATTCACTCCGTCATATGGTCGCCCCTCACTCCGCATTGGATTGGGTAGCACATACTTGACGTCGAGTTCCCTTGTTATAAGGGGTTGGGATGGGAGTTATAGCATGATGAAAAAAGGTGATTATTTGTGAGATTGTAATAAGTTTTTCACTAGATAATAAAATTATTGGATGGTTGCGGTTTTGTGGATGTGGCTCGGATTGGGTGAACCATGTTAAATTCTCTATGTTAATTTTTCTGTGTGTTTTATTCCTTTATTTTATTGATCAAATCTGCATTTAATATTTAGATATCTACCTTCTAACCCTAACAAGTGGTATTAGAGTAGGTTGTTTTCAGTTATCCTCAGCAGGAAGGTCTCACAGTTGAGTGGGAGTCTCATGGTTAAGTGGGAGAAATGACAGACGAGGGTAAATTGAAGGTAGATAAATTCAATGGGCATAACTATCAATTATGGAAGATGTAGATAGAGGATTATCTCTATTAGAAGGATTTATGGAGGCTGTTGGAAGGAATAGCCAAGAAACTAGAACCAATGAGTGATGAGGAATGAAATCTTTTGGACAGAAAGGCACTGGGAACTATTCATTTATGCTTGGCACAATTAGTGGCATTCAATATTAAACAAAAAAGACAATTCAAGAGTTGATGGAAACCCTAGCGAAGTTATATGAAAATCGTTCCGCTATGAATAAGGTATTTCTTATGAAGCATTTATTTAATATGAACATGGCAGAAGGTGGGTTAGTTGCTAATCATTTAAATGAGTTTAATACAATAACCAGTCAATTAAATTTTGTAAATGTAAACTTTGATGAAGAATTTAGGTCTCTTTTGATTCTATGTTCTTTTCTAGAAAGATGGAATAGCTTGGTAATGGTTGTTAGCAAATTTGTTTCTAGTTCAAATATATTGAAATTTGATGATGTTGTTGGTGTTATTTTGAGCTAGGAAATTCATAGGAAAAGCTTAGGTGGAACATCCACATCAGACAGTGTTTTGAATGCAGAAAGCAGGGGCAGAACAAAGGAGAAGAAAACAATTATGGAAGTCATGGGAAGTCACGAGGAAAATCAAAAGAAAAAAGGTCCTAGTCTAGAGACAAGAGGGATTGTTGGTACTATGGTAAGCCGGGTCATTTAAAGAAAGATTGTTGGTCTCAGAAATATAAATAAGGAGACAAAAAGGTAGGCAAGAAAGAGGAAAATGTGGTAGGTAATAAATCTGATAAGGATGCTTTGATTCTTTCCCTTGATAATGCTAATTATTCTTGGGTGTTAGATTCAAGGGATTCATTTCAAGCTATGCCCCATATAAGTTATTTTCTTGATTATGTCCAAGGGGATTTTGGGCTAGTTTATTTGGGAGATAACAGACCCTGTCAAATTGCTGGGAAGGGAAGAATCAAGATTAAGTTGCAGAATGGGAATCATTGGCTACTACA
The DNA here is from genome assembly GCA_007258455.2 of Sequoia sempervirens. Lineage (NCBI taxonomy): Eukaryota > Viridiplantae > Streptophyta > Pinopsida > Cupressales > Cupressaceae > Sequoia > Sequoia sempervirens. Next base: position 103,142,097 of record VDFB02075321.1, on the reverse strand, counting down.
TAAGGTAAGGCATGTTACAAAGTTAAAAATAAATTTAATTTCAGTAGAGCAACTAGATGATGAAGGTTGTGTCATTACATTTAATGATAAAAATTGGAAGGTTACAAAAGGTGCCTTAGTGGTAGCAAAAGGTGTTAAAGTAGGCACCTTATATCTTTGCACAACTCATACTGTTCCTTCTACTTTAGCTATTGTAGATAAAATCAATGTTCAGGAACAACTACTACAGTTCAACTAGCAGAAATTCAAAGAGTTGCTATGGATTCTGAATCAACACTGTGGCATAATAGACTTTGGGCATATGAGTGCAAAAGGTATGAAAGTACTTCATTCAAAGAATGTTTTACCAGGTCTAAAATGTGTTAATATGGATTTCTATAAAAGTTGTGTGTATGGAAAACAAAAGAGAGTTTTCTCAAGGATGGGAAGCAAAAGAAAGATGAGAAATTGGAGCTTGTGCATATAGATATATGGGGACCAGCTTAGGTATCTTCTCTTAGTGGTTCTCAGTATTATGTTACATTCATTAATGATGTAACTTGGAAGGTATGGATTTATTTCCTTGGGTAGAAATCTCATGTATTTGAAACTTTTAAAAAATGGAGAAGCTTGGTTGAGAATGAGATGGGTAAAAAGTTAAAATGTCTCAAATCTAATAATGGTGGTGAGTATTGCATCAAATAGTTTGAAGATTATTATTCCTCAAATGGTATTTGTAGGAAGAAAATGGTTCCAAGGACTCCACGGGAAAATGGAGTGGTTGAGCACATGAACAAAACAATAATGGAGCTTGCACAGACTATGAGATTTCATGTTGGGATGCCTTTAAATATGTGGGAAGAGGATGTAAACAATATTGTTTATTTAATTAATAGAGATCCCTCTAATCCTTTGGGTTGTGGTATTCCAAAGGAATCATGGATAGGTAAGAAAGTGAGTTATTCTTTTCTCAAGACCTTCGGTTGCGAAGCATTTGCACATGTAGATTCTAAAAATAGAACCAAGTTTGATGCAAAATCAAAGAAATGTATATTTGTTGGATATGACATTGATGAATTTAGTTATAGGATTTGGGATTTTGAAAATAAAAAAATTGTGTGAAGCAGGGATCTCATATTCAATGAGAAAGTGTTATACAAAGATCAGTTGCAGAAGCATGGGAAGAAACAAAATGATTATGTAGTGTTGGATGATACACCAAACAATGATTAACTAGTGGTTCCTCATGCTTTGCAACAACAACAACAACAAATACCACAAAATCTAGTGAATGTTAGACAATCCTCAAGTATAAGTAGACCTCCAAAAATATTTTCTCCCTCTTTGTATTCTATTTTATTAACTGATGTTGGTGAAACATAATTTTATAATGAAGCTATGCAGGTGGATACCAAGGTTCAATGGGAGCATGGAATGGAAGAAGAAATGGACTCCTTGTTGAAAAATTAGACTTGGTGATGCAGGAGCATCCAGTGGTGTAAGGGCAATCCTACATCACTCAAAAATATGCTTTCAATTTATGTTTCCCTTTTTAAGCTTTTTGTAGATTTTTTTGCATTTTTGGATACCCTTTTTGTCGAATAAGAGTTCCCAACTTTCAGAACTGATTTTCTCCTTTTTATGCTTAAATGTTATTTTTAGTAGTTTTGAATTTAAAGGTGTGAGGAGGAAAAAATTTAAGGGAAGCTTTAGGATGGAAAAATAAGCACTTTGGTGAAAGAATCAAGTCAAGATCATTCACGGTTTGAAAGTTATTCAAGTTTCAATTTTTATTTTTTTCCTTGAAAAACCTTCTGTGTCCAGTTTGAGGCACTAAACGGTCCCATACGGGCCCAAAAATTTCCAAAACTGAAAAAGCGGGTTTTAAATGCATTCTTCACTTAGAGACCTTTCCAACGGTTCAAACCGTTCAAAAAACAGAGTCCGAATCAAAAGTTATGGCTTCTAGAAGTTGGTCAATTTTTGGAAAATTGCCAATTTTCAAATTAGGACTCAATTTTTGAATTTCAAATTGTAATTTTTGGCACCAACCACCAAAACTCATAATTCAAATGTTTTTTTGGCTCCAAAACTGAAAATGGGCTATATATGGGATAGTTTCTTATTTTTGGGTAGCTTTTGGGGAAAAGGATCACATACTGCGAAAAGGGAAAAAAATTGTAATTTCTATAACTTGCATGTGTTGCAGAACTCGAGGATTTGAGATCCTCTACATGTAAGATTTTCATATTTCTAAATAAAATAATATTCTCTGTGTTGTGTGCATTATTTTTGCCTCTCGGGTTAGCACCCTTGTCACTTGGGAATTATGCAAGTTGTCTGCAGGTAAAAAGGCTTTACCAAAAAAATGGGTTTATAGGATGAAAGAAGAGGATGGAGGTAAGAAATTTTTTAAAGCTAGATTAGTTGTAAAAGGATTTGCACAGAAAATGGGTATTGATTTTGATGAAATATTTTCTCTAGTTGTTAAAATGGCTTCTATTCGTACCATTTTAAGTATTGTGGTTGCTGACAATTTTCATTTAGAACAGATTGATGTTACAACAACCTTTCTCCATGGTGATTTGGAAGAGTAAATACACATGGAACAACCACAAGGATTTGAGGTCAAAGGTCAGGAGAAATTGGTGTGCAAATTGAAGAATAGTTTATATGGATTGAAGCAAGCACCTTAGTAATGGTATATTAAATTTTATATCTTTATGGATGAGCATGGCTATAGTAGATGTAATTTATACCATTGTGTTTTGAAACATAGATTTTTGGGACCCTATGGACTACTCTTGCACTTCTCAGGTTTTTCACCTAAAAGAAGAGAGATAGGGCCAAAAATGCTAATGTATCACTCAAATTAGGATGTTTGTGATGTGATATGATGTATATGAAGTTAAGTAAATGTAATAGATTAATCTAGGTGACTGAAAATGAATGAAAAAGTGCAATTACAACTATGTTTGAAAACACATTATGATATGCAAAAAACTATGTAAATGAAGAAATTATGCCAAAAAAAGTATAGGGATAAATCTGAGTGTACTTGGATGGAATGTGAGCTTTCTGGAGTGTTCTGGATGCTGGTGAAATTCACTATTTTTTCACAGTGGACTCATTTGTCTAGGGTGGTGAATCAGTCCACCTACTAGTGAAAAACTGTCGAGAGCTAGTTTTTATTTGTCAAGATTAGAAATCTGACAAAACTCAAGTTTCCAGTCCTAAGGTGGGACTTATTCCCCACAGGTGGCGAATCATTCCTTCACCAAATTTTTGAAAAACTAGGAGACAACTCTACAACACCAGATTTGGGAATGTCTACTTGTTGGGTTGCTGAAGTCAAATCTGCAGAAGGACAAATAACACTCTCCAAGCTTGAAATTGACTCAAGTTGACTTGAAGCACCTAGTTGACTTGAAAATCACTCTTCAACACCTAATAACCTATCAAATCTACAAACAAATGGCTGCAAACAAACAAGCAAAAGGAGAAAAATTATTAGGGGTTAGTGATTAGGGGTTTTCCTTGGTCAAACCCCACTTTTGGTAATTAAACCCTTGAAAAGACAATGAAATAATGATTTTCAAGGTTCATTATTTAGTTTCTTCCACAAGGTCCTTAAAGGCAGTCCATGTATCCTAACAACCTCCTTAAAGAAGAGACCTGCTATATGAGATGCATCATTAGTGCATTTGCAAGGAAGAAAATGTGCCATCTTACTAAATCTATCAACTACCACAAAGATACTATCAAAACCTCTTTGGGTTCTAGGAAACCCCATGAAAAAGTTCATACTTAAACACTCCCAAGGCCTATTGGGAATGGGAAATGGCTGATAGAGTCTTGCATTTGATGAAGTTGCCTTTGCCCTTTGACATATTGTGCAGCCTTCCACATACCTTCTCACATCCACCTGCAACTTTGGCCAATAGTAAAATCTCCTAACTTGTTCCAAGGTCTTGTCAAGGCCAAAGTGACCTCCAAGACTCCCACTATGTTTCTCCTTTATGACATTCTCCCTAATTGAGCATTTACGCACACAAATTTGGCTTCCTTTGAAGAGAAAACCATTCTGCAATAAAAAGTCAAAGAACTCACCATGAAAAGAATTCAAATGTTGCTCACAAACATTGTATACCTCCTTGAAATCTGAATCTTCATGATACATATCCTTCAATGCTTGAACCCCCATGCTTTGGAGTTGGATCTCTTACACTACAAGTGCCCTTCTACTGAGAGCATCTACCACCTTATTCGCTTGGACCTTCTTATGCTTTATTGTGAAAGTATAGGCTTGCAAAGACTCTACCCACTTCATGTTCCTATGACTGAGTTTGTCTTGTGCATTCAAATAACTCAAGGCATGATTATTAGTATAAACAAAAAATTATTTAGGTAACAAGTAGTGCCTCCACTTTTTGAGGGCTTGGACCATAGAATACAATTCCAAATCATAGGAAGAATACTTCATCTTTGCTTCATTCAACCTCTCACTGTAAAATACAACCGGTCTGCCTTCTTGGCTCAAAACAACCCCTATTTCTTGATTCCTGGCATCACACTCAATAGTAAAAACTTTATCACAATCAGGGAGCACAAGTATAGGCTGTTGTGCTACTCTCATTTTTAGATATTCAAACCCTTTATTAGCCTCATTGGTCCAAGAAAACTTACCTTTTTTACCTCCTTTGATGGTGTCCAATATTGGTGCACAAATTTGGCTAAAGTACTCGATGAACTTTCTATAAAAGCTTGTAAGTCCATGGAATCTTCTCACATCTCCCATGGATTTTGGTGTTGGCCAAGTAAGAATAGCATCCACCTTTGAAGGATCCATCTTCAAACTGCCCTTGGAGATGACAAAACCAAGGTAGACTAGTTCTTCCTTCATGAATTCACACTTTTCCATGTTGATCGGCAACTTCTCCTCTTGTAACCTCCTTATTACCATGTCAAGGTGCTTCAAATGTTCTTCTTTAGACCTACTAAACACAAGGATGCCATCTAAATAAACTACAACAAAATTTCCAATGAAAGGTCTCAATACCTCATGCATAAGGTGCATAAATGTACTAGGGGCATTTGATAATCCAAAGGGCATCACCAACCACTCATAGAGCCCTTCATTAGTCTTAAAATTTGTCTACCATTCATCCCCCTCTCCGATCCTTATCTGATGGTACCTGCTCTATAGATCAATCTTGGAAAAGTAAAATGCTCGTGATAGACAATCCATGAGGTCCTCCATTCTTGGCATCAGGAACCTATATCTGATTGTGATCCTATTAATGGCTCTTGAATTAGTGCAAAGCCTCCAATTCCCATCCTTCCTTGGTGCTAGGATAGTAGGAACAACACATGGGCTCAAACTCTTCCTCACCAGCCCTTTATCCATCAAATCTTGCACTTGTCTTGCAATCTCCTCATTTTGAGCAGGTTTCATCTTGTATGTAGGCTTATTAGGCAATGTATCCCCTGTAATCAGATCAATATGGTGGCTTATATCCCTAATGGGAGGTAGGGAACTAGGTAATTCATTCACCATTATGTCCTTGTACCTTTCCAACAACTCTTGGAATTCCTTTGGTGCATCTTCCTTCTTCTTTGTGGGAAGATCTGCTTCATTTTTTGGCTTCATAATTAGGAAGAATCCTCTTCCTCCTCCTTCCTTCAAGGTCTTCATGAACTCCTTCTCACCCACCATCAAAACACTAGGCCCTTCATGCTTTGCCTTGTCTTCTTCTAGGATTGGTGAAAGGTTGTAATTATTCCCATCCTTCACAATGGAGTATGCATTCTTCTCCTCATCATGCTTGGTCTTCCTATCAAACTTCCAAGGCCTACTAGAAATATATAGTTTAATACTTGTACTCAAAATTTTGTTCATTAGATCTCATACCTTATAAGTCATGGTGTGGATCGCTATTGTAACTTTTTTGTAATTGAATAATTTGTTGTTTTATTTTTAGATGTTGGTTGTGGAAACACCTCCAAATGTTACAAGGGAAATGGATATTGGTGTTTCATCTAATATACAATCCTGCATGGCTCTGATAGAGGAGGTATGAGGCAAATTACTAAATTTCAATTTACACTCATTGTTATAGATGTTAGTTCTAGTGAAAAATCAAACCATTATTGATTCACAGTTTAATTCCTATTTGGATGGTTTATACAGGGCTTGAGCATGCCTAAGCATCAACATGAAAATATTTCCATCGTGGAGAGTTATCATGAAATGGCCATAAGTGATTATTTTGTTAAATATATCATTTCTTATAATGTAATTTCTATATATTAATGTCTTTACTTCTTATTGTAACAGTTAAAACTTCACCAGGAGCTAAACTGTAGGAGGAGAAACAAGAGCACTCGTTAAGCATAGCAGAAATGAGTGACGGAATTATCACCATCGGATCGCCAAACAAAGGGAAATAATTTATTTCCAGAGCGTGGAGAGAAATGAATTTTAATTCCAGAGCCCTTTGTTGTATGCCTAGACATGGCAATTTTGTACATATCTGGTATTGGATATATTTGACATTGTATGCCTATATGGCATTCTCGTAAGCCTATATGGCTATTTTGTAACTATATTTTATACTTATATCAACATATATTGATGTATGTGTACATGGCTATTTGGTTAATACAAATCTTTTTTATCGATGGTGTCCATATTTGCTCTTTTTGACAATGTCAAAAGCATGGCTACATACAGATTAGGAAAAAGACTTTTCCTTTTAGATTAGCAATGCATGGAAGTTTCAAAAAGTATCCTTGATATTACAAAAAGATATGTGTTTATACCATAGCAGCAAAAATCTTTTGGGGAAAAAATCAGAAAACCAAAAGTATAAGATTTTTTGAAAAAATCGGAAAAATCAGATTTTAAAAAAAAGTAGAAGAGATAAAAACTTTTTAAAAAAAAATTAAAAGGAATTTCCATAGCATAGAGATATAGAGAGCAAATAAAATAAAGAGTTTAACTAATAAATTGTAAAAAATAGATTTTTGTAGTTTATATTCATATCGTTGATTACATTACATTGCACATATTTCAAACTCAAAGCATTGCTTCACATTGCATAACTAATAACTAGATGCTAATAGATGACAAAATTTCAATTACAATATAGTTTTTATAAAGTCAACCTAGGTAGTTATGCAATTACTTCACATTGCATAACTAATAACTAGGAGTACCTCCCAATTGCATTTACTTTTCATGGCATTCTATGAGACCACATTTCTTTGAGGCATTTTTTCAAACAATTCACTGCCTTGTCTATACTACCACATTTTTGATACATTTCTACCAAAGAATTTTGTCAAATAGTTCACTGCCTTGTCTATCACCATGAGACCTCATTTCTTTTGAGGCATTTTTCAAAAGGTTCCTTTGCCCCTTGTCTATGCTAACACATTTTTCATACATATTACATCAAAACATTTTATCAAATGAACGGTTCATTTCCTTGTTGCCATGGCTAAAGAAAATACAAAACAGGTGCTTTCAAACAATATATGGTTGTCATGGCATTCCATCATCATGATATACATTTCTTTGAGGCATTTTTCAAATAGTTCCTTTACTTGTCTATGCTACCACAATTTTCACCATACATGTTTACCAAAGCATTTTATCAAGCAGTTCACCTCCTTGCTACTATGGCTAAAAGCTAGCCTAAAATAGGTGCTTCAAAAAGCTTCTCGTTCTTGGAAAGAAATCTATCAAAGCATAATAATAAAGCAATTAGCATAGATGAGGCAGCAAATTGTTGAATAAAAGCCTGAAAAATAATGTGGTCTCATCGGAATGCCATGATAGCCTCCGACCTATTCCCTAACTTGTCATGCGTGCGTCATGCCATTCCATCACCATGAGACACGTTTCTTCGAGGCATTTTTTCAAACAGTTCACTGCCTTGTCTATGCTACGACATTTTTCATACATGTCTACCAAAGTATTTTATCAAGCAGTTCACTGCCTTGCTGCTATGGCTAAAAGCCTAAATAGGTGTACCAACAAGCTATGGATGCTTGGTAAAATCTATCAAGAAACATAATAATAGCAATAACACTGAACAAAGGTGAAGCTGTTTGAAAAAAAACAAAAATATTGATCTCTCAATATTCAGTGGTCATAAACAATCATAGCAATTTGCTTGTCATGGCATTAGTCATGCCATTCCATCCTCATGAAACCACATTTTGCTGAAGGCATTTTCAAAGCGATTCACTTTGCCTTGTCTATGCTACCACATTTTCATACATGTCTACCAAAGCATTTTTATCAAACAGTTCACAGCCTTGCTACTATGGCTAAAAGCCTAAAACAAGTGCTTTCGAACAAGCTATGGATGCTTGAAAAAATCTATCAAAGTATAATAGTAAGCAACAAGCTATAGTCTCATGGTTTTTCACATGAAAATCAATGTGATTTTATTCCTGTTTTTAATAGGTTATAAACACTTTTTTTTTGCCAATTTTTTTTGTTTTAAAATGACGATTCAATTTTATGGTGGTTTTGTTGTTATATGATGGTATACGCGATGGTATAAACCTAATTTCCTTAGCCTAAGTTTGCATATATATATGTATATATATTGTTTTACATTTTTGTACCAACGAACCCAAAATGAACTTAACCCCCCTCTAAAAAAATTTGGCCAAACCGGCGAATCGAACCCCTGAACCTGAACCTCAAAACCTATTCCAACACTCTTCATTTTTCCTGCACAAACTTAATTGACCACCAAATTATGTTGCCCCTTGACTTTACCCACGTTTACTCCCTCAAACCTATCTTTTTCATTCAAAACCCCTATTTTCCCAACTAGGGCATGTCATGCCATAACATACTTTTGACCTCCCTTGTCTTTGTAGACCTTTTGAACACATCAAAATCCACAATTTCACCCTATTTCCAACGTATTCTAACTTATTTTCAAGCAATTTCTTCTTTTCACCTCTTCTAGCCTTGCTTCTAAGGGGCCTCAATTTTGAATTTTCAACAGGGGCAGCATTAGTAATATCTTCCAATGCCCTTACTAATGCTATTTTCTTATTCCTACTCCCTATCCTACTTACAGCAGGCCCATATCACCGAGACACAACCTGAACAATAGGTGGAATGGCCTATTTCAACATACTACACTCAAACCCTTAAGGGATCGATCCGGTTGAACGTAGCTCAAAGCAATTCTGCATGTTTGGGTGAGAAAGAGGACCATTCCTAGCATGAAAATGCTTATTCAGATGTGTTGGAATAGTCCATTTGGTCACATGAGTTACAGAATGAAAGTTGCACCACTTTGCAACTTTCCACTGCTTCCATTTGACACTTTTTCCATCAACTAAAATTTGGACACCATGAGAAAACCACTCTGAGATAATGAAAACCTAGAAAGGTTATTGTATAGGGGCCAACAAGATCCCATGGGATTAGATGAGAAGTTTCTAAGCATCATGGTGTCTGAGTAACCTCATGCTAAAGTTTGGAGCCATTTTTCCCTTTGGACCCTTAAGGGATAGATCATGTTGAACATAGCTCAAAGTGATTCTGTGTGTTTGGGTGTGAAAGAGGACAATGCCTAGTGTAAAAATGCCTATTCAGATGCATTGGAATAGTTCATTTGGTCACATGATTTATAGAACAAAAGTTACACCATTTTGCAACTTTCCACTGCTTCCATTTGACACTTTTTTCATCAACTGAAACTTCTACAGCACAAGAAAACCACTCTAACATAATGAAAATAGAGATAGTTTATTGTAGAGGGTCCCAACTCAATCCCAAAGGATCAAACGAGAAGTTTCTAAGCATCACGGTGTCCGAGTAACCTCATGCTAAAGTTTGCAGCCATTTTTCCCTTTGGATCCTTAGGGGATCGATCTAGTTGAACGTAGTTCAAAGTGATTCTGTGTGTTTGGGTGTGAAAGAGGACCATTCATAGTGTAAACATACCTATTTGGATGCATTGGAACAGTCTGTTTGGTCACACAAGTTGCAGAATGAAAGTTACACCACTTTGCAACTTTTCACTACTTCCATTTGACACTTTTTTCATGAACTAAAAACTTGACACCACAGGAAAACCACTCTGAGATGACGAAAACTGAGAGAGGTTATTGTAGAGGGGCCCAATTTGATCCCATTGGATTAGATGAGAAATTTATAATTGTCATAGTGTCCAAGTAACCTCATATTGAAGTTTGCAGCCATTTTTCCATTTGGACCTTGAAGGGATTGATCCAGTTGAACGTAGCTCAGAGTGATTCCATGTGTTTGGGTGTGAAAGAGGACCATTCCTAGCATAAACATGCCTATTTAGATGCATTGGAATAGTTTTTTTGGCCACATGAGTTGCAGAATGAAAGTTGCACCACTTTGCAACTTTCCACTGCTTCCATTTGACACTTTTTTCATCAACTGAAAACTGGACACCACAGGAAAACCACTCCAAGATAACAAAAAGTGAGATAGGTTATTATATAGGGGCCCAAGATGATCCCATTAGATCAGATGAGAAGTTTTTGAGCATCACAGTGTCCGAGTAACCTCATGCTGAAGTTTGTAGCCATTTTCCCCTTTGGACCCTTAAGGGATCGATCTGATTGAATGTAGCTCAAAGTGATTCCGCATGTTTGGGTGTAAAAGAGGACCATGCCTAGCATAAAAATTCTTATTCAAATGTGTTGGAATAGTCTATTTGGTCACACGAATTGCAGAACGAATGTTGCACCACTTTGCAACTTTCCACTGCTTCCATTTGACACTTTTTTCATCAACTGAAAACTAGACACCACGGGAAAACCACTCCGAGATAACAAAAATTGAGAGAGGTTATTGTAGAGGGGCCCAACTTGATCCCATTAGATTAGAAAAAGAGTTTCTAAGAATCACGGTGTCCGAGTAACCTCATGTTGAAGTTTGCAGCCATTTTTCCCTTTAGACCCTTAAGGGATTGAGCTAGTTGAACAATAGGTCTATACTCTAAACATATTAAAACCTTACCAACTCTTGGGGAAGAAATTATAAGGTGTCAAAACTTCAAAATACACAATTAGATCTCATTTATACCACCGTATAGTGGGTAAACCACAAAACCCTCTATTGTATCCTAAACCCTAGGGGTTTATTGAAAATGATACTTCCAAAGCTAACCACAACCTAAAAATTACTCAAACAAGTTTTTGATACCCTAAACAAGCTCAAAGAATCATAAAATAATGCTACCCTACACAAAAACACAATTTAACTCTTCAAAACCACCATTGTTCTTAAAGAAAACTCACTTTTACACACATGGGTTTCACACCCATCTCACTTTTAGACCTCCCGAACACTAACACATCATTCCCACACCTTAATAATGTTAGTGCAGACCCATTCCTCAAGTTACAAAGGCTACAAAAAGAGGAATGGGTCAAAAATCCATTTTTATTGAATGAAAACCTTCAAATGTACAAGTTTGAGCCAATTTTAGTAAATTGATGATATTCTACTCCTTATTTTCCTTGATGAACAAAACCTATTGAATGGTGCTCCTACACCAATCATACATTGACCTTCTTGTCGCTCCTAAATTTTGGACCACATCCATTACCTCCATATAAAACTTGGCATCCTTGGTCTTCTTGGTTCCCATGCCTTGATATGGTTATGCAAATGAAAATGAAGCAAAGTAATCATCTCCTTCTCCAGTGGATGGAAGAATGCATGCTTAATGTTTTGATACATGATATCAAATCTCTCATCTAATATCATGGTTGAATACTAAAATCTAGTATGGTGTTCCTCCAGAGTTCTAGTCATCTTTCTTCCTCTTCCACCAAATGTTGGCTCGATCCACACCTCTGCCAGCCTAATTGACTTTTTTTTGAAAGCTGAAGTTTCTCTTGAGTCACCAGTGTTTCTCTATCTTCCTTTCCAGAATATTTCATTGCTATATATCATCTCTGAGATTTAATCATTTGTACATGTGGTTGATGTGCTTTGAATCCTTGCATCTAAAAGAAATTTACTCAACATAAATACTCTCTCAAGGTTAACAATCATACATTGACCTTCTTGCCCATCTTAAAGTTTGGACCACATCCATTACCTCCACATAAAACTCAAAATCCTTGGTCTTCTTGGTTCCCACACCTTGATATGGTTATGCAAATGAAAATGAAGCAAAGTAATCACCTCCTTCTCCACTGGCTGGAAGAATGCATGCTTAATGTTTTGATACATGATATCAACTCTCTCTTCTACTCTCATGGTTGAATATCGAAATCTAGTATGGTGGGCCTCTAGAGTTCTAGTTATCTTTCTTCCTCTTCCACCAAATGCTGGCCTGATCCACACATCTACCAGCCTAATTGGATTTTTTTTTTGAAAGTTGAAGTTTCTCTTGAGTCACCAATGTAGCTCTCTCTGCCTTTTCAAATTCTTTCATTGCTACAAATCATCTTTGGGATTTAATCTTCTATACCACATGGTTGATGTTCTTTGAATCATCGGTAATAGTCTTCAAAATTTGTTGCTAGCACAAGTTCATTCAACTTTCATAATACTTTATAACCATTGAGTTCAGCCATTCCTTGATACCATCAAGTGAAGATTAAGGAAAGGTGTCAATGTGGAGTACATCCCACTTGAAGTCTTTGAAAGAAATAGCCATATCAAATTCCTTTTCCCAAGTCCTACTCTCTCAAGGTTAATAATCTCAATCTCACTAATAGTGATTACTACTAAGAAAGGTAATTCCACCAACTCTACCAAATAGTTTACCATAAGAATAATAAAAGTAGAGGCTTTGAAAGGAGCTCCATGAAAACCAATCTCTCTAAATGGTACATATCAAAGTCTAGTTCAAAATCTTTTAGATGAGGCTGCTCCCATAGCTCTCTTACTCACTTGACAAAACCTTGAAACTCTATATTGATTTTATTTTTCTTCTCCCTCTCTTGTTCTTCCTCAATTTCATCAAGATCATACATTGACCTTCTTGACCCTCCTAAATTTTGGACCACATCCATTACCTCCACATAAAATTGGACATCCTTGGTCTTCTTGGTTCCAATGTCTTGATATGCTTATGCAAATGAAAATAAAGCAAAGTAATCATCTCCTTTTCCATTGGTTGGAATAATGCAAGCTTAATGTTTCGATACATGACATCAAATCTCTCTTCTACTCTCATGGTTCAATACCAAAATCTAGTATGGTGGGCCTCTAGAGTTCCAGTCATCTTTCTTCCTCTTCCACCAAATGCTAGCCTGATCCAGACATCTGCTAGCCTAATTCACTTTGTTTTTGAAAGTTGAATGGTGTAGGAGCACCCACACCTCACCCTCAATTTTTGATTGTTTGATGGTAAATTGGGAGGACAGTTGGTAAATGTTAGTATGTTGAGGTCTTTTTGTCTTGAATAAGGTCTAATAGACCAATCTTTTATGTACTTTGGGAATTAGTAGGTTAGGGTGGACAAATGTGCAAAAGCACTCTTGAATTAAATAATTGTTGATATCTCCATAAAGCAAAATTATGTAAAAAGTAGGTGGGAGTGTAGAGAAAGAGTCTAAAAGTCATGTTATAAGGGTGTCTAAGTGGTCATAGGCCTTTAGAATATTAAATTTGCATGATAAAGCTTAGTAAGCAAAACCATTCTTAAATAATAAATACTAGTATTTCTAGGCTTAATAAGGGTTTGGTAGTTCAAAGGTAGTTATGGGAATTGAAGGGAGATTATTCTCATTTTAAATGTATTAAAAACATCATTCAAGCCTGAATGGGGGTTCAATCAATAGTTTTTTTGAAGATCGGTACTCTTCACAATGCCTAAAACTATAGAATTTCAACATTTTTTTGAGTTTTCAGTTCCTTTTCTTTGTGTACAGCCTAGTACATGCCTCTTATGAAAATAAATTCATGAAACATTGTGGTGGAAGGTATTAACCTAGATTTCAATCCATTTTGATACACCTTTGGTTGTTTTAGTGAAAGGGAAATCCATTTTTCTTTATTCTGCCTGTATAGACTAGTAGGGTCTGAGTTTACTTTAATTTTTGTGACGGAGCCCTTCCTCCTACTATGGTGAATTGTGACTCAGAGGAAAGGTTTACAATGTGTTTTTTTCAAGTTTCCTTAACTCTTTTAATAATGGTAAGGAATTTATAGGGTTGGTGATGTTTTAGGTTGAGAATGTGAGATTTTGGCTTGAAATGGAGGAACAAAAGTGATGTTTTTGAGATCTAATGAGTCTAAAGGCTAGGTGAAGGTTTATTATGTGTGTCCAGACCCTAAAAAACTTGTTTGATGCTTTCGTGAGGTTTGGAAGGTCTTGGAGTTGTGAGATGCTAAAAACCCTATGTATTTGTTAGAAAATTGAGGTTTTTAATCAATTATGGATTAGAGGTTGAGTTCTTTTCTAAAACTTGTGGAATTGGGAGTTTTGTGACCTATTTGATGATTGTACAAGAGCTTGTGGGGTTACAAGAAGTTTAAAGAGCAGTTTTTTTGTAAAACATGGCTAATTTTGTAGCTTTTTTGTAGGACAGTTTGAAGGATCTCCAAGAAATTGCAAAGAAATCTTGTATGTTTGTCTTGGGAATGGTGTTGGGGGTTTGAGTAGATGCTATATTGATGATGAGATGGTCCTTGAGAGGAATTCTCTAAAATTTAAGCCAAATTGTTGAGTTTCGAAGCCTTTTTGTTGGTAGTTGTTCCAAGATGGCCAAATGAAATAACAAAGGTTGTTGATTTACTAAAATCTGATTTGTTTGAGTCTTCTCCACCTTGACTTTCCATCACTAAATTTTCTCCTGAGTCACCAGTGTATCTCTCTCTGCCTTTTCAGACTCTTTCATTGCTACAGATCGTCTCTGGGATTTAATCATTTGTACCACATGGTTGATGTGCTTTGACTCCTTGCATCTAAAGGAAATTTCATCAACATAAATACTACTACTAATAGTAAATTTACAACCATATTCAAATATTTTCCTTCAAAAGGCTACAAATTGAAATATTGACTTAAATAGCCTTCAAGAGGCTTTAAATAGCCTTTACAAATGATTCTACATCTTTCCAGTCATGCCTAACTGTTCTTTTTGTAACTAACATGACTTATTACATTATAAATCAATTAGGGATGTGTTATGACCTTATTCAATTGACAAAATCATAACACAAACTAACTTAAAATATTTCTGTGAACCAAATTTGCTCAATAACCTTGGTGCCCCTACACCAAATTTCATTATTTCATTAAATGTCATTACAAGTAAATCTCATTACAATGCCTTAGGTACTTTGTTCTCATAGATATTTTACAATGTCACTCATAGATTCAAGATTCTCTTATAATTTCTACATCATAGGTTCTCATTTAGAGGTTAACTTCAAATGAGAAACTTGAGATTCCCTCACAAAGCTACGCACACTCTTTCACCATGGCTTGAAATCAAAATTGAGATTTTTCAAGATCATCAAAATAAGGATGTTGCATTGCTTTTTTGGCTAGAATTCTCTTTGATGGCTCCAAAATCAGCATTTTCTACAAGGAGAGACCAATCAATTTTTAATAGTTTAGTTACGGATAGGAAAAGTAAAATAATAAAAAGAAACAAATCATGTCCAAAATGGAAATGAAATGAAAATAGATGGAAGGCATGTATAGATAGGCATGGCAGTCTCTCAACTTAGTCACTCCTGATCATACATCTTCACTGCAAGTTCCAAGATACCTATTGCACAAAACACCTCTCATGAATCTAGAATATCTTGAAATTCGAGATTCTCCTATAATGCCTACATCATAGGTGCTCACGATAAGGTTAACTTCAAATGAATAACTTGAAATTCCCTCACCAAGCTTCACACACGCGCTTGTAATGGCTGAAAATCATATTTGAGATTTGGCTTCATAATTAAAATAGGGATGTTGCATTGCTTTTATGCCTAAGATTCTCTTGGATGGCTCATAAATCTACATTTTCTAGAAGGGGACACCATTCAATGTTTATCGGGTTACTTACAGATACACAAAGTAAAATAAGACATGATAGCATTGGCATCAAACAAATTAACGCGGATACAAGTATAAATTAATAAGAACCATTGTGCATATACTTACAAATTAATCCAATGAGCCATCTGGATCTGCTCTACTCTTTATTGTGTCAAGTATTGCCTCATGGTTAGACTCATGGACCTTCCACAAGGTCTTGTTCAAAGGTCTACCCCCATATTTTCTCAAATGAACATTGGATGCCACATCAAGGTTTCAGTAATGAAGAATCTTATGATTTGTGTCAAAGTCCTTAAACAACTAATGTTTAACACTCTTATGTGGGTACCTTCTAAGCCACGTTCCAGTAACAACAACTGAGCCTATATGGTATTCGATGTTTTCTCCATTTATAACTGGGGCTTCCAATTTTTTTTGGCCTCAACACAACGACACAAGTAATAGTTCGTTCCCTCTTCGTTTTCTTCATTTGCAATAACTGCATAAACATGCCTTGCACTGATATGTGCATAAAATCACTCAAAATTAGTCAACATTACGAATACAATACAAAGTAAGATAACAATATGGAATTTGAAAAACTAAGCAAGTAGATATATTACTTGGTTGAACTAGATCTGATACGTTGTCAAAGTCAACCGATGATTCCATCTGTGTTAGTTCCAATGTCATCAAAGGGTGATATGTGTGAAGTGGGGTAAGATAACTTGTCAACCATTTGTCAACCCACTCCTGACTCACAATCATTCCAGGCTTGCATTGTACATGAAGAAAAAAAGCATGCCATCTTAGGTGTATCGATACTCCATGAACCTGCATTTGAGCTAAGGAAAGAGTGTAGCTCACTCGATCCTGTTAGTGTACAACAATCCTCATATGGTGCAATGTTAGTATCATCCATCAACCAAAAAAATCTATGAACTGAAGACATACCTTCATTACAGACCCATCGAAGCATTACACCACTCGATGATTGAACTTGCATCTGTCAACTTTGCACTGTCTTTATACTTTAACTCTTCTCGTGCTAATGCTCTTTTCATGCATGCTCCTGCACCATCATGCTCCCCCCTTTCCATGCTTATACTATTTCAAAATGCTAATCCTCAAATACTAATTTGAGGATAAGCATTTCAAAAAATCTTTGAGAAATACTAATTTGAGGATAAGCATTTTGAAATTTATGAAAAAATTGGGTTTGAGTCATATCCAAAAAATGCTTTGGATGTGGCTCACGGTTCAGACTATTGATTCTCCTTCTTATGACATCCCTTTGATTCAGAGATGGCATTGTATTATTCTTGCAATAATATTCAATTAGTGTTCTCAATGCTTCAAAAACTTTTCTATCTTTATGTGGCATTCTTCCCGAGAATTCCCATAATTCATTTGAATCAGTGCCCTCAATTCTTTGCCGCCTTTGAACGGCTTTTGATAAAAAAATTCTACTAATTCCCATTTTTTCACTTGTCTTTTTAATGAGACGAGATCTCTTTGTTTGATAGCTTACCAAAGTTTGAGCATGAGGTATTACCCACACTCTCATAAGCATTCATTAGATTCTTCACAATAGTGTTTTCACTTGATGCATTCGATGTTCTCAACCCAAGAGTTTTCATGATGTTTCTGTACTTTCAACCCTGCATCATTTGAACAAATAGTTGACATATTCTAGTCTCATTTATCCTTTCAAAGAAAATTTTCCAAATATTATTAGCATATCTTCTACAAGTGCATTCTGGAATCTTACCTTCCATGTGCTGCAAAATATCCTCATCAATATTAATCAAAAACTTTGGCTTTCTATGCAAAATTCTAGGTGGTGTTCTCTTAGGTACATACATCTCAACATTACCAGTTTCATCAATATTTAATTGAGCTGGGCTAGATTACGTACCTTCGACCGAGGGTTGAATAGAAAACATACCTTGAGGTTCACATGGGGATGATGGCATACCTTGTTCGTCAAATCCAAGTGATGATGTACTCTCAACTTTAGATGTGGTGGATGGTGTCCAACCATACTTGTAGTAGATGGTGTCCCTCCATATTCGCTTGTGCTTAATGGTGTCCCCTCGTATTCACTTGTGGTAGAGGGTGTGTCTCCAACTACAGTATTTGCATCTCCCCTAGCATGACTCTTTCGCATTCATGCCCTTTGTGCTGCCAATTTAATTTCTCTTTTCAACGGTTGAGGTTCCTCTTCAACTAGATTGTTTTTGTCAATCGTTCCCAATTTTTTCTTTTCATGATATTCCCTCATCCATTTTTTCTCTTTATATTTGAATGCTTGGAGCTGATCATTTTGTTAGTTCTTTCCTTTTAATAGTTCATTCGGCATGAATAATTTTACCTGTGCAAAAAGTGCTAAGTCAAGTCAAATTAACTAATAGTGAAGGGTTGTAAAAGTCTATTAAAGAGGGAGACCAATGGTCACCTCTTTCAAATGCTAGTTTTTGAAGTTGAAGTGGTTTTTTTTAAGAGGGAAACATTATAAAATGCCATGATAAACTTGAATGGAGGATTATCTTGGATTGGGTGTGAAACCAAATGAGGAAATGTTGAGTCTTCCTTAACAAAATTAAGCTTTTGACGACTGAAATTGAGTTTCTGAGTTGGGCAGCGTTATTTTATGTTAGATTGAGCATGAACAAGGTGTATTAGGCTTGTTTCAACAATTTTCAAGTTTTGGAGTGTTTGGCAAGTGCTACTTTCAATAAAACATATAGTTTCTAAGCCTAGGGAGAGGGTTTTATGGTTTAGGTGGTAAATGATTGAATCTCTGCAATATAATGCTATAATTTTAAGTTTTGATAGATATAAAGTGCTGCCCCAAGGTTTTAGGAGATTTGGACACATTTTGAAGGTGCTCCCTTTGTAAAAGTGGGCTAATTTGGGCCCTTAAAAGCATAGAAAACTTAATAATTTGTGCAGTTTGGTACAAAACAAGCATTGGTGATTGTTCGATATGTTGAAAGGCTTTGTAATGGGTAAAATAAAGGTGTCTAAATGGTCCTAGGTCTGTAGAACAACAAATCACTATGGTGGAAAGTCTTAACTTTGACTTCAATATATTTTGAGACTCCTTTGGTTGTTTCAATGAACAAAAAACTCCATTCTTCATGATCAGTCGGTACAGACCAGCAAGGTATGAGTTTTACTTTAATTTAAAGATGGAACCTTTCCTCCTACTGTGGTGACCTGTGATTCAGAGGAAAGGCCTATAATATGTTATTTTCAAGTTTCATGTTTCTTTTAATAGTGGTAAGGCATCTATAAGGATGGTGATGTTATCTTAGGCTGAGAATGTGAGTTTTTGGTATGAAAAGGAGGAACCAAA